>JALGQJ010000003.1:20827920-21447920 GCA_023055345.1 Quercus wislizeni
TCTAATCCATCCATTGAAATACCCTAAACCCCATACCATTTTGCCTCTATTGACGAAATCCACAAGCTTCCCTACTTCTCTCAAACCCAAAAGCGCCCCCCCCCCCCCCCCCCCCCCCAAAAAAAAAAAAAAATCTTCTCTCAAACCCATTGCCACCCATCATTATCGATGTGTGGATTGGTTTCTTTGATTAACCTCAGTGACAAGCAGCTTAAAACAACTAAAGTTCCTTTAGGGAAAATCAACAAGAAACAATAAGAAATTGATTTGGGACAAATAAATTGCACCGAAAAGCATGTGTATATATATATAATTTAGTCCATTAACTTTTGTTTCAATCGTCAAATTCGTCCTTAGGATTTAATTTTGTCAATTTTGTTAGTTACTTTGAAAAAAATTAAAAGAGTTATTCTAGTCTTTTCATCCAAATCTATTAGCAAAATACACTACTTAAATGACTTTATTTGCTAGTAGATTTTGGCCAAAATAACTTAGATTAACTCATATTGACAAAGTGGAGGACTAAATTGTCAAAAAAATATTAATGACTAATTTGACAATGAAGTAAAAGTTAACGGACTAAGTTGAATTTGAACCTTTTTTATTATTATATTATATTATATATACATATTCATTAATGTTTAAAATAAATAAATTTAGTATCCTTTTAATAATTTTTTTACTAGTATGTTTTTTTTGTAATTACTTATATACTAATTAAGCTTATAAGTTATAAGAGTAGTATCATCAGGTGTGTCAAATGCCAAAGGTGTTCCAAATGTGTTAAAATTTTGCAACACGCTACAGTACCGTGATAACTTTGGCATTGTATGGACCAATACAGCACAACTATTTATTACTTTTTTATTCATCTTTCTCTCTCTTCTCTCACTGTTACATCTGATTCACTCTTTCATCCTCTCTTCCTCTCCATCAATCCTCCCAACCTCTAATTCACTCTCTCAACCTCTCATCCTCTCCATCAATCCTTCCAATCGGATATTGACAATCAAGAACCAAAACCATGCCAGTCTCCAATCAAGCTCCGCCACCATCCTCCCTGCTCATCCCTTGAAGTCTGATCTCCTCTCCAATCTCACCATCGATCTCTCCTTTGAACTTGCCATCGATTACTCCTTTGGTCTCACTCATGCCACCATCGATCTCGCTAATCCTCACCGCAATCTCGCCAGTCCTCTTTGCCGATCTTGCTAGTCCTCGCCGCTAATCACGCCGCCGACCTCCATAGTCGTCACCAATCGTTGGTTGAGTTTAGGTCTGCGTTTTATTCTCTATTTTGTTGGTTGGTTGAGTTTTTTTTTTGGTTGAAGTTTTTGGATTTGGAATTTGTTGGAGGATCCGGTGATTGTGGTGGTTGATTTGCTATTGGTGGTGGTTGTAGCGATGGTTGTTGGTTGGTTGGTAGCAACTGCCACTAAATTTGGTGTTTGTATATTGGCTGGGATTTGAGATAATATATTATTTAATGCGTTGAATATATTATTTTAATATTTAGAATCAAAGAATAGAATATGTGATAAATAATGTATTGTAAAATGATGTGATAAAATAATAAAGTAAGTGTTTTGATATGTTAAAATGACATAATTTTAAAACACCTATGGTGATGCTCTAAGTAGTAGATAAGAAAAAAAAAAAGAGTACAAATTGATGCTATGGTGACGTGTTTGTGTAGGAAAGTTATTGGTAAGGAAATATTTTCTTTTTGGACAGAGGTGAAAAAAATTAAATAATATAAAAATTATGACTTCAAATGTAGGAATCAAGAAACACTCTCTCACAGTCACTAGTTTTCACATCCTTCAATAAAAAAATTACTGATATGCTCTTTCACTTTCTTCTACACTCTCAAATTTCAAACGATTTTAACTCTCTCTTCTTTGTTTTGTCTCTTGAGCTTTCAGTTTTGTCTTGTCTCTCTCAGTTTTGGAGTTTTGGTTTTGAGTTCATTTTGCTGCTTGTGTCGGCGTCCATCACCCCTTAAGATTCAGTGAAAGGCGGTTGGCTTTAGTGAAAAAAGAGACGGTGAGTGCATGAGGGATGGATCCATTTTTGGGTTACAGATCAGTACCGGACCAATATCTATTAACCGGCCGAAATCCGGTATTTTTCCCGATATGGCTGAAACAACTCCGTATTGCTGGTATTTATTCCGGAACGAAATTGATGTGTTTCTGTACTGGCCAAGCTACTGATACGGAAAATACCGACGGTACCGACCGGTATGGTACGGAATTTCATTCCCTTGATATATAGTCCAAAACAATGTAGTTTTAAGTGTGTTAATGGCAAATCATATAACAAATGTTGTTGAAATGGGCATTTTGACATTGATGTAATTGCAAGTTTTCAGTCGAGGGAGCAATGAGGCTACTCTCTCTCTCTCCCCTTGTGAGTGTGTGTATGCGCACATGCACTGATTTAGGCTGTGGTGTGGAGATTGGGATAACAAATTTGGGATGGTTTGTGCGTGGTTCAGGTGTTTAACTAATTTGAGCTGTGGCATGGAGAATGGGATGACAAATCTAGGATGGTTTGAATCTGGTTTGTGTGTGGACATATGGCTTTGGGATTGGGTTTTCTAATGGGCTTCATTGGGATCTTCATGACGGTGTTGTGAGGTAGATGCTTGCTAGCTCGGTTTGTGTTTTGGATTGAGGTTTTTGGGCTTACCACTCCGATTTCACCAGTTGAGGGGAAGGGATATGGGTATTGGGATTGAAGCACTGTTTCAAAGTGAAAACTTTATAGGCTTATTTCATTATTGTGTGATTCCAAGATTCAACTTTAGATGAAAGTAGATAATTTTGAAATTTAGTCATTGCATAGTGTTAGGAAAGTGTAGCATATATTGTGATTATCAATAACCATTAGTCTTGGATATGGGACAATTGGATGGAACACTTATTACTAGCTCTATAAACCATCATCTCATCTAGTATAGTATGGTTTTGTGGTATCTTTTTACTGAAAAATCATCAGGCATACCATGATGAGACTCAAACTCGGTGTTCATTACCATTAGCACGCCACAACAATTGTTCAAACAATCTTTATCAAAATTTGGCTTTAAAAAAATCTACTAGAGTGCAAAATATAGTAGTTAAAATTCCAATAATTTATATCTTGATCTACGTGTAGATTGAATTGGACTAAATCTCAATTTAGGAAAAGTTGTTTTTGAGCCAAATCTCAACGGAGTTGCGAAGCTTGATTTGCGAGCACCATTTAGTGGCAGCAATGCAAATGGTTAGACGTGGCAAAATAGGTGGGTTGGGTCGGGTTAGTCGGATTTGTGGGTCAAATGGGTCACAGGTCAAAACGGATCATTTTTAAACAGGTCAATCGGGTTGCGGGTCGGGTCGGGTTTATCCGTCTGTTTCAAAGTTTTTTTTTTAATTACAAAAACAAATCAATGATAACATGTTTAGAGAGAATGAATAAAATTAATTAAGCAAATGAATTGCACTTAATGCCACTTGTTAATATCCTTCCAATTCTGATAGTTTTGAGCATGACAAATATTATTTATAGTCATAAAATATTAATAGTTCACTGTCAAAATGCATATAATTATAAGTTTACATCTTCAAAAAGAGATAGATTTTAAAACAAACAAAACAAGTAAGCCAGTAAAGTGGCAAGTTATTGGTCTTCTTAAGTGCACATGTTTCTGTTGAATTTAAAATAATAGTAAAGTGAGATTACTTAGAAAGATAAACTAAATAAAAAAAGATTTAAAAATAAATATAACATATTAAGTAAAGAAAAGTAAGTAAATATTTTATAAGAATTACACCTCAATCTCAATCTACTTAACGTTAGTAGCAATTCAGCACTGCAAATATTCATACTTGCAAATTGTAGCTCAAGTTGGCTAATTTCGTCAGCATCTTCATCTACAATACAATATTTTAATATAACTTAATGTACCATGAAAGCAAATCAATAAAGAATTAAAATTGTATAATTATGACTATAAAAAAATTTAAATTATCTTCAAATCCATATAGCCTACTTTTAGTAGACAACGTAGCTTCCACATTCTCAGGTAAAAGACGTGATCGATATGGAGTAATAATTTTTTTCCTAGTGCAAAAACTTGATTTAGAAGCAAAAGTGGTTATCGTAATGCTCATGAGATCTCGTGCCATTAAAGAGAGCTCTGGAAACCGATTGCAATGCTCTTTCCACTAAGAGAGAACTTCCAACTTTGAATTTTGCTTTTTGTTAAGTCTAAGCTCTTCTAAATACAAGTCCAACTGAGATTTTTTTGTTTTGGCACCATGACCACTTTCATAATGATCAAATTCCTAATCATTAAAAAAAAATTGCAATGAAAAATAATACCACACAACATCACAATCCTTATTATTAATAAAACATAGCACAACATATACTAAACAATCTTTATCGTTACAATCTTTGTGGTTTGGTTTGACTCAACTTTCAGGTTTGCTGTTTGTGCATTGTTCATTTGTTTATGCCTTTGGCTTGGGAGTTTGGACAATGGACTACAGCTTAGCTGAATGAGATTTTTTTTTTTTTTAATGGTTGTCTTGACTCTTGACAGCCTTGGCCCTTGTGTAATGTGTTGTCAGTCTCATGGCAATTGGCAATTTGGCAAGCATTGAAGCTAGGCTAGCTAGCTCTTATTGGTTTTGATGAATCAAATAGTCATTCTCTATAATATATTTATTATTAGTTTTGATACTTTGTGCTTTATGCACCTAGTATCAGGACGTAATTTTAAAAAAATTTTAGCAAATTTTTTTAATGAGTCAGGTCACGAGTTATCTAGGTTGGATCGAGTTGACCCGTAAAAAATCGGGTTGGGTCACGAGTCAACCCGTTTTTGCTTCTGGTAAAAAAAATCGGGTTTGAGTCAGGTATTTTTCAGGTCAGGTTGGGTTGGGTCAGAAAATTCTAACCTGTATTGTCATGTCTACAAATGGTGATAAGGTCCAAGGTGGAGGAGGAAAAAAAGTTATAATGTGGATTTTAAGGGTGCAAGTTGTAATTTCTAGTCTTAGATTTATCAAGATAATTATTAATTCCAGTAATGATAAATGATTATTTTAGTAATTCAATAAATTCTACATCATCTTTTAAGACCATCCCATCTTCCACGTGCACGAGGTAAAAATCTTCCTTTGGCATGCGTGCTCCGAAGCGCTACCAAAAAAATCTAACCTGCTCCCCAAGAAGATCTTAGACGATCCTACTTGCTCACAGTGCTGCACTGGACCTGAGAATACTCTGCATTCCGAGATTTTTGGGTGGATCAAGAAAGACTTTTCGGCGATAACTTCTTTTGCGGACTTGGTTTCGTTAGTCGGGGACCATGTGAGGCAACTGGACCTCTTCGCTACGGTGGCATGGTCAATTTGGTGTTGAAGGAATAAACTGAGGTGCAATAAACCAAGTTTGCCGCTTGGAAAAATTCTGGAATCAACTGGCTCACTCCTGACTGAGTTTCAGAAACACAACAGGTCTAGTGCTCGAGGTACAAAGCAGAGAAGTATAAAATGGAAACCTCCAGCAGCTGCGATGTTGAAGACTAACTTTGATGGGGCAATGTTTGTAGACTCTGATCAATCCGGAATTGTAGTAGTAATCCGAAATGAGTCAGAACTGGTCATGGCGGCGTTGTCCGACCAAGGCAAGCGAGGAAGATCATGTGGAACACCGGCAGCAGGACTAGCCTGGCATAAGAGTTTTATTTGAATATCAAACAGTGCAAGAATGAATGAAGGAAAATGAAGAATGAACACATACCTCAACAGCAAGGGAGGGCATGAGGCGAGTACCGTTGAACTCCTCGTAGTCCAATTCCTATGACATCCGCTCAGTGAAAGGAATGCCACGCCTACACAAATCGTACTCAGCGTTCGTCATGGAACGTGGGGCAAGCATGAACTCTGGTGGATCCATAGGGACTCGCAGATCATCTGCACCCACCAACTGACACCATACCCTCTCCGCCAGCCTCAGTCTAGCAACCTCAAAAGGCTGGGTAGTCTTAGAAGCAATCAAGGCAGACGTCTCCAAATCTGGGCCCACAACAGGAGGACGGCCAGCCCATGGACTCCATACGACCTATGACAACATAGGGTTAGAAGAAAAGCCCTAAGAAACATGCAAAGAAGAGAGGTAACAATGACCATGGATTTTCAACTTACATCTTCGGAAGAGAGCCCATTAAGATGAGCCCTAATCGAAGGAAAGCTCTCTAAGTCCACAATCGCTCCCTGAGTAATAAGACTGTATTACACGGCCCAACGCTGAAAATGCAAGCACTAGTACAATTTACAAGGTACAAGTATAAACAGTTTGCAAGATGCAAGCACAAGTATAGTTCACAAGAGCATGATGAAATACAGTTTTGGCCTAAATGACATGTGAATGGACATAAGGGGCGGAGCCAGAAACTTTTGTTTGGGGGCAGTGGCGGAGTCATGATTTCAGTTTAGGGGGGCAAGATTGAAAAACAATACTAAAAACAAAATTAATCTAAAAATATTAATTGATCGATAATAATAACAAAATAAATAGACAATTGTAACTACAAGTATATCTCATATTATTAAAAAAAAGAAACAAAAATAATCAATCATAGTTACTAACAACCAAAGTGAGAAATTAATTTAAATACATAAAATTTAGACATAATTTGATTGCTTAAAATAAATAAATCAATCTACAAAAGTTAACTATAGAACCTACTAATTGAATTGTCATACAAACACATTTTTTTCACAATAAATTTTACAATTATTAAAATAGTGGACTGTGAGTTATGAAGGAAATAAAGTTATAGCTTCATCAATGTAAGTTGTTCACCCTTCATAGTTAACCATTTTCACAATTGTGAAAAATGTTATGTTTATAGTATTATAATTATAATAAGAAAAGTAAAGAAAAATTAGAATAGGAAAGAAAAGTACTGAAAGCAGTATAATGGATGGGACAAGATCAAAACTAATTGAAATAAATACTATTTAAGAATAGTAAAATAGGTGAAAGTGTGATTGTGTGAGGGAATTGAGTAGCTTTTTTTTTCTATTCTTTCTTTCCGGTGTCAGGCTGTTTCATAATAGTGGGAGTACTTTTTCTATTTATTCCACTTAAAGGGGGCAAACTAGTTAAATGCACATCACTCAAGGCATTTTTTAAAGGAATCAGGGGGGGCAATTGCCCCCTCTCGGCCCCCCTTGGCTCCGCCACTGTTTGGGGGGTCGATTTGTGTTGCTAATTTATTAGTCTATACAAACTTTCATACACATACACAAACACATGCATCTATATACATACACAAAAAATTAGTAACTTTCATAATAAATCCTTAAAATTAAATGTTTCATAGAATTTTTTTTTTTTTGACTTAATGTTTCATAGAATTAAATTAATCTTTCACCATTTTCCATAGTGAAATCCTTACCATTTTCATTTTCAATATAAGCTACCAAATTGTCTACCGTTATGAGTAAAAAAATTTCAATTGAATTAATGAAGTATTCAAAGATATAAATGATCTAAAACTTTAAGAAATACGAGAACACATTTTACTATAAAAAATGAATTTGAGAAACAATATATTCTCTATAACTACTAGACAAATTAGACAATTTTTTTAAGAACATTATTGGACCAACTCAAATAGTTGGTGGGGGGGGGGGGCCAAGTCCCATTTTTGAGGGCTAATTATTGAAATATTAAATATTTCTATATAGTAAAAAGAAATTTTCAAAAATTTTGGGGGGGCATCCGCCCCTGATGGACATGATTGCAATACATGAGCTACAAAGTAGAAGAGGTAGAGGAACCAACCGCGAGGAGCTTCTAAGGCCCCACAAGCTTATGCAAGGTCCCTGAGTGTGTCCAAGGAAGAGTATAGATAGACAAGACACGCCTGCCCCCAGTTCACCTCTCGAGCTCCCTTGAAATCACGGAAGGGAGCCAACCACCTTAGAGATAAAGTCTGCCCACCATTGGCAAATAGATAAGCCCCTAAAAGGTACAGAAGGAAGGCCCAAGCCATCTTGGCGCAATTCTCAGCCATCACTTGAGGGAGAGATATGTAGTCCTTCTCGATGTCGAAATAGCGAATGGTCTCAAAAGGGCACCTCCTCCTGAGCAAATCCCTTGTCAAGCAAGTGCTTGATTCTCCCTCTAAGTTGATAATTGCCCATTAAATCTGAGGCTAGTTATACGATGGAAGTTGTGGGGATTCATTATCAGCTCCCTGTCAGCTATGTGGAAGGTGTGGGTAGTGTCCCACAACCTCTTGGACAAGGTTTGCACTAGTATGGCACTAGCGGACCTCTAAGGCAACAGATTGATAATGGACTCAAAACCTGCATCACGGACATGAACCTTGGTCTCTTCGGTCAGGAGCCAGAACCATGCCGCCACACGGCTAGGACTCATCCTACCAGAAAAAGGGTCTAGAATCTGCGCGCACACACACACACACACAAAGGACAAAATGAAGTTAGATTCACAATGCGATGAAAAATGATGTTGGGATCACATTTAGATGCAAAAATGATAAAGAAAGGCATTAAATTTTCAATTGGATGAGAAACAGAAGAAAAAAAGGAGTTTAGATAGTCAAGTTGGGGTTTTTGCCTAGCGGTGTGCGCACACAAGCTCAAACTTGTGTACATAGGTACTATGCACACATACGCAGGTTGGAACATGTGTACGCATGAACTCAAGAACAGACACGTGCACGCATGAACAAGCCCGCATACGCATGAAGCCTGGCCGTGTATGCATGAACCAAGCCACGCATACAGGCCTGAGTTCACATACGCATGAACCCAGACAGAGAGTTGTTCTTCGACATTTTCAAGCACATCTTGATCAAAACTCATCCTAAGCATGTTCCTATCCCTTCTAAGGTGTCAGGTTTTCATCTAAACCTATCCCACATCAAAACCCAAGCATTTACAAGCCTAAATATAAATTAAAACAGAAGATCAAAGGAAAAGACTTAATTGTGAGAAGAGTTTGAAAAACTTACCAATGTAGTCCAAGCACCCTCCAAGGTGTGATCCCGTGGCATGTAGGTTAGTGGAGGAGAGTTGTTCAACCTTACCACCCTACTCCAACATGTGAGAGTGAATGCCTCATTAGAGAGAATGTAAGAACTCCTTTTAGACTTGGGTGCCATTGATGAAGATGAGAGAGTTTGGAAGAAGAAGAAAGTGCAAATTAGAAAATTTGAGAGAGGAAGATCATATTGTGAGAAGGAGTGAGAGAGAGAAGGTTTTTGTAGAGAGAAAATGGAAGTTAGAGAGTTAGAGAGAATATGAAGAGATGAGAGTGATGAAGAGAATGAAAAAGAAAAAGAAATAGTTGGTAATTGTTGAAGAAAATTTGAAGAGGTGGGAAGGTACTTGTTGGCTAAACTACATGTAGTTCAGGCCTTCCCACTAAACTACATGTAGTTTAGTAAAAAAATAAAAATAAAAATATCCTCAGTGGAATCCTACATTAAGAACTTTTTTGATGGAGAGGTAGTTTTTTCTTGTTGCTTTTGCAAATACGATTAGATCTTCTGCAAAGAATAGGTGTGAGAAGGAAGGGCCTTCCCTGGAGGTTTTCATGCCAGACTAGTTGCCGAGAGTGACTTTTGACTGGATGAGCCAGGCTAAATACTCCATGCAAAGGATGAAAATGTATTGAGAGGGGGCCCCTCTATCTTATGCCTTTTAAAGGAAGGAATGGATCGAGCTTTTCTCCATTAACTAGGACGGAATGGTTGGATGAGGAGATACAAGACATGATGAGATTGATCCAATCTTTTGGGAATTTAAACCAGTTGAGCTCGTGGTAAATAAAACCCCATATGAGTCTATCAAAAGCTTTTTCAAGGTTGATCTTGAGTGCCATGAAGCCTTGCTTGCTCTTGGAGATGGTCATAGTATGTATGATCTCCTGGGTTAGAATAACATTATCATTAACTTTCCTTCCAAGTATGAAGCTGGCTTGGTATGGATGGATGGATGAGGCTGGGAATGAATGGTTTGAGTCTTCAAAAGAGAGGTTTTGTTATCGTTTTGTATAGGGTGTTACACAGTTCAATCGGGCGGAATTGGTGCATCGTTTCTGGTTTGTCCGTTTTAGGAATGACGCAGATGAGGGTTAAGTTGAGATTTTCAGGAATTTTCATAGACCAAAAGATGTCTTTAACGTAGGAGATGATAGAAGGGCCCATGATGTTCTAGAAACTTTGGAAGAAGATTGGACGGAAGCCTTCATGGCTTGGCACTTTGTATGGTTCAAAGGAGAAGATCGTGTTTTTAATATCGAGGTCGGTCACTGTAGCATTGAGGACGTTATGAGTATCGACCTTAAGGGATGTGAAGTTGTCAAAGGAAGGCGGGAGTAGAGGGACGTTGACTATGTTGGAGGTGTACAAGGTAGTGAAGTGAATGGATATTATGGACTTAATCTTGGGTAGGGAGTGTGTCTAGTTTTCGACCGAGTCCTTGAGGCACTAGATTTTATTGTGTTGTCTTCGGCAGATGGTTGTGAGCTGGAAGAAGTTTTTGTTTTTGTTGCCGAGAAGAATCCACTCAATGTGAGATTTTAAAGCTCGAAACTCTTCCTTAAGCCAAAGTATATGCTGGTATTTGGTTTCAAGGTCCTTTTCGAGGCGTTCGAGGAAGGTGCTCTAGTTATGGCAGAGAGATTTTTGAATATCGTTAAACTGTGCAAGTAATCTTTTTTTCATGTGAAAGATATTCCTGAAGTTTTTGGCATTCCAAGATTTAACACGGTGAGTAAAGTCCTCCATGGCTGACGTTATGTTATGAGGGTGGTTGTTCCATAAAGTGTGGATGATGGTTGGGAAGGAAGGGTCGTTGAACCAGGAGGATAAGGTGGTGGTCGGAAGAGGTTATAGGGAGGTGTTGGACATTGGATTCGTTGAAAAGGAGTTTCCATTATGGATTGGAGAAAGCTCTATCTAGACGCTTCATCACTAAGCCATTATCTCTTTTGTTGGTCCATGTGAATCTAGGACCACTGAAGCCCAAGTCAAGCAAATTACAATTATTTAGAAAATCGTTGAAGATGTACATTTATCTACGGTTGGGCAGTGAGTTGCTGAGACCTTCGTGATGGGTGAGGATCTTGTTAATATCGCCAGCAAGCGCCCAAGGAAGTGAATGGGTGTTGGCAAAAGAGGTAAGGTCATCCCAAAGATTGATACGGGAGTTTAGATTAGGGCTAGCTTATATAGTAGCAAACAGCTAGTTAGAAGAGGGGTTTGAAGCACTTACCTGCACAAAAGCATGGATTGCTTGTTTTGTCACCGACAGGATTTCTAAGTTAGCGTCTCTTTCATTCTATAGGACCCATATGCCTCCCCTGAATCCTACGACATTAGATCAACAAACATTGTCAAAGCCGAGAGAGGAGCTAATGTCCTCAGCTTTTTGATCGGAGATACGGATTTCCATGATGATAGCAATGGTGGGGCGGTGGGAGCGAACAAGCTCAACGAAACTTTTACGAAAGTAAGGGTTTCTCGCTTCCCTATAGTTCCAAATGAGAATCTTCATTAGGATTGGATTGAAGGGGTTGGTCACGTGGACTATTCCGGACCTCCAGACCAACGGAGGTGGGATCAACAAGGTTTGAGATTGTGGGATTAGGATGGTTTTGTAGGATGCCTATAAGGTTTGGATGAGGTCTAGAGATAACTTGAAGCAGGTGACTTGATGTTGAATCATGCAGAGAGTTCTCAATTCCTGTTCCCTTATGCATGTAAGGTGTAACGTGGTATTCGCTAGAGAGATGAAAGTTGGTGGGCTTCCTGGGACTCTGGCAACGCTTTGCTTGGAAATCCTTTGCATGTTTCTTAGAAGATTGGCTCTTATGGGGGCAGTATGAGGTTCTATCCAACGAGTTGGGTTGTTGTGGGGAAGGGAATCACTGGTGAGATGAATGCCATGTCTCTGGATATCGGAATTATCTCACGACCAAATTGAGTATCTGGAGGGAGAGTGTAAGCTTAGGCTCTCAGGGTATGTTCCATCTCTTCCTCTATATGGCTCTAGAAGTTATTCGGGCAGGCCTATATCCATTGGAGCAAGTGGTTCCCAAGAGGCCTTAAACGGTTGTGGGATAGGAGCGCCCAATTGTTTAGGATGTTTGGGTTGAAAAGCGTGGATTCCTAGGGTGCAAACAAGTGTGGTGGGGTTCGAAGTGACCTATTGGTTTCTCAACGGTTCTCCATGGTGGGATATTTGTGAGTGTGATGATTGCTAAGAAGAAGAAGCTTTTGAAGAAAATCATGTAAGAAGAAAGAAAAAATTTTCCCAACAAATACTTAAAGAAAGACATGAAGTAGGAGATCCAAAAGTTGATCTTCTTGGGGAACCCTCTAGAAAGTTTGATTATTACGTTCTTTATCCTAGAACCAGAAAGCAAAAAACCCCTCCTTTCCCATCATGTGCAAAAAATCATGATCAAAATTTGAAACCTCCATTGATTCCATACTACCAGAAAGTCCTTCCCTAAATATCAAAATACCAATCTTTTTCTTCCAGCCAAACTCAAACACAGAACCCTTTACCTTGTTATATGTTTGACCATACTTCAACTTCCTACTTAGAGAATTTTCCTCCTCTTGAAAGTTTTGATCATCCCCAAACCAACACAAAACATGTTTGAAAAATCAAAAATCCCATTGGAAACAATCCAAATGGAACCAAAAGACAAGTTTCTTCGACAGAAGTAGCTTTAAACTGGCAAGCAGAGAATGATGTGGCATAAAACCAAGTCCTTTCGAAGATTCTTGATAATCAACAAAAGATGGCTAAGGTAGTTACTCATACCTTCTTATCCTCAAATTCTCTTATTGAAGATTTGAAGAAGAAAATCAGGATGGTTAAATAAGAATTAGCAACAGTAGCTTCTACAGTCAAAGACTTGTTTGTCCCTTTTCCTCTTATTGGGCTAAAAGAAAAAGAAAGGAAACATTTGTTGCTACAACTTCAATCCATGGAAGGATCACAGAAAGAAGCCATTCAAACTCCTCCGATACATGTTTATATGCCTTTTCAACCTCGATAATCATTATATAAAGACTTGTCTATACCTTCGACCTCTCAATTTTCACCAACTTCTCCCTATCAAAACCTCCAACCATTAGCCATAACACATCTTGACCATAACCTTTTTAAACCAAGTGGAATTTTTCTTGCCATAACATATTAAATTCCACCTCAACCAGAGCCCCAAGCTAGCCCACAAAATGAACCTTCTCCTATAGAGAAAGACAAAGAATCATTATACCAACCCCCAGATCCAACTATTGGTGCTTCTTCAAGACCTCCTAATATGAATATGTTGACTGTGGATCCCGACCCTCCAAATCCAATTTCATCATTTCTCAAAACCCTCACTCTTGAAGACCCAAGAGAGCCTTTTGTGCTCCTAATAATTGATGACACAAACCTAGACTTGTCTAATCTTGGTCTAGAAGAAATGTTTATGGCGAATAATGAACCAAAGGTAGAAGAAGAAGATGATGTTCTTCACCCTAAAAAATGTCCACCTCCACCTCCACCACCACCAATCTTTCCTCCACCACCCTTTATTCCTAAATATCAAACAAGGTTGACCTATTCACCAACCATAGACTCAAGACATTTGTTCACTCTCGATAATGTTCCTCCTTCCAGATGGCATGGTGAGTTCTTTAACATGTATTCTTGGTGTATAGCTGAACTCCAAGCTCCAAATGCCATTGTTTCCTAGATTATTGCCAAATTTGTTGCAAGGATCACAGGAAGATTACGAGAATAGTGGATCAATCTAGGAGAATACAGGTAAAGACAGGCAGCTCAATGCAACATACTAGAAGACTTCTTCACGATTGTCTATAATGAATTTCTTGGCTTAGTGACCCATTATACGGAAGTAGCACGAGAAGAATTCTTGTTGATGAAATGTTGTTCATTTGAAAGGAAAGATTTGGAGAAACATTTTGACAGAATGTCAAGGAGATACTACTCTTTTAATGGTATGGATGATGTTAATGCCAAACATACCTTTCTCAACTCCCTCCAAGAACCATTGGGAGATGAAACACTCCGCATGATGAATCTCCAAAAAATAACTTTGCAACAAGCTTCCTTGGGAGAAATTTATCAACATGTGCTTATTGCCCTAGAAAAACTTTGCAACCAGAGAAAATTTCTTTCAGAGACTGACAAGATTCATAGCAAACTCAAGGACAATTGTAAAAGGAAAGATTTGCAGATAAAGTGTTATGAGAAAAATTGTGCCTGTCCAACAAAAAGAAGAGATCATTTCAAGAAATATTCTTCGAAGAAAAGACATTATGCAGGTCACAAGAAAAGATCCTTAAGGAAGAAAAAATGGAAGTTTCTTAAAAGAAAGCAGTTTAAAGGAAAAACTTCAAAAGTCTGTTTTATATGCAAAAGACTAGGACATTTTGCAAAAAATTGCTCAAAAAAGGAGAAAGCAGCAAAACTTCTTGAGCAAGCCTAGATTCACGCAGATGATATTCGTTTTTCGGATGTAGAATTACTCTTTTCAATGGACGATGATTACTCTCCTTAAGCTTTGGTAGTTATGGCCTATTCCACTTCAGAGGAAGATTCAGATCCAGACAATGATGATGATTCAGAACTAGAAATCAAAACCATCTATACATCCCAACCTATTATAGCCCCCTTAACCAACCCCACTTCTATAGCCCAAGTACATATCCTCCTTGACACCTACTCCAGACCCATCCCAGTGATAGCCTTTTTTTGATACAAGAGCAGCAGCAACAATCTTCAATCCAAAAATTTTACCTACAGAATTTTGGTTACCCCATAATTAGATGTTCCGAGTGGCAAATGGAGAAACATTCCTTATCATCCTGAAAAGTAAGCCTTTTTTCATCAGAATCTTTCCAACCCTTACCATTAAACACCAAGTCCTTGGATCCCCTCTTACAGGCAGAGACCTTCTCATAGGATTTGATCTCCTTCATTAAATACCTAGCCTCAGATGGTTTTTAAAAGGATTTTTGCACAAACAACACCTTCTCACTTAGACCCAAGTACCCCATCTATTTACAGTTGACCCCTTTGACTCTTTGAGACTCCAGATTATCAATGATTGTTATGCAAATAGCCATTCTGAATTTCTCCTTAAAAGTCCAAATCCTTTGTGGAAAAACCCAAAATTTTTCATATACCTTCTCTTTAAGAAGAATGAAGATGTCAACCCCACAAAAGCCAGTCACAGAGGAATGAATCCAGACCATTTAGCCTTGGCCAAGTAGGAGCTATCTACCCTCCTATCGGAAGGCCTCATTGAACCTTCAACCTCTCCATGGGCATGTGAAGCTTTTTATGTCAATAAACATGCTGAGCAAGTTCGAGGAAAACTCAGATTGGTAATCAATTACCAGGACCTTAACCATTTTCTTGCAGATGATAAATTTCCCTTGCCAAACAAGAGTGCTCTCTTTTAGCATCTTTCAAATGCAAAAGTATTCTCAAAATTTGATATCAAAGCAAGATTTTGGCAATTAGGAATCCATCCAGAAGAAAGATACAAGACAGTGTTTTGCATCCCAGACCACCATTACCAATGGACTGTTATGCCTTTTGGTCTAAAAAATGCTTCATCTCAATTTCAAAAAGCAATAGTAACGTTGTTCCAGCCACTCTGGACCAGTGCATTAATTTATGTAGATGATATCCTCTTATTCTCAAAAGATGAAGAATCCCATGAAAAGTTGTTCATTGAATTTTATAATTTAGTGAAATCTCAGGGAATAATGCTCTTAGAAAAGAAAATGGTCATCGGATAGTCTTTTATAGATTTTTTGGGAGTAAACATCTCAGATGGAAAGTATAATTTGCAGCCTCACATAGTTGTCTCTCTTGGTGAATTTCCAGATAAGCATACAAGTACCAAACAGATACAGTAGTTCCTTATAATTGTTAATTACATGTCATATTTCATCCCAAAAATCTCCAAATACAAGAATTGTTTAGCTCAATTGCTAAAGAAATCTCCTCCAGAATGGAATTCTGTTCATACTGAAGCAGTTCAACAATTGAAAAAAATTAACAGAAAAGCTTCCTCCTTTACAGATTCCAAGACTAGGCAAACGGATATTGCAGACAGATGCAAGTGATGAATATTGGGCGGCAGCTCTTTTTGAAGAAGTAGATGGCAAAAGAAGTATCTGTGGATATAAAAGTGGTGCATTCAAGCCTTCAGAACTTCTATACCACTCCACTTTCAAGGAAATTCTTGTAGTCAAACATGGGATTGAAAAATTCCAATTTCATCTTCTTGGGCATAATTTTCTGGTTGAAATGGATATGTCCTCCTTTCCTAAGATGATCCAAATCAAAAGGAAAATGCTTCCATATCCTCAGTTACTCAGATGGTCAAATTGGTTTTCACAATGGTCTTTTCAAGTCAAGCATATTAAAGGGAAAGATAACCTTATCACTAATTACCTTTCTAGAAAACCTTCAGTTTTCAATACCACAATGATTCCCCCACCCCTATGTGTATACCCTATTACAGATCCATCCTCATCCTCAAACCCACCCTCTGCAAACCCTGATGACATCCTTAAAATTATAGAAAACCTCCCCTTAGAAATAAAAGACCAAATAGAGACCTTGACCCTAGAAGCCCGATCTAAAAGAATCATTAGAGTTCTCCATAATTACGTTAAAGACCACCACAGACTCTTTCTTGCTATTTTTTCTGATATAGACCAATCATGGAAAACCCCTTTTGCTTTTTGGATAACCTAATGGACTGTTGCACATTATCTCTAAATGTGGTATTTACTCAATGAGTATTACATATGTCTTCATTTTGAGCCAGAGTTTTACAGATATATTTTCCCACGTGGAAATAGATATTTTCGCAAATTATGGTTTGAGCTTTTGAAAAATGATGCTCATGAAGGAGAATGGATAGATTATCCCAAAGTAGAACATCCAAGATTTGGTTGTAAAATTACTTCAGCATGTCTTGTTGCTAAACTCAATTCCAAAAATGATGCTCGTATAGAAAAATTCTGGTTTGAGCTTTTGAAAAATGATGCTCATGAAGGAGAATGAATAGATTATCCCAAAGCAAAACATCCAAGATTTGGTTGTAAAATTACTTCAGCATATCTTTTTGCTAAACTCAATTCCAAAAATGATGCTTGTATAGAAAAACTCTTTCACCCTACAGAGAAACATTGGGTCACTAATCCAGATGCTACTCTCCAAACACATATGGACACCTCTTGGGTATCCTGTTACCATGCTCTCACAATGACAAAATCCCTTAATAAGGGAACCTTATCTGAAATCGTACCAATTGATCCAGAAGTTTGTAGACAACAGTGGCCACATGAAGATCATTGGGAAATGCCTAATCCTCTTAATCCTTTTATAGGATATGATGATCCTTATCATCACAACCATGATCCAGATGCGGATGTTGATGAAGAATGGTTTCAAGGAAGAAATGGATGGGACTAGACCTTTCTAACACTTTAAAAAAAAAAATGTCCCAAAAACTTCTTCAGACGTGTCATCCTTGTCTTCAGCAGTCAGACTTCTTTAATCCTTGGCAGAAGAATAGTTGGATAAGGATAACCATGTAATCAGGCCCTCTCATCCAGATTGACATCTTACAAGGGCTTTCTTTTCTCTTTTCTGCCCAATACAAAGTTATAAGAGTCCTATTTATAGGCAATATCTTACATAAATAATTTACATTCAGAAGATGATAAGCTTCTCCAAAGGTCTGTAGGGGCTAGGACAATTTTGACAAATGTCCAGAGGAGTAGGGGCCATGAATGACAGTTCTTGGAATTGGTCGGCAGTCACCTATCCTTCAAATTGGGTAATTATTAGTTACTCCCGAAGTACCATAAATGCGTACTCCTCTGTTAGGACATTTAGGACATATGTGTTTCTCATGTTATAGAACATATGTCATGATTTTATGTAATTGGCTTATCCTTTGACAAAACACACTTTACTTGTATTTGGGTAGACTTAGGATGTGTTTAACTACTTCAAGAAGCCATGTTTCAAGATCTAGTGTTGAAGCCTTTAAGTCTATTTAAGAAATCAAGCAAGGAGTGCAAATTCATTAAAGCTCAACAGCTGGTTGATAGCTTCTCGACATCTCCTATCTGTCGAGGTTTAAGAATTTCAGATTTCAACTCTGATTTTCTTGGGATCCATGAATCTTTCTATGGGCCTTCTTTTCTTCTAACCCTAGACATATAAAAGGATTGTTTTAAGAGCCGTCATACGGTACACAAGCTGCACAAGCATTGAGCAAACTCTGTTCAAGCAAATTGTGACCGGAGACAAAGTTCTTGACCTAGTTCATCTCTTTCTTTTAGAGAAGTTGCTATGTATTTGCACCATAGGGTTTTGTGACCAAGCATCTTCCTGATCTTCATCGTGTGGATGAACTGAAGAACTTTGCAGCCAACAATCTTTTCAGATTGGTGTTTTGAAGTCGCGTACTGGGATTTGCGCAATCGTTAGTCACGTACTTGGGAGCCGTGCATTAGAAAGGGGAATTGTCACTACAGAACAAGTCCGATTGGGTATTGGGGTAAGGGTTCAACTGTAGGTTGGTAAGGTATTTGGGATTCCTTGCTTGTAACCGCTTGTTGTAATAATAGTGGAGTTTCGGGAGTGGTGACCTGAAAATCACCCGGTGGGGTTTTTGCCATTAGGTTTTTCCCCATTCGTAAACAAATCACCATGTCATTTATTTTTCGCTGCAATTTTAGGTTATTGGTGATTTGTTTGTGCTACCACGCGTTTGCATGATAAATTGATTAATTAATAACTTGGCTAATTAATTAATTAATTCCTATCACAAGGGATCTTTCAGTTTGTGGCCTATCAAGTGGTATTAGAGCGGACACACTCTGATTAGCATTTAATCTTTGTTGTGTTGATCCATTGACCCCTGTTGTCATGGATAGAGGACAGTCATTAATTATACACCCTTTATTTGATGACACTAACTATGCATACTGGAAAGTATGCATGAGAGCTTTCTTGCAGTCTTTAGATGAAAAGGTGTGGCAAGCTGTAGAGATTGGCTAGACCAAGCCAAAGGAAGCGCCAGCCGATTGGGATGAAGCAAAGATCAAGGCGACTAACTTTAACAGTAGAGCATTGAATGCGTTATTCAGTGCAGTCACTAATGAGGAGTTTAAGAAGATATCCTCCACAGAAACTGCACAGGAAGCATGGACCATCCTCTAAACAACCTATAAGAGTACAAAGGCTGTCAAGGATTCAAAACTTCAGAGGTTCACTACAAGCTTTGAAGAAATAAAGATGGAGGAGGATGAGTCGTTTGATGAGTTCTATGCCAAGCTCAACGACATAGTAAACTTAACCTTCAATCTTGGGGAAATCATTCCTGAATCCAAAATTGTAAGGAAAGTGCTCAGATCTCTACCCGAGAGATTCCATGCCAAAATTACGGCGATAGAAGAATTAAAGGATATTGACAAAATTCCTTTGACAGAGCTGGTTGGAAATTTGCAGACTTACGAGCTAGGGTTATCAAGGATTGGAAAGTCGGGAAAGGCCAAGAACATGGCTTTGAAAGCAAAGAGCAGTGACACAGATGAGTCTTCTGATGATGAAGATTCCAAGATGAAGTCCTACATTACAAGGCAGTTCAAGAAGTTTATGAAGAATGCTAATGGGAGGAACTTCGACAAGGACTGCAAGCAATCCAGTTCTTCTCAGTTTAAAGGGCAAGACAAAGGGAAGAAGGATGCTAAGGAAGGTGGTCAGTACACTATTCCCACAGGACCTAAGTGTTTTGGGTGTCAAGGCTTCAGGCACATGAAACATGAGTGTCCTACGTATCTTAAGAGCATTGGGAAGAGTAAGGCACTTGTTGCTACCTTGAGCGACACTGAGCCTGAGGAAGATTTCGACAATGAAGATGACGGAATCTTGAATGTCTTTACTGCCATTGTCAATCCTACTGATGGGATAGTTGAAGATGTGGACGAAGAAGAAGAGTTGGTGGAGTCTAAATTTGAGAAGATGGATGATCAAGATGACATCCATACAGCCTATGAGAAATTATACAAAGTTTCTAAAAAACATGAGAAACTTTATAGGCTGGCCACCAAGAAACTCAGTGATGTGGAACTTGGCCGTGAGGAATTATCCACTAAGTTTGATGAGGCTAATAAGACGATTGGAGTACTGAGGTTTGAGAACAATTTCTTGGCTAAGAAGACCAAGAAGCTTAAGGCAGAGCTGTTTCAAGTCAGAGCTCAACTGGAGAGGACTTTAAGCGCTAAGTTAGATGAGATGCTCAACATTCAAAAATATGCTTCAGATCGAACAGGTTTAGGGTATGGTATTTCTTCTAATACTGCTTCTACTAGTATTACTGTTTTTGTTCCTCCTGCCAGTAATACTGAAATTGAGAACACTGATGTTAAAATTAGTCTAGCTAGTGATAACCTAGACAAGGGTAAATCTATCTTAGGAACACCTTCGAAACTAGATAGGAAACAAGCTAAAAATCCTAAGGCTAAGAAGGCTAACTCTCAAAAGCCTAAACAAAAGAAGCAGCATCTCTGTCATTATTGTGGAGCTGCCGGTCATACTCGACCAAATTGCTATAAGTGGTTAGCCACTCAACAGAGCAACGACATGATAGCATTTGGAAGCCAAAATCAGCTTCAATCATCTTTCGCTCCTCTCGGTGATCTTCTCAAGGCCTTTATGTTCCTTTCGAACTTGAATGGTTTCAATTCTTCTCCCTTTCCACCAGTTCAAGGGTTTAGTCAAAGGAAAGGTTCTTCCAAGGTGTGGAAGAAAAAGGACTCTAAGTGATTTCATCACTTTCTTCTATCTTCTTGTTCTTGGTTGTTGCATTACTAGTGTGTTTTGTTTTTATTTTTGAGTCAGTCTAGTTTTATGCTTTGCTTTGTTTAACATGTTTTTGTTTGTTTATTTTCAGTTTTTGTTCATTTTGTTTTTGATATAAAAATAAAAAAAAATTGAAAAATCAGAAAAATACAAAAACAGTGTGTGTTTTGTGTACATTGGTAGGATGGCCATTGAAACAAAATTTTCTAAACATTGTATCATTTGTAGTTTAGATGAGCATCTCTATGCACAACTAAGCAAGTGAGCTTTGTGGCTCTTGTTTGTGATGAGTAAGACTGAGTTGTCTCTTATACTTAACACTCATATCACTCTTTTTGACGGGAAGGACTAAAAAATCTTGAGAGAAAGACATTAATAACCATCTCACCACTGTTGCCCACCAATCATGTATGACATCTGTATACTTCGGCATAGCAAAAGTATGATGTCAATGACATTTGTGTGCTTAGGCATAGCAAAATTGGAATGTCAAATATCATTAGGTATTTCTTTTCTCTCTTTAATAAGCCCATGTATGATATACTTGTAAGAAAAATATGCAAAGAAAAAACAATAGCAAAAAGATAAAAAATGCTTTTAAATATGATTACAAGCGTGTATTCTAGGAGATGTGGGAGTTATTGGATGTACCTTGAAGGTGATAGTCCCCATCAAGGAGTTATGATTGTGTGTGAGTTAAAGCGATTTTCTTATATCTCAAATTGTCATAACATGTATACACTTATGCATTCTTGCGATATTTTTCACATACAACACGTAATATTCTTTGCTATTCTTGATACATGTGCAGATACAGTGTGATTTGGCCATCACAAGTTTTACATGTGTTAATGTATGCTCACTAAACTGTCTTGACTTATTTTTGAAATATAAAATTGGTTAGACTTATTTAGTGTGTGTGTGTGTTTTGGAGATCCTTGTGCTCAAATTTTTTTTAGATTGAGAGACTATTTTGAGAGTTTATTGTGTTGATTGGATCATTGGTTGATTTGTATGTTGGATTGCATTCATATCTCTGTTTTTCTCCTCTCGAAAAACTGTTTTGAAAAGCGGGCTCGACACCTCCTCGACACCTCCTCGACACCTTGCTATCTGTCGAGCTTCTCAAGCCTTTTTCTTAACGCAATCTCGACACCTTCTTGATACCTGGTGGATCGATCGAGAAAGCTCCTGCCTCCTCGATAACTCCTTGACACCTGGTGGATCGATTGAGCTTCTATTCTTGAATCTAATTCTTTACTGCTTGATACTTGCTCGATACCTCAGCTGTCGACGACCAGTTTCTCGACACCTACCTCAACAGCTCCCTCGACACCTCCCGATACCTCAGTTGTTGAGCATTGCTGAAGAGTCTATATATTCTTCCATTGCGATCCTTCTCTCATTTCTTTGATCTCTCTCGATCTGTCCGCGCCTGTTCATCTCCCAAACACTTTCTTTTTCACTCCCAACCTCTTCCTCAAGATTTCGTCAAGCTTTTTCAAGTTTTTCTACACTTGGTAAGCGTCTAATCCCTTTTTATTTATGCATTTCATGTTTTAAAACCTAGGTTTTGGGATTTTTTTTTAAAATTTTGGGGTTTTTCAAAATTGATGAGTGTTTAATGAAATTTTGGGTTGGGTTTTCATTTAAATATGTTTAAAACCTCATACATTGCATTCCATTTGCATTTTAATGGTATTTTCATGCATTTAGATGTGTGTAATATGCTTGTGTGCTAGTAGGATTGGATTGGGCTGAGCCCATGATGTCTTTTTGTTTGCATGTCATATATTCATGCATTTCCCATGCATACGTACTCTCTTTTCATATATTTGATATATTTGAACTGCTTAGGACTTTTCTGATTGTTCTTTTTTTCTTCTCCCTTTAAATCTGTTTACGTTAGTCGTGTCTATAGCACCCAAACGTAAATCCACTCCTGCCCAGAACCCTCTTCGTTTCGGTGCTTCTTCATCTACTGATCTTTCTCCTTCTACTGTCCGGTTCCGTGATGATGATGCCTTTAAGGCATTTTCAGAGAACTTCTCTAGATGAGGCATTCATTCGGAAAGCCAAGTCGTTTTGTTGGACTTTGCCGACACTGACCTTCCCTTTGTCATTTATAGTAAGGGATAGGAGTCACTGTGTGACGTCCCAGTCACATGTCTTCTCGTGCTTATCTAGGAGTTTTACTCCAACATGCACGGGATTGATCGTTCCGTACCTCTCTTTTTCACTCGCGTTCGAGGTACGCGCATTCCTGTCACACCGCAGTTGATTGCGGATGTGCTTCGTGTCCCTAGGATAGAGTTTCCTGACTATCCTAGTTGTGAGCGTCTGAAGACAGTGTCCAGGGATGAGCTCATGTATTCTTTTTGTGAGCGCCCTACTGCTTGGGGTGAGCATCTTTTTACACCATGTCGACCTTTTGCTAAAGGTCCTAGATTCATGAACATGGTGATGACATTTGTTTTACATCCTTTTTCTCACTATAACTCCATCACAGAGCCTCGTGCTCGATTTTTGCTATCTCTTCTTGAGCATCTCACTATAGATTTTCCATCTCACTTCATTCTGTCTATCATAGATGTTCATATAGATTCGGCGTCCCGTGATAAGCTCATATTTCCTTCACCTATCACGAGGATTTTACGCCATTTTTTCGTTCCTTTTCCCTCTTCTGACCACTTTACTGTCATGTGTGCCATAGATTATGCTACTGTTAAACGTAGCGAAGCCTAGTTTCGGTCGCGGCAGATAGATTTAGCAGCACCCTCCTCTCGTTCTGCACCATCCCAGTCTACTCCATCTGCATTCGCTCCTTCCTCTTCCGGTGATGTGTCTTTAGGAGACGTCATGGCGCAGTTGCAGTGCACGGATGCTCGCTTGGATACACTCTCTACGGAGTTGTATTAGGTGAACGTTCGTGTCAGTCATATTGCACAACGGCAGGCGGCTATGGGCGGCTTTGCACCTGAGCCTACTCCTTCATCACCTCATCCAGTTACTTCTGATTCTGATGCTGAAGATGATGATGATGATGATGATGATGATGGTGATGACGATGATGCTTCAGATGATGATAGAGATGCTAGCTTTACCGATGAGATGTTTACTTGGCACTCTACCCTTTGTCACTCGTGACAAAAAGGGGGAGTAGTTTTGGATATGAGAGTAGTCACACTTAGGGGGAGAGTTAGTTTGGGTTCATTGTGTTAGGGGGAGTGTTGTTATTTATTTTTTTGAGGGATGTAGTGAGGATATTATGTATTTTTTCTTTTCTTTCTTTCTTAGATACATTGTTCTTGTACATGAGGTCCTGTGACCATTTATAGACATACATTGTACTTATTTTCTCTTATATATTGTTGATGTATGTTTTTCTTCTTTACCTACCCTTTCATGTGTTGTTTCTTTTTTCTCTTTATAAACATGCTTCTTATTATTTGTATGCAATCTGTTATTTCTGTTTCACACAAAAATGCCTTGATGAGTTCTGTTTAAAGTGTTTTAGAAATACAGGTTGTCAAAGTCTACTTGCCATAAACTCACTTCTTGCAAAGTTTTTCAAGAGTTAAGATAGATTTTATTGTATTCAATAAGTGAATATGAGTTGAGTGATTTATGATTTCTCTCATATGTTCATTTGTTAGTTGTGGTTTTCTCACGGATTACCAAAGGGGGAGATTGTTAGGACATATGTGTTTCTCATGTTATAGAACATATGCCATGATTTTATGTAATTGGCTTATCCTTTGACAAAACGCACTTTACTTGTATTTGGGTAGACTTAGGATGTGTTTAACTACAAGAAACCACGTTTCAAGATCTAGTGTTGAAGCCTTCAAGTCTGTTTAAGAAATCAAGCAAGGAGTGCAAATTCATTAAAGCTCGACAGCTAGTCGATAGCTTCTCGACACCTCCTATCTGTCGAGATTTAAGAGTTTCAGATTTCAACTCTGATTTTCTTGGGATCCGTGAATTTGTCTATGGGCCTTCTTTTCTTCTAACTCTAGACATATAAAAGGATTGTTTT
The DNA here is from genome assembly GCA_023055345.1 of Quercus wislizeni. Taxonomy (NCBI): domain Eukaryota; kingdom Viridiplantae; phylum Streptophyta; class Magnoliopsida; order Fagales; family Fagaceae; genus Quercus; species Quercus wislizeni. Next base: position 20,852,929 of record JALGQJ010000003.1, read on the forward strand.
AAGAGCCGTCATATGGTACACAAGTTGCACAAGCATTGAGCAAACTCTGTTCAAGCATATTGTGACCGGAGACAAAGTTCTTGACCTAGTTCATCTCTTTCTCTTAGAGAAGTTGCTTTGTATTTGCACCATAGGGTTTTGTGACCAAGTATCTTCTTGATCTTCATCGTGTGGATGAACTGAAGAACTTTGCAGCCAACAATCTTTTCAGATTGGTGTTATGAAGTCGCGTACTGGGATTCGCGCAATCGTTAGTCACGTACTTGGGAGCCGTGCATCAGAAAGGGGAACTATCACTACAGAACAAGTCCGATTGGGTATTGGGGTAAGGGTTCAACTGTAGGTTGGTAAGGTACTTGGGATTCCTTGCTTGTAACCGCTTGTTGTGATAATAGTGGAGTTTCGGGAGTGGTGACTTGAAAATCACCCGGTGGGGTTTTTGCCATTAGGTTTTTTCCCATTCGTAAACAAATCACCGTGTCATTTATTTTCCATTGCAATTTTAGGTTATTGGTGATTTGTTTGTGCTACCACGCGTTTGCATGATAAATTGATTAATTAATAACTTGGCTAATTAATAAATTAATTCCTATCACAAGGGGTCTTTCAGTTTGTGGCCTATCATCCTCCTTACATAATTATGGGTCTCATTAATTAAATTTATGGTGAGACCTACAATTTATGTGAGAGGGAGAGTATGCGTTTATGGTACTCTCGAAGTATTTCCGAAGTACCATAAATGCGTACTCCCTCCTCTTACATAATTGTAGGTCCCACTAATTAAATTTATAGTGAGATCTACAATTCATGTGAGAGGAAGAGTATACATTTATGGTACTTCCAAAGTATTCAATAATTTTCCCTTCAAATTTTAGAATTGAAGCCTCAAATATTTGACTATTCTAATAAAAGAAAATCCAAAAAAAAAAAAAAATGGTACCAAAAAAACCCAAAAATAAAAACTCCATCGGCCTATTGGTCAGCCCATAGCAAGTCAAAAAACTCACAGCCACAACCCCCAAAATCAATCACCATCTCCACCACAACAAACTCCCAAAATCAACTACCACCTCCAAACCCACTAGAGATGGAGAGATAAAGAAATAGGAGAGAGAAGAGAGACAGAAAGAAAATAGAAAAGAGAGAGAGATGATCAGACGAACCAAAGAGTGAAAGAAAAAAAGAGGAAAAGGAAAAAGTAAGTGAGAAAAATATTATTTTATTTGATATTAGAATAAACAGCTAATATTTGTTTCACTTATGAGTTACAGGGGATTGTGAACGCTCTAAAGCTGCTTAACTACAATGTGCGGTCAAAAATCAAATTACTTCTTAGAGCATTCGCTATGGAAAATTGTATCCTATTCTATTTTACCATCTTAGAAAACTATTTTATCAGTTATATCATATCATTTTATAACACATTCAACATCCTAATTTTTATTTTTCTATTCTACTCATTAAAATAATATATATTACCCACTAAAATAATATAATATATTCCAATACAACTCTCCCTCTCTCTTCTCCCCCATCTCTCTTCCACTTCATCGATTAAAATATATTATAATTTGTAATTCTGGCATTTTACAAGTCCGTTGCCAACACCTTTTTGTGCCTTGATTGAACTTTTCCCATACATTTCCCATTTGCAATTGCCAATGGGACTACACTTAGTGCTGTATCAAAGTGAATAGATATTTATGTATTCGATGATAGCTTTAATTATATATATAATAATTTTATTATTATGTAATATATTATTATATATAAGAATAGTGTGGCTAAGTTTACATAACAATAATATAGAGCGCAAATTACATATTATCTAGGTGCCGTTTGATCAAAATTTAAGTTGTTTACTTGTAATTTAAAATTTGACATTAAGTGTTCATTTGGGATTTGCTTATTTAGCTGAAACTGAAAATTTTTTGCTGAAGCTAAAAGTACTGTAGATAAAAGTAAAAATTAGTTGAAATAGTACAGTGTGACTTATAAATAGTACTAAAAAATACAGTAGGACCCATGAATATTAGCAAAAATAAGCTTAATAATAAATAAGCTGACTTTTTATGCTGAGCCAAATGCGCATTAAGTGTTTGTTTGGAATCCGCTTATTTTACTGAAATTGAAAACTTTTTACTGAAAGTACTATAGATAAAAGTAAAAAATAGCTGAAATAGTACGTTAGGATCCATGAATAGTACAAAAAAGTGCAATGGGACTCATGAATAGTGGCAAAAATAAGTTGAATAGTAAAATAAGCTGGTTTTTTAAGCTGAAGCTAAACGCACCCTTTATCTACCTAAGATTCGACCAAAATTCAAGTTGCATACATGTGGTTTGAAATCTCATAATTCAAGTGTTTTGGATTCTTTTTTTATCTTATTTAATATTATATTTTTATGTTTTTGTGTTTTTGGAAGAGAGAGATATAAAAGTATAGGAAAATTACATATTTAGCATTATTTTTAACAGATGTGGGTTACAGAACTTTAACGCTCTATATGTTTTGATGGGAAACCTTCTGTAAAGATAGTTTTTTGTGTTTTCCAGTGTTTAGTAATATTAAAAAAAAAAAAGTCAAATGAGAACTATCTTTGGTCAACAGAAAAAGTATGGCTTATTTTTAAAGATTTTTTTCCATTAATATTTTTTGGAAAACAACTCTATCTTATAGCAAGCTAAATAAGGGAAGTTAAAAGATTGTTTTTCAACTCATTTAAGGTAATTATCAAACATAGGAAAATGAAATAATTTTACAGAAAATACTTTTTAGAAAATGACTCATTTTCTAGAAAATATTTTTGTCTAAACAAACAGATCGTAACTAAGCTAATCTCAAGTGAGGAAAGTGTTAAATTTCAAACTATAGGTACACAACTTAAATTTCAACATAATTACAAATGGGTAAGTTGTAATTTGCCCTAATATATAATAAGATATATGGGTTTAACTTGTTGCACACAAACTATTTTACATAGTTTTACACATTTGGATAATTATGCGAACATGATTTGTAATTGATGTATATTTTAAGAGAAAAAATATTCACAACTCGGAAATTACTACTCAATATTTTGTTCTAAATGTTGGACCCCCTAAAAAGGCTCAAAGATGTGAACTTCAACAAATAAGTATTGCTTTCTTAGAATGAGATTCTAGAAAGACCACCAATATGAGAGTATTATTTTAATCAATTCAATGATATCTATCGAGTGATCTCAAAACTAGGCCATATAAAAATAAAATACAAGATTAACGAATGAGTTTTTAAGTGATTGTTGAACTATATTAAGTTTTTAATTTATAAAATAAAGTACTTGTTTTGCGTCATAATTATTTATTTATTTATTATTATTACTTGAGAATTTGGTTATTTTTAGTTTGGGCCCTGGAAAAATTTCTAGACTCTGATACTATTTAAAGCCAAATCTGAAATCTCTCCTTCCCCTCTAGGATAGCTATCACTTATAAGAATAAATAAATAAAAAGCAAAAGATCGCATTACATGTCCCAGTTTTCATGGCTTTTGAATGGACTTTTATGGTGTGTTGTATTAAAACTCAGTTTCCTCTTCCCTGTTCATGTGCTTGTTTCTAAAAAAAAAAAAAAAGAAAAAAAAAAGACATCCCAAAAAGAAGAAACAAATAATCTAAAATATAAAAAGACACATTTGTATATTCCAAGCTGGCCCAGCCATTAACCGAGTTTTAGGCAATCGCCTAAGGTCTAAGCTCCAGATTTCCAAATTTTAAAAAATAAAGATATATTAATTAAATTCAAAATATTAACTAATAAAAATTATATTTCTTATAATTTTTTTTAAAAAAAATGAAAGCTAATGCTAGAAATACTATAAATTTTGACATGTCACAAATCACAGAAAAATAATTTTGACACTCATCTACATATACTTTAAAATCCACATTTGTATGTTTAGAGCTGTCCCAACCATTAACTGAGTTTTAGGCAATCGCCTAAGGTGCAAGCTCCCAATTCCCAAATTTAAAAAAATAAAGATATGTTAATTAAATTCAAAATATTAACTAATAAAAATTATATTTTTAATAAAATATTTAAAAAATTAAAGCTAATACTAGAAATACTATAAATTTTGACTTGTCACAAATCACAAAAAATTAATTTTGACACTTGTCTATCATATTATAAAATCGAAGCATCTGACTTTTTGTTCTATCATATACTTAATCAATCACAACATACTACACATCCTTTTTTTCTTTCCACATAAACTACCTAAATTTTAAAGTACAGAGAGAGAGAAGACATATTACAATCAACAAGAAGAGCAAACCAAAAATAAATAAGTAAAATTTTTCTAAAGTTTATTTCGTAATTCTCTTACAGATTTAACCAAGTAGGCGATAAGTTGGCATGGTAGACAAGTGCTTGGCTTTCCACATTGCTTGCCCAAACTTCTCACTCATCTAAGTCATTAGGCAATATGTCAAGTGGGAGCACCCAGTGAAAGTAATGCAATAATTAAGATAGAACATATTTGACAGTGGTAAGGCCTAATTTATTCCAAGGCACCCTTTACGACCAGACCCAAATGGGATGAGTTGGAAATCATGTCCCCTAAAGTATATATTATTATTCATAAGCCTTTCAAGGTAAAATTCTTCCACATTATTTGACCATGCACCGGGATCTTGTCCAATAGCCCAAAAATTTACTATTAGTCTAGATTTCTTGGATACGTAATATCCATTGATCTCAGTGTCCTCCATAGATTCATGTGGGACTAGTAATGGTGCAACAAGATGTAGTCTTAAGCTTTCCTTCACCACCACATCCAAGTATGTTAAAGTTTCTATATTTGTCTCCTCCACCATTTTTTTCATTCCAACTACACCTTCTAGCTCTTCTTGTACACATTTCATTACTTGTGGATGCCTCAAGAGTTAGGAAAAGGTCCACTTAATTGCAGTGGCTAAAGTGTCATATGCACCCAAAATCATGTCTATTATGATAGCCTTGATATTTGTTCGATTTATTATGTATACATGTTCACCCAAAATTTCATATATTATCAAATCCATAATTGTTCATCCTATACACTATGGTTTTTTTATGTTATTTTTTTATGGGAAGATAGAAACATTGCATACACCAAGTTGGTAGCGGATCTGGATCCTCTCCATTTCTATTTGAAATGGAGAGTGTCCAATTAAGGGTTAGGATCTACCTAAAAACAATCAAAGGCCTAGAAAATTCCATCTCATTTAAAAGCTTTAACCTAACCAAATAGCAAATTCAAATTTTGCAACCAGAGTTAGCTCTTGTCCAAAACCCAAAAAAGCCACCCCAGGTTCCCAACAAGGCCGCAACCATATCCTCAGGTTCAGATCCTTTCAATCTCAACCCCTGAGTGCCCATCAGCCACCAGCAACCAAAGTGATCAAACACTGATTTGTCTAGTTTCTTTTAGTATTGTATCAAACACTGATTTGGCTTGCTCCAAAATTTTGGTACAATACTGAAAGAAACTAGACAAATCAGTGTTTGATCACTTCGGTTGCTGGTGTCTGGGGTTGAGATTGAAAGGATTTGAACTTGAGGATATGGTTGCTGCCTTGTTGGGAACCTGGGGTGGCTTTTTTGGGTTTTGGACAAGAGTTAACTCTGGTTGCAAAATTTGAATTTGCTATTTGGTTAGGTTAAAGCTTTTAAATGAGGTGGAATGTTCTAGGCCTTTGATTGTTTTTAGGTAGATCCTAACTTTTAATTGGACACTCTCCATTTCAAATAGAAATGGAGAGGATCTGGATTCGTTGGTAGCATAGTGTTCTAGAAAGGTTGGAAAAGTAACCAAACACGTTTTTCAAAAACAATAATAAAATATAAGTAATAATTTATTATATATATATATATATATCTATATATAGATGAGTTTAAATTACTCTAAAGAGTAACACACCTGGTGTAATTCTAAAGAGTTACACATTTTTTAAACCATTGGATTTAAGTAGATCTAACGGTAAAAAAAAGACCCTTGTTAATGCTTATATTCTGATCAGGATCTCATTAATTATTCCTTATTTATTATGCTTTATATCTATCTCTAAACCCAAAAAAAATGTTATATTTGACTCTCTCTCTACGTTTCTCTCTCTATCTCTAACACTTATAACACTTTGTTGGGATGCTGGCGTTTATAACTTTGTTAATCATCTTTAACACTTTAATGGGCGGGCTCTTGTTAAACTATGCCACATCTCTTCTGTATTCATTAATATAACAAAGGCAAGTCACAGTTCAAGTTAAAAATTCCCCCACAAACATGCGCAAAGAATTGAAGGGATTGTAAAATCAAAATTTCAGATAAACATTGAAGAGAAATTACCTTATACAATCTCAAAAATGGTAAAATTCCCTCAAATCAACATTTCAATAAACTCTATATGCTATATGCTTAAGCTGCATAAAAGTTGTCATAGGAAGAAAAGATGCTAGACACTTAACCATTAACTAGCTAAGCAGTCCCAGAATCATCTGAACAATGAAAGAGGCAGGAGAAATTGATTCAATGAATGGCACATCAAATCCAAGAAAAATTTTGTGTCCCATTTGAAATGTAGCTGCATAGTATGAAAAATGAGAACACTGTGAAGGCCGGCCAAGTAAGAATGAGCAAAAAAGTAAGTGTTGGTGCATTTTAATATTAATTATTAATAAATTGTTAAATTCTTACCAAGTTATGTCACATTGTGGCTTCGTCACATAAAATGAGCCCTAATACATTTTTTCCCCTTTGTTTCATTCTCAACACCACGGTCCCCTAGGCCCATGTTTAAGTTGTTTAACCAATAACTTAGCTCTCAAAGTACCAGCAGCAGAAAATAAAAAGGCTAGATCTTGAGTCTTAAGACTTTAGCCTTATGCTAAAAAGTTGGCCCATGAAGGAGAATAGATAGATTATCCCAAAGCAGAACATCCAAGATTTGGTTGTAAAATTACTTCAGTATGTCTTCTTGTTAAACTCAATTCCAAAAATGATGTTCATACAAAAAAAAAATCATTCACCCTGCAGAAATATATTCGGTTACTAATCTAGATGGTATTCTCCTCACACATATGGACACCTCTTGGGTATCCTGTTACTATGCTCTCACAATGATAGAATCTCTTAATAAGGGAACCTTATCCGAAATAGTACCAATTGATTCAGAAGTTTGTAAACAATATTGGCCACATGAAGATCATTTGAAAATACCTAATCTTCTTAATCCTCTTATAGGATATGATGATCCTTATTATCACAACCATGATCCAGAGGCGGAGGTTGATGAAGAATGGTTTTAAGAAAAAGGTGGATTGCACTAGACCTCTCTAACACTTAAAAAAAAAATTGTCCCAGAAACTTCGCCAGACGTGTCATCCTTGCCTTCGGCTGTCAGACTTCTTTAATCCTGGCAGAAGCATAGTTGGATAAGGATAACCATGCAGTCAGGCCCTCTCATCCAGATTGACATTTGTCAACCAGTTCCAAGAACTGTCAGTCATGACTCTTACTCCTCCGGACACTTGTCAAAATTGTCCCAGCCCCTACAGACCTTTGGAGAAGCTTATCATCTTCTGAATGTAAATTATTTCTGTAAGATATTACCTATAAATAGGACTCTTATATCTTTGTATTGGGCAAAAGGGAGAAAATTCTGTGAGTACCAACCTTTCCTCAACTCAATTCCCAAAATGTCTCCATTGACATTAGCCATTTTCCTTCTACTATCCATCTGGACATTCATACACATCCTATCACGGCAGAAGGACCACAAAAATCAGCCTAAACTCCCACCGGGCCCTCGTTCCTTACCAATCATCGGTAACCATCACATGCTAGGTAGTCTCCCACACCGTGCCTTCCATAGCTTAGCCAAAAAATATGGACCCATAATGTCATTACGGCTTGGCCATGTACCAACTATTGTGGTCTCATCTCCTCAAGCTGCTGAGCTATTTTTAAAGACCCATGACACCATTTTTGCTAGCCGACCTAAACTCCAAGTTTCTGAGTACTTGTCTTATGGTACCAAGGGCATGGTTTTCACCGAGTATGGTTCATATTGGCGCAACATTAGGAAACTATGTACGTTGCAACTTCTTTGTGTTTCAAAAATAGATTCATTGGCACCTATGAGGAAGGAGGAGGTAGGATCACTGGTGCAGTCACTGAAAAAAGCTGCGGCGGCGCATGAGGTCGTGGACCTTAGTGGGAAAGTGTGTGAACTTAACGAGGAAACTACACGTAGAATGATATTTGGGCGAAGTAGTGATGATAGATTCGACTTGAAAACGCTTATTGAGGAGACCTTGAGCTTGGCGGGGGCTTTCAATCTAGCTGATTATGTGCCTTACCTTGGGGCACTTGATCTACAGGTACGTAAGTTTCTATCGATTCAACTTTATCCGAGTCTTATTAAATCTTTATGATTAGTTGAAGTGACCATGGTATTTGGACGAGGATTATGAAGTTTGGCTTGATTTGCTAGCTCTTAATCTTTGCCCTCTTCCATATATAGCCAAATCCAAAATCCGATTGGTCTATTATTTATTTATTTATTTGTTGGAAAAGTTAAAGAATGTGTTTAGCAAATAATTTTAGATTTTTTTTATAGGAAAAGAAAAATGCAACTGGTCTTTTTGACAGTGTTTTATTTATTTTTTATAAAAATAATAATAAAAGTTTTCTAAAATAATTTATTAATAAGGACTATTTAAAAAAAAAAAAGAAAAAGAAATACTTAGATATGCTTCCTAGATCCTGCATCTTGAACCCTCCCCCAGATCCGGCATCTTGAGCCCACTTAAATAAGACATGTTTAAATCTAAGATTTCAAATCTCCGTAAAATCTTTACATAACACGGCCACTTTGAAAATTACATGACTAATCATTTCTAGTATGGGCCCGTTTGATATCTTTATTTGAGCAACAATTTTTACATTTCAAACACAATTATACACATTTTCACATATTTTTTCACTTATACATATTTCAAAAAACTACAAAAAAAACTACAAAAATCTCATCTCAAACTACTCTACCAACCCTTTCTCAACAATTCTTTTACTCTTTTTTTCTTCTTCTTATTTTAATTCCTTACACTTCGATAAGTAATAAACTAATCTTATCTTCTACCACCCTATTCCAATTCCACAAGACAACAATATTTGCAATTGACAGAGCATATATACCCATAACTAGTTCAATAAATTTGGGTCTATACACAAATTTGGACTTCAATGCCACGCATGTTTATGGAGTAGACAGTACCACACACTTCACACATGTTTTGTCACCATTGTTCTATTTGACATAATGTGCTTAGTAGTTCGTGATTATAACATCAACCCATAATTTTTTCTTCATCACTTAGTTTATCAAGTAGGACAGTTGTGACAAAATTTATAGTAAAAAAAGAAAAGAACTAATTATTTTGATTTCAAGCTACCGTATCATAAGATTAACATGACATTTTCCTGCATATTTTATATTTGAAAAATGCTAGATCACTACTATATGTACAATTTTTGCACAATTTTTTATGTGACAAGCTGTGAGTAATGGAGAAAAAATAATTGTTCCATGTCAATTCATACTTTTATCAGTCACAACTTGCTAAGTGATAGTTGTGCTAAGTGTTGAGTTGTGGCAAAAATAATGTAGATAGATGCAGTCTTTGCATTGTTCTTTATATATATATATATATATATATATATATATATATATATATATATATATATTTTATTACTGTCTTAAAATGTGGTTATATTCTTTCTAGAACACTACGCTATGAACGTTGCCTATGTAATGGCTAAAAAGGATATAATCATCCACGTGATAATATACAAAAGTTAAATTTTGTATATTAAATTTATGAGGGATAAAGCATGAAACCTTGTTTATTTTTTTTAATAAAAAATTTAGAAGCATGGAACCTAATTGGTTGGAGAAAATATGGGTGGGTGAGGTGTCACCTACCTATTGGTGGAGTGGATTTATTGTTGATAAGGTTTGTGGGTTTAATATTACTTTTGTACTTAGTGAGTATGTGGGTTTAATTTTTTTAAAGAGTACCTTTTTTTTCCAAAATTGGTTTTATTTGAGTTTAGGTAAAACTTATATACTGTACATTAGACTTCCTAATTGAATTCATAGACTTAGTGGCATTAATCAATAATAATAATAAAAAAGCATATAGTTTTATTTATACCAAGAAAAATAAAATTCAATACAATAATAGAGATAAACTCCAAGATGGTTGTTTTATTAGTAGTTGCCCTTTTTTTTTTAATATAATGTGGTACAACATAAACTTGATTATTGGTATGCATTTGATTTTTTTTTTTTGGCATTATCATTTTGTAATCTGTCATGATGAAAAATTAAATAATTAATTACTATTATAAATAATTAAGACACTAATAAAAATAATAACTAAGACAAACTATAATATTAATATTAATATTATTATTAATAAGAAGGTGAAACCATAATTATGAAAGAATTACCTAATATATAGTATGCATTTTTTTTTTTTTAATTTACACCTCAAATTGCAATTTTGTTAAATGCATTTTTAATAACTTTTACCAAACATTCTGCTTTTTAAAAAGTCCAATTCCATACTACACTTAATAAAATCACCAATTTTTCAAAAAGCACAATTTCAAAAAGTCACTTTGATGCTTCACACTTCTAATGAAGAAATAAAAAACTCAAATCTTCTTCCTAATTATTGAATTAAAAGATATAACAGACCTTAATGACTAGGATTGCATTTTACATGAATTAGTTGGATCTGGTATACCATTTTCATGTTCATGCTCACGCTGGTTTCCCTTTGTATTGAATAATTCTTCATTTTTTAAAAATTCCAATACAAAAATTCAATTAAGGAATTGAGTTGACAATTTGGTTACGTCTAGGATTGAGTAACTGATGTAGCACCATTTACATGGATGTATAGTTACCACATCAATTTGTTAGGTATATTTTTAGTAAAATCTGCGAAATGGTATTGTTAGCATAGTGATTTTCAAGCTATTTATTTCTATCAGGGATTGACACGACGCATGAAGAAATGTAGCAAGGCTTTGGACATAGTCTTCGAGAATATCATCAAGGAGCATGAAAAAATTCCTAGTAGTGGTCAACAAGATCGTGAAAGAGTCTTTATAGACACGCTGATTTCTTTGATGAACCAACCCATGAATCCTCATGATGGGCAAGTATACATTATTGATCGAACAAATATCAAGGCTATCATACTAGACATGATTTCGGGTGCATATGACACTTCAGCTGCTGCGATTGAGTGGACATTTTCTGAACTCTTGAGGTATCCACGAGTGATGAAACATGTACAGGAGGAGCTACAACGTGTAGTTGGAATGAATCGGATGGTGGAGGAGACTGATTTGGCGAAATTACCATACTTGGATATGGTGGTGAAGGAAAGCTTAAGACTTCATCCTGTTGGACCATTACTAGTCCCACATGAATCCATGGAGGACATTGAGGTCAATGGATATTATGTCCCCAAGAAATCACGAATAATAATAAATTTTTGGGCTATTGGAAGAGATCCTTGTGTGTGGTCTGATAATGTGGAAGAATTTTATCCTGAAAGGTTCATAAATAGTAATATAGACTTCAAAGGACGTGACTTCCAGTTTATCCCATTTGGGTCTGGTCGCAGAGGGTGTCCTGGAATGCATCTAGGCCTTACAACCGTTAAATATGTTCTAGCCCAATTACTACATTGCTTTCACTGGGTGCTCCCTAGTGGCATGTTGTCTAATGACTTGGACATGAGTGAAAAGTTTGGGATATCGATGCGTAGAGCCAAGCACTTGTCTGCCATGCCAACTTATCGCCTACTTGCTTAAAGCTATAAGGCATGTTCAATGAAATCTGAGAAATAAATGCCATGTTTGGTTCATGAGAAACATGGTGTATTTTGTTTTTATTTTCTGTTTTTGGTTGGACCTACCAATAAAAAAACTTGTTTAATTTGTTTTTAGTTCTTATTTTCGTTTTCAATACCCAAAATGTGGAGTCTTTTGGCTTAATATTGTAATTTTCAATCTTAATTAGCATTATAGGTACTATTTGAACTTAATTGGCAAATTGAGGAGAGAGAAAGAATTTTGGTAATAGTGTTGTCGAAACTCAACAAAAATGAGGAGAGAGAAAAAGAAAAAGGGGGAGAGAGAAAGCAGAGGAATTTCGGCAACATTGTTATCGAAATTCCTTTGCCCAAAATACTGCCCGTTCATTTAAAAAAAAAGCAATTGCGACAATGCCATTGCTGAAAAAGGAAAAAAAAAAAATTGTTTTGGCAATTGTGGCAATGCCATTGCCGAAAATGGGAAAAAAAAAATTATGAAATCTGTGAATGAGTAAAAAAAAAAATTGTCACGTACACAATATTTTTACAATAAATCACACGTGATTAATTATTATTAGTTCAAAAAATTTGTGACAAATTAATTGTGGCAATGGCATTGCCGAAAATGTAAAAAAAAAAATTATGAAATATGTGAATGAGTAAAAAAAAAAAGTTGTCACGTACGCAATATTTTTACAATATTTTCACAATAAATCACACGTGATTAATTATTATTAGTTCAAAAAATTTGTGACAAATTAATTGTGGTAATGACATTGCCGAAAATGTAAAAAAAAAAAAAAAAAAAAAATTGTTTTGGCAATTGTGGCAATCCCATTGCCGAAAATGTAAAAAAAAAAAAATATATATATATATATATATATTTATATATATTTTGGCAATTGTGGCAATCCCATTGCCGAAAATGTAAAAAAAAAAAAAAAAAAAAATTTTTTTGGCAATTGTGGCAATCCCATTGCCGAAAATGTAAAAAAAAAAAAAAAAAAAAAAATTTTTTTGGCAATTGTGGCAATCCCATTGCCGAAATTGCCAATATATATATATATATATATATATATTTTTTTTTTTTTACATTTTCGGCAATGGGATTGCCACAATTGCCAAAACAAATTTTTTTTTTCCTTTTTCAGCAATGGCGTTGCCGCAATTGCTTTTTTTTTAACTGAGCGGGCAGCATTTTGGGCAGAGGAATTTCAGTAACAGTGTTGCCGAAATTCCTCTGCTTTCTCTCTCCCCCTTTTTCTTTTTCTCTCTCCTCATTTTTGTTGAATTTCGGCAACACTGTTGCCGAAATTCTTTCTCTCTCCTCAATTTGCCAATTAAGTTCAAATAGTACCTATAATGCTAATTAAGATTGAAAATGGCAATATTAAGCCAAAAGACTCCAAAAGACTCTTGTTTTGCCATTTTTGTTTAATACTCATTCTTGGAGTCTTTTGGCTTAATATTGCCATTTTCAATCTTAATTAGCATTATAGGTACTATTTGAACTTAATTGACAAATTGAGGAGAGAGAAAGAATTGTCTCACTCAATTTTTTGCATTTTAGACAAAAGACTCCAAAAGACAATTTTTTTGACTCTTGTTTTTATTAGCATTCCAAACCACAAGGCTAAAGCTACCGAACATGATAAGTGCCTAAAAATTGTCTCATATGGCTCTCTTTATGCGCTGCCTCACTTCTCTTCCTCGTTTACAAATCTTGTTTTTATTAGAGTTCCAAACCACAAGGCTAAAGCCACCCAACACGATAAGTGCCTATAAACAAATTTAATTAGGACTCTATAACCATTATCTTATAAATAGTTTTTGCGATAATGTTTATTCTATTTTTTTAATATATATATTTTTTGTGCACCAAACCAATTCACGGCTGTTCAATTTATAATTCTTTGTACATTTGTGTTGTTCCTTCCCTGCAACAAATTTAAAACAGCAGATTTCAATGAATACCAAACAGCAACAGATTTAATTCTTTGTATATTCGTTTGCTGTTTTAAAGCAGGTTTCATTCTTAATTTTTGTTCTTCCATTCACTTTTTATTTAGATTTAATATTCCTAATTAATTTCTGCTTTTTTATTGCCTTTCTCTTCAGTCTTTTCCTCCATTGAAATCAAGGTTAAAGGTATGGTATTTGTTTGCCTTTGTACTAAATTTCTGAATTTTTTTTAGTATAGGGTTAACTATTTGTCTATGTACATAAATAAAAAAATCCTATCGTAATTATTTTTATATATATAAAAAGAAGATTTACATCAAAGTTAAAAACCTAAAAGAGGCAGTGTAATTTCTCAGAAAGGCTTGAGCATCTAACACTGAAAGCACAATTGGTATCAAGGCCAGTTTGTGCAGTTCATTGCAGCCTAATTCACTAAGGAAGCTACCTAAACAACTTTGGGAGTTTTAAAATAAATGGGTGTCAAATTGCTTCCTACTTTAGGATCCCTTCAAATTGATGCAGTATTAAATAATAATTGAATGAGATCAAAGTATGAATCCCTTTACTGTTTATATATATATATGTGTGTGTGTGTGTGTGTGTGTGTGTATGTATATAATGTATTGTGTAATGCTGGAGTTCTAAAGATCTAAGGTCCACTTGCTTTATTATAATTTTTTATAGATTATAAACCACCAGCTTCTTGCTTTAACTTCCTTATTATCTGAATCAGATCAGGTACTGTATTTTTATAGCTTTTAAATTGCATCTTTAATAGCTCTGGATTCTTACTATGTTAGTCTTGACTGTTTCATTTGACTTGAATTGTCTTTTACGTTGCTTCAAATACAAATTTTGTATTTGTAGAACCAATTTTGTAGTCAACGTATGATCTTTGAGTTAATTACAGTTTAATTGGACTGTAGTGAAAATTGGAGTTCTTATAAAATAAAAAGAATAGAAGAAGAAAAACATTTTGAATTGGACTATGCTGAAAAAATTGGTCAGAAATGAGAGATGGACTAGGGATGCAAGGTGGTTTGAAGCTGAAAATAGGATTTTAATACAGTGACCAGTTTTGCTATTATGATTATCGTTTTTTATGTAGTTGAATAATTAAGTGGCAAAAAGATCACACTCCTCTTGAAATTCAAATAAGGGTAAGTATGTTATGGAAATATACAATTTAAAGAATCTATGTGCAAAAAGTGCCTGAGACTATCATGGGTTCTGTGCTTTTGTTGTTGGAATAACATGGGTTCCAAAATAGCTGCCTAGGATCAACTTAAGGATAGTGTGTGCTAGGTTGGATAATTGATTGATTGGTGTTATTGTTGCTTTCATATGCCTCTTATATCGACGGCTGAATTCATAGATAGCTTACCTTCTTCCATTAAGAATTTTCCAATTTTGTTATTACAACTTGAGCTATGCATTTTTTGCTTGCTTATAGAAAAGGATATAAGTGCAATTTTTGAAAGTTAGTATAACAGTTTGTTACCATTTTTCTTTATTAAATGGAGATCGAAGAAAATTTGTTATATATATTTTAGTTTTTCATAGATACGTGTTTGTATATGAGTTTGTTTAATTTTATATTTTTGTCTAATTTATTGGTCTCTGTGATGTTTCTAGCAAGATGGTTTTTCCCTTTTTGGTGACTTTTATTGGCTTTACTTACACTAAGTGTTGTTTGTATTCCTGTTAATCAAATAGTTCGATGAAAGTGATAGATATAAGTGCAATTTATGAAAGTTAGAATAACAATTTCTTATCATTTTCTTTATTAAATGAAGATAGAAGAAAATTTGTTATATATTTTTGAGTTTTCATAGATACATGTTGGAAATGAGTTTGTTTGATTTTATATTTCTGTCTAATTTATTGGTCTTTGTGATGTTTCCAGCAAAATGGTTTTCCTTTTTTGGTAATTTTTATTAGCTTTACTTACACTAAGTGATGTTTGTATGCTTGTTAATCAAATAGTTCGATGAAAGCGATAGACAATTTAAATAGAATTTCATAGTGGGTTTGTGTGTTTGTGTCTAAAATTGTAATTTTAAGATAGATTTGTTTGATTTTGATTGCTCGAATTTATTTGTCCTAAAGTAAATGTATCACAACAATACTTTTTAGGTTATTGATATTGTTGGGTGCTTTAGAATAATGGTTAGAACTCTAAGCCATATGGTTGTGGTTGTAAGAAAATGTTTGCTCTACTCTCTGCCCTCTATAACACTCTAATATGTAACATTGGTTACACATTTTTGGATTGGGTATTAGCTTTTGGATGTTGATTATAATGACAGAATTTTGTATAACCTTATATACATTTTTATGCAGTGACCACATGGCACTTTTTAAAACTTTTGAATGATAGAAGGATGCAAACCGTAATGAAAAGAGTCCTATCACTTTGCAAATGACAGAGGATATGAGAATGCAATTTGTAGATCTATTTAGCATTGACTTTGTAAAGAAATTGATGAGTGCTAATGTAAGTTCTTTAAGATTTTCAAATTTTAAAGTATTTGATTTGCTAAAATCTTATAGTTACTAAAAAATTTTCCGTGCATCGCACAGGTTAGTGACTAATTGAATATAACACGAAGATATTTCACATTTGTTTTTTTTACCAAGAACTTAGAAGCTCATGATTTTGTTTTTTTGGCAGTCCGCAGTCCCAGATTTATGCGCCTAGCAGTGTTCCAGGGAGTGCTGTGTATTCTGAGGGTGAGGGGGACCTCAAGTTTCTGGCTTCCTCTTATAGTACCATGCTGAACAACCTTTTAAACAATGACATGTCCTTCCTTAAAAAAAACAGGGTCTAAATTGTGCTGTGGCTTTTTTTTTTTTTTTGGTGTTGATTTTGTGCTGAGATTTCATCTTTATGAGAAATTGCAAAGATTTCTTCCGCCAAAATACGGTTTTCCTCATACTTGTATTTTCTTTGATATCTCTCTATAATTCATTTCAATTTCTTTCCATTTTTTTTATATTCTATACATTTCATTCCACTACATTTATTTCTACCAGGTTAAGAATTCAATAATGCTACCATCATCTATAGGTAATTGGCTATATAGGTTGATGTAGGCTCAATTGGTTGATGCTGACATAGTGACATTGCTAATCTGAACTGTAATTACAGTTCCGACAGCCTCAACTGAATCAAATTGAATAGTTGATTAGAATGAAATACCTCATTACCCTGATTTTTTGTTTAGGTTGAGTGCCTCATTACACGTTTATTCACATGATGAATGATCATATTTATGTGTCTATACTACATCACTAAAAGTCTATGTCAATATAATTTAGTAGTTAATTAAAATTAATATCTAAAACATAAAACTAGTTTTTTCTCAACTAGTTTTTGCCAAAAATCTATATTTTTAATGAGCCCCCAATAGGTGGGTTTATTTATTTATTATTAATTATTTTATTATTTTATTTTATAACTTTTTTAAGATGCCTAACAATTTTTTTATAAAGAAAATGAGATCATGAATATAAAGTATTTTTCATTTTAAATAATTGTATTTATAAAGACATTACATCTTTTATTTTATGTAATAAGAGCGTAATAATAAATTTGAATAAATTACATTTTTTATCGTCTCACTTTTCTCCTCAATCAAATAAAGGATTTTTCTAACCCTCCACTATTCCATCCTCCCAATCAAACAAACATGAGAGAAAATTAATATTTTCTATTTTCACATAATTTTTTATCCTCTCATTTTCCATTTTGCAACCAAACAATGTCTTAACCTTTTAATTAATCAATGAATCTCTTCACACCCATCCAGGGTGGTATTACATGTATCCACCATCTCACAAAGAGGTGGATACATGATTGATTTACTCTGCTCATCCACTTCCATAGACTATGGTAATTGCAATTTACAATGCATATATACCAACATATGGTTCAATAAATTAGGGTACATAATATATATATATATATATATATATATATATATATATATATAGAGAGAGAGAGAGAGAGAGAGAGAGAGAGAGAGAGAGAGAGAGGTCAAGTTCAAGTTACACTTAGTGTAACTCTAAGCATTGTTACACCACTCAATATTTTTTAATAGACTGTCAATTTTGACAAATCCATTGTTGGATTATATTATCTTCTTATATTCTCCATGCTTGCAAAATTACAAGGTGATCGAATATCAATAGTCATGTTATTAATCAATTGTTTAAATTCAATTTTTTTTTGGTTTAAAATAACGCATAAATAATGAGTTTATAGATGAAATGGGTAAATAACATCCAATTAGCATAAAAATTGACACGCATATAAGAACATATAGAACATGTAATCCAACGATAAGATTTCCAAAATACAAATTTAATAACAAGTTATTGGATGGTGTAACATTATTTAGAGTTACAACAAGTGTAATTTTAACTCAACTCATATATATATATATATATATATAAAAGATTGATAAGTATTCTAAATTATTACTTATTTTATTATAGTTTTTGAAAACGTGTTTCGTTACTTTTCCAACCTCTCTAGAACACCATAATGCTACTAACTTGGTGTATGCAATGTTTCTACCTTCCCATAAAAAAATAATATAAAAAAAACCATAGTGTATACGGTGAACAATTATGGATATGATAATATATGAAATTTTGGGTGAACATGTATACATAATAAATTGAGCAAATATCAAGGCTATCATAATAGACCTAATTTTGCGTGCATATGACACTTTAGCCACTGCAATTGAGCGGAATTTTTCCTAACTCTTGAGGCATCCACAAGTAATGAAAAGTGTACAAGAAGAGCTAAAAGGTGTAGTTGGAATGAAAAAAATGGTGGGGGAGACAGATATAGAAACTTTAACATACTTGGATGTGGTGGTGAAGGAAAGCTTAAGACTACATCTTGTTGCACCATTACTAGTCCCACATGAATCTATGGAGGACACTGAAATCAATGGATATTATGTATCCAAGAAATCAAAACTAATAGTAAATTTTTGGGCTATTAGGCGAGATTTTGATGCATGGTCAAATAATGTAGAAGCTTGAAAGGCTTATGAATAATAATATATATTTTAGGGGACATGATTTCCAACTCATCCCATTTGGGTCTGGTCGTAGAGGGTGCCCTGGAATAAATTAGGCCTTACCATTGTCAAATATGTTCTATCTTAATTATTGCATTACTTTCACTGGGTGCTCCCCCTTGACATATTGCCTAATGACTTAGACATGAGTGATAAATTTGGGCTAGTAATGCAGAAAGCCAGACACTTGTCTACCATGCCAACTTATCGCCTACTTGGTTAAATCTGTAAGAGAATTACGAAATAACCTTTAGGACAATTTTACTTATTTAGTTTTGGTTTGCTCTTCTGGTTGATTGTAATATGTCCTCTCTCTCTCTCTGTACTTTAAAATTTAGATAGTTTATGTGGAAAGAAAAAAGGATGTGTAGTATGTCCTGATCGATGTAGTATACCATAGAACGTTAAGAGTAAGCCAGAGGATTCTTCCCGCTTTTTGACTCTTGTCACAATAGCATTGCTCCAAAAAGGTATGAAGAGAGCTATTAGTATTATAAGACAAATCTTTGAGCGATAATGCTGTTTCAATGGGAAATATATGTCTTAATTCAATGACTTCCATCTCAGAGTGGAGTCACCATAGTGTGGTTCACCATTCACGTAGAGTTTTTGGGGTTTTAAATCAAATTTGGTTTAAAAAATCAAATAAATAAACAAATAAAATAATGATGTGGAAATTGTGAAATATTCAAAACTTATGTGATAAGCTTTCATGAAATCAACAAAAAGTTAGATGTTTCGATTTTATAATATAATAGATAGCATCAAAATTAATTTTTTGTGATTTGTGACAAGTCAAAATTTATAGTATTTCCAGCATTAGCTTTTATTTTTTAAATATTTTATAAAAAATATAATTTTTATTTGTTAATATTTTGAATTTAATTAATATATCTTTATTTTTTAAAATTTGGGAATTGGGAGCTTGGACCTTAGGCGATTGCCTAAAACTCAGTTAATGGTTAGGCCAGCTCTAAACATACAAATGTAGATTTTATAGTATATATAGATGAGTGTCAAAATTAATTTTTTGTGATTTGTGACATGTCAAAATTTATAGTGTTTTCTAGCATTAGCTTTCATTTTAAAAAAATATTTTATAAAAAGGATATTTTTTATTTGTTAATATTTTGAATTTAATTAATATATCTTTATTTTTTAAAATTTGGGAATCGGGAGCTTGGACCTTAGGCGATTTCCTAAAACTCGGTTAATGGTTGGGCCAGCTTGGAATATACAAATGTGACTTTTTATGTTTCAGATTATTTGTTTCTTTGTTTTTTATTTATTTATTATTATTATTTTTTTAGAGAAACAAGCATATACATAGGGGAGAGGAAACTGAGTTTTAATACAATGACATACCATAAAACTCTATTCAAAAGCCATGAAAACTGGGACATGTAATGCGATCTTTTGCTTTTTTATTTTTATAAGTGATAGCTATCCTAGATGGAGAGGAGAGATTTCAGATTTGGCTTAAATAGTGGCAGATTCTTGAAATTTTTCCCGGGGGGGGGGGGGGGGGGGGGAACTAAAAATAACCAAATTCTCAAGTAAAAAAAAAAAAAAAAAAATTATGATGCAAAACAAGTACTTTATTTTGTAAATTAAAAACTTAATATAGTCCAACAATCACTTAAAAACTCATTCGTTAATCTTGTATTTTATTTTTATATGGGCTAGTTTTGAGATGACTCGATAGATATCATTGAATTGATTAAAATAATACTCTCATATTGGTGGTCTTTCTAGAATCTCATTCTAAGAAAGCAATATTTATTTGTTGAAGTTCACATCTTTGAGCCTTTTTAGGGGGTTCAACATTTAGAAAAAAATATTGAGTAGTAGTTTCTGAGTTGTGAATATTTTTTTCTCTTAAAATATACATCAATTACAAATCTTGTTCACATAATTATCCAAATGTGTAAAACTGTGTAAAACATTTTTTGTGTAATAAGTTAAACCCATATATCTTATTATTTATTAGGATAAATTACAACTTACCCAGTTGTAGTTGTTCTAAAAATTAAGTTACATACCTGTTGTTTAAAATTTAACACTTTACCCACCTGAGGTTAGCTTAGTTACGCTCTTTTTGTTAAGGCAAAAATATTTTCAAGAAAAGTAGTCATTTTCTAAAAAGTATTTTCCGTAAAACTATTTCATTTTCCCATGTTTGGTAATTACCTTAAATGAGTTGTAAAATAATCTTCTAACTTCCCTTATTTAACTTGCTGTGAGATTGAGTTGTTTTACCAAAATAATAATAATAATAATAATAATAATGGAAAACAATCTCTAAAAATAAGTCATACTTTTTCTGTTGACTAAAGATATTTTTTCTTCAACTTATTTTTTTTTTATACTACCAAACATTGGAAAACACAGAAAATTATCTTTACATAAGGTTTTCCATCAAAACAAATAGAGCGTTAGAGTTTCATAACTCATATCTGTTAAAAACATGGTTAAATATATAATTTTGCTATATTTTTATGTCTCTTTTTTCCAAAAACACAAAAAACATAAAAATACAATATTAAATAAGATAAAAAAGAATCCAATGAAATATTTGCATTATGAGATTTCAAACCACAAGTAGGCAACTTAAATTTCAATCAAACCTTAAGTGGGTAAAGTGTCAAATTTCAAATTACAATTAGACAACTTAAAGCTATCATCAATACATAAATATCCAGGGGGTATTTGGTACACCCACTCAAATACATATTTTCAGTTTTTAAATAATATTATACGTATTTCCATACACTTTTTCACCCACACAAACTTCCACACATGTTTTCAAATAACAAAACACATATTTTCAAACACATGTACCAAACATTCCCTATTCACTTAGGAAGTGCTTTATAGCACTAAAAAGTAACTTGATTTTTGACCGCACATTGTAGTATTTTTTTTAAGAGAGTTTTAACTTATGGTGTCCACTCTTGATGATAACTTTTTTTCATCAAATAAAGACACCAATCAGTTTTTGGTGTAGGCGGAAATCGTATTCCAAATCTCTTATACAAGAATAAAAAACTTTACCAATTAAGTTATCTGAACTCACCCTTTAAAAGTAGCTTTAGAGTGTTCACAGTCCACAATAACTCATAAGTGAAAACAAATATCAGTTGTTTATTCTAATATCAAATAAAATAATATTTTTCTCATTTACTTTTCCTTTTTTCTCTTTTTTCTTTCACTTTTTGGTAGGGGTGTGTCGGTTCGTTTTCAGTTGGTTTTCTAAGTGTTGGCCAACCGAAACTGAAATTTTCGGTTTGTGAAATTCTCAACAGAAACCGACCGAAGTAATTGAAAATCAATCGGTTTCGGTGGTTTTTTCGGTTTCCTTATCATTTATTTTCTAAGAAAGCAAACAAAGAAAAAAAATTAAAAAACCCATAAAATATTAACAAACCCAAAAAAAAATTAGCAAACCTAGAAAATCCCTTAGCTTTCCCATGTTTTCTCACCACCCAAACACCAAGCACCAAGCAAAGTAGCAAACACAAAACCAAAAAAAGAAAAAAAGAAAAAAGGAGAGAACGGCGAAGCAGCATACCGACGAAGAAAGCAAATGAACCCAAAAAATAACGGCGAAGCAACGTACTAGTGGGTTTTTTCGGTTTTCTTATCATTTATTTTCTAGGAAAGCAAACAAAGAAAAAAAAATTAACAAACCTAGAAACCCAGAAAATATTAACAAACCCCCAAAAAAAATTAAAAAACCCAGAAAAAATTAACAAACCTAGAAAATCCCTTTGCTTTCCCATGTTTTCTCACCACCCAAACACCAAGCACCAAGCAAAGTAGCAAACACAAAACCAAAAAAAAAAAAAAAAAAAGGAGAACGGCAAAGTAGCGTACCGGTGAAGAAGTGTATTGAAGCAGTGTGATAGAGAAAGAGAAACGTCGACGTGATGGAGAGAGAGAGAAATGGAGGCATGACACTATGACAAAAAGAGAGAGATGCGGAGGAAGGGAATGATAGGAGAGGGAAAGGGGAGAAGAGAACGGCTACTATTGAAGACTTGAAGTGAGACAAATGCTGAAAATAAGATTAATAGGGTTATAAAGCAAACCCCAAAACGATGTAGTTTTGGTAATAAGGAGAGGAAAAATAAAAAGGAAGGCTATTACTAAGGGTCGAACCTGGGCTGCCTGGAGACAAGCGCGTGTCCTTGCTGCTAGGATATCAGGAACTTTGTTGAAATAATTTGTACAAATTATTATTTAATATATTTCGGTTCGGTTCGGTCAGTTCGGTGTATTAGAATTTGCCTCCAAAAACCAAATCGAAATTTTCAGGTTTTTATATAATACTAGCCTCATCACACACGCTACGCGTGTGTGGTGAGGCTTTTTTTTTTTAGCAAAAAAAAAAAAAAAACTATGTATTTTAATTTTGAGAATCTAATTTATAAGTGTTTTTTTTTTTTAATTTTAATGAATCTAATTTATAAATGGATAAAACAATTTGAAAAATTACAGGAAAGTAATCCTATTTTTTAGGCAATGTTTTAGTGGGAGTTAGAGTTACATTTTTACCGGAATGTCCTTTAGTTTTGTCTCTACTTAAACATAGAGGTGTAGAAGTATTTTTGAACTAAAAAAATGAGGAATCCAAACAGGGAAAGCCCCTTAAATAATAGTATAGATATATATAATTTTTATAAGTGGATAAAACAATTTGAAAATTAACAGGAAACTTGCCCTATTTTTTAGGTAATGTTTTAATGGGAGTTAGAGTTGTATTTTTACCGGAATGTCCTTTAATTTTGTCTCTACTTAAACATAGGGGTGTAAGGGCATTTTTAAACTAAAAAAATGAGGAATCCAAACAGGGGAAGCCCCTTAAATATATAGATATATATAATTTTTATAAGTGGATAAAACAATTTGAAAATTAACAGGAAACTTGCCCTATTTTTTAGGTAATGTTTTAATGGGAGTTAGAGTTGCATTTTTACCGGATTATCCTTTAATTTTGTCTCTATTTAAACATAGGGGTGTAAGGGCATTTTTAAATTAAAAAAATGAGGAATCCAAACAGGGGAAGCCCCTTAAATATATAGATATATATAATTTTTATAAGTGGATAAAACAATTTGAAAATTAACAGGAAACTTGCCCTATTTTTTAGGTAATGTTTTAATAGGAGTTAGAGTTGCATTTTTACCGGATTATCCTTTAATTTTGTCTCTATTTAAACATAAGGGTGTAAGGACATTTTTAAATTAAAAAAATGAGGAATCCAAACAGGGGAAGCCCCTTAAATATATAGATATATATAATTTTTATAAGTGGATAAAACAATTTGAAAATTAACATGAAACTTGCCATATTTTTTAGGTAATGTTTTAATGGGAGTTAGAGTTGCATTTTTACCGGATTATCCTTTAATTTTGTCTCTATTTAAACATAGGGGTGTAAGGGCATTTTTAAACTAAAAAAATGAGGAATCCAAACAGGGGAAGCCCCTTAAATAGTAGTATAGATATATATAATTTTTATAAGTGGATAAAACAATTTGAAAATTAACATGAAACTTGCCATATTTTTTAGGTAATGTTTTAATGGGAGTTAGAGTTGCATTTTTACCGGATTATCCTTTAATTTTGTCTCTATTTAAACATAGGGATGTAAGGACATTTTTAAACTAAAAAAATGAGGAATCCAAACAGGGGAAGCCCCTTAAATAGTAGTATAGAAAACTGAAATCAAACCGAACTGAAATTTTTGCATTAGTTCGGTCGGTTTGAAGCAGTTTTTTCGGTTTGTTGATTTTTTGCACACCCCTACTCTTTGGTTCGTTTGCTCACCTCTTTCTCTCTTTCCTATTTTCTTTATTTTTCTCTCTTCTCTCTCCTATCTCTCTATCTCTCCATCTCTGGTGGGTTTGGAGGTGGTAGTTGATTTGGGGGGTTTTTGCTGTGGTGGAAATGGTGATTGATTTTGGGTTGTGGCTATGAGTTTTGTGACTTGCTATTATTAAAAACAATATAGAGTGGCACAACAACAAGATACCAGAGCACGAGAGAAAGAGAAAAAGAGAGATGCCAGTGGTTGCCGCCTGCATGGACTAGAGCAAGAGCCGGAACCGAGCAAAAGATATATCGGACTCAGCAAGTGGTAATTGTCAGTGCTATGGTCTATGGGCTACACACATACTAATCATAGGACATAGATTTGTTTTGTTCTTTTAGTTTTTCTTTTTTCTTCTTTGATTTATAATTTATTAAAAGGAAAAATGGGGTTTTGTTAGTGCCCACAAAGGCATGGGCTGAGCAATGGGCCAATGGATTGATTTGGTTTGTGTATATATATGGATTGATTTTGTTTTGTACAATATTCTTTTATGATTTTTCTGTGTTTGATTTCTGGGTTTGTATGTTTTTTTTGGGTTTGTGCTCGAGTTCTTGATGGGTTTGTATGATTTTCTGAGCTTGTTTGATTTTCTGGATTTAACGTGGCATTTGTTTTAAGAATAAATAGTTTATGTTTGTTATTGTGTTCTTTGTGTTTGTGATCTTGTGTTAGTGTTTAAATTTGAGTTTGTGTTTTTTGAATTTGGTTTTGGGTTTGTGCTTTATGTTAGATGTTTAAATATTTAAATATGTGATTGTGTTCTTGTGTTATTGTGTGTTGTTCAAAATGAATTAGATCTAAATTTATGTATTTTATTATTTTTAATTTGGTTTTTTCTTTTTTAATTTTGTTAAAATTGATTAATAAATTTTTTTATATTTAGAAAATGACATGGCATTTTTTTAAATGCTAATTAATTTTTAATTTTTATTTTTTAATGAGAAATGATATATCCACAACATTTTCACAATATTTTTACAACAAATCCTAAGTAAGAAGTTATTATTGGTTGTTATTATTAGGACAAAAAAGTAATCTTAGTATTAGGTTTAAATTTGAACCAATAACAACTATTCACCTATGATTTATTATGAAATTTTTGTAAAAATGTTGTGGACGTAGCACCCCCTCTTTTTGAGAAATAATATGTCCACAACATTTTCACAACATTTTTAAATGTGTCAGGTCAGTGTTAAATACGCCAGCATTGCACTCAGTTTGCCACCTAAGTAATTTTCGTTACTAGGCTAACGAAAAGGACCAAAATGGAACGTGTTTTTTATTTTAGGGACTAAAAGTGGTAAAATAGAATGTTGAGACCAAAATAAAAATGACCTTAAAATATAGGGACTAAAAGTATATTTACGTTTTTTATTTTTGGATTTTTTGGGTACATTTTTTGTGTGTGTTTTTTTTTTTTTTTTTGGGGTCACAAGTCACAACAGTAATTTGCATGTTGTTATGGGCGTGTAAAAAAAAATTAAAAATTATGTTGGGATTTTCTATTATTAGAATAGTCAAATATTTAAGGCTTCAATTCTAAAATTTGAAGGGCAGGTGACTGCCAGTTCATAAAAAAAAAGAAGGGCAGGTGACTGCGGACTGTCGAGATTGGGTTGACAATATCATGTGATTTTTTGTTGAATTTGGCCACACAATTGTTGTACCCATACGGAGTCAATGAAGCAGGTTTGGCAAAAAAAAAAAAAAAAAAAAAAAAAGGGTATGTTTTGGTATTGGTTACCGATATTTTATTATTAAATTAATAAATATTTTATATAATCTATTAAGAATATTGAAAATTGTAATTAAGTCCATCTCAAATTTATTTTTGATGATCAAGTCCATCCGAAATTAATACGTTCAGCTCCAGCAAGGTGTTAAAACTCAATATAAAATTATAAATATATATTAGCTACTACTTCGAGAATGAAAAAATAAAATAAATTAAAAATTAGCAAAAAAGTGAACGAAAAAATAAAATTTAAAATCAAAACTTATAATTTCATTGGTTTGTCCGCAACTTTTTGGTGGGTAGACTTTCACTTAGGCTGTGTTTGGTTCGTGTAAAATATTTTCCGGAAAATATTTATTTTCCGGAAATGCTATTTTCTGGAAAGGAAAATATTTTTAAGTGTTTGGTTGTATTCTAAAAAGTGGTCTGGAAAATATTTTCTAGTGTTTGGTTGTGTTGCTGAAAATAATATGGAAAACACATTTTCTTATTGTTTCTTACATTTTCTTACATTTTCTCAGCTCCCAAACAAATATATAATACAATTTTTCAATAGATTAACACAGATCCTGTTAAATTCATCAAAACCCAACCAAAAAAAATTAATCAAACTCGGTCAAATTCATCAAAACCCAAATATTTCTCAATCGCAAACTCAGTGCGATCGGTGCCGGCGAAGTTGAAGTCGAACGGTGATCCTGGCCTCTGGGTTCGCCGGCGAAGTCAATGGTTGCGATTCGAAGTCGAAGCTCTGGGATCGTGGTGCGATTCGAAGTCGAAGCTCTGGGTTTGTGGCGCGAAGTCTCTGGGTCTCCGGTGAAGTCGAAGCTCTGGGTTCGTGGTGCGATTCGAAGTCGAAGCTCTGGGTTCGTGGCGCGAAGTCTCTGGGTCGCCGGCGAAGTCGGAGCTCTGGGTTCGTGGTGTGAACGCCGCCGGCGCGATCTCACTCGCACACTCCCTCTCTCGCGTCGAGTGCAGATCGTGGTGCGTTGGTGTGTGGATTGTTCCGTTTGGCTCGGTGTGTGGGTCGGAGCAGTCAAGCTCTGTGTGCGTCTGAGAGAGGCAGTGCGTGTGAGAGAGGAATGGAAAATGTTTGAAGTGAAAATTTGGGCTGAAAATCATTTCCGTTGGTTTTGGCTTATTTTACAGTCAAACTGAAAATATTTTCAGTTTGACCCAATTTACCATCCCAACCAAACATGCTATTTTTCGGAAAATGATTTCCGAATTTCGTTTTCAGTCAAAACAAACGGACCCTTACTTTTTGAAACAGGGGGGGTACAGGTAGGCAATAAATTAAAAGAGTAGGGGTAAAAAAGAGAAAGCAAAAGATAAAAAGAGACCCAAAAAGAAAGAAACGATGAAGACACTGACTCACAGTTACAAAGACCTCTTCTTTTTTTTTTTTTTTTTTTTGGGAAAAGAAAACTTGTATTTCATAACACAAGAAAAAAAAGGAGTATAACAGAGGACAGAAGCTAACAGAATAACAGATCATCCTAGTTCAGAATGAAATAAATGAGCTAAGAAGGGTGGAATAACACCCTTCCATAGATTAGAAGCTTGGTTACATTTAGCAAATTGGGCTAGCTCGTGAGCAGCCCTGTTGTAAAGACCTCTTCAGTCTCATACCTTTCCTCAACTCAATTCCCAAAATGTCTCCATTGACATTAGCTATTTTCCTTCTACTATCCATCTGGACATTCATACGCATCCTATCTCGGCCAAAGCACCACAAAAATCAGTCTAAACTCCCACTAGGCCCTCGTTCCTTACCAATCATTGGTAACCTTCACATGCTAGGTAGTCTCCCACACCGAGCCCTCCATAGCTTAGCCAAAAAATATGGACCCATCATGTCATTACGGCTTGGCCATGTACCAACTATTGTGGTCTCATCTCCTCAAGCTATTGAGCAATTTTTGAAGACCCATGACACCATTTTTGCTAGCCGACCTAAACTCCAAGTCTCTGAGTACTTGTCTTATGGTACCAAGGGCATGGCTTTCACCGAGTAATGGTTCATATTGGCGCAACATTGGGAAACTATGTACGTTGCAACTTCTTAGTGTTTCAAAAATAGATTCATTTGCACCTGTGAGGAAGGCGGTGGTAGGATCACTAGTGCAGTCACTGAAAAGAGCCGCGGCGGCGCATGAGGTCGTGGACCTTAGTGGGAAAGTGTGCGAACTTAATGAGGAAACTACATGTAGAATGATATTTGGGCGAAGTAGTGATGATAGATTCGACTTGAAAATGCTTTTTGAGGAGAACTCGAGCTTGGCGGGGTCTTTCAATCTAGCTGATTATGTGCCTTACCTTGGGGCACTTGATCTACAGGTATGTAAGTTTCTATCGATTCAACTTTATCTGAGTCTTATTAAATTTTTTTAGCTGAAGTGACCTTCATGGTATTTGATCTCTTCCATAGCGAAATCCGAAATCTAGGGTCCTTTTGATATAGTTGTTTAAACAACAACTTTCAGTGTTTAAACAATATTACACGCATTTTTACACATTTTTTTACTTATACGTATTTCTAAATATACAAACAATGTTACCAGAAATCTCTTACCAAATGGACCCCTAAATGGTCTTTTTTTTTTTTTTTTTTTTTCTTTTTTGTGGAAAAGTAAAATGATGTCCTATGGGCTTAGCAAATTATTTTATAAATTTTTTATGGAAAAAGAAAATTATAAACTAATTCTTTTCATGTATATATTTATATTTTTCATAAAAATGATATCAAAACTTTTCTAAAATTGTTTATTAACAAATGTACTGAGGACATTCATCAACTGGACTTTTTTTTTTTTTTTTTTTCCTAAAAACTTTTTTTTTTGAAATACTTAGATATGCCCCCAGGCCCTACATCTCGAATTAGGCTTGTCCACAAGTCGGGTTGGGTCGGTTTTGGACTCAACCTAGACTTGACTTGCTGGCGTCGGGTGGAGGGCAAAGGAGCCCGAAACTGACCATTAGCATTAATCGGTCGAGTCGGTTTCAGGTGAGGGTGAGCATTGGTTGGTTCGGTCGGTCGGTTGTTGGGATTTGCAAAACTGTCGCCGGAACCTGCAAAAAATCGTCGGAATCTGCATTTTTACACTGTAATTTGCATTTTATTGTCAAAATCTGCAAATTTCCTTACAAATTGCTGGGATTTGGCTGGATCTGGCTAAATCCCACCAAATATGGTTAAGATCTCATCGAATCTAGCTTGATTTTGTTGGATTAGCTTGATTGTTTATATAGCTCTGGTCGGGTTTGGGTTGCTTAGGTTTTGGAGAAGCAAACCCGCCACTCAACCCGTCGGCGTCAGTTCTTGGAATCTAAAACCCGTCGCCGACCGACTGGAGCTTCGATTCAGCCTAAAATCAGGCTAACGTTGGGTGGGTTGGTCGATTTTTGGGTCTCCGGTCGGGTCTGGACACCCTTATCTTGAACCCATTCCCCTTGGTGATATATTTTTCTATTTAAACTTTATGGTTGTGGTATAAGAAAAATAAGACATGTTTAAATCTAAGATTTCAAAATCTCCGTAAAGTCTTTGCATAACATGGCCACCGTGAAAATCACATGTTAAATATAATTTCCTTTTATTATTTCTAGTATTATATTTTTTTTGTTACTTTCTCAACAATTATTTTATTTATTTTTTCTTCTTATATTAATTTCTTACGCTTTGATAAGTAATAAACTAATCCTATCTTCTACCACCCTATTCCAATTCTACAAGACTACAATCTACAATATTTGCAATTGACAGAGCATAAATGCCCATAACTGGTTCAATAAATTTTGGTCCATCCACAAATTTTGACTTCAACTTCAGGCATATTTATGGGGCCAAAATGGCCAAATACCACTTTTTTTGAAAATATTTTGTAATCAACCACTGTTTGGTAAATGTTTAGCAATTTACCACTTTTTTTAAACTCGATTTTGTGAACTTGAGTTACATCAAAATTTTTTCATGGTACTCGAGTTCTCGAGTACCATGGAAAACTCGATTTTCACAAAATCAAGTTTTAAAAAAGGTAATAGATTGCTAAATATTTCACAAACAGTGGTAGATCTATACATATTTTTTTAAATAGTGGTATATGGCCATTTTGGCCCGGCCCAAAGAATGGTTATGACTCAGTACACTTGTAGATCATATAATACAATTTCTCTACAAAGATGCACACCTTCGTGTCTAAAACTATAAATATATTGCGATGCAGAGCTGCAGTTTGAAGAGCATAAATTGGTTCTTTTCTATTTTGAAAATGGTATCCAACTGTCTAGTAAGGTGTGGAATATATGAGAATATGACTTTGAAACTTGTGTCCTAGGAACTATCTAGCATTTATTGTAGATCTATTACAGATCAGATTATGTAATTTCTTATAAGCATTAAGAAAAATATGATGAAAGCAAGCCACCTTTGACAGAAATTATCAATATCCCAGAATTGCTCCATTTTCTGCCTTTGAATTTATTTGTTCTATGACAACGTAACAATTTTGCTACCTTATCTGGATGCATCATCTAATATCAGAGCTTATGATGGACCTACTTGTTTACGCAATACAACAACCTTTAAGAATTAAAAAAAAAAAAAAAAAAAAAAAATGAAAAAGAAAAGAAAAGACAAATGCCACATATGACATAAAATAAAAGAATAAAATGATGGGAAGTATTATCTAAATATATTTCTAGCAATGATTAAACCCCATAGATTGGAGTTGATGGACCTACTTATTTGTCCAATAAAACAACCTTTAAGAATTTTTTCAGTACATTCTATCATTTCGGTCAAAAAAAAAAAAAAAAAAAAAGAATTTTTTCAGTACAACTGTGTTAGTCCTTGAATATTAGTGGGTTTATTGTGGAAAATTATTGTGTAGTCCTGGAGTGCAAGGTCAGTATACTAACCTTGTAGTCCCAGCCAATAGGAGCATGCCAGCACATTAAAACCTGCTTACCTCCGCAGGACTGCCAGCTCTTGTTAACGTCCATTAACGTTTGGAAATTTTTAAAAGGGGCACTCCTTCAATAAATTCATGCATGCCCTCATGAACTCTCAGTTAAAAAGTTTGGGCTCACATCAATAAAATAAGTAATATAGGGTTCTTAGTAGAAGACAAAGGCTTAAAAGCCATAAAGAATATTGACAGCAACATAAGCTCTTAGTAGAAGACAACAGCAGACATGAAGGAACAAGTTACTATTTCTTTTTTGGTTTCAAGTAAAAGCATGGTAGAAATACTAGACTTAGAAAGTGATAAAGGCATATTTTGTTTTGTCTTGTTTTGATTTAATTTATGTTTCGGAAGAATGTTTAATTATTTGTGGTGATATATTTGCTCTTAAATAAAACTATATAAATCCTTATTTCTGTATTTTTTTTTTGTGCTCTTTGCAATATTTATTGTTAATTTTTATTATTATAATATTTTTTTTTCAATGAATATCCATGATCAACCCAAAAAAATTTAAGACTAAAATTTTGTTGTTATATAAATAAATAATTAAATAAGTAAACATTAAAAAATTTGTTATTAAAACTTTGTTGTTATATTGTTGTGCCTAAACATAAGAGTTTTGTGATTAAGTGTACCGTAGGCGTTTAAGAATACATTCAAAATTGTAAACATGGTGCATATCGATCAATATATATATTTATATATATAAACATGATATAATTATTATATTGTGATTTTCTTAGTATTTGGTTTCTAATATTTATATTTGTCATAAAAATTGTTGTAGTTATTTGCAAACCAAGTGATATTGAAGAAATTGAAGGGGACTGCATGTTTGTAGTAAGGCTAAAAAATAGTGATGAAAATTTGTTGAATAAGGTGGTCCATAATGCAGATGAAGCATATGCTTTATATAATGATTATGCATTGTGAATGGGTTTTAGTATTTGAAAAGGAAAGCCTAGATATTATAATGGGACGAAGAACATAAAGCAACTTGAATTTCTATGTTCTAAGGAGGGTTTTAAACTAGATGAAGATTTTTGTAAAGAGAAATATTTGAAGAGACTAGAGACTAGAACTGATTGTAAAGCATTTGTTCGTTTCACAGTTGAAAATTGTGTTTGGAGGGTTAGTGCATTTAATCTAGAGCATAATCATGAACTTGCACTACAATCAGGGAGGCATTTGTTAAGATCTGGTCGTTGTATTTCAAAACCTAAGGCAAATGTAATTGATACCATGGTGAATGCAGGTATAAGTACAAAGAATGCTTATTCATATCTAACAAAAAAAGTTGGAGGGAGTGAAAATGTGGGCTTTACTGAAAGAGATTGTTATAATCATGTGAATATGCAAAAGATGACAATGATTAGTGCTAGAGATGCTCAAAGCTTATTGAATCATTTTAAGTCTTAGCATGCAGAAGATCCCATGTTTTTTTACACAATTCAAGTAGATCAAGAAAATCGAATGACAAATTTTTTCTGGAGAGATGGGAGATCAAGAGTTGATTATGATTGTTTTGGAGATGTAGTAGTATTTGACACTACATACCGTACCAACAAATATAATTTGATTTGTGCTCCATTTGTAGGTGTTAATCACCATTGGCAAAATGTGATGTTTGGATGTGCATTCCTGTTGGATGAGACCATTGATTCATTTAAATGGTTGTTTAAGTCATTCTTAGACTCAATGGGGAATTGATCGCCTATAACAATTTTCACTGACCAGGATCAAGCTATGTCAAATGCCATTGGGGAAGTGTTTCCAAATACACATCATCGGCTATGTTTGTGGCATATATCAAAAAATGCTCCTTCTCACTTAGGAGACTTAAACTCTAACTTAGAGTTCGTGTACTTGTTCAACAAGTGCCAAAAATATAGTGATTTAGAATTGGAATTTCAACAAACATGGGATCAAATGACACAAAAATTTGATATTGAGAATCATCATTAGCTTAATATGATGTACAAAATTTGACAAAAGTGAAGCACTGCATTCACTAAGGATTTTTTCACAGTTGAATTTAAGTCTTCCTTGAGAAGTGAAAGCACAAACCATGTTTTGAATGGTATAGCAAATAAATCAATTAGCCTCACTAAGTTTGTAATTGAATATGAAAATGTATTGGGAGGTATGCGTTCCTCGGAGTTGGATGAAGATTTTCGATGCAAGCAAGGTGCCCCACAAAAAGCAGTTAAGAAGAGTGGCATTTTGGGTCATGCAGCTCAAGTTTACACTTGTAAGATATTCAATTTATTTGAAAATCAATTTCTTAATAGTCTTGCAATGGTTTGAGATCAAGTTGATTGCCAAGGTACAACTGGTGTTTTTGAGGTCAAAAAAGAAAATAGTGAAAGAGTACGCATTGTCCGGTTTGATCATCTCAATAACAACATTTCTTGTTCTTGTAAGAAATTTGAGTCATTGGGGATTCTTTGTTGTCATGCATTGCAGGTTTTTAGTATAAAAAATTTAACTAGAATTCCAAGTCAATACATTTTGAAACGTTGGACAAAAGAGACTAAGAAGGGGATGATGACTTACGAACAAGACAATCATTCACTTAGTAATGATAAAGAGGCAAAGATAGTATGGCGTAATAGCATGATGTGAATAGCTAACACAATCATATCTAAAAGTCAAGGGGAGGATAGTCTTAATAGAATTCGCCAAAAATTGCTATTGGAACTTGATGAAAAAAATTTAAAGGGAGTTATCAAGGGTCAAGTTTGGTGCAAATGCAAATGTGGAAGAGAATGAAGTCATACAATGTGACACCATTTATGAAATGTCTTGCTTGCCAAATAAGGTGTCAGTGTTAAGCCCCCCATGTGTGAGATCAAAAGGTTTAAGAAATACTAGACTTAAAGGGCACTTTGAGAAGCGCAAGGTAAACACATCTAAAGATGCATCTTCTTCAAGTGAGTATCTTTTTGTTAAAAATTAAATATACAATTTAACATTTTTATCATCACTAAATATTTTTTGTATATTAAATTCTGATTTTGTGTGTGATTTTTTTATGTACAATTTCATAGGAAAAAGAAAACAACAAGTAGTTGAAGAACATTCAAATGTCTCATTTGGTGGCACATACAATATACCAGTCTGTCAACCACCTAATCTCTACTCTTATACAGGCTTTACAAGTGCTAACTTATATGGTCAATCTTACTTGCCTTGGACAATGCATTCTCAGGTATATATATATATATATAACGTATAGTCATAATCTAATTGCTATACTTGATACCTAATTACGAGCTATTTTCTATTTAGGACATGAGCCATGTAAATGTACCATTTACATCTATGTTGCAAGGTACCAATGTTAGCCCAACTTAGTCAGGTAAATTGACACAATTCGTTCATTTGATACTATGTGAAACTATATGTACAAAGCTTTTTTTTTGATATAATGTGTTCTTATATTTTATTCCTTATAAAATTCATCTACTTCCCAAATGAGCTCATTGATTTATAATTCCAAGCAACCAGATTACAAATATCGCCAAGAGGTAAATTTGGAAATTATTGTGGCATACTTGTTTTATCAATAGTGCCATTTATTTCTTGTTCTCAAGGATTACTTACTTTATACATT
Source organism: Quercus wislizeni (assembly GCA_023055345.1). NCBI lineage: Eukaryota > Viridiplantae > Streptophyta > Magnoliopsida > Fagales > Fagaceae > Quercus > Quercus wislizeni. The sequence continues at coordinate 20,888,107 of JALGQJ010000003.1, forward strand.
TTATTTATTTATTTTTCTTTAAATTAGGTTGTCAACCACATAGAAAAGTTACAGAAGTAAGACATGGGCAATGGCCACTATGAACTAAGTAAGAGAGTTCATAAGGTTTTTATTTTTTTTATTATACTTGATATTAATTGGGATTTGGTTTATTTTTGTTCCATTCTAATTGATGCAATGTTTTATATATGTTTCTAGGGGGAAAATTTCATGCTACCATCAATATAAATTTGCTTTAGGCCACCTTTTGGCATATTTTGGTATATCTTGTGTCTAAATATGGTAGAAGAATCTTTTCGTATGTTCACTCTTTTGTAACTAGAGTTGGAAAAGGAAGAGCTGGATCTGGATATGAAAAAGGTAGAGTTGGAGTTGGAGTTGGAGTTGGGACTGGAAGAGCTAGAACATGAGATATATGATGTGTATTTGGATCAACATTTGATGGATTTCATTTTTTTGTTGTTGTTAGGACTTTATATTATTAGGATATGTTAGTTCTAGATTGAGGTTGATTGTGGTTGCTCTTTTGTAAGCTCTCCATGAGTTTCTTTTTGTGTTGATATTTTTCAAAGCCATTGTGTACTCATGAGGCAATTTTGTAATGACCAACTTAATATTATGCCAATGTTATGATGAATCCATATTGATCATTTTAATTTTAGTTGATGAGACCATTGTGTCTATTAAGTTCAATTTTTAATTTTGGGTTGTAGGCTCTGCAGTAGGCAGAATTGTTGTTGCATAATTTTGGACAAATTTTTGTTATTGAAGAATTGTTACTATACAAGGAAACTGCCACTTTTGTATAGATAGAAGGAATCTAGTATAATGAACACCCTCTATCTTTTGAAAATTACTTTTTTCAACTGGTGCAAATTGTTAGGTTCTAAGGAATTAGGAACTAATGTATTAGAACTTCATTATGTATATGTTGGCAAACCATGATCAAAACATTCGGTCTAGATTTAGGCTGCTCAAAGTGTGTTTATGTGTAAAGTTAGAGTTGAGTGTACTATAGGATTTAATGTGTAAATTTGCAAGGCTCGATTGATCAAAACTTAGACTTGATCGATCGAAGCTCGTGCAGATTGTTTTTCTGCAGAATTTTCCAACTTAAGCCTAAGCCCATATAACGTGTAGTGTTTTATGTTTTGCTTCTAGTATAAAAAGAAAAACTCTAGCCACGTTTTAAAGGTTGTTGATGTGCTGTGTGAATGAATCTCTTGTGAGATCTAAAGGTGTTTGCCTTCATACATACTTAGAGTTATCAAGATCAAGATTGATGTCGAGAGCTTGGTGATTGTTTTAGTTGCTGCATAAAGAGCTTAAAGAAAAACACAAGTGAGAGTACTTGTGGTTGCTAAAGAAGTAGTCTGTGGACTCAGAGCTGTCACGTGGTCGTGGTAGTAAATTTTCTACTCGAGATAGCAATAGGATGTTAGTGGTCTATGTCGCTATTGTAAAACTTAAATTCTTTCATAGTGGATCTGTTTTACCTTAAGGATAGCTAGGTTAAATCCTCCCTAGGTTTTTTACCAGTTTGGTTTTCCTAGGTTATCATATCATTATGTTCTTTATTTTCCACATTGTTTACATAATATGATTTACTTGTGTTAACCTAGATTTGAATAATTTACTTAAGTAATCACTTGGCTAAATAACTAGGTTAATCAACTTGTGTTTTAAGGGGTCTAAAAATGTACACAAATATTTCACAATGACCAAACTTCCTCATGAAGTGGTGTATTCAATTTCCGTTACAAAATGGTAAAACTAGTGGCCATTTCAATTTTCATTACAATAAACAAGAGGCCAGGCTTACCGATATCTCAAAACAATTGTCATTACAATATATCACAATCACCAAACTACAATTCATCCGCACTTTCACCTATTCTAAATACAAGTACTCTCCTTGTCTTTTTTGCTTTCACTAGACAGGCTAAAATGACCACAAAAACAACAAAAAACTTAGTGCCAAGTAAACAAGTAGTCCTTCTCCCTCTACTAATGCACAATTTAATCTCGGCAATCATTCTTTTCCTCATGACGTTCTTTTCCTCCAAATTCATCAATTGGATGTCCATGGCAGACTCGTTATCTTCTAAATCAACAACATTCTTCTCACATGCATAGGTGCTTTGGCACAAATTTCATTATCAATTCTCAAGAAGAAATTGCACTGTTGAACTGTCTGCAATTTTGTAAAAATGCAAATAAACTTTAAGCAGTCCTCTTACTCAGCCATGAAACACTATGATAAACTTTAAGTAGTCCTCTTACTCAACCATGAAATTGAACCAACATAAGATCAAAAGCAACATTTTTAACATTGATTGAAATATTCCGAATATATTAAAATTTTAAAATCATCCTCCCTAACATAATAAATCATAAAATTTAAGAAAATATGAATATAGTTTAGTTTCACACTAAATGGCAGAAAAATAAGCAAAACAACTACCACCATCTAAAATAACACATCAGCTCAAGGCAAAGCCGTAAAGCACAATGCATTGGAAACAAAGTTTTTAACGGGTATTTTCACAAACATCATTTGTGCATTTCAAAAACAACATTAAAATCAAATCAAATATAAATCAACCACATTTGGGCTAGAGAGAGAGATGAGAAAGCCTTAAGATAGGAGGTCACATGGGCAAGCACGGTCGGTGTTGGTGGTGTGGGACTTAGTGGCTGATGCAACCATGGAGATTCGGCCATGGGTGTCCCATAGAAAAGTATGGTAGAAATAGAGATTTTAAAATTTGGTGAAGCTGAAGAAAAAATCAAGAAAATGAACAGAGAAAGTGAGCTGAAGAGAAGAGAAAAGGGAGAAAATGGAGAGAGATATGGATTCTGAAATTTACAGCACATTAATTAAACCCAAATCTGAGCCCGCCATTCACGTTCCCAAATTTTGAATTTGCTTTCACAATTTCATGGTTAACACAGACGTTACAATCATCAACACGGGCTGATGTGACAGTTCAGCTAAGATAAGCAAGTTTTAATGTGTTGGTATGCTCCTATTGGTTGGGACTACAAGGTCAACATGCTGACCTATGCTAACCTTGTAGTCTGGGACTAGGCAATAATTTCCTGTTTATTGTATGATTGAGAAGGCCTAAGGAGTACCTAAAGGAATTTTATATGTAGACTTTAAATATAGGTCCTCAAAAACTATTCTTCTTCATTGTTCTTATTACTGTTTCTTATGTATTGTAATACTAGAACAACATGGCATATCATTTGACTCCATTTATATGAAAACCAATAGATGACCAAAAAAGTGGTGCTTTACAGCACCATAAGTTTCCAGTATATCTACAACTCTCCAATACAAAAAGGAGGGAGAAGGGATAATTCTCAACCTAAAAGTTTGAGAAATTTAATCAAAACAAAGAAAAGTTGTCAGTTTTTATATCCTTACTCCTAAGACACATCACAAGGACAGCCGGGCAAGAAAATAGGCTTTTATATTGTTTATCTTCAAATATCACATGCTTGAAGCAGCTTGTAATTCAAACACCAAATCTATGGAAACAAGAATGAGTGCTTGAAATACTGAAATGCTGTTGCATAGGAGCTTTCCTCAATAACCACCCTTGTTCCTTGTTCTTCAATTAATGATTCCAGTGTAGTGCGTATCAATCAATGTATAATTGTGTCTGATTTATTGCCTATAGATCCACATTGATAGAAGTTTCTGAATGACTATGATTTGACATTTCAATTATGTATTTTCCCTCGATTAATCTAACCCATCCACAATTTCAATACTCTACCTTTACTGCTCGAGGCTACCTTCTAACCATCCGGGCTCCATTTGACAGCATAAACCTTTCCAAATGATATAATAAATCCTAGCTCAGGTATCAAAATGCTTAAAGAGCAAAACAAAATAAATATATAAAATGTCATTTATATATATAGCATACCTCATCTGCATGGCCTGAAAGGTACTGTTGCAACTTTTGTGTTCGGATATCCCAAGAATGGATGAGTATCACAATTTCGTTAGTTAGCAACGTTTCCAAACTATTAGGGAAACTAACTTCTGAAGTTTTTTTAGACTCAAGTTTACTGTAGCAACTCGAGTTTTAGAGACTCGAGTTCCATGTGTTGATAGAGTTGAGGTGGAAAATTATCCATGTGGAACTCAAGTCTTTCCTAAACCCAAAGACAAAAAATGAAACTTCAACAAACCCAAAGACTAGAGATGAAAACAAATGAACATAAACAAACCTAAAGACCCAGAGAAGAAAATGAAGCCTTCGCTGCCTGGGTTCAATTGCCTTCGCCGTCGTGGTTTGATCTTCGTTGTTTGGAAATGATCTTCGTTGTTTGGTTTTAATCTTCGTTGTTTGATATTCGCAGTTTGGGTTTGATCTTTTGTGTTTGGGAATGATCTTTGTGGTTTGATCTTCCTAGAGCCTTTGTTGTTTCTTCTTTATTGTGATCTTCGTGGGTTTGTTGTTTCTTCGTCATGGGTTTGATCTTCATTTCTTTATGGGTTTGATCTTCGTGGTTCATGGATTCTGTTAGGGTTTGTTGATTCTTCTTCGTGGGTTTGATCTTTGTTTCTTTATAGGTTTGATCTTCGTGGTTTGTTGGGTTTGATCTTCGTTTCTTTGTGCATTTGATCTTCGTGGTTCGTGATTTCTGTTTGGGTTGTTCTTCATGGTCTTTAGGGAACTAAGACTTGAGTTTCACATGGATAATTTTTCCACCTTAGCTTTGCCAGCACATGGAACTAGAGTCTAAAACGCTCGAGATGCTAGTTTCCTAAATAGTTTGGAAACCTTGCTAACTAATGAAATTATTAGCAAAATGATGTTATTTTGCAAAAACAATCCTAAAAGAAAGAGGTTTTAGGGGTTTGTCGTTTAGAGTTAGATTTGCTTGTCATTTTTTCTCTCTCCTGATTTGCTTGTCGTTTTTGGTTGTTGTTCATGTTATCTATGGATTGGAATGAAAATTATTTTAAAGTTGTAACTTTAAAAAAAAAAAAATTATTTGAAAATCAGAATCAAATAATTGGTTTCTAAGAATTTTGGACAAAAAAATATATTTATTTTTGTACAAATTTTTATTAGAGAATAAAAGTATATACTGTATTTAGGAAGTGATAAGTGAGCAATTTAAAGTATTTTAGAACTTAACAATAAGAAATGTTTTTATTAAAATATTTTTATGTTAGAGAGTTTTAATATTCGATGTTTGCTCTTTATGATTATTTTTTATCATCAAACCAATAAGTAATGCTAAGCTAACGAGAACCCACAATAATAAGTAGTGTTAAATTTTCTCTTTTTAAGCAAAATAAAATAAATAAATAAGTGTGTTTAAAATGAGTTCAGATTCATTAAATATATGTGGAACAAATTTGAGATTAAAGTACTAAACTTTAATAGAAGTTGGAACAAGTTTAAGGATCTATATTTTTTAATAGATTTGGATTTATCAATATATATATATATATATATATATATATATATAACCAAAACCTTTGAAGCTCCCACAATTTTCCACATCGAAGGCGTTTGGACTGCGTTTGCATGTTCAAACAAACGCGTTTTAGCCTTTTTTTTTTTTAATTAGCGCCTATTGCACTGTTCATGGGACATGAACAGTGCAAATAGGAAAATGAATAGTGTTTTTGGTGTGAATAGTAATCTGAAAATTATTTTTTTATTGTTTTCAGTTTTAAGCAAAATAAGTTATATCCAAACACACCTGTTATCACTGTTTTCTTTTTCTTTTTATTTTAGATTCTTTTTCTTTTAGGTTTTATATCTTATAGATTTATTATTTCTCTTCAACGTGTAATTATTTTATCAAGTGTTACAATATTTTAGTTTAAGTAAAACTCTATTAGATATATGTTTCAAGAGTTTGAAAATTCTACTTCAACTAAAATTCTATAACAAAAATTTCAACAAATTTACACCTCATTAATATTTTTTTGGATAAATTGTAAATTATACCCCTGAAGTTTGGGATTGACTGGATTTTACACCCAAATGTTTCAGAAACTTGATTTTACACCTTGAAGTTTGCTTCCATTAGCAATTTACCCCTCACGGTTAGTTTTTGCTGTTAACTTACACATCACCATGCTGACATGTTTTATTTTTGTCAAATCAACCCCAAAACTACGTAGTTTCAGTGACGATCAAGTTAAAAGATGGCACAATCAAAACCACGTAGTTTCATGCCTAAAATTTTTTTTTTTGGTTTAAAAAAAAATGGGGGCCCTTATGGTTGATTATACCCCCGGGCAGGGCGTCGGACAGATTTTTCACCGTCTATGTGAGGGGGCCAACCCTCACTAAGGATGCCCACCAACAAGAGCCCGTTGGCAGCGGGAATCGAACCTGGACTAGTTAGGCAGAGTGAACGATCCTTACCAGCTGAGCCAAGCCCTTGTTGGCGTTTCATGCAATTTCAATGATGATCAAGTTAAAAGCTGGCACAATCAAAACCATGTAGTTTCATGCCTAATTTTTTTTTTTTTTTTGGTTAAAAAAAAAGGGGGCCCTTATGGTTGTATTATACCCTCGAGCAGGGCGCTAGATAGATTTTTCACCGTCCGTGTGAGGGGGCCAACCCTCACTAAGGATGCCCACCAACAAGAGCCCGCTGGCAGCGGGAATTGAACCTGGGTTAGTTAGGCAGAGCGAATGATCCTTACCGGTTGAGCCAAGCCCTTGTTGGCGTTTCATGCCTAAACTTAAAACACAAACCTCTAGCCTAAACGTCATCGTTCAGGCCAAACTCTTAAACAAAAAACAAAGAACCACAAAGAAGACCTTCAGCTCACCTGTGCCCCATGAACCCAAACCCCTCTAACCCAAACCCCTCAGCTTGGACTGAACCCAAATAGACCTTCAGCTCACCTCGTGAACCCAGGCGGCAGCGAAGAACCCAGGCGATGGCGATGGCGATGGCGGCGAAGAACTCGTACCTCTCTCTTTGTTTCATGTCTTGGTTACTGCCAGTGAGGTGTGTAAACATTCAATCATATATGTGTTGATTTTTTCAATGACATTTTGGGTTGTGGTTTTTGAGTTTTTCATGTTGGTTGTTAAAATTGAATTTCTATTATTTGGGAAGATGTTATTTGATATATGGGTGGTAAATTATTTGAAATTATGAAGTCCCTATGATAGTTTATAATTATGTAAGGTAGGTGTTTGTGAAAATGTGTATGCCAATTCTATATTAGTGACTGAACAGTTAAAGTAGTGAAGCTTGAATCATTAATTATTTAAACAAAAATACGTGCTGCCACCTGTAGTTTATTGCTAAAGGAGCTTGAAGAAATAAAGGACATTGAAGTTAGAGAATATAAACTAGGAAGCATATTGGTACTCTTTTTATAGCTCTAGTGTATTTTCTGTCAGGTAAATTGTGAAACTCTGTTTAGTTCAACAATATGATTAGAATTTGCAACCGCCGCAACAAATTATTTTATAAAGGGATGATGTTTGTTAGGATGTACAGTTCTAGTGAACTGACAACAGAGGTTTTAGGTCCAAGGAAAGGAATTTGTGAAATTATGATATCTTGCTCGACATTAGCTATTGATACTTCTATTAACCAAAATAGAATAAGAGTTTCTCTAGATATAGTTGAGGATGTACTTGAGATTTGAGAATGCTGGTATGTTTGAATATTGGTTCCTTAAATGGGCTAGAAAACAACGAAATTACATGCACAATGTCAGGGCTTATCACACCATAATTGAGTCTCTGGCAAAGATTAGGCAATATTAGATCATGTGGGAACTTGTGAATGCTATGAGGAACAAGAACATGCTTGGTGTTGAGACATTTTGCATTATAATGTGAAATCCTGGGCTCCAAAGGTGGAGGGGCAGTTTGAGTTGAGTATATTATAATGGAAAATACTTTTAGGTAAAAATGTAAAGTTTTGATCTTTGATATTTAATTTGGCTCTATTGAACTTCTATTTGATGATGCACTGACAATTTTGCATATTTGGCATATAGTAATTATGGGAAAATTTTCATGATACATGATCATATCTTACATTGCTGTGTGACTACTTGTGTTTTATCTCATCTTATTTTGTAGTCATATATCTCATCTTTAATAACTGTAACTGGTTAAAAATAATTTTTTTTTAGGGACCAAATTTTTTTTTGGAGGGAGCAGATTTTATCTAATCTAGATTTAATGACTGTTCTCTGTTTTTTCAGGTCAATCTTGACTGCACTGTTTTGTACTAATCCATAATTTTGTTTTGGAGGCAGTTAGCGATCATAAGGTGAAATGTAAATGCAAGTTTCCTGCAATCGTGAAGACAAAGCAAAGCAAATTAACCCTAGATTATTACGAAAGGCTAATAAGTTGGGAGCTACAATTGTGCTATTAGAGAAGGATAATAATTGTTGAAACTAATTGTGTTCATCAAAGGCAGGAGATGAGACACATTTTTTGCCTTGCATTAAGTTGGTTTGTTATTGTGGTGGTCATTTTAGTAATAGAAATAGGCCAAGGAAAGAACTTGTATTTAGTATAGGTGAATTGTAGTTTAGTCATTGTGAAAGATTGTAATGACAATCAATTTGAGAGAGTAAATAGTTTCTTATCTTGTTTAATGTAATGACAATTGTAATAGCCATCCTACTGTGAAAAGCCCTAGAACATGAATGTTTTCCACAATAGCTTTTCACTAGCAAAGTGTTTTCTTCACGGTCCCATGTGGCATAAATATACCACTCACAATTCTCACATTTGTAACTCACCTTGTGAGATTCATTATAAACAATTAACAATGAATATCCGTGCTTGATTCTATAAGACTGCACAACCCTCTTAAACTCCTTGTGGTCACTAAACAACATTCCCTTCATAAAAATGGGGTCAGGCATATCCAGCTCAACCCTACATTTAGTGTACTTGGGGTGCTCTTCATTATCCTCAGAGTTGACAGGTGAGCACAAGACATCAGAGTGCCCATAGTCACTTTCCCCACTTTTTATATTATGCTCCTCATCACTAAAGCAAGTGAGTGCCTCATTTGATTTGTTTTGCTCATTAGGCTTTAGGCTAGATTGGTCATTGTGAATGGATGGGTCAATGTGAATGGGTGGACAATGTGGGAGCATGAGTCAATGGGGGAAGATGGTCTTTCATATCTATCAAGTTCACTATCACCTACCAAATCAATATAGTCCTCATCAAAAAAATTGTCATCTTCTCCAACCCTTTCATCACCTTCTTTATGAAATTCATGCTCATCATCACCTTCATTAGCTTGATCCTCATCAACTTGTTCCTCAACACCTTCTTCAATATGTTTCACATATATGTATATTAACCTTTTAGGTGCAAACTCTAACCAGCCATGTATGGCTCTAACATCACCAACTTCTTTAAATGGACACAAGCCATTATGAAGTTCCATTTGAGGAATTTGGTAAAGAAATTCAGCCACATCTGTAATATCAAGATTTTCAGCGTACTTGCACATATCAAAAACAGCAAAAGTATCAGGATCAAAATCTGGGACCCTTGCTTCAATCCCTCTAGCATATTCAACATGTGCATCACTATGTGTAATGAATACCCCTCCATGATGTATAGACATATCAAATGGTTGATCCATATTCAATGCCTTGCACACACATATAAATGCATTACTAAAAGATATAATTTAATCAATACATTACTAAAATATAATACACATGTAAATACAACAAAACATACATACAGACACAAGGCATAAAGCACAGCAAAAGGACCATTTAGTTGGACCACAACCATTGCACTTAGTTACTTTGCCAATAAAATGTGCATTATTTTACACCATGATACACACACAGCTCATCATCACCCAAGAAGCTGACCCACCAAAATTAAAGATCAATAAAGTAATCGAACTAGACAAAATACAATTATAACCATTGACAACAAAGAACTACAAAATCCTTTAAAAAATTGGTCTCAACCAATAGTATCAAAGTGCTACAAAAACCCAAAAATATAAAAAATGAACAAACTTCAGCGCGCACACACACAGTTCCAATAGAGAAACAAATGAGTTTATCATACATAGCAAATCCAATTAACAAAAAATCCATCACCCAAAAAATTTAACAAAAACCCCAGCAAACCCAATCAATAAAAAACCCAAAAAACAAAGATCAGTTCCAATAGCCAAATCCAAAAAAGAGAGAGATAGGGTGAGAAAGTGAAGAACAACTCACTATCTGTGTGGTTGTTGTCGTCATCGCCACCGCCGCTGCTTGGAGCCTTCGACAATGGGTTCAGGAGGCAAGCTGATGGCTAAGGTTCAACCAGGCCGAGGAGATTAGTAAGGTCTGGTTGTCAGGTTTATGCAAGCTGGGAAGGAGGGGAGCTGCCCTTCGTGGGTTTTGGTTTGGGATTTTAGAAATTGGATGAAACAGTGTAGTTTTTTATTAGATTTTTTGTGTTTTAGCTACCATTTATTTTTAATTGAAACTACGTAGTTTTGGGGTTGATTTGGTAAAAATAAAATATGTCAGCATGGTGATGTGTCAGTTAACAGCAAAAACTAATCGTAGGGGGTGACTTGCTAATGGATGCAAACTTCAGGGTGTAAAATCAAGTTTCTGAAACATTGGGGTGTAAAATCCAGTCAACCCCAAACTTTAGGGGTGTAATTTACAATTTACCCTATTTTTTTAAAAGTTTTATTTTTAAAAAACCTTTAGGATTTCTTCCTTTCTTGCATAAGAACCTGTACGGCACCAACACAAACATAAACCCTGATTTTTTTGTTTCTTTCTCGCATACAAACCTCCCTTTACAGCACCAATACAAATATTAAATCTCATTAGTATCTTTGCATCCCACTCCTTAGTGAAGGTTGATTTTCCACTCCCTCTTTATTTCTTGGAATTCATATATAGATTGCTTTTCTTTTCTTTTCTTTTTTGATGAGAATTGCATATGCAGGAGTGTTCCCATATAGGGCTTTTTTTTTGTGGTTTTTAGATTGGCGGCAATATATATATATATATATATATATATATATATATAACTGAAGCCTCTGAAGCTCCCACAATTTTCCACGTCATGATTATTTTCTTTTTCTTTTTATTTTAGGTTTTATATCTTATATATTTATTATTTCTCTTCAACATGTAATTATCTTATCAAGTGTTACAATAGTTTAGTTTAAGTAAAACTCTATTAGATATATGTTTCAAGATCTTGAAAATTCTACTTCAACAAAATTCTAGAACAAAAATTTCAACAAATGTACACCTCATTAATATATTTTTTTAAAGTTTTATTTTTAAAAAAACCTTTAGGGTTTCTTCCTTTCTTGCATAAAAACCCTGTACGGCACCAACACAAACATAAACCCTGATTTTTTTTTTCTTTCTCGCATACAAACCTCCCTTTACAATACTAACACAAATATTGAACCTCATTAGTATCTTTGTGTCCCACTCCTCAGTGAAGGTTGATTTTCCACTCCCTCTTTGTTTCTTGGAATTATTTGTTTAGTATTTCTTGGAATTGATATATAGATTGCTTTTCTTTTCTTTTCTTTTTTTTATGAGAATTGCATATGCAGGAGTGTTCCTATATAGGTTTTTTTTTTTTTGGGGGGGGGGGGGGGTTTAGATTGGTGGCAATCAGCAAAGAGAGAGAGAAAACTAAGTTAAAGAGCAGCATTATGACTACTCATATTCAACAATTCGGAACGTTTTATCCAGCAGAGCCTAAACATCAGGTTTAGTATGTTGATTTATTGTATTTTATCCAATACAAATTTTGCACCTGATCTTTTTATTGTAGAATTTTATAATTTAAAATTTAAAAACAAGAATCATGAAGCAAGAAGATGAACTTCCTAAATTTGATGGTGAGTCACTACTTTTGTTCATGAAATCAATCTTTTGTGTTCATTATGTTGTAGGCAATCATGATTAAAAGTGAACACGTTTAGCATCCGAATTTAAAATATTTTATTCCATTTTGTAGAATTCAATAGTTGTGTTTGAAAATTGAATTAATCTTAATTAAGTTTTCAATATCTTTTCATTATCCTCTCCTTATATCAATTTCAAATTCTAATCATGTTTTGACAAATCAAGGAGGTGATACTAAATTCCAATATTGTCACCATATTTATAATCAACTTATGAGTGTTTGCTTTTATGAATAATCATTGAATTAGTTATTATTCTTACTATATTGGATGTTTTAAACTAATACTAATTATTTCTACTAGAAATTAAATTGTATATTTTTAGAATGACTGAATTATCATTATTGTCTTTTGTTTTGATATTTGGGTCTCTTTATTTCCTTTCAATTTATATTTTTTTTTGGTCCTAAAATCTAATTGTTACAAAAACAGCACAAGACTACAAGAGAGCTTGGTGGGCTTCAACTTCTAGAGTTTCTGCCTCTCTATTGAGGTAAATTGATGTTATTTAGGAATGAAATATCATTTGAGTTATTGAGAGAAAAATAATTTTATTTTTTACTTTGACATTGAAATCAATATAAATTTTACACATTTATGATAAATAATACTGTGCATTGCACAGGTTAGCGACTGGTTATAAGTAATCTTAAGTCTCATCCTAAACATGTCTTTTTCTATTCTAAAATTAGGGCACTGAAATGGAGCGGAACAAATAATATATATATATATATATATATATATATATATATCCCGCCTTACTCGTGTTGTGATTTTTTTTAAAAATTGCCATGTCACCATTCTGTATCTACACCTGTACTTGCACCAGTTGCTTCCTAACTCCTCACTAGAAAATCACCAATTGTTGGATTGTATGGCCAAATAGCCCACAATATGGATGTTAAACTGTGTGGTTAAATAACCCACAATGTGTATGTGTGTAATTCTCAAAAGAAATGACCTTACACAATATTGTATATGAGATGATTATTATTAATAAAATTGTTTGAATAATGGAATTGCATGTTTTGGCCATGATTGGTTGTGTGGGGTTTGACATGGTCAAATATGCAGTTGAGATTTCTCAAGGATAATGAGTTGTGAATGGGAGAAGTGAGGTGGATAAGAGATCTGATTTTAACATTTAAATAAACGTTAAAGACTTTAACGTTCATGTCCTAATTTGTAGGAACTAAAATAAACGTTGAAAACTTTTGTGGGTCTTTAAATACCCCACTTGAGATCTCTAGATAAGATAACCACACAAAAATCTTGCAGAGTGAAAAAACCCACTGCAACATAAACACTATTTCACTCATATCTCTCCATTTGAATATACGTTTCAGATATTTACTCTTTTAGTGTCTTAGTATGTTTCAGATATTTAGGAGGTGTTTGGTACATGTTTTCAAACAACAATTTTCAGTTTTTAAACACCATTACACATATTTCTACACACTTTTTTACTCACATATATTTTCACACATGTTTTCAAATAACAATTTTCAGTTTTTAAGTTCATGTAACAAACACCCTGTTACTCTCTTAGTGTTTTAGTTGAATAAAAGTTCAATTTCAATTTGAGTCCTATTTCAATTATGCTTCACCAACAACTCACACAAAACAAAGTCAAAGCTTCTCACTTCACACACAACTTCAGAGAGAGAGGGAGAGAGAGAGGATGAGAAGAGAGGAGAAGGTGGTGTGCGTGACTGGAGCTTCGGGTTACATAGCAACATGGCTTGTGAAGCTCCTACTCCAACGTGGGTATACTATAAAAGCTACAGTTCATGACACAAGTTAGTGTTCTCTCTATCCTCCAATTTATATCAACCTATTCAAAATATAGGCCCTGTATTGTGTATCCATTTCAAAATTCATTCTTTCAGATTTTATTTTTTAGATTTAATCATGATTTTGTTTTTTTTGGATTGAATTTGTAAAGTTTAATCTCTACCATGAAATGGACGAAATGGTCTATGCATATACCTATTGTACGCTTTTAGACCCCTTAAAACACAATCAGATTAACCTAGTAAATTAACCAAGTGATTACTTAGTCCAAATTTTAGATCTAGGTTAACACAATCATATAATCATATCAATGTAAAGTGCAGAATATAAAGAACACAAAGATATGATGACCCAGGAAACCACACCAGTAAAAATCTGGGGAGGATTTAACCTAATTATCTTCAAGGTAAACTGAATCCACTATGAAAGAATCGAAGTTTTACAATAGCGACTTAGACCACTAACATCCTATTGCTACCCACCAATAGAAAACTTATTGACATGACCACGTGCAAGCTCCGAGACCACGAACTCCTTCTTTCTTGGATTCTCTAGCAAGTACAAGCACTCCCGCTTATGTATCTTTAAACTCTTTAGTGCAACAACTGAATGATCATCAAGCTCTCAATGAAATCTCCTTCTTGGTAATCCTAAGCATGTGTGAAGGCAACCACCTCTCAGATCTCACAAGAGATTCACTCACACAAATAAAGTGCGTTTTGTCAAAGGATATGCCAATTACATAAAAATATGTCCCTAACACCATAGACTTCAGCCTTTCTATGAAGGTTTCCAAGTAGAGAATGTGGCAAAATTGGACCTTGAGGATCCAATTTATACTGATTGAAGAAGGAAGCATTGAGTCAAGCCAACGACAATAAACAAAGGCGCTGCTTGGGAGGCAACCCAAGGGGAGTTCGTTCTTTTTCTTCTTCTTATTTTTGCATTTATATTTTTGTTATTTTTGTCTTTTCTTCGCATTTCACCTTACATTGGGGACAATGTAAGTTTTAAGTGTGGGGGAGGGGATTTATGTTGTGTTTTAATTTTGTATTTTTCAAAAAAAAAAAAAAAAAATTGCTCTTTTTTTTTGTGGTTTTCAAAGATTTTTGGTTGTGTATGTCATGAGGAAGATTCAATTAAGCTTGAAAAATTCATAACATGATTGAATAAGTGATCTTCCTTGAGAATGGTAGTGACTAAATTTAGTAGACAAAAGCTGGTGAGATTTTAAGCCTTTAGACTGACATATCCATGTTAGTCTCATTATTCTTTTATGTGAGATATTCTCCCATGGATTAATATATATATTATATATCTCAATTAGATTATTTTTATTATATAAAATGCACACTATTCACAGTGATGCAGAACGGAGAGCAATGTAGAAGGGGCCTTTGATTAAGCTTAATTTGAGACAAGCTTGTCTGTACGTAATGTAAAGAAAAGGACATTAAAATAATAATAATAATAATAATATGAGTAAGGATGACATTTGATTCGTCCCAGAAATATTGAAATTATTTAGTATGCCTGGTAGCTTTTCTGATGCCTTATATTGTGCATTCTCAATTAGATTAATTTATGCCAAGTGATCTACAATTAAGATCCGTGCCACAAACCTACAAATTTCTTTTCCCCAAGATTTTCATCTCTAATCTTGAATTAATAAATTAATGAAATATTAATTAACATACAAAATAATAATAATAATAATAATAATAATAATGAAACTTTGGTACCTAAAACATTTAGAGTTGAAATTCCCTCTTATAAGATGTATAAAACCTTTATATATATAGAGAGAGAGAGAGAAAGAGAGAGAGAGAGAGAGAGATCTTTAGACCTTGGTTCTCCTCTGCGCACTCGAGTGCTAAATGAATAGCTGATTTCTTGAAACCAATGACTGCAACGTTCTTCCCCTTAAGTAGTTGTGAAGTCTCTTCCTTTTGAAGTTTGCAGTAATCAATGGTATGCAAGACCTTGCCCTGAAATAAAGGTGCAATTCTTTTACCAACACTACCGTTTATTCACATATTGGTCAACCACGACAAAACACGTGCCACAAAACACTTAAATATAAATAAAATAATGTATAAAAGAAAAAAAAAAAATTTCAAAAGCATTGGAGTTTGAATTTGCATACACTTAGGTTTAATTTGATTGATCTAATTAAATTAGATTGGAATACAAGCACCTACGAAATTCAATGAAACAATCAACAGTCAACCAATTTGCCCTAATTTTCAGTTCAAATAAAAATACACCTACCTAAGCTGTGTGAACTTCAATTGAACGGAACAGCGTGAGGTCTGCCGCAACGGATTATATTCCCTTGCGAGAGAAACGTGGGTACGAAACAGGGTCCCACAACTCTGTAATAAAATTTAGCTTCTGATTTAGAAAATTTGAAACCAAAAAATAAAAATTTAATGAAAGTGAAAAAGACAGAGAGAGAGAGAGAGAGAGAACCTTGGAGGAGCCAAAAACACACACAAAAAAAAATCATATTTGGTCCTTATTAATTAAATTAATTTAATTAACCCTAACAATCATAATAACATTAATAATTGCAACACAAATTTTTTTTCATATAAGACAAACTCAGCATGCATGTATACACTTAAATTCACAAAATTTCTACAAAAGCCTCACAAAATCACTTACAATGTGCAGGATGGAACAACCTTTTCCTTTTCTTTTTCTATTTATTTTAAAATGTTCTAAAAAGGAACACAATTACAGTAGAACATTTTTTTCCTTTGACTTTCCTACACTTTCTCAGCAATGAAACAGAAAATTGATGCACACACTTAAAACAGCAGGATATAACAATCATAATAACAACAATATTTCAAAACAGAGAGAAACTTTCTAGTTTCTACAAAGCATCTATACACTGAAATTCAAAAAATTTAAACAAAAGCATCACTTGAATAATGCTATTAGAGAGGTAGAACAAAGCACTAAGACAGCTATAAGAAATAAAGGAAAAAAATAAAAAATAAAAAAACAACTATTAGAATGGTGTAGAAGCTTGCCTACCTGACAAAGCAGCATTCACATGTTCACCCTTTAAAGTCACACCCAAATAACACACAAATACAAGTAATATTTTAAACTAAGTAAGGCACTCTAAGAAGGGTGACAGGGTTTCATTTCAAAGCATCCAAAACTGCACTACTTACTTGAAGGAAAAAAAAAAAACCAAATTGCACAAGACAAAACAAAACAAAAGATAGATGAAAACTAGTTAGAATTTTCCCCATTGGTCGTCTACATAATTGGAGTTTTTATAATATCCCCCTTTTTTCTTTTCTTTTTTTGGGTTTCTATCTTGTACTGAGAAAAGATAAGTCTGAGAATACAAAGCAGAGGACTAATTGCATTTACTTAAACCAACTGTAACTATCAAAACATAGATAAAAATACAAATACAAATAAATAAAAAAGAGTGTTCAAAGATTTGAGTACCATGCCTCAAATTTTAACAAAAGGGCACAGTGCACCTCCCTAAGTATAAAACAATTGCGATATTCCCTTTAGTTTAAAACAAAAGCAGTGTCACCTTATTCGTAAATATCCCAAAAATTATTTAAAATAACCAAAAATCCTCAGACACCACTACAATAAAAAAAAAAAAAAAAAATTAATTAAGGAATTAAGGAATTCGAATCTCACCGAGAAGCTTGCAATGTGGAAGCTTGATGATATTGGCTTTTCCTTGAAAGATGATTGAGCTCTGCACACCTTAATGAAAAAAAAGTAGAGATTACATTCTATTTGGATTTTTTTTTTTTTTTTTGGTTGCCAAAATAAGAAGGAAATGAGAATTATATATAAGAAGAGAACACAGAGGAAATTGACCACAAATCATATCGCAAAAATCATGGTAAAATAAATAAATAAAAAATTAAAAAAGATAAGAAAAAAGTACTCATCTAATTTATTTCATAAACAAAAACAGATTTTTTTATAAACAGTTCTTTTCCTTTTGTCACCCATCCATGGATCCACATACCATTACAAGTGATGAATATTGAATACCCAGAAATCATAATCACACTCTATGGGACCTAGATCTAATCACATTCTAATTCTCTCTTTGTCACAAACACAAAAGAATCAATTATGTTATATTAACTACTCATTATTCATTTCTCAAAAAAAAAAAAAAAAAAAAAAAAAAAAAAGAAATACGTTACCCATTATTCTTATCATTATTCAATGTGTGACCCAACGTTTATTTACTTCTCCTTTGAGTGCACTATGTACAGCGCGATCAATCCCATGTGGCCTATATTTTAAAATTTGATTTAAGACCTCTCCGATGGCATTCATCTGCCTTGTCGGTTTGTAATTTAAGCCTTCCTTCTCACCATCTTTGATTAATTTATTAAAATACCTAAAACAAACCCACTGGCACGTTATATTGCCCATTCATCTTAGAAAGTAGGCCCCTGTTCGCTTTCCTCTTAATTGTCCTTCATGTATGACTATGCCCTTTTCCTCATATTGTCAGTCAGAGAACTTTTTCCATAATTCTTTTATATTCTTTTCCATGACCAAAATCTGATTCCAAACCTCCAAACCCCTACTAATGGGGTAATACTTGTACTCAAACAAGACACAAAAACTTCTACAGCACTCAAGTATGGGGAGAAGAGCCCAAGGTTGGAGAAATTATAAGATCCATATGGTGGACAAGTGATGTGGTCCACCATTCCACTAAAAAACTTCCACCTGTTTAAAATTGTTAGTTAGAAAATTTTTTTAAACAAAAATTAATTACTGACTCAGCAATTTTAAATAAGTGGAAGTTTTTTAGTGTGGAATGGTGGACAAGTGACATGATCCACCAGAGGGCTCTATAATTTCTCCATAGAAGACCCTACAGTAGTTTTGTGCAAAAGAATCCTATGGTGAAGGCCTATTTTATATTTCATAGTTTATTTTTTAAGCAAAATAAACAAACAGAAATAAGCTTACCAAACAGACTTTTAAAGGTTGAGGGGATTTGATTTGATTCTAGACCCCACAAATGAGAAGCGTCATTAAACTATTCACATTTAATTATGACTTTTTTAATTCACCTTTCCATATATAAATAATACAAGTTAATTAACATAGGGTAAAACAACCAAGTATTTGATTTTAATTAAGGAATATATTGTACTATCGTATTTAAAATTTACACATTAACAAAAAGGTTCTAGCTACATGGAGTAATTTGATTTTAAATTGTGTGAAACTGTGAATCTCTTTCTTAACTATAAAACCGAAGAAGAGAATAGTAAAAAGTTGAATAAGATTACTGAAAATGAAAATTCAAAATTTCCTAAGTTTATTGTCATCGACTTAAACTAGCTAGGAAATATACAACTACATACTAGAACACGAATAAATTATGCTTCTTGCTCTTATATTCATGATGGAGAGAGTATTATTTTTCGTGCTCTCGAAGTACCTAAAAATTACTCCTTAAACTAACTAGTCATACTAGGGTATATAATCCGTCCGCTTAGTTGCTTATACTTTTCAATACAGGTAAGGAAAAAGATTCCATGAGGAATGGTCCAAACTCCAAAGTAATGGGCAGATCAGACAAGCTACATACATCTATTTTTCCAGTGAATAAAATGAATTTAAAGGCTATAAGAGAGACAAATCCAGAGCAGCCCATTGACCTTGGTTTCATGAGGCCAAATATATATCAACTTGGAAAACGAAACAGGTCATATGAAATGGAGGAAATGACATCAAGAGGAAATTATTTTGGAAGAACTTCAAAGTAATTTTCCTTCATAACATGCTAAAACTAGAAAAACTTGAATATTCAACTTAAAAGATTGACTGGCAAAGTAGCACATTGCAACTCAATCAAAAAAAAAACTTTTCTTTAGTAGGAAAACAAACATCATTAATTGTTTACAGATGAGAAAATGTTTCTTATACACATGAAGCATATATTATACATAAATAGAAATCTTTATATTGGTGCAAGCATGAGGCACCTCCTGTGGTCCTAAAAATGTAAAGTTGAAGCCAGAATCAAATTTTAATTGGAGTCCCAACCAATATATTTGTTCTCAGAATATTGATGTATATGCTCACAAAATCTAATTAGAGATGATGTGCAGTCTCTTAAAATGAATCTGCACCACAGTTGTGACAGAAACTGATAAATTGGGAATGGCATCTGCAAACCCTATCTAGCTATATGGGAGAATATATGACTAATCAAACACAAGTGGGATCAAATATATAGAAAATATTAATTTGGTTTGCTTTATTTAACCATCTCACATCTACCTTAATCAATTTGAAAATTCAACCCTTTGAGTTAAATTACAAAGAAAACATGTGACCCTATCTATTAATCAAAACTATTTAAAAAAGGAGTGGTCCTTTCCCTTCCATTAGGGCTTGTCTAAATGTCATTCTTTGTCAACCAAAGGCACCAAAGACAGAGGAAACACCCAAAGCTAAAGACAAAAGGAAGACAACCCCAACTGATTCCACCAACCTATCTAATTCATGCCTTTTATATAAATAATGCAACAGTTATTGTAAATATATATATATATATATAATTAATAACTCATGAAACCCTAAACAATGGATTCCAATTAGGTTAATTGGGAAATTAAAGTCTCTTGCTGTCGAATAAGTATCTTGAGTTAATCTGAATCTCGATCGTTTACACTCAAAATATAAACTTATTGGAGTCATGGTCAAATATAAGAAATAATAATTATGAAATTAATGTCATAAATTTTTAAATCCTATATATATAGAATAAAAAAATTAATCAGTTACCTACCCTTTGGACTAATAGTTTTCAAGATTGTACACAAAAGAAACTCAAGATTGGAAGCTCTTGCAAGTACATGTAAAAGAAACTCACACTAAAGAGTTAGGATTCATAAAAGATGATTTCTCCAAATTAAATACAGGCTCCTAATCAAGCCTGTTACTTGCAGTGGGTGTTTCACAAATATGTTGCTAAGATCAAAATAAATGCAGAATAATTAAGGAGCCCAACAGTTCAGTTTCCATACCTTTCAATTATGAGTGTCAAGGTCCAGAGGGAATATAAGAGAGACTTGGACATCATAAAAAAAATAAAAAAATAAAAAATAAAAAATAAAAAATAAAAAATAAAAAAATTCTCAAGTTGCAATACCTCTGTAAAACCATGAAACCCAAACATACTCATTGAATCAACAGTTTAGTCTTGTATACCCACCTACGTAGACACACACAATTCCAATCAACAGCCAATAACATGCACATTTTATTAATTCACATTTTAGAATTAAGGTACATTTTGGGTCATCATACAATCTTGACCAAAGCCTAGCGGGAAAAAGCTTTGGTCATATCATTGAACCGTAAAAGGGAGAGGTTCAAGATTTTGAGATTGAACTGAGGTCGAACTGGGGTCGAACCGTGATGACGTCATAATTAATTTAATAATTAATTAAAGCCTAAATATAGATATTAAATTTATAAAACTAGCAAAATTGAAAATATATCTATATATGTGAAGGAAATTTAATGATTTTTAAGCATATATTTAATAATTAAATAAGAAAGTTGATAAAATAAAATAATAACCATGGAATAAAGTTGAATTTTAATTACTCCCTCCGTCCCACTTTTTTTGTCCTATTTGAAAAGTCAAATTTTTTAAGGGAACATCATTTATTGTCTTGTCTACCTTTTAAAAATGTATAAATTTCCAAAACTACCCTTAAAAAAATTTATCAAAAAATTAAATTAGTAAATTAATAGGGATATAATAGGAACATTAGTAAATTAATGACTTTTATTTTTAGAAACAGGACAATATTTTGGGACATCTCAAAATGGAATAGAGGACAAAAAAAATGGGACAGAGGGAGTATAATTTTTTTTTATTCCTTGTAAGAGATGGATAATTTAATTAAGTAGAATAAAATTGTGTTAAGTTGTTGTTTTTTTTTAAAAAAAAAAAAATTTGCTAAAGGGTTGGACCGCACGGTTCTCACCGGTTCGTGCAGTCCAACCCCGGTTTTAACGGTTCACGGAATTAACAAAAAATCCGGTTCTTTAGACTTAAAAAACCGGTTTTCATCCCAATTTTCGGTTTTCACGGTTCGACCTCCCGGTCCGGTCTGGTTCTGAAAACCATGACCACCATCACCTAAAAGATGCAGCCACAAAATTCAAAACTACATAGAAAAATTATTGTAATTTATTTTGTAGCAAAACTATAGAATGCCTGATTGCTATAAGGTTTAGAGCATTCACAGCCGGATTGCTAAAATAAAACTTATTTTCCCATTTAAAAAATTATTTTATTTATTTTACAATTTCATTTTACAATTCACCTAAGATGATTGGTGTACCGTGGACCACCAATCATCGGTTATAACACCATGACCTAATCCAACTAATATTTCTATGTTTCTCATTGGTCAGTCTTTCCGTGGTAAAGAGGGAATGGCATTAACGAAAACTAAAGAGGAGCAGAAGGTTCAGGGCTTTTTTTTTTTTTTTTTTTCCTTTTCTTTTACGGAAAGATTCTTGATTTCTTTACAATACAAATTCCCCATTGAATCCAAACTTATGACTACCTAATTATATTGAATATAAGTTTCATGAAACCAAACTTAAAATACAAACCTTAATATTAATGAAATCAAGTATTTCAAGTTAATTAAATAATTAACAAATCATGTGATTCAATTTTTTAAAATATAAATCACATCTTGAAACCAAACTTAAATTCCCAATTGAATCCAAATTTATGACTAGTTTAATATAATTATCATGAAACCAAACGTAAAATACAAACCCTAATATTAATGTAATCTAAGTATCTGAATTTAATTTAAAATATTAAACAATTATAGTCATATGATTAAATTTAATTACGAAACTTAAAATCGACCTAATCATTCAAATTTCATGGGTCCCAATAGATTCCGGCCTCCAATGAAGAAAACAACACAAACTCAAGTTACATAGCACAGAACAGAATCTAAAAAATATATAATAATAAAATGAAACTATTTAATTAATGTGTTACATTTAAAACCCTGATATATTTTTTTTTTTTTTCAGAAACTGAACTTTATGGACATTACCACATTATGTTAAAAAAAAAGGACAATTCTTGCTCTACTGTCTGAGCTGAAATTGACAAAACAATTTTCATTTCATGATTCTAAATTACAAAACATCACAAACCGTAAATAAAATAAAATAAAATGCAAAAGCTTTGTGTACTTTTCCTTTCGTTTCACTCATTTTCTCATCAACCAAACAATAGAACATATAGTAAAAAAGTCACACAATCCTGTGTATAGAATCTAAAAAATCTCATAGACAAATGTGCTAGGAGTAGAAGCGAAAAGCCAAAAAAAGTACAATTGTCAAGTAAATCAGGCAATGAAGTAAAAGTAAAAACAAGACCCAATTTTAGACTTTTTTCATACTCACCGGGAACAAAGTCTTCCAAAACTCAAAGTCAGTCCTCAGCGATCCTTGTGACCAAAGAGGTAAAAAAAAGAGAGACCCATATGCAAGCGAGAGAGTTGAGGTCAACCATGGGTATATTATACAAAAAAAAATGCGTGGAAAATGAAAATGACAGTTGAGGTCAGCCATCGTACCTTGTAGAATCGGATTTGAGTCTCTCTCAACTTTTTCTGATTTCACAGAGAGAGAGAGAGAGAGAGAGAGAGAGAGAGAGAGAGAGAGAGAGAGAGAGAGAGAGAGAGAGAGAGAGAGACGAGACATGGACTTTGCCTGTACGATGATGGTGGGGTTTGAGGGCTTCAGATCGGAGAGATGGAGGGTGAGGGTGAGCGTTGAGATTGAAGATGGAGGCTTGGAGGGCGAGGGTTGAGATCGGAGATTGAGGGTGAGGGTGAAGGTTGAGAATGGAGATGGAGGCTTGGAGGGCGAGGGTTGAGATCGGAGATGGAGGGTGAGGGTGAGATTAGAGATGGAAGGTGAGGGTGAGGGTGAGGGTGAGGGCTTTAAATCGGAGAGATTGAGGAGGCTTGGAGGGTGAGGAGGTTCGAGATCGGGCTCTTGAGAGGCTGATGTGTGGGAGAGGCTAGCTAGGGTTAAGATGTTTGACCAAATACTATATATACAAAGCCTAAAGCCGTGTTTTTAACTTATGGCTATAGGCAAAATCTGAGGCCGCATTTCTTCCAAACTAAAGCCGCATGTTTAAAACGTGGCTTCAGAACAAATTTAAAACCGCATTTTACACATGCGACTTCAGACCAAAATTGAAGCCGCATCTATAAAACGCGGCTTCAGGCAGTATAGAGCCTCACAGTTAAGGGAAAAAAAAAGAAAAATTGGTTTGCCGTAAAACAATTAAATAGGAAGGTCCTATAGCTGCATTTTTTAAACGCGGCCATAGTTCTACCCCCAAAAATGCGGCTACAGCTTAAAAAAATGTGGCTTCAGAACCCTTTTATGACCCCGCATTTAAAATGCGACTCTTGTTTTTTATTTAAGCCACATTTTAAAACGCGGCCTAATGCCCCTGCGTTTTGTAGTGGAGGTTGCTGAGAAAACAGAGGTGTAGGAGATGAGAAAGAGGAGAGAAAGGCATGTTTGAGGAGAAGACCTCCTTCTGGCTAACGTTGTTAACGTTAGGGTTAACAGCACTCCTTTTAAAGTGGGTTGCTTATGTGTTTCTTTATGTGCTTGACACCTATCCCTGTTTGCAGCCGTTACTGCAAACATGTTTGGAGGAAATCTCTGTCCTAATTATTATAAGTTTATAACAATCACTTTATCCCGAAAACATGATCATTGTGATAAAGAAGATATCATAGAGTGAAATATATATATATATATATATATATATATATATATATATATAATGTCATAAACCCTTCCATTGTTTCGCTTTTTCTTTTCTTTTTTCTTTTTTTCCTTTTGCAATAGTGTACGTGATAGGGACACCATGAACGGTTAGAAACGAAAAAGACAAACAAAAAATTATAAGAAAATTAACTTGGTAAAATTTGCCAGCTATTGATGTCGATGCAACCATGGTGCCAATGAAGTAATGACAGACAATGAGCCAATAGTAGAAAAAAAATAAATCTGGGACCGACTTTTATATGACACATTCTTGCAATAAATCTTGGTCCCATGCATAAATATGCCGCCGGCGGCTCGTCTACTTCGTCAAATATGAAAATGACTCAGCCGTGCCGCTTAAAGCATTTTTGTTTTACAATTTGCTATTTCCTTCAATTTTTCTGATCCTCCAAAACAAGAAGCTTGATAATGTTTATAGGGTCCAAAATCTTTTACACGGAGGAGTGTTTTAACTCACGCAATATCGTATTCGACTATTCGTATTCGCCTTTAATTTTTTGGTCAAAAAATGTGGCGTTTGAACATTAAAGTCCAAAGCCATTTTCACTGTTTTTTCGAAAAATCCAAAAAACAAAGAGTGCTGATCTTGAATCCTTGATATAATCGTGATAGTCCGTAGTTGGTAGTTAGTACAACTTGAAATCAGATTTGCAAATATCCAAATTTTCTTCTTTCATAAAATGTTAAAATTATTGTCAACTTTTTTTAATTAAAAAAAAAAGACTTACAAATTAACTTGACAATGCGTACAATCAATGCTATTTCAACAACAAAATATACACTAGCCTTATTACACGTGCTCCGCACGTGGATGAGACTCTTTTTTTTATTTTGACTTTAATGTAATTTTTCAATTTGAATTTATTTATTATTAGTAAGGTTATATCGAAAGGGATTTTTAAGAAACTAAAATTTAGGATTTAAAATAAAGTAAACTATTTGGTTTAGTGTGTGCTAGCTTTTAAGGAAGAAAATGTATCAAACATTCGTGAGATATATTTACATAGAGAGTGTGCTAATTTTTAGGAAGAAAAAAAAAAAATTTCTCCGGTAGTTTTTTTTTTTTTTTTGAATTACAATTTTGACTTTAATTTTTATTTTTTAAGAGTAAGTATTATTTAATTAGATTAGGGGGTATTTTTAACATTTTTTTGAAGTTATAACTAACTTTCTGAATCTTCTTAATATATAAAGATAATATATTACACACGCACATGTACACATACATATCTTTACTCTCTTTTTTTTAATAAAAAGAATATATAGATTTTTTATGAATAACACATCAATTTATAAAATTTTTATAAGTAAAATTTGTGAAAAATGATCATCTACATTTAGAATTGATTTACTTTATAATTTAGATTAAATATTATAAACTTAAAAGTGTGTAGATTGCTAAGTCATTTTAAATATTAAATTACGTTTCATTTTGTAAACCTTTATATCTAAGAAATAAAGTTTTAATAGTGAAAATTCTATTTCAAAATTTGTAGTATGAGATCACTTCTTCTTCTTTTTTTTTATATCCTATACATTTACCATTCTTTTAATTAAACAACTAAAAAAAATACTCAATATGTAAAAGAGAAGAGAAATGATAATTAGACAACTAAAAAAAATACTCAATTTGTGAAAGAGAGAGAAATGAGAAGTAGATGATATTTCATCGAAATAAAAATTTATTGGATAATCCTAGAATACAATAACTTCACATCAACAAAAATACTAAATAATTACTCTCTTTTTAACCCGTACTCTTGAATTTTAAAAATAATTACTCTTATTTCTCACTCAATTAGTAAAAGAGAAAAAACCAAAAAACAAAAAAAAAAAAACAAAAAAAATCAATGATGGAATGGTATAGACTAAATATCAAATTGCCGACGGATGAGTGAGAACCACCTTATAAACTTTATCCAATCAACTCTTTGTCCAATTACTTGACACTTAATACTTATTTAGTGTTTTAATAAATTAAAAAAATAATAAAATAATAAAATAATAATAAAAAAAAAAAAAAAAAACTCTATACGTCGGCATTGGACTTGTCTAAAGTTTATTGTCCTTTTGTACGATTTCCATGTCATAAATAGCAACTCCATATGTTGCAACTGAGCTTGCCTTCACCACCCAATGCGCTCAGCCTTAAAAATGCCCACCATGGCTTATACATGGATCATACTCTCACTTGTTTTGCTTGCTTACATCCTAGTACAATGGAAAAGCAAGACCAAGAAGAGGAAATTACCTCCTGGTCCAAGAGGGTTCCCAATCTTTGGGAATCTTCATATGTTAGGAAAATTCCCGTATAAAGATCTTCATCAACTAGCTCAAAAACATGGTCCTATCATGCATTTGCGCTTAGGCATGGTATCTACCATTGTTGTCTCATCCCCTCAAGCTGCCAAGCTATTCCTTAAAACACATGACCTTGTTTTTGCTAGTAGACCACTTACTGAGGCTTCAAAGCACATCTCTTATGAGCAAAAGAGCTTGATCTTTGCTCCATATGGTTCTTATTGGCGCAACATACGCAAGATGTGCACCCTTGAATTAATTAGCAACCTCAAAATCAATTCTTTCAAATCGATGAGAAAAGAAGAGCTTGACCTATTGATAAAGTTCATTCAAGAGGCTGCACATGATCATGTTGCTGTTGACCTCAGTGCCAAGGTTTCATCTCTCAGCGCAGATATGAGTTGCCGTTTGGTGTTTGGGAAGAAGTACATGGACAAGGACTTTGATGAGAGAGGATTCAAGTCCGTAATCCAAGAGGCTATGCACCTCTCCGCAGCTCCTAACTTAGGTGAATTCATTCCTTATGTTGCACCTTTTGACCTTCAAGGGCTAACACAGCGCATGAAGGCTGTGAGTAAGATCTTTGATGCCTTTCTTGAGAAAATCATTGATGAGCACCTTCAATATTCCAAGGATGAAAATAAGACCAAGGACTTTGTTGATGTCATGTTGGGCTTCATGGGATCTGAGGAATCTGAGTACCGAATTGAACGGCCCAATATCAAAGCTATAATCTTGGTAATTATTCAAAGAACTTGATTTTTTATTCTTTTTATTTTTATTTTTTTGAGATAGTTTCATCCTATAGTGTCCGCTCTTGATAATATTAGTAAGGAGTCAAACACATCATATATCAAATCGTTAAATTAATAATATAGTCAAAACTGATTCTTTATGTTTGTGTCGAATTAATTGTATTAGGGAAAAAAATGATTCTATATGTTTGTGTGTAGAATTCAATTATGTACCAAATATAATCTTGTGTATACAATATGATTTCTAATTATTTTTTTATTTATACTATCCTACTATCTACTTAAACACTAATTTTTATAATAATTAATCAAGTTGAAGCTAAAGTGGCATCATTTGCTAGAATCAAAATTTTATTCTAGTGTAGTTTCTTTACTAGTCGATGCCAATAATTTTGGGATTAAGACTTGATTGTTGTAATTTTCTAACAATGATTTTCTTACAGGATATGCTTGCTGCCTCAATGGACACTTCAGCAACAGCAATTGATTGGACGCTCACGGAACTAATCATGCATCCTCGTATAATGAAGAAAGTTCAAAAGGAGTTGGAAAATGTGGTGGGCTTAGAGAGGATGGTAGATGAATCTGACTTGGATAGTTTGGAGTACTTGGACATGGTTGTAAAAGAAACCATGAGGCTACATCCAGTAGCACCTTTGTTGGTACCTCATGAGTCATTGGAAGATTGCACTATCAATGATTACCACATACCTTGTAAATCTAGACTCTTAATAAATGTATGGGCAATTGGGAGAGACCCAAATGTTTGGACTGAGCCAGATAAGTTTAATCCAGAGAGATTTGTTGGGAGTAACATAGATCTTAGAGGACATGACTTTGAGCTTATCCCATTTGGGTCTGGGAGAAGAAGCTGTCCAGGAATGCAATTGGGTCTAACTGTGGTCCGGCTAGTGTTAGCACAAGTTGTTCATTGCTTTAATTGGGAGCTTCCTAATGACATGTTGCCAACGGAGTTGGACATGACAGAAGAGTTTGGAATCACAACTCCTAGAGCCAAGCACCTACTTGCTATTCCTACTTATCGCCTTCACAAGTGACAATGTGTTATTTTTGGTTTTTGTTGTCTAGACTACTAAATAAAGTGTCAGTATGAATGTCTAGATTTGTGGTTGTTTACTTCTACTGCATTTGCTCATTTTGTGGATCATATTTTCTACTATACATACCTATCATGTACAACTCTATAAGCTACCATATACCTGGTGTTTCTTACTCATGGAAAAGTGTCAAAGAATTAATTAACCTTGATTTTACATCATTTAATTTTGAGGTTTGTTTTTCTATTCCTGTTATACAACCATACATGCATGTGAGAAGATCCAAATGCTCAAATGCGTAGGTAAAAACTTGATGGAAGTTCCAAACGCACTTTACCCATAAAGCTGGTCCGCATTTCTGCTTACTTGTTACAATAATACTTGAATGATAAAATTCATTATTTCTTTAACAATTTAACAAATGGGATAACTAGTAGTTTATGATTGTACCGAACTAAGTGGTCCTTAGTTTGAAGAAGATTGTTTCTCAAAAAGAAGAAAGAAAAAAAATTTGAAAGAGTGGGTTAAACTAATAGTTTCCAGTTTTAGACAATTGATTAATTTCTCTCTTTTCTCTATTAAAATTTTAGACCTAGTGATTATCAAACGTTAGAACTACTAACTATAAGATTTGTGGGATCAAAAGAAAAAATAAATTATAAATAAAACTATAAGAATTGCAATTAACTCAAGACCCGAATTAACTATATACAAGAACAAAGGAAGAGGTGAAGAATATATATATATATATATAGAGAGAGAGAGAGAGAGAGAGAGAGAGAGAGGATTGGATTCAAGTTACACCTGGTATTACTCTAAGCAATGTTACACCACACAATAACTTAATATAAAATTTATATTTTGAAAATCCTACCGTTGAATTACATGTTCTATATGTTTTTAACATTCATACTAATTTTCATGTCAATTGGATGTTATTTACCATTCGATCCATAAACTCATTTTTTTTTTGTATTATTTTAAATTACAAAAACTTGAATTTAAACAATTAATTGATGACATGGATATTAATCTTTGATCATCTTGAAATTTTGCAAGCATGGATAATATACGAAGTAATGTAACTTAACAGTGGATTTGAGTTACACCTGGTGTAACTTTAAGCAATGTTACACTATTTAATATTTTTTAATTGGATGTGAATTTTGACAAATCAACCGTTAGATTACATTACTTCGTCATTTCTCCATGCTCGCAAAATTTCAAGGTGATCAAAGATTAATATCCATGTCATGTCATCAATCAATTGTTTAAATTCAAGTTTTTGTAGTTTAAAATTATGCATAAAAGATGAGTTTTTGATCAAATGGTAATTAACATCTAATTGACATGAAAAATGGCATGAGTATTAAAAATATATAGAACATGTAATTCAACAGTGAGATTTTCAAAATATAAATTCTATTACAAGTTATTAGGTGGTATAACATTACTTAATTATACTTGATGTAACTTGAACCTAACTCATATATATATATATATATATATCAAGTTGTTAATAGTAAACTGAAATAAGCCAATAACATGACGGCAATAAGTCAAAAACATTGAAAAATATTATATGATAGAGATCAAATTTGTAGCATAACTTTTATAGGATAGAGTATATATATATATGAGATAAGTTCAAGTTATACATTTTTTAAACCATTGGATTTATGTAGATCTAACGGTCAAAAAAGACACTCATTAATGCTAATATTTTGGTTAGGATCTTATTAATTATCCCTTTTTTATTGCATTCCATACATATCTCTAAACTTAAAAAAACACAAAAAAAGTATATGTCTTTCTATAATTTTTTTCCACCGTTTCTCCACAAAAAAAAAAAAAAAAAAAAAAAAAAAATCCAAAATAATATATATATATATATATATAATACCAAAATAATAAGTATGCTAATAGTCCATTGGCACATGCAGGATGCACAAAAAGGCCACGTTGGTGATGCAATAATTCATTATACAACCCTTTAAAAGTTGGGAACCACACGCTTGGTTCGACTACAACAGTTCAACCATGAATCTAAGATTACTTGGTGATTGAAATTACTGCTGAGTGCTGACTTTTCTCCAAATATATATATATAAAAGGAGTAGTCTTCAATTTGGAAAGTTTTTAACAAATTCGATAAAACAAACTATGTCAAGTAGCTTAATCAATTAAAAATTAAAACCGTCTTCTTCTTCTTCTTCTTTTATTTTTATATTTTTATACTTGTTTATAAAGAGTTAAACCAAAAATTAAAATTCACAAATTATCCTAACCCTAAACTTGCCACAAGCGCAAAAAATATGTCCTATATATGTCACTCATTATGCATATTTCATTCTTTATAATTATGCAATCTTTTTAATTTTTATTTTCTCACTAGAAATACATAGATTTCAAGTATGTTGGTTGAAGAATTAATATGAATATTGTTTTCTTTGGGAACTAATATTATGAAGTTGCCAAGAACTTAGAGATTAGATTATATGGTTTGATGATATATGCTTTGCTTTCTTTATGACATAGATTTTTCTGGTTTATGGTAGAGACTTGGAATGTAACTAGTAGTTACTCGCAATTTGAAGCTTCACGTACTCCAAAATGTTGTGTTTCGTAGTATGCATTCTACAACAGTACAAGTATTTTTTTTTTTTTTTTTTGGTGTTTTTTTAGGTTTAGAGATAGGTATGAAATGCAATAAATAATGAATAATTAATGAAATCCTAATCATAATATTTGCATTAATGAGTTTCTTTTTTAACCGTTGGATTTACTTAAATCCAATGGTTTAGAAAATGTGTAACTTTAAAAAGTTACACTAGGTGTAACTTGAACATATATATATATATATATATATATAAAAAGTTGTTAATCGTAAACAGAAATAAGCCAATAACATGACAGCAATAAGTCAAAAACATTGAAAAGTATTATATGATAGAGATCAAATTTGTAGCATAACTTTTATAGGATTGAGTTATCATCAGTAGTGTGGATATCTAGTAACAAGTATCACATGGCAGTAAGGCTAACAAGGCACGTCGAAGGTAGTGTTGAGTTTGCCTTCTACCTTCTATCAACATAGCATGAGGTAGTCAATTAAAGGTGCTCCAATGCTTAAGGACGAAATGGAGCCATGTGTCAGTCACTTCCACTTTGTGTCATCAGCAGATATATTCAGCAGACTATTTTGATTACTTGACCTGGATGTTGGAAAGTTACAGAATAAGCAGGACTTGGAGCCTGCAGGAACATGTGCATTGTGGATAACATGTTTATAAAGTATAAATAGATATATACACAACCCAGTTTGGTTGGCCGATGTTGGTCACTAGGTCTCAAAGTGTTTGTTCTAGGTTCAATTGGGTATGCTCCCCAGTTCGAGTCCTGGTACTTGTACTTTGAAAAAAACCTCCTGAGCCAGCAATTTACCCCACTAGGACCTACCCGTCGCGAACAGTGATTAATCTCTGGTTGAAAGCTTTGAGGATACAAGGTGAAAAAAAAAAGATATATAGACTCTGATGCAATATGCAATGTAATGAACATTTTTCTTTTGCAAAAACTAAAAAAAGATGTTGGTATTTCAAAAATAGTAGAAAAACTAGTCAAATTCAAGAATTAGAAAAAAAAAATCCCAATAACTTAAACTTTTGAGGAAATTGGTAGTTTAATATAATATCAGAAAAGAGATCTTAATTTCGAAAAATTGTTTTCTTCACTCTACCTTCCATTTAAAGTTCTATATATGGGCCGAAACTGGTAATTATTTTTGTATGTATGTCGATTTTTTTTAAAATTATTTTTCTCTTTGTTTGTTTGTGTGTGTACATGCATTTATTAATTAAAAGATTTTTACTTTTATCACAATTAATAGTAGACCCACGCGATATGCGAAAAAATTTAACTTCGAATGTCCATACAGATCCAAGGAGTAGTAAGAGAATGGTTAATGTTAATGGATACATTGGGACTGTTGGGAATGGGCAAGAGTGTTTGGGGATTATAAACTCTTTTGAGTTTGGAATATCCAATCCATGACACAACTTTTGGGGCAGAAAATTTGTTACATGACGTTGCATGAGACATGAAAACTGAAAAGTCATTACCGGCTTCTCAGTTTTGTCAAAATGTTTACAATTCCAATTCTAAGATAACATGTCTCTAGGAAAGTATCTGAAACCCCCAACCATTTTGGAAATATAAAATGTCTCCTAGCAGCCAGAAGACCAAATAATTTATACTTCAACTTAAAAGCTAGACTAATACTATGGTTGGGTAGAAAAAAAGGTATGATGAAAATGAGTTAGAGATAACAACTTTGGGAAACTCCAATTGACTAGTCTATATATGCAGCCAGTAGACCCTATAATTTATACTTCAACTTAAAAGCTAGAATAATACTTTGGTTGGGTAGAAAAAAAGGTATGATGAAAATGAGTTAGAGATAACAACTTTGGAACTCCAATTGACTAGTGTGTATATATATATATATATATATATGAGCTTGATCTTACTCATATTCAACAATATCTTGATGGTACTGTTAAAATCTGCTTTCAAAACAATCAACCCTTAAGGATCAACGAAGGAAGACATTCCTTTGCTGGATCGTCACAAAAGTTATAACCATAAAAAATATAAAAAATACAACTTTGTTAAACCTAATGATTTTTATGCTAAAAAGAAAAATGTTTCTAAAAAATATGATACACAAAGGTAATTTTTGTGAACAATATGGTTTGCCCCCTATTGCTCATTCCAGGCAAAAAGGGAAAAAACATGATAAAGTCACAAAAGTTATAACCATAAAAAATATAAAAAATACAACTCTGTTAAACCTAATGATTTTTATGCTAAAAAGAAAATTGTTTTTAAAAAATATGATACACTAGCTGAATTTTTTAGTAGCAATAAATTCACAAATATTCTTTTTAGAAATTAAGCAACATTTTTCATGAGTTTTTGAAATAGAAAATATTTGTTCAACAGTTCTAACTTTGTAAGCAGAATGAAAAGTATTTTCAGCCCAACTAATTTTATAAACATTTTTAGTATCAATCTTAGGAATAGTCCATTTACGGAAATCAGGGATCTCGCTATCATCAACATTGTGATCTTCTTCATTTACAATATCAAGAGAACAACCAGTCTTAGAGCTGACAAAAGAGTTGGATCTCCATAATCTATCCATACTATCCTAGTTTTAACACTCAATTATCATGTTTTTCTCATAACCGTTGCATTTCGTAACACATACACCAACCAACCCTATACCTCTCATGCCTTACACACCCTCTCTGGCTCAAACAGGCCTTACAATTCGGTTCTGGGAATTCACTTTACAACTAGAGTGGCCCCAAC
This sequence comes from Quercus wislizeni, assembly GCA_023055345.1. Taxonomy (NCBI): domain Eukaryota; kingdom Viridiplantae; phylum Streptophyta; class Magnoliopsida; order Fagales; family Fagaceae; genus Quercus; species Quercus wislizeni. The sequence goes on from JALGQJ010000003.1 coordinate 20,922,251, forward strand.
GATAGTAAGAAGGTCACACAACAAAAGAGTGCCAAAGTTTTGGGTAGACAAGCATTATCATGGCAAACATGAGTATTATTTAATTCATATTTGATCTTCATTTGGGAATCATTAGCAGAAACCAATCTTTCCGTTGACTTTTCAAAATATTTTGAAGGAATTAATCCTTCTTGGATATAGTTCATATATGCACCAAAATCAATCATGGCAATAATAGTAAAATGATAATCATGAGAAACAACAATTTTAACTTTTGTCAACCATTTTGGAGGAAGCATTTTGTTAACAAGACTAAGTTGAGAGTTATCAATAATTCCTTTATTAGAAAGAAGAGCCTGTTGACTAGATTCATCTCCATCCTTGTGCTCATCATGTTCATTATCAGATTGTTGTTTATCAAGGTTTTTATCAATTTTTAACATTATTAATTCTTGTTTAATATTATGGTTATCACTTTTAATGTTTTTAAACTCATTTTTTAAATCAGTCATCTCTTGATTAACAATAGTGATTTCATGTTAAAGATCATTAATAGTTAAATCTTTGGATTTATTTTTATTAAATCTTTCCAAAGTTTCTTCAAAGCTTATGGTTGATTTTAGTTTTTTACCAGTTTCATCTTTTATCAAATTCCTTTTAAATTTATCCAAATGTTCTTTTTGTAATTTAGGGTTTTGAATTTGATTTATCAATTGAATTATTAATTTTTTATTTTCTTCACCCTTAGTGAGAGTATTAACAGATTTAATAACATTACAACAGGAATCTCTACAACCAATTCTAATATTAGGAGAATCAGAAGAATCATCAGTAGATTGATAGCAAGAATCAGATGAAGAAGAAAAATCATCTTCCAAGATCTCAATGATTTTTTGCAAAAGAATTTTGAAAAAACTGCCGATTTAAAATTAAAAGGTGTTTCAAATGACAATTCCCAAATTAGCTCTGTTTACTATTCCACTAAACCTGAAGCTTCCTCTCCATATAGCAGAACTGCCTAATGAAGAAGAAGATGACAGTAAATCTATTTGTCCATCTGATTTTGATTTTCCCCCTATTGAAACCCCTGATTATGTAAAACAATTGAGAGTTTTGACTGTTTTAGATGAAAATTTTGAAGTTGATATGGTTTCTTTGTACAATGAATTTATGCTTTCAAAAAACTGAAATAAAAGAAAATATTTCCAAAATAATTTTGCTCAGTTTGAGAAAAACCGTGTTAAAAGAAAATGGTTAGAAAAGATGAACCAATTGAAAAAACATATTTTGTTTTTTGATTTTCTTGAAAACCATTATGTTTCAAAAGATGAAGTTTTAAAACAACATTTAAATGTGATAAAGAAATCAAATTTTGTTAAAGCAAATAAAACCATTGTTAGGTCTAGTCATCCGCCTCTTGAGACAGTTTTGATAACTTGTCAAGATCAAAAAACGGAAGTGAAGGCCTCTCCTTTCAAAATTGCTGATGATCAAACCCCAATCACTAGTATTATTGAACAAAACAATTTTACTAATGAATCCTTGCATGTTATTGGTCAATAGCTTGACCGTATTGAGGAAAAAATTATTGAAAAAACTGTTTCTGTTGAAAAACTTGTTTCTTAAAAATCTGTTTCTGTAAAAACTGAGAAATATTTGATTGATTTACCTAGTCAAAGAGAAAAGGTTATGTTTAAAACTTCTCAGTCTAAAACTCTTGAAATTGTTGAAAAAATTCTTTCTGATTTAAAAGTTAAAACTGAAGTTAGTTCTAGAAGTACAACGTGCACTATTTCAAGGAATGGAAAAAAATTTGTTTCTGATGAAAATACAGATTCTGATACTGTTTCCTCTGTTTCTACTAAAAAAAATTTTGATGATGATTTACCAGAAATTAAAAGATTTGTTGGAAATCCCAAACCCATGTCTTTTACAAAAAACTGGTATTCAAGACCTACTCCTGATATGCAGTTTGATCCCTACTATTGGTGCTTTCAAAATTATTGAAACCGATGCCTCTGACATTGGTTATGGTGGTATTCTGAAACAAAGAATTTCTCTTGAGTCACCTGAACAAATTGTTCGTTTCTATTCTGGTATTTGGAATAATGCATAGTTAAACTATAGCACTATTTAAAAAAAAAAGATTTTATCTATAGTACTATTCATCTGTCACTATTCACCTGTTACTATTCACCTGTTACTATTCATCTGTTACTGTTCATGACACCGTTCACTCCGAATTTTGCCTACTTAAGGGGGGTTGTCCCTTATGTTTAAGCCAAGTTTTTTCTTCAGGTTTTCTTTCTTAGAGAGAATTCTTTCTTGTGAGCCTTTCTTTGAGAGAGTTTCTTGCTTTCCTACTATCACTATTTCCCTACAAAGCTTGTAACTAAAACTAGTTCCTAAGCCTTGTAACTGTTTATCTGTTGACATCTTGTAATCACTACTACTACTGTAAGTGTGTTGTTTTATTTTCAATAACAACTATTTTCAGATTTCAGTTCATTATTATTATTTGTTGCTATCGCCACCTTGGACGGTTCTGGGATTTCCAAAAAATCTTTTAATTTCTAGTAAATCGTCATCAAAAATCTTTTTAGCAGAAATAAAGGAAACAGTATCAGAATCTGTATTTTCATTAGAAACAATTTCTTTTCCATTCCGTGAAATAGTGCAAGCTGTACTTCTAGAAGTACTTTCAGTTTTAACTTTTAAATTAGAAAGCATTTTTTCAACAATTTCAAGAGTTTTAGACTGAGAAATTTTAAATATAACCTTTTCTCTTTGACTGGGTAAATCAATAAAAGGTTTCTCAGTTTTTACAGAAACAAATTTTTAAGAAACAGGTTTTTCAACAGAAACAATTTTTTCAATAATATTTTCTTCAATACGGTCAAGCTGTTGACCAATAACATGCAAGAATTCATTAGTAAAATTGTTTTGTTCAATAATACTAGTGATTGGGGTTTGATCATTAGCAATTTTGAAAGGGGAGGCCTTCATTTCCGTTTTTTGATCTTGACAAGTTATCAAAACTGTCTCAAGAGGCGGATGACTAGACCTAACAATGGTTTTATCTGCTTTAACAAAATTTGATTTCTTTATCACATTTAAATGTTGTTTTGAAACTTCATTTCTTGAAACATAATGGTTTTCAAGAAAATCAAAAAAAAAAAAATGTTTTTTCAATTGGTTCATCTTTTCTAACCATTTTCTTTTAACACGGTTTTTCTCAGACTGAGCAAAATTATTTTGAAAATATTTTCTTTTATTTTGGTTGTTTGAAAGCATAAATTCATTGTACAAAGAAACCATATCAACTTCAAAATTTTCATCTAAAACAGTCAAAACTCTCAATTGTTTTACATAATTTAGGGTTTCAATAGGGGGAAAATTAGAATCAGATGGACAAACAGATTTATTGTCATCTTCTTCTTCTTTAGCAGTTCTACTATATGGAGAGGAAGCTTCAGGTTTAGTGGAATATTAAACAGAGCTAATTTGAGACTTATCATTTAAAACACCTTTTAATTTTAAATCAGCAGATTTTTCAAAATTCTTTTGCAAAAAATCATTGAGATCTTGGTCTCTTTTTGAAATACTTTTAGATCCAGCAAATGAATGTCTTCCTTCATTGATCCTTAAGGGTTGATTGTTTTGAAAGCTTATTTTAACAGTACCATCAAGATATTGTTGAATATGAGTAAGATCAAGCTCATCAAAAATTGGTTTAGCAATAGGAGATTCTTGTTCCAAGAACCATTCAGTGGGAAGCTTAATGTCTTGCCATTGAATCATTTTTGGAATTTGAACTTTAGCATCAGGAGTTGAACATTTAATTAACATGGTCTTACTAGAAGGTTCTCTATGATTTATAGCACCAGGATTTAATTGAGTACCCAACAGTCTATGAGAGTTTTGACTGTTTTAGATGAAAATTTTGAAGTTGATGGTTTCTTTGTACAATGAATTTATGCTTTCAAAAAACCGAAATAAAAGAAAATATTTCCAAAATAATTTTGCTTAGTCTGAGAAAAACCATGTTAAAAGAAAATGGTTAGAAAAGATGAACCAATTGAAAAAACATATTTTGTTTTTTGATTTTCTTGAAAACCTTTATGTTTCAAAAGATGAAGTTTCAAAACAACATTTAAATGTGATAAAGAAATCAAATTTTGTTAAAGCAAATAAAACCATTGTTAGGTCTAGTCATCCGCCTCTTGAGACAATTTTGATAACTTTTCAAGATCAAAAGACAGAAGTGAAGGCCTCTCCTTTCAAAATTGCTGATGATTAAACCCCAATCACTAGTATTATTGAACAAAACAATTTTACTAATGAATCCTTGCATGTTATTGGTTAACAACTTGACCGTATTGAAGAAAAAATTATTGAAAAAACTGTTTCTATTGAAAAACCTGTTTCTGAAAAATCTATTTCTGTAAAAACTGAGAAACCTTTGATTGATTTACCCAGTCAAAGAGAAAAGGTTATTGTTAGGTTCTAAAAGAGAAAAGGTTATTGTTAGGTTCTAAAAGACTTAGGTTTTTATGTATTTACAACTCTAAATTGTATTGTTGGCAAACCATGATCAAAACAATGTATTTAGTTTATTTTAGACTTGCTCAAAGTTGGTTTATTGTTGTAAAGTTGGATTAAATTATTGTAGGTTTAAAAAAACTGTTTCAGCCTTTTTCGATCGATTGAAGCTTAGGCTCAATCAATCGAAAATCGGGTCTGACGTTTTTTTCTGCAAATTTCCAACTCAGCTCTAAGTGATTTAAAACGTTTTAGGTTTCTAATTTGCCCTAGGTATAAAAGGCAAACCCTAGCCATGTTTTAGTGTTGCTCATATTACAGTTTGTGTGAATCTCTTATGAGATCTTTGAAGAGCTTTCATTCACATAAACTTAGGATTTTCAATGAGAATAATTTTTCTACACCTTGATGACCAATCTAGTTGCTGCCATTGAAGTCTAAAGAAACACAAGCGGGTGTGCTTGTATTTGGTGGTGAATCCAAGAAAGAAGGAGTTTGTGGATTCGGAGCTTGCACGTGGTCGTGTCAGTAAGTTCTACTGGTGGGTAGCAATAAGAAGTCGAGCGTGGGGGCTTGTGAGTCTTATTGTATGAACTTCGATTCTTTCAAGATAGTGGATTCAAGTTTACCTTGAAGATAGCTAGGTTAAATCCTCCCCAAGTTTTTACCGATTTGGTTTCCTAGGTGATCATATCTTGTGTCTTTTATATTTCCGCTGCTTTACATTATATGATTGTTTGATTGTGTTAACCTAGATTTAATTAATTTGACTAAGTAACAACTTTGCTAATTTCATAGGTTAATCCAATTGTGGTTTTATGGGGTCTAAAAACTATCAAGTGGTATCAGAGCGGGTATCTCTCTTGTTGTTGATCCTTTGATCTTTGAGCTGATCCTTGACCCTTGTTGTCATGGAACACAGACACTCTCTAGTTATTCCTCCTCACTTTGATGGGAATAATTATGCTTATTGGAAAGTAAGGATGAACGCATTCCTGAAATCAATTGATGAGAGAGTCTGGAACTCTGTTGAATACGGATGGGAGAAGCCCACTACTCCTGTTAGTGAGTGGCAAACTTCTCAAAAAGAAGCAGTTGTGTTCAATAGCAAGGCTATGAATGCTATCTTTAACGCTGTTTCTATGGAGGAATTTAAGAGAATCTATAATGTTGAGGTTGCTCATACTGCTTGGAATATCCTCCAGACTGTGCATGAAGGCACAAAGGCTGTCAAAATCAACAAATTGCAGCAATTAACTTCTAAATTTGAAAGCATTAGGATGTTTGATGATGAATCTTTTGATGAATTCAATGCTAAACTTAATGACATTATTAATTCTGCTTATAACTTGGGTGAAATCTATGATCAACCTAAAATTGTTAGAAAGATTCTTAAATCCTTAATTGAGAATTTTAGACCCAAGGTGACTGTCATAACTGAGAGCAAGGATGTGGACTCCATTCCTGTTGATGAACTTGTAGGATCACTTCAATCTTATGAGTTGGACCTACCCAAGACTAGCAAATCCACATCAATGGCTCTTAAGTCAGTTGATAATGTTGAGGTTGGTGGATTTGATGATGAGCTCTCTGCTACAAAGATTGCTTACCTTGCCAAGAACTTTAGAAATTTTCTCAGGAATAACAATAGAAAGGCAAGAAGTGCGAACACTGCTGAACATAGAAATTTTAGGAAGAATGATCCCACTAAGGTGAACAATAATGACAAACCTAGAGAAAAAGTAGATCAATCCTCTAATAATTCTATGGGTCCTCAGTGTTTTGGATGTCAAGGGTATGGTCACATGAAATCTAAGTGTCCTACTTACTTGAAGTCTAAGGGGAAGGCTATGGCTGTAACCCTTAGTGATGGTGAAGTTTCTGATGATGAGTCAGAATGTGACGAGGATGGAAACTTCATTGCTTTCACAGCTACTGCTGTAGTGAACGAAAGCATATCTGCTGAAGAGAACTCTTCTGATGGGGAACTCTCTGAGGACACAGATCTTCAAGAGGCCTACAATAAACTTTGCAAAGTTGCTGCAAAGGATGCTATGAATGTTGAACTTGGCCTGAAGAAAATTGAATCTCTTGAGCTTGATAAGAAGAATTTGCTTGTTAAACTGTTTGATGCTAATGAACTTTTGAACAATGTGAAAACTGAGAATATGTTATTGCTTGATAAAGTTAAATCTTTGGAACTTTATTTATCTGTTGCTAGATCTGCTAGTTCTAAACTTGATCAACTGCTGGGTGTTTAAAAGTCTCCTTCTAACAAATCTGGATTAGGTTTTGTTGAAAGCATTTCTGTGTCTGCTCCCCATTCCACAAACTTTGTTCCTTCATCTTTTTCTAAACCTTCTATGAGTGAGGCTGTGAGTGAAACTGTCAAACCCCCTGTGAGTGAGGTTGTCAAACCCATAATAGTTTCACCATCTAGGAAGATTAGGGTTGATCTGAAAGAGTCTAAACTTAAGGAGTCTACCCTTTCTAAGGACAAGATGCATGGTAAGCCTGCTTGGGTGTGTCATTTTTGTGGGAATTCTGGACACATTCGTCCTAATTGTTACAAGTTGCAAGCAGCTAAGAGAGCAAACAAACCAAAAGTGTCAGTGCCTCAAGCACTAGATCCTATAGCACTTATTGGTGAATTGGTAAAGGCGCTCAACCTTTATTCCAATCTTGGAGCTAGAAATCACTCTAATGTGAATACAAACTCCAATACTCAAGGTGCATCTAAAAAGTTTTGGATACAAAAGACTCAAACTAACTAAGTCTTTTTGACATGGTCCTTGTGCTTCTTTGTTTTTCCTTTGTGACCATTGTTCTTTGTTCTTTGGTTTTTGTGTTTCTTTTCTCTTGTCTCTAGGAGTTGCATTGCATTACATTCATGCATTTCATTCTAGGTGTTTTTTTATTCTATATATATATATATATATATAAAATAAATAAAAAAAGGAAGGAAGGAAAGGAAGCACATTTGTTCTTGCACTATTCTCTTTCTTTTTTATAATAAGGTTGGTCAATTTATTTTCACATGACATGTCTCTTGTACTTTGTTTAGCATTGATGAGCTTATTTATTGCACTCAACTAGTTGAATTTTTGTAGTGCATGTTGTATGGGAAAGATGTTTATAGTGTTTATCACTTTGTCTTAATCTTGAAGTCACATGTTGTTTGACTGTCAGACTTGATCCTTTTGAGAAAGGCATAAATAACCATCTCACCACTGTGCACTAGCCAATCATGAACACCTTAGTGCATATCATAAGATTTTGTGCTCGAGAAAGTGTAGCACATGCACAAAAAGAACATAAGGTGAAGCCTCGGTTTAATTGATAATTGCTTAAAATTGGTGTGTACTATTAGGCTTAATGCCAAATCACATAATTAAAAATTGGAGTGTATATTATGAGGCAAACTTCAAGAAACTTACATGATTGCAAGCTTATGTTATAGGAGATGTGGGAGTTATATGATGTAACTCTTTAGGTGATAGTCTCTTTTGAATTCTATATGATGAATTTTGTAAACTTTGTGGTTGATTTCTATTCACATATCAACTCACATGTATCATAAGTTTTTGCTAGTTGTACACACAACACAAGTTACTCTCTACTAAACATTGTACATGTAATTGTGTGTGTTTTTGGTCTGACCAACTAAGTTTGAAAAATACTTTGAGTTTTATGCATAACTGATTTGTTGCTTAAAAAAAAGGGAGATTGTTTGAAATCTAAATTTTTGGGAGAATTGGGTTTTAAATCTTGGGTTTGTGAAAATCATATCATCTCATACTCATGCATTTTTTTTCATATTTTTTCAATGCTTTGAGGAGAGCTACATCAAATTCTGTTGCTTTTCAAAAATTCATTTTTTTACAATTTCGATTGATCGAGTCTGTTTTTCGATCAATCGAAATTGTGTTTAAAAATTTCAGTGAGTCTCTGTCTATTTCGATTGATCGAAACTGTTTTTTCGATCAATCGAATTTCGTGAATCAGGTTTTTTAAAATTCAATGTTTAACCCATTCAAAACACTTTTTTTAAAGTTTTTTCAACTTTTCTCTCTCTCTCCAACTCGGCAAAGCAAAATCATCCAATTTTTGTTGTTTTCCTCTGAATCTTTTGCAAGGTTTTCCTCTCCCAAAGCCGGTAAGTCCATTTTACCCTTCCTTTTGCATTTTATTTCATGTTTGCATGCATAAATTCATGCATTTATTTGAAATTTTCAGACTATGCATAAATTGGGATTTTTGTTTAATCAAGCCTTATTTTATGAAATTGATCAATGGGTTTTGTTGCTATATTGATATATTCATGATCTATGATTGTTAATTTGATCAATTTGGGGTTTTGTGAAAAATTAAAATTCTAGGGCTTGTATTGAACCCGATTTGGGGATTTTGTTCAATTGGGTTAAAATTGATGAAATTGGCTTGTTGAATCGATTGATCATTCTAAACTATTATCTAACTTGTATGATGATCAATTGGTCAATTTCTTTAAAAACATTCAAGTGGTTTTAAAATTTTTTGGGGTTTTTGTTAGAAACTCTATGCTCAAGCAAATTTGGTGAATTTGAACTTAAATTGAATTTAATTCACTGCTTCAGCACATGCATCATATAGCTTTTGATCTATATCTTTGTGCTAACTTGCAGTCTGCCCTTGGTTTTGTTTTTTTTCTCTCCCTATTTTGTTGTGTGTTTTTGGTTCTTATTCTAGCACCATGCCTAGGAAAATTAGAGCTAATAGGGTTCCCTCTACTCCTTCTGTGTCTCCCTCTAGGGTTCAGCTTTTTAAGAATGACTGTTGTCGAGAGGCTTTTGAGAAATTGAACAGTAAGTGTAAGATTTGGGCTAAGCGTTCTATGATCTTAGATGAGGTTGATCCAGCCATTAGGGCTAGCCTAGAGTCTAAAGGTTGGTTGTCCTTATTAGAGATAGACCATCCACCCCCGACCGCCCTAATTAGAGAGTTTTTCTCGAACCTCTCTTGTCACAATTATGATTCCAACACCTTTGTTAGGAGTTGGATACGAGGTGTTGAGTTCACCATTACCACTAGGGTAATGGCTGAGACTCTTGGGGTTTTGGTCGTTACCGAGCCTGTCTATCCCTATGCTAAGTCTCCTCCTATAGATGTTGTCATGTCACACATCACTGGATCATCTATCCAATATGGTTTTGATCTTCGGATCACATCTTTTGCGTTGTCTGAGACTGCCTATTTGTTTCTTAGAGTTGCGTGTCATTCATTGTGGCCTATTTCTCATCTCCACACCATCCCTCTTGAGCGATGTGTTTTTATACGCTTTCATGTCTGGTGCGTCTATCAGCTTTCCTCATTTATTTCTTCATTCTTTAAACGAAGTTCATTGGAGTTCTGCCATAGGGCATGCACTTATTCATCCTATTTTCAATCATAGGATTTTGTTATTCCATGGTTTAGCTGATTTCCCTTCTGGTGAGCCTGTTCATGTTGTCACTCCTTTAGGTGCTACCTTTCTTAGACAGAGGGCTGCTCACTTGAGAGTTGATCCTTCGGGTCCTAGAGGTGCATCTTCTGGTGATGTTCCCCCTCCTCCCTCTTCTACAGGTGTTGATGCTGCTGAGACTTCTGGTGCTGCTGCTGCTGCTGCTGACGTTCCTCCACCGACTACTTGGATGATTCAGACATTCGACATATGTTGGATCATGTCTTAACCGTTCAGGCGGCTCAGAGACAGATTTTGGTGGACGTTCTTGATGAGATTTGTGGTTTACGAGCAGATTTGGCACGATTTCGGAGTTCTTCATTGCCACCTCCTTTTGATGATGGATTTTGATTGCCCTTTGGCATTCCGTCACAAAAAGGGGGAGTACATTTGAGAGTTTTTACGAGTTTTTTCATTTGAGAGTCTCTTGTACTTGTTTTTGTTTTCAGGGGGAGAGTTTATTTTTGTTGGTTGGAGCTTGTGGAGTTGTTTAGATTGTATCTAGGTGCTTCACTTTGTATTTTATCTTTTTTAGCTCTTGCCACATTTGTTTTACCTTGTTGAGATATTCATGTTAGGGGGAGTATATTTTTTTTATGTTTCTTGTTTCAAACTGCTTATTGACTTATGTTTATGAGTTCTTCAATGATATATGTCTTTATTGTGTGTTGTTTGAAATCAAGATTTTATTTTATTTGCTTGTATTTTTTCCACACATGCGGTTATGCATTTTGTTTAAGTGTTTCAGGGAATATACAGGTCAATTCAATTAAACTGCTGTCTACTCTTGCAATTGATGGATAGTAGTTAGGATTGAATTTGTGTTTTGTGAGCATTATTTTGTAAATGGCTTTTATTTGTAAACTTTAAGCAAATAAGTTGTGTTTTGTCACGGATTGCAAAAGGGGGAGTTTGTTAGGTTCTAAAAGACTTAGGTTTTTATGTATTTAGAACTCTAAATTGTATTGTTGGCAAACCATGATCAAAACAATGTATTTAGTTTATTTTATACTTGCTCAAAGTTGGTGTATTGTTGTAAAGTTGGATTAAATTATTGCAGGATTAAAAAAACTGTTTCAGCCTTTTTCGATCAATCGAAGCTTAGGCTCAATCAATCGAAAATCGGGTCTGACGTTTTTTTCTGCAAATTTCCAACTCAGCCCTAAGTGATTTAAAACATTTTGGGTTTCTAATTTGCCCTAGGTATAAAAGGCAAACCCTAGCCACGTTTTAGTATTGCTCATATTGCGGTTTGTGTGAATCTCTTATGAGATCTTTGAGGAGCTTTCCTTCACATAAACTTAGGGTTTTCAACGAAAAGAAGTTTTCTACACCTTGATGATCAATCTAGTTGCTGCCATTGAAGCCTAAAGAAACACAAGTGGGTGTGCTTGTATTTGGTGGTGAATCCAAGAAAGAAGGAGTCCGTGGATTCGGAGCTTGCACGTGGTCGTGTCAGTAAGTTCTACTGGTAAGTAGCAATAAGAAGTCGAGCATGGGGGCTTGTAAGTCTTATTGTATGAACTTCGATTCTTTCAAGATAGTGGATTCAAGTTTACCTTGAGGATAGCTAGGTTAAATCCTCCCCAAGTTTTTACCGATTTGGTTTCCTAGGTGATCATATCTTGTGTCTTTTATATTTCCGCTGCTTTACATTATATGATTGTTTGATTGTGTTAACCTAGATTTAATTAATTTGACTAAGTAACAACTTGGCTAATTTCATAGGTTAATCCAATTGTGGTTTTAAGGGGTCTAAAAACTATCAGTTATGTTTAAAACTTCTCAGTCTAAAACTCTTGAAATTGTTGAAAAAATGCTTTCTGATTTTAAAGTTAAAACTGAAGGTACTTTTGGAAGTACAGCTTGCACTATTTCAAGGAATGGAAAAGAAATTGTTTTTGGTGAAAATACAGATTCTGATACCGTTTCCTCTGTTTCTGCTAAAAAGATTTTTGATGACTATTTACTAGAAATTAAAAGATTTGTTGGAAATCCCAAACCCATGTCTTTTACAAAAAACTGGTATTCATGACCTACTCCTCCTGATATGCAGTTTGAAGAAAGAGTTTTTCAAACACAATTTTCTGTTTCTGCTGATAAGTTTTATGAATGAAATATTGATGGTTTGTCTGAACAAGAAATCATTATTAAAATGAGTCATATGTCTATGGTTGGTATTGCTTATCAAAATAACCATGATCTTGATCAACTTGAAATTGTTAATTTACTTGTTACTAGTTTTTCTGGTACTCTTCGTGGATGGTGGGATTCTTATCTCACAGAAGAATCCAAAGATTCTATTAAACATGCTATTAAAAAGAATGATGAAGGTTTACCTATTTGATGAAAATATTGGTCGCGGTATTCTTGATGGTGTGAATACCTTGATCTATACCATTCTCAAACATTTTGTTGGTACTCCATCTAATATTTCATCTCGAGTTTCTAATTTGTTGAATAATTTGAGATGTACTACTATGTCTGATTACAAATGGTGTCAAGATGTTTTTATTTCCAAAGTGATGCTCTGGAAAGATTGCCACAAGCCTTATTAGAAAGAAAGGTTTATTGATGGTCAGAACCAAGCAATCAGGTAATCATGGTAAGAGTAAGGAACAGGGAAAGATGGCATCATCCTTATGGAGGCAAGGTTGGGGCCCCACATTTCTTCAGAAATAATGTTATTTAGGTAAACACTGTGATAAATAATCTTAGCACTGTTTGCTTTATCTTTAATGGCTTTAATAGTGATGGAATTTTCATGACGCAAGATGTCAGAATAGTATTGTACATTCTTCTGGTTATGCTCAAGAATCCAGTGAAATTGTGAAGGAAAATAGCCAGTAGCAAGCCTAAAAGGATCAGTGATTGAAGACCTGTTTGGCTAAATGGAAAACAGGTTTTGGGAATTCACTTTACGAGTAGGATGGCGCTAACGACGGTAAGAAGGTACACAACAAAGGAGTACCAAAGTTTCGGGTAGATACAGACGGAGAGACAGAGAACACAACAACACTATCTGCATACTATCAAAAGAAATGGTCTTGTTGTCTCTACTAAGAAAGTCAAATTGTTTCAAACAAAAGTCCATTTCCTTGGCTATGACATCTCTAAAAGACAGATTCATTCTATTGATAGAGTCATTCAATTTGCTGATAAGTTTCCTGATGTTATCACTGATAAAACTCAGCTCCAAAGATGGTTCCGTTTTATGCTTCATCAGAATGAGAGCATGCCTCATTCCACATAAGTTAAGCTATCATAATCAATAGAATCATTTTGACCCATTAACTTGGACGGTTCTAATTGCTTTCCTTACTATTGGTTTAAATTACTTTGATTATATTTGCTATACCACCTACCTAGCATTTTCACTAATCTGTATTTGCTAGAACCCAGATTTCATCTCAAACTTGGAAAACACCACAGCTTCACTTAGCCTATGGACAAGGTCATTCTTATTGGGAATAGGATACCTAATCCATTCTAAAATCTTATTCAAGGGTTTGTAGTTAATTACCAATCTAGGGGTTCCTCTTTCAATCTCAGCATTTTTCTGTACATAAAAAGCAGAACAAGACCAAGGGGACTTTCTATTCCTAATAATTTTTTTCTCCAATAAATCACTAATTTCTTTTTTACAAAATTCAACAGTTTCAGCATTCATTTGAATAGGACTAATCTTTAATATAAGGCAAGTCAACAATATGTTTCTTTCTATGCCAAAAAGCATTAGGAACATCAGAACAAACATCATTAATCAACATTTTCTGAAAATTATCAATTTTGGATTGCAACAATTTATCAGAAATTTGTTCAGCAATTTTCTTGTATCTAACTTCTTGTTGAAGGAAGTTAAGATGTTTGACTTTAGCATGAATCAAGTTTAAAGCATTATTAGTATCAATTTCAAACTTTGAAGCAAATTTAAATTTTACTTTCTATCCAAAAGGATTAGTAGTAATTCCGTCATGTTCAACAAGAAAATGATACAAAGCATTTATAAATGGCAAACCAAGAATAACTTTATCAGTCATGTTTTTAACAAGAACAGAAGGAATCTTGAAACAAACATTATTATGGAAAACATGAGCATTATTTAATTCATATCTAAACACCTTTTAATTTTAAATCAGCAGATTTTTCAAAATTCTTTTGCAAAAAATCATTAAGATCTTCATTTGGGAACCATTAGCAGAAACCAATCTTTCAGTTGACTTTTCAAAATATTTTGAAGGAATTAATCCTCCTTGGATATAGTTCATATCTGCTCCAGAATCAATCGTGGCAATGACAGTAAAATGGTAATCATGAGAAACAACAATTTTAACTTTTGTAAACCATTTTGGAGGATGCATTTTATTTAGAAGATTAAGTTGAGAATTATCAATAATACCTTTATTAGAAAGATGAGCCTATTGACTGGATTCATCTCCATCCTTGTGCTCATCTTGTTCATTGTCAGATTGTTGTTTATCAAGGTTTTTATCAATTTTTAACATTATTAATTCTTGTTTAATATTATGGTTATCACTTTTAATGTTTTTAAACTCATTTTTTAATTCACTTATTTCTTGTTTAACAACATTAATTTCATGTTGAAGATCATTAACAGTTAAATCTTTGGATTTCTTTTTATTAAATCTTTCCAAAGTTTCTTCAAAGCTCATGGTTGATTTTAATTTTTTAATAGTTTTATCTTTTATCAAATTCTTCTTAAATTTATCCAAATATTCTTTTTGTAATTCAGGGTTTTGAATTTGATTTATCAATTGAATTATTAATTTTTCATTTTCTTCACCCTTAGTGAGAGTATTAACAGATTTAATAACATTACAACATGAATCTCTACAACCAATTTTAATATTAGGAGAATCAGAAGAATCATCAGCAGATTGATAGCAAGAATTAGATGAAGAAGAAAAATCATCTTCCAAGGAATCAGACGAATTGTTTGATTCAAGGATTCTGAAAAATTCTTCTTGTTCTTTATCATCAATATTTAATAAATTTCCTCATACTCAAGAGATTATTAATTTGGTTTCCAGAGAATTCCTAATTCAGAATGCCTTACCAACTGCTAAGATTCAAACTCCAGTTCAAATTGCAAAACTAGCTATTACACCTGCTTCATCATCTGCTAGATCTGGCAAAACCAGTGTTAAGTCTAAAAGCAAGGGTTCCCCTTTGGATGAGATTGGAAAGGACCCTGATGCGTTGTATGCTCTTCTCAAGGCGGCTTGGGAAAAGGAGAAAGCTGCTGAAGAAAATGATTCTGAAGAGGAGCCTTCTATTGGAGCGTCTGTTGCTAGTAACCCTTACTATCCCTATAATCAAGATTTTTTTGGACATGATGAAGAATCTCCGGATTTAGCGGATGACTGATTAGATTCCCCTATTTGTCTTGCTTGCAAAACAACCAAAATTGCTACAATGATTACTTATTAGTGAAATTCCACTATTATTTTCCACCCTTGATGATGATGTTATGAAAAGGAGATTCTCCAAGACTTTGGGTCACGTTGAAATTACTTTCAGAAAACTTTTACTGTTCAATGTATTGATCACTGTTCACTTTTACTATTTATAAGTACTGTTCACTCTGAATTATGCCTATTTAAGGGGGGTTGTCCCTTATGTTTAAGAAAAGTTTTTTCTTCAGGTTTTTTTTTCCTAGAGAGAGTTCTTTCTTGTGAGCCTTTCTTTGAGAGAGTTCCTTGCTTTCCTACTATCACTATTTCCCTACAAAGCTTGTAACTATAACTAGTTCCTAAGCTTTGTAACTGTTTACCTGTTGACATCTTGTAATCACTACTACTGTAAGTGTGTTGTTTTATTTTCAATAACAAGTATTGTCAGATTTTAGTTCATTATTATTACTTGTTGCTACTGCCACCTTGGACGGTTCTACCACCATCACGGACGGTTCTAATTGTTTTCCTTATTATTGCTTTAAATTACTTTGATTATATTTGCTATACCACCTACTTGGCTGGCTCTGCCGCCTACTTGGCTAGTTTTACTTTGCTTTTACATATATTCTTTGCCTTGACATATATTGTTGCTATTTTACTGTGCTTCCGCTTCCAACTCTATGTCCCTTTTCCCCTTTATGGTATTAAAGCCATTCTTTTCTGACTGGTGATAGTGTTGTTGTGTTCTCTGTCTCTCCGTCTATGTCTACCCGAAACTTTGGTACTCCTTTGTTGTGTGAACTTCTTACCATTGTTGGCGCCACCCTAGTCGTAAAGTGAATTCCCAGAATCAAACTGTAAGACCAAGGTTTTGAACACATTGTTTTTTAACATATTGGGACGCATTAGGAACGAATACAAATGTTTCCAGTGTTCATTAATAGAACTAAAGTAAACAAGAACATCATCAATATAAACAATGGTGAAATGACTGAATGAGTTAAAAATATCATTCATGATGTTTTGAAACTCATTAGGGGCATTCTTAAGACCAAATGGCATAACATTCCACTCATAATGTCCAAAAGGAGTGGTAAAAGCAGTTTTGTACCTATCATTTTCACTAATCTAGGATGGCGTTTTGAGATCCTTTAATATATTCAATATCAAAATAAAAAACACTCAAAATAGCTTGCCATCTAGCAAAAATATGTTTTGAAGCAATATTTTCAACATCTTTTTCAATAACCACTACAACAAAATGTATTTTCGGTGACGAAAAAATTCGTCACTAAAAGTTCGATTTGATTTTTTTTTTTAAACTTTTAGTGACGAAAACATTTCGTCACTAAATGTTTTCCTCACTAAAAACACTATTCAATGATGAAAATATTTCGTCACTAAAAACACTTTAGTTTACTAAATTATATTTAGTGACAAAAATTTTCGTCACTAAAACCATTTCTTACAAAATTTTGCTATATTTAGTGATGAAATTTTCGTCACTAAAACAATTTTTTGTTGCTATATTTGTGACAAAAAAATTCGTCACTAAAACTTATTTTTTGTTTTTATTTTTTTCATGGCTTTGATATTAACCTGTAACCTGTCATTACATTATTAAAACCTCATATTTGAATAACACATTTATTTCAACAACACATTTATAAAAAAAGGTCCATATATTCCACAATTAAAAAATAAAACAAGTATCCAATTCAAACTCCTTCCATACAATAATTGTTTGCAATACATACAATAACTCTAATTAAACCCTATTTTAGAACTAATGGAAGATGTCCTCATATGTTTTCAAGTAATACCAAAAGTAAATCCCCTAAAAGCCACCAATAAGAAATCTGCACAAATATAAAAAAGAATACTTCGTTAAAATCGTAAAGTAAAAACATTAACTATGTTATAAGAAACATTTCTAACAATGCTTTAAGAGTAAACATTACAAAATAAATTGTTTTTCTATACAGCCAAAAAAGGTTAGGCTACAAATAACCATCCAAATCTTGGTGCTCTAAAAGGAAAGCTAAAAGAAAGAGTCCCTCTATCTGGTCCTCCCATTACAGTCGATATTGCTTCTTTGGGTTTTATACAACTAATTCATTATAGAAGTGATCATTGGAGACCACTATGCCTTATGTTCACTATATTAAACAGTTAGTCAAAATCACATTTCAAATCATGATCTTAATTTGACTTAGTTCTCCAATGAAAATAATCCACACTAAACTGCTCAGAAGAGAATAATCACAAAACTTCCTACAAATAAAGTCAAGTTGGTTAAATGGACCACATTAGTTACAAGTGCTTGTCACATGAGCTGAAACCTGAAATGAAAATGTTGTTAAATTGCCAAACCAAGTGGCATGCCTGTTTGGAGGAGTTGTTGGGAGCATTGTATGTATGTGTGTTTATTGGTGTGCATCAAATAGAGGGGCAGTGACTGAGGTTTCTTATAGATAAGGGCATGGGAACCCCAATTTAATATGCTTAGGTTTGTTATATTGAACACAAATGAAAGTAACATGCTTTTAGAATGACCCCCACGTATAATAATAATACAATAATTAAGTCAATAACACAAAAATTGTAACAACTAATTCATGACAGCGTTTAAACCATTGTCCACATTAATAGTAGCCATTATGGCTCCAAATGCATCATTTTCTATCATGATCTTACCGTCTTCTAGATGTTCTTCCCTTACTAAAGGCAACACATTTGTTTTTTTTTTTTTGGTTGACAAATGACACTGGCATCACCTAGCCAAGGTTTTTTTTTTTTTTGTCACAGTAATTAGTGAATGGCTTTACATTTCATTTACACAACTTCCACACAAGTACAAGAATCAGTAGTTCCTTTTACAGCTAAGGCATTATCTCATGTTGCTTATTCTACCCAAAACTGAAATTTGCTCCATGTAATAAATTCAACATTTTAGGCAACAACAAAACTTAGATTAAGGGAAATATTACAAACTACAGTATCTTAATTCAGTGGTACAAATCTGCAACAAAATCGAACAAACAAGAAACAAAAAACAAAAAAACTCAATTGGTCTTCTTATCCCTATTCCTATCAAGCTGTTTCATCTGAAACCTCCAAAACAAGAAATAAGCCAAACCCAAACCAACCAAAACATAAACCCAAACCTTCTCATCCTCATTCTCTCTCTCAGACCTCACTTCCTCAATCCTAAACCCTTCTCTCCCTGAAATCCCATTGATATGTCCCTTTAACACATGCCCGTACAACACATGTCCTCCACACGGTATTGGTTACAAATTCAAACCAGAAGGTCAATCACTTCACCCCCAAAGTTGTTTCAACAGATAAAAAAAAAGAGTAAAACACATAAAAATATCAGTAACAGGATTATAGCTTACATGATATGCAAGACTGGATTTTGAATGAAACAAAGGAAATATGGTCAAAAAATTAGAAACCCTTTTCCTTATTTAGCTGAAATTGAAGCAACAACAAAAGCAACAATGTGTATATAAATATAAAAAAATAAAAAAAAATAAAAAATAAAAAAGCAGCAACAACAAAAGAAAAATGAAAAATGAACTAAGAACCTGGAATCGCCGGGAAGGCGAATTGTCGTCGGGAGGCGAAGGGTCGCCGATTCGAAGGAATGCGAACGGTCACCGATTCGAAGGAAGGCGAACGGTCGTCGATTCGAAGGAAGGCGAATGGTCGCCGGTTCAAAGGAAGGCGAATGGTCACCGGGAAGGCGAATGGTCACCGGGAAGGCGAAGGGTCGCCGGTTCGAAGGAAGGCGAACGGTTGCCGGGAAGTCGAAGGGTCGCCGGTTCGAAGGAATGCGAAGGGTCGTCGATACGATTTGGAGTGGGCATCGACGATTTGGAGTGTTTATTTGCAACGACGAGCTGAAGCATCGCCGTTGAGCTTAATCGACGATGGTTGGCTCTTAACGAAGCTTCATCGGCAACAGTTGGGTCTTAACGGAGCCTCATCGACAACGGCTGAGCTTAATCGGCGATGGTGGAAGCTCAACGGTGAAGATGGGAGCTCTTTGTTTTTTTTTTTTTTTGACTGAAATGGCTAACTGTGTTGAAAAGCCTTTTAATCTTTGTTTGTGGCTCTTGGTTTTTTTTTTGGGTGCATGTGCTGGGTATTGAAATTAGGCTTTTAAGTCTTTAGTGATGAATTCCAGTTTCGTCACTAAAGACCGGGCTTTGTTGAGATTTTTAGAGATGAAGTTCATATTTCGTCACTAAATCATACTTTTAGTGACGAATTGTGATTTCGTCACTAAAAACATATAAGTGCAAAACTATTATTATTTTTAGTGACGAATATTTTTTTATCACTAATTCTTCCTTATAGTGACGAAAGGATCTTCGTCACCAATACTATCCATAGTAATACCTACAGTGACGAAATATTTCATCACTAAAAATTTCGTCACTATAGATTAATTAAACTCGCGCCAAAGTTTCCCTCCACTAGCGCCCATTTTTCAGATCACAATAGCAACGAAATTTATTTTTCGTCACTAAATGTTATAATTTTTTTCATTATTAGTGACGAAATTCATATTTCGTCACTAAAACAGTATTTTTAGTGACGAAAACTATTTCCTCACTAATTTTCGTCACTAAAAATACATTTTGTTGTAGTGTTTTTTTTTTTTTTTTTTTTTTTGGTTGAGTGAAAAATGAAAATAGTAGATAAGACCTATAGGCATTAGCTACAAATCATTCTAAAATGATGTGATTATTTTCTAATTAACAAAGTATAATTGATAACCTGATATAATATATTAGATTTTCGTAATTAAGCTATCTATTTTTGTTATTTGAGTATTTTAATTTTTTTTTTCTAAGGAAACATAATACATTTTACATTCAACATTCAAGAAAACTTGAAGGAAGTGGACGTAATAGACTAAAGTTGACCGAATGAATCGAATGGACCGAAAACACTTTATTTATGGGGAGGTCTATTGGATTTATTTATAAATTATGATGTCACGCGGTATTTATCCAATGGACTATATGAAAATTTTACAATGCGACAGGGAAGCCTCTTTGTAAAGAATTTGGGAACTCTCTCTCTCTAAATAGAATGAATGATTTTATTGATTGAGAATGTGAGAATACAATTAATTTGTACTGTAGCCATCTATATATACAATTTGAGAAAGTAAAGCTAAGTAACTAATTCCATAAAAGAAGGAAAGTGGTTACAGTAGTCCCCACTTGTGCAAGCTGTATTTCTGCTTATGTAATCCCTCTGTCCACGTGTCAATCTTCTATCCACGTGGCAAGGCTCCATCATGCATGTGAATGAAATGTTCATGATAAGGGACTGATTCAATCACTTCTAACAATTCTGGACTAATCCAATTTCTCTGAGTTTCAGTTCCTTGAGTGCTGCCCTATTCTCTGCCCTGTTCTCCATCTTTGGTCTTGCATCTGTTAATGGCTTGAGTGCATTCTTCCTTGCTTTTAACACTCCCCCTCAAGAGCAAAGCTCTTGCCTCTTGATTTAAGGATGCATACTCCAGGTATTGAATGGTTTGTGCAAAAATATTGATAACTCCCAACCTTTTTTGCAACCGTAGAAAATTATCCATACCTAGAGCTTTAGTAAAAATATCTATCAACTGATTCCTTGAATTAACATGGAAGGTCTTAATTTTACCATCTAAAACTCTATTCCTCACAATGTGACAGTCTGCTTCTATGTGCTTGGACCTTTCGTGGAAGACTGGGTTTGCAGCAATATGTAACGCAGCCTGGTTGTCATAGTACATCAAGGCAGGTTTGTTATGTGAGACATGAAGGTCCTTCAACAGGTATAACAGCTAGAGAATTTCACATGTAGTTGAAGCCATTGACCTATACTCTGCCTCTGTTGAAGACCTTGACACCACAGCCTGTTTTTTTTTTTTTTTTTTTGACTTCCAAGAGATCAATGCATTGCCAAGAAACACACAGTATCCAATCAATGACTTTCTGGTATCGGGGCAACCTGCCCAGTCAGCATCACAGTAAGTCTTAAGCTGTAAATCTGACTCCACAGGAAAGAAAACTCCTTGCCCTGGTGTGCCTTTGAGGTATTGTAATATTCTTGTTGCTGCCTTCATGTGAGGTACTTTAGGCTATGATAAAAACTGACTAAGTCTGTGAACAGAGTAGGTGATATCAGGTCTGCTAAGTGTAAGATACATTAGCTTCCCTATTAATCTTCTGAACTGACTTGGCTCCTTAAGTAACTCACCATCACCTTTGGACAGCTTTAACTGTTGTTCCATAGGTGTTTTGGTAGGCTTACAACCAACCATGCTAGCCTCCTTAAGTATTTCAAGAACATATTTTCTCTGATTTAGGCTAATACCCTTATCACTACTTGCAATTTCCAAGCCCAAGAAGTATTTGAGGGAACCTAGGTCCTTAATTCCAAATTTCTGATCTAGAACAGCTTTAACTGAGGCAATACAGCCTGGATCATTTCCTGTAAGAACCATATCATCTACATATACCAATAATGCAGTGAACAAATCACCATTGCAATGAATAAACAAAGAGTGATCTGCCTCAGATTGAATGAAACCAAGCTGTAGGATGGTGGTAGACAACTTTGCATTCCATTGCCTTGATGCTTGCTTCAACCCATAAAGAGACTTCACAAGTTTACAAACCAAAGGAGTAGAAGAATGTGGTGAAGAACACTCCCCCTTACTGCGAAAACCAGGGGGCAAACTCATATAGACTTCTTCATCTAAGTCTCCATGCAAAAAAGCATTGTTAATGTCTAATTGATGAAGAGGCCAACCTTTGGCTGAAGCAAGTGCAAGAAGAACTCTGACAGAGACAGTCTTTGCAACTAGAGAAAATCTTTCCAGAAAATCTAAACCTTCTTTTTGGGTATAACCCTTGGCCACAAGTTTGGCCTTGTATCTCTCAACACTACCATCTGAATTGAACTTCACCCTATACACCCATTTGCAGCCAATAGGGGTCTTTCCAGCAGGTAGAGGAGTAATAATCCAAGTCCCAGTCTTCTCCAAAGCCTGAATTTCCTTATCCATGGCCTCTCTCCAAACAGGAATTTTAACTGCTTGGGGGAAAGTGGCAGGTTCTGGATGACAGGCACTCACAGTCATGAGATAAGATTGATATGAAGAGTTAATGTGGGAATAGTTAAGAAAATTAGCCATATCATAAGGGCAACCTGAATCAGGAACCTTTGCAGCTGAAGTGCAATCCGGATCAGTAACTATTGCAGTTGAATTGCAAGCATATTCTTGCAAGTAGGCAGGTGTTTTATGGACCCTGGTGGATTTTTTTGTGTGTGGAATGACAGTAACAGGTATAGGAACAGTAGGTGAAATGGAAGTAACCTCTAAATGGGAATTAGACAAAACATTGTTATGGGAATTAGATGTGGAGCTGTCAGTATCATGGACAAATGGAGGCAATGTAAGTGGAATGTTTGAAGTATGAGGTGGAAGACTAATGACATCAAAAGTATGAGATGGAATATGGACATCTGAAATGCTAACAGGAGTAACAAAAGAATCTAAATTGCTGTCTGTGGGAGAATGAGAACCAACATCAGAAGTAACAAAAGGATCATTGAAATCAGTATTGCCTTGAACATAAGGAAAATGATTTTCATGAAAAATGACATCTCTAGATGTAAGCACAGTTTTGGGAGACAAGTCCAAAACTCTATAGCCTTTAACCCCAAAAGGATAGCCCAAAAAAATACATTTTTTAGCTCTTGGATCAAACTTGGTCCTATTATGAGAAAGAGTGGAAGCATAACAAAGACACCCGAAAGTCCTTAAATGAGAATAAGTGGGGGAATGACCAAATAAAACTTCATAAGGAGTTTTATGATGTAAAACAGAGGAAGGAATTCTGTTTATCAAGTAAACAGCAGTTAGGATGCAATAACCCCAAAGGTGTAAAGGTAAATTGGATTGGAATTTAAGAGCTCTTGCAACATTTAAGATGTGTTGATGTTTTCTCTCCACAACAGCATTTTGTTGTGGAGTTTCAACACAACTTAATTGATGTAAGATGCCTCTTTTAGTAAAGAAATCTTTAAGAAAAAATTCAGTACCATTGTCTGATCTAATGCATTTCACTTTCCTTGCAAATTGTGTTTCAACCATTGTACAAAATTGATCTAGAAAAGAGGCAGTTTGGGATTTATGCTTTAACAAATATACCCATGTATATCTTGAACAATCATCTACAATGGTTAAAAACAATCTACAACCATGATTGGTGGGAACAGAGAAAGGTCCCCATATGTCACAATGAAGTAAATCAAAACATTCATTGGAAATAGTTGTACTGATATTGAAGGGCAACCTCTTTTGTTTAGCAAGTGGACAAATGTCACAATGAAAATTTGCATTAGAATTGATACAATGTACATTATTCTTACTCAATAAAGCCAATTTGGCATCTGATATGTGTCCTAATCTAGCATGCCATATGTGTGGCGGAACCTTATTAGCAGAAACTGAAAAAGAAACACAGTTTGAAGTTGATGCTGATTCTCCTTTTACAAGCAAATAGAGACCATTGATCTCCTTACCCAGACCAATTGTGCTCCAATGAGCTAGGTCCTGAATAAAGCATAGATTGCCAAAAAATATGAGACAATAGAGAACGGATTTTGCCAACTGACTGACAGAAATCAGATTAAAGTTGAAGGAAGGAACACAAAGCGCATTAGAAAGAACAAGATTTTCTAAGATTTTAACTGTTCCTATGTGAGTTACTAAGGCAGATTCACCATTTGGAAGATTCACAAATGTATTTAGAGTGGCAGTGATAGAAGGAAAAAGATTAATAGAGTGAATCATATGGTCTGTAGCTCCTGTGTCTATGACCCAATCAGAATTCCTAAAAGCATCTCTATTGACATTTTTAGCAGAAAATATAGAGTGTGACATATTAGGATTAAAAAGAAAATTAGAAGAGATACCTGACATGAGGTCAGAGAAAAGTTAGCTGGGGAATTGATTTGTGATTGAGAAGAAAACACATCAAAAGAACCACCAGAATGCCCTTCCACACCAGTCATACTTGAAGAAGCTCTCACATTAGTTACATGGTGTGATCCATCACCTCCAGAAGCAGATCTTGAACCAGAATTGAGAAAAGCCAATAACTGCTCACATTGTGTCTTGGAAATAGGACACAAATTGCCTCTAGATGTGAAATTCTCAACTCCATTGCTCAAATGTGAAGAGGCCTGATTTGCACTAGAATTACTTTTCCCTTTTGGCTTGTATCCTGGCGGGTAACCATGAAGTTTATAACACTTCTCAACAGTATGCCCAGACATGTTGCAATGTGTGCAAGATGGCCTTTCTTTCTTCCCATTTCCTTTGTTCCAAGAAGAAGAACCTCCTGAATTGTTCTTTGAATTAGCATACATTGCTACTACATCTCCCTGTGATGAGTTTGATCCTTCATGACCAAGATTCTTGTGTGATTCTTCTTGTAGAACCAAAGAGTAAACCTTGCTCATTGAAGGAAACGGATCATATGTGAGAATCTGACTACGAAGAGTCTCATAGTTCTCATTAAGCCCCATTAAAAACCTCATCACATATGCCTTATTGTGTGAAGTGCTCAGCAACTTCATAGCACCACACAAACACTCTAGAAGTGGCTCAAAATTGAGCAATTGATCCCGAAGTCTCTTGAATTTAGTGTAATATTCAGAAACTGACATCTGATTTTGGCAGAGATGCGAAATCTGCTTCTGTAAATTGTAGATTTTAGGACCATTCCCTTGCGAAAACTGGTTCTGCAACTCAATCCACATCTCCCTCGCAGTTTCACAGTACATAATACTGCTAGATACATCCACATGCATCGAGTTGATCATCCAAGATAATACCATAGTATTGAAACTCTCCCAATCTTCATACAGAGATGAATCCAAATCTAGTTTGATGATCTTACCATTGACAAAACCAATTTTCTTCTTGGCTATAAGTGCAAGAATCATCGCCCTAGACCATGATTGATAATTCCTCATTCCAAGCAATGGTTGCGTAACCAAGATATTACCTGGATTTTCACTCGAGCTAAGAAAATGGGGATTGGGAGGAGTGGAATTAGGGTTAGGAAGAGTAGAATTAGGAGGATCGTTGTTGGAATTCAAGGCTGACTGAGATGGTTGAGGATCAGAGGGATTGTTGGATTCAGAGGACGCCATTGTTGTGCTTCATCGAAGCTCTGATACCATGTAAAGAATTTGGGAACTCTCTCTCTCTAAATAGAATGAATGATTTTATTGATTGAGAATGTGAGAATACAATTAATCTGTATTGTAGCCATCTATATATACAATCTGAGAAAGTAAAGCTAAGTAACTAATTTCGTAAAAGAAGGAAAGTGGTTACAACGGTCCCCACTTATGCAAGCTGTATTTCTGCTTATGTAATCCCTTTGTCCACGTGTCAATCTTCTATCCACGTGGCAAGGCTCCATCATGCATGTGAATGAAATGTTCATGATAAGGGATTGATTCAATCACTTCTAACAATTCTGGACTAATCCAATTTCTCTGAGTTTCAGTTCCTTGAGTGCTGCCCTGTTCTCTGCCCTATTCTCCATCTTTGGTCTTGCATCTGTTAATGGCTTGAGTGCATTCTTCCTTGCTTTTAACACTCCTGGATCCGGAGAAATTTACATTAAACAATTTAGCCCAATTTGAAGCAAATAATAATAATGCGAAATTCATCTCTTTTCAAATTCACATATATTCATTAATGTAGCCCCATCTGAAGATAATAATTATGACAACAATGGTGGGGCGATGGGAGCGAACAAGGTCAGCAGAGCTTCTACGAAAGTAAGGATTTCTCGCTTCCCTACAATTCCAAATGAGAATCTTCATTAGGATTGGGTTGAAGGGGTTAGTCATGTGAGCTAGCTATTATGGACCTCCAGACCAGCAAAGGCGAGATCAACAAAGTCTAAGGCTGTGGGATTAAGATGGTTTTGTAGGATGCCTGTGGGGTTTGGATGAGGTCCAAAGATAACTTGAAGCAGGTGACTTGCTGTTGAATCATGCAAAGAGTTCTCAATTCATGTTCCCCCATGCATGTAAGGTGTAACGTGGTATTCGCTAGAGAGATGAAAGTTGGTGGGCTTCTTGGGACTCCTGCAACGCTCTGCTCTGAAATCCTTTGCACGTTTCTTCGGAGATTGGCTCTTGTAGGGGAAGTATGAGGTTCTATCCAGCGAGTTAGGTTGTTATGGGGAAGGGAATCGTTGGTGAGATGAATGTCGTGTCTCTGGATATCAAAAATCACACGTCCAAATGGAGTATCTAGAGGGAGAGTGTGAGCTTGGGCTCTCGGGGTACGTTCCATCTCTTCCTCTATGTGGCTCTAGAAGCTATTTAGGCAGACCTATATCCATTGGAGTTGGTGGTTCCCTAGAGGCCTTAGACAGTTGTGGGATAGGAGCGCCCAATTGTTTAGGGTGTTTTGGTTGAAAAGCACGGATTCCTGGGGCACAGAGAAGTGTGGTGGGGTTCGAGGTGACCTGTTGGTTTCTCGACGGTTCTCCATGGCCAAAGTTGGGGCTATGTAGCTACTTGGGGGTATGTAGGGAAGCAGGGTTAAGGTGGGAATCAAGGTAGGGGCTGGAGTATAGAAGGAGTGGGTTCGTAAAAGAGGATTGGTGGTGCTTTTCCATATCCTTGTCAACCTGGGGAAGAGCTTCGAAAGATAGGGCGTCAGTTTCCTTAGAAGAGGTGCAATTGGTGACCATAGTTTGCAGGTCAATTTTCATTAGAAGGGAAGGGTCAAGGGAGGGGGTGGGTGAGGGAGTTTTCAATGTTGTGGGTGCACGTGGTGTAAGAATATGTTAAGGTGTCTTCAGTTTTGATGAAGGCAGGTTAGTGGAGCAGCTTGGCTTATATGCCTGGGACTTTCTAGTTTCATCATAAGGCTTAAGGGGTTCATTGGAGTGCTCGATGGTTTTAGATGATGAAGGGGGGGAGGGAGGGTAGATGATGGCAGGGTACGCGTTGGACTTGTGGCCAATGCAGCCGCATTCGAAACAAATGGAATGGAGGATATACCCTCGTACTGAACAGGTTGTCATAGTGATCCAATACAGACTTCGGAAATAAGCAAGGAATCCAGGTCAACTTGTATGCAGAGTCTAGCGAATCTTCCTCTAACATTGTCGATAGTGCGCACGGGCATCAATTCGGAGAAGTTTCCCTAGTTGGTTTCCAATCTTCTGGAGGATGGAATTATTATAAAGTTTGATAGGCAACTCAGGTAGTTGGGCCCATATTGCCGTCGTGGTGAGTTTAGTTTCGAAGGGCTTAAAGCCTGAGGACCACTGTCAGACGGAGAGGAATTGTTGGCCGATGAACCATGGCCCTTCATTAAGGACCCTCTATAACGGAAGCATCCTCAAATCAAGAAAATCCCTCAAATCAAGCAACAAAAATGACTACAGATTCTTAGCCTTCATTCAAGGATGTAACAGCCTTTATTTTCCCTGTAATCGATAACCTTAATTCTAGGACACTTACTTAGAATAGCCCTTGTCAACGTGTATTTATTTTCTCATACAATCTCTTGTAAATGTGTGTAATACTTTTCAAAAAGAGCAGTAATACATTATTGAGAAATTCTCAAATTCATCATGGTATCAGAGCGGCCTTCCTCTCACGAGAACTCGATCCTCAACTTTGAAAACACCCACCACCCGATTTCTACTCCATCATCCCCAACCGATATTCCTCTCATTGCTTTCAACATCTCTGCTCAAATAAATGAAAAACTCACACCATCAACCTTCCCTCAATGGCGTGCCCAGTTTGAAGCCCTCCTAATTGGCTACAATCTACTTAATTATGTCACAGGTGACAATCCTCCTCCTCCGAGTGATTCCTCCACTACCAATTCACAGAAAACCCACTGGATAAGACAAGATAAACTTATCCTTAGTGCCATTTTGGCATCCACCACCTCCACAATCACCCCATTCATTTCGCTGCACAAACATCCCAACAAGCATGGCAAAAATTGCATACCATGTATGCGAGCAAATCTTGTACTCGGGCCATGCAATTGAAGGAGGAACTCACATTGATTATGAAAGGGAATCAGACAGTTCAAGAATACCTGCACACTATCAAGGCTCTTGCTGACGAAATCTCCCTCATCGATCATCCCATTGCAGATGATGATCTCACCTTGTACATTCTCAATGGACTGGGCAGTGATTTTCGAGAAGTCGCAGCACCTATATGAGCACGGGAAAAGCCACTCGCGTTCGAGGAATTGCATGATCTGGTCATAGGCCATGATGCCTATCTTCGACGCCTTGAAACCACCACACAGCAACTGGTTGCGTCGGCCAACTACTCCAATCGGCGTCCTGCTTCTTCATCTGGCAGCCAACACTCTAAAGGTAACTCCAAAAATGGGTATGGCCATAATGGGAGTTCCTCACGCCAAGATTCCAATCAGGGCTATTATCGCCCATCTGGAGGCCTAAATAATTCCAAGTAATCCAATGGGCAGCGCAAATACACTCCAAAGTGCCAAATCTGTGATGAATTGGGCCACATCGCAAAACATTGTCCATGTCTGCGCTTTGCTGAGCCCACTGCCAATTATGTTGCCACTTCACCTGCAACAAACACAAAATGGCTTATTGATTCTAGAGCTTCACACAATATTACTGGTGATTTAGCCAATTTATCTATTCACTTTGAGTACGACGGCACTGATGAAGTTGTCATAGGTGACGGTTCAGGTTTGCATGTCTCGCACGTTGGCTCATTGGTTCTCAAATCACCCACACGCACTTTTCATTTAAATGATACTCTTTGTGTTCCTAATATTCGCAAAAATCTCATATCTGTCCATCACTTCACCTCACAAAACAATGTTTTTGTTGAATTTCATCCCTTGTTTTTCCTTGTTAAGGACAAGATCACGAGGGCGATTCTACTCAAAGGTGCTTGTGAAAATGGCGTTTACACTCTCCCGGATTCACCGGTGCAAGCTTCTCCAAAAATGGTTGCAAATGTGCATGAACGGACCTCAATCAATGGGTGGCACAAGCGTCTTGGACATCCCTCTCAAAAAATAGTCCATCACCTTGTTAAGAATTTTTCTCTTCCAATAATACAAGAAGACAATAGTTCTCATCTTTGTACCTCTTATTCTATTAATAAAGCGCACAAACAACCATTTCGAACCAATAGCCTTCAAAGCTATGCACCTCTTGATTTAATTTATACTGATGTTTGGGGTCCCTCAAATACAATTGGTATTGATGGATCCCCGTATTATTTGATTTTGGTTGATCATTTTACAAAGTATATTTGGTTTTATCCAATGGAAACCAAATCTCAAGTAAGCATGATATTTCCTCAATTTAAACATCTCGTTGAAAATCGATTTCAATCCAACATCAAAAGTATCTACTCGGATAATGGTGATGAATTTGTTGCCTTAAAAAATTATTTTTCTATACATGGCATTAGTCATTACACCACAACAAAATGGTGCATCCGAGCGTCGTCATCGTCATTTGGTAAAAACAAGTCTTACCCTTTTACATGATGCTTCTTTACCTCTCTCATATTGGCCTCATGCTTTTTCAACGGCTACTTACCTCATCAACAGACAATCAACCCCTCTCCTACATAACAAATCCCCTTTTGAAGCATTATTTCATCAGCCCCCCAACTATCTTAAACTCAAAAAATTCGGGTGTCTATGTTTTCCTCTCACCAAGCCCTATAACACACATAAGTTGCAGCCCAAGGCGACACCATGTTTGTTTGTGGGCTACTCCCCAACCCAAAATGCGTATAAATGTCTTGACCCACAAGCCCACAAACTATATTTATCTAAGCACGTTTTGTTTGACGAAAGTCAAACCCATCCTCTCCTCCGTTTAGTCGAAACACAGGTACCAGCCATGTCCAATTTGCCTGTGTCACCTGTGCTGCTCACGCCTTTGCCGCAACCTCCGCCAGTGCCAACGAGAGGTAACGCCATTTTCGCCTCATCTCCAGGTAACTGCCTCGAATCCTCTTCTTCTCCTTTTCGGGATTTGCAATCCCTAAATTCATGCCCTAATTCCTCTCAATCACATAAGCACTTGCACTCTAACCCAAATTCACACACCAATCCACTCTCAGAACCCATGGCTGTCCACGATGACCATCACAATGACTCTCCACCACCTCCTTCTCACCGCATCCACACCATGACCACTCGGTCAATGAATAACATTCATAAGCCCAAACAGTTCAACTCCGTGACCAAACACCCACTCCCACCAACCATTGAACCAACATGTGTGAGCCAAGCACTTCGTGACCCTCACTGGAGATATGCTATGTCAAATGAGCTTACTGCTCTCATGCGTCATGGCACTTGGGATCTTGTTTCCCCGCCCAAAAATTGCAATCATGTTGGGTGCCAAAGGGTATTCCGTGTGAAACAAAAATCGGATGGTTCAGTTGACTGCTTCAAAGCTAGGCTTGTCGCTAAAGGATTTAATCAATGAGCAGGGTTAGATTACAAAGAAACCTTCAGCCCAGTTGTAAAACCTGCAACCATTAAGACTATCTTGGCAGTGGCTGTAATGCAGGGGTGGTCATTAAGACAGTTAGATGTTAACAACGCTTTTTTGCATGGTGACTTGACTGAGACTGTGTATATGACACAACCACCAGGATTCAAAGATATCAACAAGCCAAATCATGTGTGCAGGTTATGTAAGGCTATCTATGGCCTTAAACAGGCCCCAAGGGCTTGGTATTCAGCTCTTAAACTGGCAATTATGGGCCTTGGTTTTCAAAATTCCAAAGCTGACTCATCTCTTTTTATCTATTGTCAGAACTCTGTCATATGCTATTTATTAGTATATGTGGATGATTTGGTTCTCACTGGCAATAATTTGTGCTTTGTGTCTGAGATTGTTGCACAACTTGGTAATCAGTTTTCCTTAAAGGACATGGGACAGCTCAACTTTTTCTTGGGAATGGAGGTTATTTCTACAAAATCTGGGCTCTTTTTATCTCAACATAAATATATTCGAGACCTATTGTCCAAAACCAATATGATTGGTGCTAAAGATGTCTCAACCCCATTATCCAACAGTACAGAGTTTCGAAGTGTCATTGGTGCTCTTCAATACCTGTCCTTCACTCGACCGGATATCTCATTCTCTGTAAATAAACTTTCTCAGTTTATGCATAAGCCTACGGTGACACATTGGACAGCTGCAAAGTGACTTCTTCGCTATTTAAAGCACACTATATTTCATGGACTTCACATCAGAAAAAAAATCCAGCTTTGAACTCATTACATATTCTGATGCAGATTGGGCGGGCAACTATGATGATCGGACCTCCACCTCTGTATATATCTCATTTCTTGGTGTCAATCCTATCTCCTGGAGTTCAAAGAAGCAAAGGGCAGTAGCACGTTCCTCCACTGAAGCAGAATATAGAGCCCTTGCCAATGCAGCCTCCGAGACATCATGGCTTCTCTCATTATTCAAGGAACTAGGTTTGCCTTTATCTGGACAACCCAAGCTGCTCTGTGATAATTTGGGTGCAACTCACCTCAATTTTAATCCAGTCCTGCACTCTTGAATGAAACACATTCAGATTGACCTTTGTCCGAGATATGGTTCAAAGTGGCATTCTAAATGTTTGTCATGTTAACACTCGGGACCAGCTGGCTGATCTTCTCACAAAAGGTCTCTCACGCCAAAGGACAGAAATTTTAAGGGACAAGATTGGCTTAGCTGATGGCAGCTCCATCTTGCGGGGGCGTATAACGGAAGCATCCTCAAATCAAGAAAATCCCTCAAATCAAGCAACAAAAATGACTGCAGATTCTTAGCCTTCATTCAAGGATGTAACAACCTTTATTTTCCATGTAACCGATAACCTTAATTCTAGGACACTTACTTATAATAGCCCTTGTCAACATGTATTTATTTTCTCATACAATCTCTTGTAAATGTGTGTGTAATATTTTTCAAAAAGAGCAGTAATACATTATTGAGAAATTCTCAAATTCGTCACCCTCTAGTAGTCATCTTTTAACTTAAATCTTACTAGGAAGTAGTCTAGTCCAAGATCTATGCATTGTAAGTCACCCTGCAGTTTCCAGATGGCACGAATCTTGTAATTCAAGTATTTGAAGCCGAGCAATTTACCGAAGGCTTTGACTATTAGGGCTGATCTCCAGGGAACCCTAGTGCGCTGTTTGTCTTCTTTGGAAAGAAGGATTAGAGGGCACGTGTTGTCCATGTCATCATCTTGATCCGAGTCAGTGTCGATATCGGTGATATGAAGGTTTTGGAGGGAGTGGTCTTCCTAGTCTGTTGATGGTTGGACCAAGGAGTCCCTGTAGGATCAGATTGGGCGTTGAGGACAAAATTCTATAGCTATAGCTTTTTGTTTCTTGGTGCCACGAATGAGGAGGTCTAATTCCTCTGATGAGATGGCAGTGTTGGTCTTACAGAAATAAAATAATTGTTAAAAAGTCCAAACAATTGGCCAAGTGAAAGACTTGTAATGTAGTGTAGTTTGTGTCCACTACTTTTGTGCACAGGAAGACACGTTGCTTTATAGGGTACTATTTGATTGAGTAATTCTAATAACACCTTTCTCCTTTCCCACATGTTGCATAATTGTTTCCAAGCACATGTGAGAGAATTTGGCTGTAGTGTAAGCTAGGACTATATGATTTTGGGTGTAACATTGAGGGAAGGATGAGATGACTGCCGACTGGCGAGATTGTGGCTGTGGTGACATTATTTACAATTTCCGCTAACAAGTGTTCTTAGAGTTTAAGAGCTTGTTTGGTTTGAGAGTGAGTCATATTCCATCACTCATCATCCAAAACTCATCATCTTATAACTTTTTTTTTTTTAACTTGAAAGCCCCCAATATCCATCTCACCTCTGGTTGGCTCCTAAACCCGGTAGAGTTTTCTTTCAAAAAAACTCAAATATTTTCACTTTATGTGGGACCCACGGATTGGTTGTGTTCAGAAGCTCTCTCCCCTTAAATCCCTTTTTCCCCTCTTTTTTTTTTTTTTTTTCTTTTTCCTCCTTTACTCTCCCCCAATACCCAGACACATGGAACAAACCCCTCTCTCCCACTCCATTTTCTTACACTCACCAAGACTAAACAAATATGTATAATATTGTACACATTTGTAAAAAGTGAACAATATCATACTAATTAGAAAATGTGTATATAATATTATACACATTTTTTTTCTTACAATGTAAATTTAGAAATTTTCTTAAAATTATTTTTTAATTAAAGAAATATGTTAGAGATACAAACTATTTTACAAAAAAATTTACAAATTG
This sequence comes from Quercus wislizeni, assembly GCA_023055345.1. NCBI lineage: Eukaryota > Viridiplantae > Streptophyta > Magnoliopsida > Fagales > Fagaceae > Quercus > Quercus wislizeni. Next base: position 20,956,084 of record JALGQJ010000003.1, read on the forward strand.
CTGATGTGGTAAGTGATTATTGTTAAATAAAAATGTGATATTTATGATGAAAACCAATAAGAAGTTAGTCATATCAATATTTTGTAAAAATATTGTAAAATAATTTGTGACTGTAACATTATTCTTAATTAAAATGAAATACTTCACAACTTTGGCGGACAAAATTGGCTTCTTTTCAGACAAAATAAATAACATTCTACCTCATTTCCCTAACTAATTAGGGAAATACCCCTCTTTTGAAACTCGACTTTTTCAAAATCGAGTTAAGTCCTATAGTGACATTTTTAAGAACCTACAGTGATCTTTTTAAGGACTTATAGTGGCGTTTTTTAACTCAAGCTCTATGAAATCGATTTATAGGTAAAAAAATTGCATGTAACTCGGCTTCTGGAGATCGAGTTACAAAACGCCACTATAAGTCATAAAAATGTCACTATAGACTCTTTCAAACGCTACTATAGGGCTTCAATTTTTTTTTTTTTTTTTTAACTCGATTTTGAGAAAATCGAGTTTCAAAAGAGAGACATTTCCCTAATTAGTTTGAGAAATGGGATAAAATGCTATTTATTTTGCCCGAAAATGGCAAAGGCCAATTCTGTCCTAACTTTGATGTTCAAACCTTTAAATAAAGCAAATTAAAGCCAGAGCTCAAAGTGGAAAGCTCATGAAAGCCATAAAATTAAGCGCTGAATTATATTTATGATTTGTTGAAGTGGCCTTCATGATATTTGGAGGATTATATGAAATGTGACTTGATTTGTAGACATGGCAAAACGGGTCAGACCCGTTTGACCCGACCCGTTTGACCCGCAACCCGTTTGACCCGTAACCCGATTGACCCGTTTAAAAACGACCCGTTTTGACCCGTGACCCGTTTTGACCCGCGACCCGATTGACCCGACCCGAACCCGACCCGACCTGCCCGTTTTGCCATGTCTACCAATGATGAGTAGATTGAGATTAAGGTGTAATTTTTATAAAATATTTACTTATTATTCTTTACTTAATATGTTATGTACTCCATTATAGGTTGTCATTCTTTGCTTGCCACCTTCATTTTCTCTTCCTACTTTAAATAGATCGATACCAAGATTAGTTTCTAGAAAGCTGGAACAAGAGTTGCACTAAATTTGGGTATCAAGTCAAGTGTTTAGTGGTAATTGGTAACAATATCATCAGTGAAAATCTAATTATAGTTAAGGAACTCATAAACAATTGACAGATTGCATCTACTTCCAAAAAAAAAAAAAAAAAGTTTTGAAAAATACGGGTCAACTCGACCCGACTCGCAACCCGACTTAACCCGCGACCCGTTTGACCCGTAACCCGATTGACCCGCAACCCGTTTGACCCGTAACCCGATTGACCCGTTTAAAAACGACCCGTTTTGACCCGTGACCCGTTTTGACCCGTGACCCGATTGACCCGACCCGAACCCGACCCGACCCGCCCGTTTTGCCATGTCTATTGATTTGTTACCTCTTAATCGTTGCCCTCTTCCATAGAAAAATCCGAAATCCGATTTCTCTATCTGAGAATTCATTGCTATGTTTGGTTCATGAGAAACATGGTGTATTTTGTTTTTATTTTCTGTTTTTGATGGGACCTATCTGATAAAGTAGGTGAGGACTTGAGTAATAAGAAGAGCTGTGATTTGAAGTTGAAATTAGAAGAACAAGAAGTTTCAGAGTAACAGCTAGTTCAGCTCAATGGTAACTTAATGCCAAGGTCAAAACGGTGTCGTATGACTTAAGTGAGACAAAGTTTAAGTGAAGCATAAGAAACGGTGACGTTTCTATGTTAATGGAACGATACCGTTTTGATCTTCCTCCTCAGCCCAAGTTTTCAAGACTTACCCTGTTCTACACAATTGCTCAGGATGATTTAGTTACAAAGATTGATACAGAGCCTTGGTGATAACTGTCCTCCCTTAAATTCCGGAAGTTGTTACAGAGTTGTTAGGATTCAGTTATGATAGAATTGTCTAGAAGGTTCTGGATTGTATCTATTCTTTGTGCTATATAAGTATCAATCTGTGTAATGTATTTTCTTTGAGCTTGTAAAAACACTTTTCCTCATTTTCAATAGAGTTCCCTCTTCTTTCTCTCTTCACCTTTCTGTTATAGTTTTTCCACCATTGTTGGTCATTGCAAGCTCAAATTCTCACACTATCAACAATGGGGTTTTGTTAGTATCTGGAGAGGCATGGGCTGAGCACCGGGCCAATGGAGTTTTTATTTTTGGCTTTTTTGGGTACCATTTTTTGGTCACAAGTCACAGCAGTAATTTGCATGTTATTAGAATAGTCAAATATTTGAGGCTTCAATTCTAAAATTTGAAGTGCAGGTTACTGCCGAATGCCGATAATATGATGGAATTTTTTTGTTGAATTTGGCCACACAATTATTGTACCACCCTGGTTCTAATTTACTATTCATTTTTAATGAAACGTACATTAGCCATTTTCCAGTTCCCGCTCTCACGAGAGAGTCTATATATTATAATCCCCCAGTTCCAAACACCTCTTCAGTCCCATACCTTTCCTCAACTCAATTTCCAAAATGTCTCCATTGACATTAGCTATTGTCCTACTACTATCCATCTGGACATTCATACACATCCTATCTCGGCCAAAGGACCACAAAAAATCAGCCTAAACTCCCACCGGGCCCTCGTTCCTTACCAATCATGTAACCTTCACATGCTAGCCCGTAGTCTCCCACACCGAGCCCTCCATATCTTGGCTAAAAAATATGGACCCATCATGTCATTATGGCTTGGCCGTGTACCAACTACTGTGATCTCATCTCCTTAAGCTGCTGAGCTATTTTTAAAGACCCATGGCACCATTTTTGCTAGCCGACCTAAACTCCAAGTATTTGAGTACTTGTTTTATGGTGCCAAGGGCATGGCTTTCACCGAGTATGGTTCATATTGGCACAACATGAGGAAACTATGTGCGTTGCAACTTTTTAGTGTTTCAAAAATAGTCATTTGCACCTATGAGGAAGGAGGAGGTAGGATCACTGGTGCAGTCACTGAAAAAGGCCGCGGCGGCGCATGAGGTCGTGGACCTTAATGGGAAAGTGGGCAAACTTAATGAGGACATTAGGTGTAGAATGATATTTGGGCGAAGTAGTAATGATAGATTCGAATTGAAAACACTTTTTGAGGAGGCCTCGAGCTTGGCGGGGTCTTTCAATCTAGTTGATTATGTGTCTTACCTTGGGGCACTTGATCTCCAGGTATGTAAGTTTCTATCGATTCAGCTTTATCCGAGTCTAATTAAATTTTTTTAGCTGAAGTGACCTTCATGGTATTTGACCTCTTCCATAGCCAAATCTGAAATCTAAGGTCCTTTTGTTATAGTTGTTTAAACAACAACTTTTAGTATTTAAATAACGTTACACTTATTTTCACATATACGTATTTCCAAAAATACAAACAACGTTACTAGAAATCTCTTACCAAACGGGCCCCTAATTGGTCTTTTTTTTTTTTTTTTTTGGTGGAAAAGTAAAATGATGTCCTATGGGTTTAGCAAATAATTTTATAAATTTTTTACGGAAAAAGAAAATTATAAACTAATTCTTTTCATATATATATATATATATTTTTTTTTCATAAAAATGAAATCAAAATTTTTCTAAAATTGTCTATTAACAAATGTATTGAGGACATTCATCAACTGGACCTTTTTTTTTTTTTCCTAAAAACTTTTTTTGAAATACTTAGATATGCCCTCAGGCCCTACATCTTGAACTAGGCCTATCTACAAGTCGGGTTGGGTCAGTTTTGGACTCAACCCAGACTTGACTTGCCGGCGTCGAGTGGAGGGCAAAGGAACCCGAAACCAACCACTGGCATCAATCGGTCGAGTCGATTTCAGGTGAGGGTGAGCATTGGTTGGTTCAGTCTGTCGATGGGATCTGCAAAACCGTCGCCAAAACCTACAAAAAATCGTCGGAATCTGCATTTTTATGCTGTAATTTGCATTTTTATCACCAAAATCTGCAAATTGCTGGGATTTGGCTAGATCTAGCTAAATCCCACCAAATATGGTCAAGATCTCACTGGATCTAACTTGATTTTGCTGGATTCGCTTGATTATTTATATAGTGTTAGGACATGTGTTTCACATGATTAAGAACATATGTCATGATTTTATGTAATTGGCTTATCCTTTGACAAAACGCATTTTACTTGTATTTGGGTAGATTTAGGATGTGTTTAAATACTTCAAGAAACCACGTTTCAAGATCAAGTGTTGAAGCCTTCAAGTCTGTCCAAGAAAACAAGCTGATAGTGCAAATTCATTAAATCTCGATAGCTGCTCAACAGCTTCTCGACACCTCCTATCTGTAGAGGTTTAAGAATTTCAGAATTCAAATCTAATTTTCTTGGAATCCGTGAATATAATTTTGGGCTTTCTTTTCTCCTAACCCTAGACATATAAAAGAATTGTTTTAAGGGTCGTCAAACTGTACACAATTTGTAAAAACTTTGAGCAAATTCTGTTCGAGCAAATTATGACCAGAGACGAAGTTCTTGCCCTAGTTAATCTCTTTCTCCTAAAGAAGTTACTGTGTATTTGTACCGTGGGGTTTTGTGACCAAGCATCTTTTTTATCTTCATCGTGTGGATGAACTGAAAAACTTTGCAACCGACAATCTTCTTAGTTGGTGATTGAAGTCGCGTACTGGGATCCGTGCAATTGGTTAGTCACATACTTAGGAGTCGTGCATTAGAAAGGGGAACTGTCACTACAGAACAAGTCCAATTGAGTATTGGGGTAAGGGTTCAACTGTAGGTTGGTAAGGTACTTGGAATTCCTTTACTTGTAACCGCTTGTTGTGATAATAGTGGAGTTTTAGGAGTAGTGACCTAAAAATCACCTAGTGGGGTTTTTGCCGTTAGGTTTTCCCCATTCGTAAATAAATCACCATGTTATTTATTTTCTGCTGCATAATTAGTTTATTGGTGATTTGTTTGTGCTACCACGTGTTTGCATGATAAATTGATTAATTAATAACTTGGCTAATTAATTAATTAATTTCTATCACAATGAGTCATTCAGTTTGTGGCCTATCATATAGCTCTGGTCAAGTTCAGGTTGCTCAAGTTTTGGCAAACCCACCACTCAACCCATCGGCGTCAGTTCTTGGAATCTAAAACTTGTCGCCGACCGTCTGGAGCTTCAGTTCAACCTAAAATCAAGCTGATGTCGGGCGGGTTGGTCAGTTTTTCGATCTCTAGTTGGGTCTAGACACCCCTATCTTGAACCCATTCCCCTTGGTGATATATTTTTCTATTTAAACTTTATGGTTGTGGTATAAGAAAAATAAGACATGTTTAAGTCTAAGATTTCAAAATTTCCGTAAAGTCTTTGCATAACATGGCCATCGTGAAAATCACATGTTAAATATAATTTCCTTTTATTATTTCTAGTATTATATTGTTTTGGCTACTGTCTCAACAACTATTTTATTTATTTATTCTTCTTATATTAATTTCTTACGCTTTGATAAGTAATAAACTAATCTTATCTTCTACCACCCTATTCCAATTCTACAAGACTACAATCTACAATATTTGCAATTGACAGAGCATAAATGCCCATAACTGGTTCAATAAATTTTGTTCCATCCACAAATTTTGACTTCAATGCCAGGCATATTCATAGGGCCAAAATGGCCAAATATCACTTTTTTTGAAAATATTTTGTAATCAACCACTATTTGGTAAATGTTTAACAATCTACCACTTTTTGAAACTCGATTTTGTGAACTCGAGTTACATCAAAAAATTTCAAAATTTTTTCATGGTACTTGAGTTCTTGAGTACTATGAAAAACTCAATTTTCACAAAATCAAGTTTAAAAAAAAGTGGGAGATTGCTAAGGCCTTGTTTGGTTTGTTTTTTTTCATCACTCAATTTCCATCACTCAATTTCCGTCACTCATCACTCATCACTTTAAATTCTACACCCGTTTGGTACCATCACTCAATTTTCATCACTCAATATTTTTCACACTATTTGTGGGCCTCATACCTGTCACTCATTGCAGGCTTTTTTTTTTTTTTTTTTTTTCTAGTACCCAAACTCAACGAACCTAGTAAAAAAAAAAAGAGAGAGAGAGAGAAGAAACCCAGAACAGACTGAAGTGAAAGAAAGAAGAAGAAAAAAAAAAAAGAGAAGAAACCCAGAACAGACCGAAGTGAAAGAAAGAAGAAGAAGAAGGAAAATAAAAAATCAAACAGCCAACTAGGAGAAGAAAGAAAAAAAAAAAAAAAAAAGGTCAAAAGTTGCGGCTGGATACTATTTGTGGGTCCCCTATGTGTGTTTAATTATACTATTGTCATTAAGTTATGAGTTATGGAAACTAAAAACAGTCAAAATATGTTTTCAGTTTCCATAACTTATAACTCAAAAATTAGAGAATTGAGTAATGGAAACAGAGTTATCGTTTGTCAAACAACCTTTTTTTCATGGGTCTCACCATTTTTGAGTTATGAATTATAGAAACTGAGAGTTGAGTTATGGAAATTGCTAAGTCAAACACCCCCTAAATATTTTGCAAACAGTGGTAGATGCATACATATTTTTTTCAAATAGTGGTATATCGCCATTTTGGCCCGGCCCGAAGAATGGTTATGACTCAGTACACTTGTAGATCATATAATACAATTTCTCTACAAAAATGCACACCATCGTGTCTAAAACTATAAATATATTGCGATGCAGAGTTGCAGTTTGAAGAGCATAAATTGGTTCTTTTCTGTTTTGAAAATGGTATCCAACTGTCTAGTTAGGTGTGGATTATATGAGAATATGACATTGAAACTTGTGTCCTAGGAACTATCTAGCATTTATTGTGGATCTATTACAAATCAGATTATGTAATTTTTTTTTTTTTTTTTTTTTTTTGATGAAGATTATGTAATTTCTTACAAGCATTAAGAAAAATATGATGAAAGCAAGCCACCTTTGACAGAAATTATCAATATCCTAGAATTGCTCCTTTTTTTGCCTTTGAATTTATTTGTTCTATGACAACGTAACAATTTTGCTACCTTATCTGGATGCATCATCTAATATCAGAGCTCGTGGGATTTATTAAGATGATTTCTGTGGATATGGAGTTAAGAGGACTAAAAACAAAAACAAAAAAACATAATGGACTAAACTTATAGGTGTGAATTGTACTTTAACCAAAAAAAAAAAACAAGGGCGAATGCCTCACATGACATAAAATAAAAGAAGAAAATGATGGGAGGTATTATCTATCTAAATATATTTCCAATACTGAGTAACCCCATAGATTGATGGATCTACTTGTTTGTCCAATGCAACAACCATCAAGAATTAAAAAAAAAAAAAAAAAAAAGAATGCCTCACATAACATAAAATAAAAGAATGAAAATGATGGGAGGTATTATCTAAATATATATCATGCAATGATTAAGCCCCATAGATTGGAGTTGATGGACCTACTTAATTGTTTATGCAATACAACAACCTTTAATAATTAAAAAAAAAAAAAAAAGGAAAAAAAGAAAAAGAAAAGACAAATGCCTCACATGACATAAAATAAAAGAAGAAAATGATGAGAAGTATTATCTAAATATATTTCTAGCAATGATTAAACCTCATATATTGGAGTTGATGGACCTACTTATTTGTCCAATAAAACAACCTTCAAGAATTTTTTCAGTACAAGAACTGTGTCGGTCCTTGAATATTAGTGGGTTTATTGTGGGAGATTATTGTGTAGTCTCAGCCAATAGGAGCATGTCAGCACATTAAAACTTGCTTACCTCAATAGGACTGTCCACTCTTGTTAATGTCCATTAACATTTGGAAATTTTTAACAGGAGTGCTCCTTCAATAAATTCATGCATGCCCTCATGAACTCTTAGTTAAAAGGTTTGGGCCCACATCAATAAAATAAGTAATATAGGGTTCTCAGTAGAAGACAAAGGCTTAAAAGCCATAAAGAATATTGACAGCAACATAAGCTCTTAGTAGAAGACAACAGCGGATACAAAAGAACAAGTTACTATTTTTTTTTTTTTTGTTTCAAGTAAAAGCATGGTAGAAATACAGGACTTAGAAAGTGATAAAGGTATATTTTGTTTTGTCTTGTTTTGATTTAATTTATGCTTCTGAAGAATGTTTAATTATTTGTGGTGATATATTTGCTCTTAAATAAAACTATATAAATCCTTATTGCTGTATTTTTATTTTTTGCTCTTTGCAATATTTATTGTTAATTTTTATTATTATAATATTTTTTTTTCAATGAGTATCCATAATTGACCCAAAAAAATTTAAGACAAATTTTTTTGTTATATAAATAAATAATTAAATAAATAAACATTAAAAAATTTGGTATTAAAACTTTGTTGTTATATTGTTGTGCCTAAACATAAGAGTTTTTTGATTAAGTGTACCATAGGCGTTTAATAAGACATACAAAATTGTAAACATGGTGCATATCGATAAAAATATATATATAAACATGATATAATTATTGTATTGTAATTTTCTTAGTATTTGGTTTCTAATATTTATATTTGTCATAAAAATTGTTGTAATTATTTGCAAACCAAGTGATATTGAAGAAATTGAAGGGGACTGCATGTTTGTCACAGGGCTGGAAAATAGTGATGAAAATTTGTTAAATAAGGTGGTCCATCATGCGGATGAAGCATATGCTTTATATAATGATTATGCATTGCGAATGGGTTTTAGTATTCGAAAAGGAAATCCTAGATATTATAATGGGACGAAGAACATAAAGCAACGTGAATTTCTATGTTCTAAGGAGGGTTTTAAACTAGATGAAGATTTTTGTAAAGAGAAATATTTGAAGAGACTAGAGACTAGAGACTAGAACTGGTTGTAAAGCATTTGTTCGTTTCACAGTTGAAAATGGTGTTTGGAGGCAGTGGCAGAGCCAGAGGGGGGCGAGGGGGGGCACCTGCTGCCCCGACTCCACCTAAAATTTCCTATTTTAATCTTAAGGGACTGACACAGGAAAAAGAAAGGACAAAATGACTTCCTGAAACTTGAAAGTGATTCTAACACAAGGAAAACAAAGTAAAAAAAAAAAAAAAGTTTTCTCAAACATCAAATCATATTCTCTTTTCACCTATTTTACTGTTCTTGTAAGCTTTAATCTTGTCCCACGTTTGACTTCTGTTTCACAATTTTTTTTCTTTTTTGATTTCTATCATTTTTTTTCACTATTTATAATATTTTTTGCAGTATTTTATTGTTAAATGATGCTAGAAATATTACAAATTTTACTATTTATATCTTACAAATTAGCATGTCACCAATTACAAAAAATAATTACAAACATCTATTCATTATATTGTTTAAATAACACTAATCACATTTTTACCACATTAGTTTGCAAACATTTTGTTGTAGATTTGGTAGTAATTATGAATTAGTTATTTTTGTTTGTTTATTTATTTTAATGATATGAAATATATTTATTTTCTTATAATTTTTTATTTATTTTGTTATTATTATCGATTAATATTTTTTAGATTAATTTCACTTTAAATGTTGCCTTTTAATTTTGCCCCCTCTGAACCAAAATTCTGGCTCCGCCACTGTTTGGAGGGTTAGTGCATTTAATCCAGAGCATAATCATGAACTTGCACTACAATCAGGAAGGCATTTGTTAAGATCTGGTCATCGTATTTCAAAACCTAAGGCAGATGTAATTGATACTTTGGTGAATGTAGGTATAAGTACAAAGAATGCTTATTCATATCTAACAAAAGAAGTTTGAGGGAGTGAAAATGTGGGCTTTACCGAAAGAGATTGTTATAATCATGTGAATATGCAAAAGATGACAATGATTATTTCTGGACATGTTTAAAGCTTATTGAATCATTTTAAGTCTAAGCATGCAAAAGATCCCATGTTTTTTTACACAGTTCAAGTAGATCAAGAAAATTGAATAACAAATTTTTTCTGGAGAGATGGGAGATCAAGAATCGATTATGATTGTTTTGGAGATGTAGTGGTATTTGACACTACATACCATACCAACAAATATAATTTGATTTGTGCTCCATTTGTAGGTGTTAATCACCATTAGCAAAATGTGATGTTTGGATGTGCATTCCTTTTGGATGAGACCATTGATTCATTTAAATGGTTGTTTAAGTCATTCTTAGACTCAATGAGGAATCGATCGCCTATAACAATTTTCACTGACTAGGATCAAGTTATGTCAAATGCCATTGGGGAAGTGTTTCCAAATACACATCATCGGCTATGTTTGTGGCATATTTCAAAAAACGTTCCTTCTCGCTTAGGAGACTTAAACTCTAACTCAGAGTTCATGTACTGGTTCAACAAGTGCCAAAAATATTGTGATTTAGAATTGGAATTTCAACAAACATAGGATCAAATGACACAAAAGTTTGATATTGAGAATCATCATTGGCTTAATATGATGTACAAAATTCGACAAAAGTGGAGCACTGCATTGACTAAGGATTTTTTCATAGTTGAATTTAAATCTTCCTCGAGGAGTGAGAGCACGAACCATGTTTTGAATGGTATAGCAAATAAATCAATTAGTCTCACTAAGTTTGTAATCGAATATGAAAATGTATTGGTAGTTATGTGTTCCTTAGAGTTGGATGAAGATTTTCGATGAAAGCAAGGTGCCCCACAAAAAGTAGTTAAAAAGAGTGGCATTTTGGGTCATGCAACTCAAGTTTACACCTGTAAGATATTAAATTTATTTGAAAATCAATTTCTTAATAGTCTTGCAATGGATTGGGATCAAGTTGATTGCCAAGACACAATTGGTGTTTTTGAGGTCAAAGAAGAAAATAGTGAAAGAGTACGCATTATCCGGTTTGATCATCTTAATAGCAATATTTCTTGTTCTTGTAAGAAATTTGAGTCATTGGGGATTCTTTGTTGTCATGCATTGTGGGTTTTTAGTATAAAAAATTTAAATAGAATTCCAAGTCAATACATTTTGAAACGTTGGACAAAAGAAGCTAAGAAGAGGATGATGACTTACGAACAAGACAATCATTCACTTAGTAATGATAAAGAGGCAAAGATAGTATGGCGTAATAGCATGATGCAAATAGCTAACACAATCATATCTAAAAGTCAAGGGGAGGATAGCCTTAAGAGAATTTGCCAAAAATTGCTATTGGAACTTGATGAAAAAAATTGAAAGGGAGCTATCAAGGGTCAAGTTTGGTGCAAATGCAAATGTGGAAGAGAATGAAGTCATACAATGTGACACCACTGATGAAATGCCTTGCTTGCCAAATGAGGTGTCAATGTTAAACCCCCCATGTGTGAGATCAAAAGGTTTAAGAAATACTAGACTTAAAGGGCACTTTGAGAAGCGCAAGGATAACACATCTAAAGATGCATCTTCTTCAAGTGAGTAACTTTTTGTTAAAAACTAAATGTACAATTTGTATATTAAATTCTGATTTTGTGTGTGATTTTTTTTTTTTTTTTTTTATGTACAATTTCATAGGAAAAAGAAAACAACAAGTAGTTGAAGAATATTCAAATGTCTCATTTGGTGGCGCATACAATACACCAGTCTGTCAACCACCTAATCTCTACTCTTATACAGGCTTTACAAGTGCTAACTTATATGGTCAATCTTACTCGCCTTGGACAATGCATTCTTAGGTATATATATATATAACGTATAGTCATAATCTAATTGCTATACTTGATACCTAATTATGAGCTATTTTCTATTTAGGACATGAGCTATGTAAATGTACCATTTACATCTATGTTGCAAGGTACCGATGTTGTAGCCCAACTTAGTCAGGTAAATTGACACAATTCATTCATTCGATACTATGTGAAACTATATGTACAAAGCTTTGTTTTGATATAATGTGTTCTTATATTTTATTCCTTATAGAATTCATCTACTTCCCAAATGAGCTCATTGATTTATAATTCCAAGCAAACAAATTACAAATATAGTCAAGAGGTAAAGTTGGAAATTATTGTGGCATACTTGTTTTATCAATAGTATCATTTATTTCTTGTTCTCAAGGATTACTTACTTTATACATTTTATTTATTTATTTTTCTTTAAATTAGGTTGTCAACCACATAGAAAAGTTACAGAAGTAAGACAGGGGCAATGACCACAATGAACTAAGTAAGAGAGTTCATAAGGTTTTTATTTTATTTTATTACAGTTGATATTAATTGGGATTTGGTTCGTTTTTGTTCCATTCTAACTGATGCAATGTTTTATATATGTTTCTAAGGGGAAAATTTCATGTTACCGTCAGTATAAATTTGCTCTAGGCCACCTTTTGGCATATTTTGGTATATCTTGTGTCTAATATGGCAGAAGAATCTTTTTGTATGTCCACTCTTTTGTAACTAGAGTTGGAAAAGGAAGAGCTGGATCTGGATATAAAAAAGGTAGAGTTAGAGCTGGAGCTAGGACTGGAAGAGCTAGAACATGAGATATATGATGTGTACTTGGATCAACATTTGCCGGATTTCATTTTTTTGTTGTTGTTAGGACTTTATATTATTAGGATATGTTAGTGTTAGATTGAGGTTGATTGTGGTTGCTCTTTTGTAAGCTCTCCATGAGTTTCTTTTTGTGTTGATATTTTTCAGAGCCATTGTGTACTCATGAGGCAATTTTGTAATGACCAACTTAACATTATGCCAATGTTATGATGAATCCATATTGATTGTTTTAATTTTAGTTGATGAGACCATTGTGCCTATTAAGTTCAATTTTTAATTTTGGGCTATAGGCTTTGCAGTAGGTAGAATTATTGTTGCATAATTTTGGACAAATTTTTGTTATTCTAGAACTGTTACTATTCAAGGAAACTACCACTTTTGTATAGATAGAAGGAATCTAGTATAATGAACACGCTCTATATTTTGAAAATTACTTTTTTTTAGTTGGTGCAAATTGTTAGGTTTTAGGGAATTAGGAACTAATGTATTAAAACTTCATTATGTATATGTTGGCAAACCATGATTAAAACATTCAGTCTAACTTTAGGCTGCTCAAAGTGTGTTTATGTGTAAAGTTGAAATCAAGTGTACTGCAGGATTTAATGCGTAAATCTGCAAAGCTCGATCGATCAAAAATTAGACTCGATCGATCGAAGCTCATGCAGATTGTTTTTTTGCAGAATTTTCCAACTTAAGCCCAAGCCCATACGACGTGTAGGGTTTTATGTTTTACTTCTAATATAAAAAGAAAAACCTTAGCCATGTTTTAAAAGTTGTTGATGTGCTGTGTGTGTGAATCTCTTGTGAGATCTAGAGATGTTTGCTTTCATTCATACTTAAAGTTATCAAGATCAAGATTGATGTCAAGAGCTTGATGATGGTTTCAGTTGCTGCATAAAGAGCATAAAGAAAAACACAAGTGGGAGTACTTGTGGTTGTTGTGAATCCAAGAAAGAAGTAGTCCGTGGACTCGAAGCTGTCACATGGTCGTGGTAGTAAGTTTTCTACTCAAGGTAGCAATAGGATGTTAACGGTCTATGTCGCTATTGTAAAACTTCAATTCTTTCATAGTGGATCTGTTTTACCTTGAGGATAGCTAGGTTAAATCCTCCCCAGGTTTTTTACTGGTTTGGTTTTCTTGGATTATCATATCGTTGTGTTCTTTATTTTCCATATTTTTTACATGATATGATTTACTTGTGTTAACCTATATTTGAATAATTTACCTAAGTTATCACTTTGCTAAATAACTAGGTTAATCAACTTGTGTTTTAAGGGGTCTAAAAACGTACACAAATATTTCATGACCAAACTTCCTCATGAAGCGGTGTATTCAATTTCCATTACAAAATGGTAAAACTAGTGGCCATTTCAATTTTCATTACAATAAACAAGAGACTAGGCTTACCAATATCTCAAAACAATTGTCATTACAATATATCACAATCATCAAACTACAATTCATCCACACTTTCACCTATTCTAAATACAAGTACTCTCCTTGTCTTTTTTGGTTTCACTAGACAGGCTAAAATGACCACAAAAACAACAAAAAACTTAGTGCCAAGTAAACAAGTAGTCCCTCTCCCTCTACTAATGCACAATTTAATCTCAACAATCATTCTTTTCCTCATGATGTTCTTTTCCTCCAAATTCATCAATTGGATGTCCATGGCAGACTCGTGATCTTCTAAATAAACAACATTCTTCTTACATGCATAGGTGCTCTGGCACAAATTTCATTATCGATTCTCAAGAAGAAATTGCACTGCAAAATTGTCTGCAATTTTGTAAAAATGCAGATAAACTTTAAGTAGTCCTCTTACTCAGCCATGAAACACTATGATAAACTTTAAGTAATCCTCTTATTCAACTATGAAACTGAACCAACATAAGATCAAAAGCAACATTTTTAACATTGATTGAAATATTCCGAATATATTAAAATTTTAAAATCATCCTCTCTAACATAATAAATCATAAAATTTAAGAAAATATGAATATAGTTTAATTACACACTAACTGACAGAAAAATAAGCAAAACAATTACCACCATCTAAAATAACACATCAGCTCAAGGCAAAGCCGTAAAGCACAATGCATTGGAAACAAATTTTTTAACAGGTATTTTCAGAAACATCATCTGTGCATTTTAAAAACAACATTAAAATCAAATCAAATATAAAACAACCACATTTAGGCTAGAGAGAGAGATGAGAAAGCCTTAAGATAGGAGGTCACATGGGCAAGCACAATCGGTGGTGGTGGTGTGGGTCTTAGTGGCTGATGCAACCATGAAGATTTGGCCATGGGTGTCCCATAGAAAAGTATGGTAGAAATAGAGATTTTAAAATTTGGTGAAGCTGAAGAAAAAATCGAGAAAATGAATAGAGAAAGTGAGTTGAAGAGAAGAGAAAAGGGAGAAAATGGAGAGAGATATGGATTCTGAAATTTGCAGCACATTAATTAAACCCAAATCTGAGCCCGCCATTCACGTTCCCAAATTTTGAATTTGCTTTCACCATTTCATGGTTAAACAGACGTTACGATCATCAACACGAGCTGATGTGACAGTTCAGCTAAGATAAGCAAGTTTTAATGTGTTGGCATGCTCCTATTGGCTGGGACTACAACGTCAGCATGCTGACCTTGTAGTTCGAGACTAGGCAATAATTTCCCGTTTATTGTATGATTAAGAAGGCCTAAGGAGTACCTAAAGGAATTTTATATGTAGACTTTAAATATAAGTCCTCAAAAACTGTTCTTCTTCATTGTTCTTATTACTGTTTCTTATGTACTGTAATACTAGAACAACATGGCATATCATTTGTCTCCATTTATATGAAAACCAATAGATGACCAAAAAAGTGGTGCTTTACAGCACCATAAGTTTCCAATATATATCCTTACTCCTAAAAGTTTGAGAAATTTTAAAGTTTGAGAAATTTAATTAAAACAAAGAAAAGTTGTCAGTTTTTATATCCTTACTCCTAAGACACATCACAAGGATAGCCAGGCAAGAAAATAGGCTTTTATACTGTTTATCTTCAAATATCACATGCTTGGAGTAGCTTGTAATTCAAACACCAAATCTATGGAAACAAGAATGAGTGCTTGAAATACTGCAATGCTATTGCAAGGGAGCTTTCCTCAATAACCTCCCTTGTTCCTTATTCTTCAATTAATGATTCCAGTGCAATGCGTATCAATCAATGTATAATTGTGTCTGATTTATTGGCTATAGATACACACTGATAGAAGTTTCTGAATGACTGTGATTTGAAATTTCAATTATGTATTTTCCCTCGATTAATCTAACCCATCCATAATTTAAATACTCTACCTTTAGCACCCAAGGCTACCTTCTAACCATCTAGGCTCCATTCGATAGCATAAACCTTTCCAAATGATATAATAAATCCCAACTCAGGTATCAAAATGGTTAAATAACAAAACAAAATAAATATGTAAAATGTCATTTATATATATAGCACACCTCATCTGCATGGCCTGAAAGGTACTGTTACAACTTTTGTGTTTGGTTATCCCAAGAATGGATATATCCATCCTTGGCAAAACCCAAGAATGGATGAGTGTCACAATTTCGTTAGTTACAACGTTTTCAAACTATTTAGAAAACTAACATCTCAAGTTTTTTAGGCTCGAGTTTACTGTAGCAACTCAAGTTTTAGAGACTCAAGTTCCATGTGTTGATGGAGTTGAGGTGGAAAATTATCCATGTGGAACTCAAGTCTTTCCTAAACCCAAAGACAAAAAATGAAACTTCAACAAACCCAAAGACCAAAGATGAAAACAAAGGAACACCAACAAACCTAAAGACCCAAAGAAGAAAATGAAGCCTTCGCTACCTGGGTTCAATCGCCTTCGCCGTCATGGTTTGATCTTCGTTGTTTGGGTTTAATCTTCGTTGTTTGATATTTGCAGTTTGTGATTGATCTTTTTTGTTTGGGAATGACCTTCGTGGTTTGATCTTCCTAGAGCCTTTGTTGTTTCTTCTTCGTTGTGATCTTCGTGGGTTTGTTATTTCTTCGTCGTGGGTTTGATCTTCGTGGTTCATGGATTCTGTTAGGGTTTGTTGTTTCTTCTTCGTGGGTTTGATCTTTGTTTCTTTATAGGTTTGATCTTCGTGGTTTGTTGGGTTTGATTTTCATTTCTTTGTGGGTTTGATCTTCGTGGTTTGTGGTTTCGGTTTGGGTTGTTCTTCATGGTCTTTAGGGAACTAAGACTCGAGTTTCACATAGATAATTTTTCCACCTTAGCTCTGCTAGCACATGGAACTAGAGTCTAAAAGGCTCGAGATGCTAGTTTCCTAAATAGTTTGGAAACCTTGCTAACTAATGAAATTATTAGATAAATGATGTTATTTTGCAAAAAAAATCCTGAAAGAAAGAGGTTTTAGGGGTTTGTCGTTTAAAGTATGATTTGCTTGTAATTTTTTTTCTTCTCCTGATTTGCTTGTCATTTTTAGTCGATGTTCACGTTATCTATGGAATGGAATGAAAATTATTTTAAAGTTGTAACTTTAAAAAAAATTATTTGAAAAATCAAAATCAAATAATTAATTAAAGGTGGATAATAATTGGTTTCTAAGAATTTTGGACAAAAATATATATTTATTTTTGTACAAATTTTTATTAGAGAGTAAAAGTATATACTGTATACAGGAAGTGATAAGTGAGCAATTTAAAGTATTTTAGAACTTAGCAATAAGAATTTTTTTTTCTAAAATATTTTTATTATAGAGAGTTTTAACATTCAATGTCTGCTCTTTATGATTTTTTTTTTATCATCAGACCAATAAGTAATATTAAGCTAACTAGAACCCACAATAGTAATGTTAAATTTTCTCTTTTTAAGCAAAATAAAATAAATAAATATGTTTAAAATGAGTTTGGATTCATTAAATATATGTGGAACAAATTTGGGATTAAAGTACTAAACTTTAATAAAAGTTGGAACGAGTTTAAGATCTATATTTTTTATTAAATTCAAATTTATCAATATATATATAACTGAAACTTTTGAAACTCTCACAATTTTCCACGTCGAAGGCGTTTGGATTGTGTCTGTGTGAGATGCGTTTCAGACCCTTTTTTTTTTTTTTTTTTACACTAGCGCCTATTGCACTGTTCATGGGACATGAACAATGCAAATAGGCAAATGAACAGTGTTTTTGGTGTGAACAGTAATCCAAAAATTATTTCTTATTATTTTCAATTTTCAGCAAAACCAGCTGTATCTAAACATACCCATCATCACTATTTTCTTTTTCTTTTTATTTTAGATTCTTTTTATTTTAGGCTTTATATCTTATATATTTATTATTTCTCTTCAATGTGTAATTATCTTATCAAGTGTTACAATATTTTAGTTTAAGTAAAACTCTATTAGATATATGTTTCAAGAGCTTTAAAATTCTACTTCAACTAAAATTCTATAACAAAAATTTCAACAAATTTACACCTCATTAATATTTTTTTTCGATAAATTGCAAATTACACCCCTGAAGTTTGGGGGTTGACTGGATTTTACACCCCAATATTTCAGAAACTTGATTTTACATCCTGAAGTTTGCTTCCGTTAGCAATTCACCCCTCACGATTAGTTTTTGCTATTAACTGACACATCACTATGCTGACATGTTTTATTTTTGTCAAATCAACCCCAAAACTACGTAGTTTCAGTGATGATCAAGTTAAAAGCTGGGACAATCAACTGACACATCACTATGCTGACACATCACGGTTAGTTTTTGCTATTAACTGACACATCACTATGCTGACATGTTTTATTTTTGTCAAATCAACCCCAAAACTACGTAGTTTCAGTGATGATCAAGTTAAAAGCTGGGACAATCAGAACCACATAGTTTCACGCCTAAACTTAAAACACAAACCTCTAGCCTAAATGTCACCGTTCAGGCCAAACTCTAAAACAAAAAACAAAGAACCACGAAGAAGACCTTCAGCTCACCCGTGCCCCATGAACTCAGACCTTTCTAACCCAAACCCTTCGGCTTGGACCGAACCCAAATAGACCTTCAGCTCACCTCGTGAACCCAAGCGGCGGCGATGGCAAAGAACCCAGGCGATGGCGATGGCGGCGAAGAACTCATACCGCTCTCTTTGTTTCATGTCTTGGTTACTGCTAGTGAGGTGTGTAAATATTCAATCATATATGTGTTGATTTTTTCAATGACATTTTGGGTTGTGGTTTTTGGGTTTTTCATGTTAGCTGTTAAAATTGAATTTCTATTATTTGGGAAGATGTTATTTGATATATGGGTGGTAAATTATTTGAAATTATGAAGTCCTTATGATAGTTTATAATTATGTAAGGTAGGTGTTTGTGAAAATGTGTGTGCCAATTCTATAGTAGTGACTGAACAGTTAAAGTAGTGAAGCTTGAATCATTAATTATTGGGATAAAACCTATTTTCGTCCCTACATTTTCACGCAATTCCTACTTTGGTCCCTAACTTTTTTTTTCACCGCTTTTAGTCCTTGTTTAGAAAAACGCCTTCTATTTTAGTCCTTTCCGTCAGTGCCCTAACGGCAAAGTCCTAGGTGGCAGACGGAACAACCTACTAGCTGACGTGACGCTGATGTGATGCTGATGTGGCGATTAAAATATTATTAAAACATATTATTTGGCATTTTTATATGCCACGTCAGCATTTTAATTTTTAAAAAAAAAAAACCATGTCAGAAAATTTAAACCAAAAAAGAAAATAAATTAAAAAACAAAACTTAAAATTTTTAGTTATTATTTAATTATTTAAATAATAATTAATAATTAAAATAAAATTTTCTTTACTTTTCATTATTTTGTTGGAAGATCATCTTTGTGTTCTTCGTTTTCTTACAGTTCATATTCTTCATGCTTTTAGTAAATTAATTCCTATTTTCTTGTCTTTTTTTTCTTTGCCTTTCCAGTACTTTCTTTATAACCAAACAAATCAAAATCCAAAACTTACATCAAACAATAATCAACATACACCAACCAAAATCCAGAAATCAACATACACCCACCAAAATTGAAAACCCAGAAATCAACATACACCAACAATCAAACCCAGAAACAGATTTGCATATTCAGAAATTTTAACCCAACATACACCCACTAAAATCAAAAGACCTGCATCCTCTTTGTTCACAAAATCAACACCAATCTCCAAGTTGGAAACCCACAAATCCATCAAAACACAGAATCAGATCCAACTTGGAAACCCACCGATCTCCACCATCCTCTAAATCCCACCATTCTCTCAAACCCAGCCTTTGGAATCATAACCCACAAATCTGCCATAGATCAGTGTACCAATCCGCCATAAACCCAGGTTCTACCAAGCCACAAACCCTTCAGTTCTACCAAGCCACAAACCCACCAGCTAAACCAACCCAACTACCATTGAAACTAACCCAGCCACCATCGAATCCAACCTAGCCAACCCATCAAATCAAACCGACCCACGGCGAGCCACGATCAAATCCAACCGAGCCACGATCACCTCACCCACGGCAAGCCACGACTACCCATGGGATTCATACCCAAACCCACTGAGATTCATACCCAAACTCACTACCGAGCCACAAACAACCACCATCGAATCCAACCCATCAAACCCAATCGACCCACAACGAGCCATCCAACCCAGCAAACCCATCAAACCCAATCGACCCACAACGAGCTAAGACTACCCATGGCGAGCCACGACCACCCCACCCACGGCAACCCACGTCGAGCCACAACCACCTCACCCACGGCGATCCACGACTACCCATGAGCAAACACCAGACCACGGCGATCTGGGCCACTGCGATCTGTGCCACGCCGATCTGAGGAAGAGAGGAGAAAGTGTGGGAGAAAGAGAGAAATTCTGAAAGCCTCCACGCCGATCTGTGCCACCTACCCAACACCTCTAGGTCGATCTGTGCCACGCTGATCTGAGGAAGAGAGGAGAAAGTGTGGGAGAAAGAGAGAAACTCTGAAAGTGAGAGGAAGAGAGAGAGTGAGATTAAAAAATAATCTTGGGGGATTTGAATTTTTTGTTCTTGTTCTTGTTCTTCTGGGTTTTTATTTTTATTTCAGTTTTTTTTCCTTTTTTTTTTCATTTGGTTAAAATTTACAAATTAATTTTTTGTTTTTAAAAAATGACGTGGCATTTGTGGGTATTATTTTAATATTTTTAATTTTTTCTGTTTGCCAGCTATGCAATTTCCGTCTCTGATGTAACGTTAGGGACTAAAACGAGACACGTTTTTCAGAATAGGGACTAAAAGCGGTGAAAAAAAAAGTTAGGGACCAAAGTGAGAATCGTGTGAAAATGTAGGGACTAAAATAGGTTTTATCCCTTAATTATTTAAACAAAAATATGTGCTGCCACCTGTAGTTTATTGCTAAAGGAGCTTGAAGAAATAAAGGACATTGAAATTAGAGAATATAAACTAGGAAGCATATTGGTACTCTTTATAGCTCTAATGTATTTTCTGTCAGGTAAATTGTGATACTCTGTTTAGTTCAACAATATGATTAGAATTTGCAACCGCTGCAACAAATTATTTTATAAAGGGATGATGTTTGTTAGGATGTACAGTTCTGGTGAACTGACAACAGAGGTTTTAGGTCCAAGGAAAGGAATTTGTGAAATTATGATATCTTGCTCGACATTAGCTATTGATACTGCTATTAACCAAAATAGAATAAGAGTTTTTCTCGATATAGTTGAGGATGTACTTGAGATTTGAGAATGTTGGTATGTTGGAATATTGGTTCCTTAAATAGGCTAGAAAACAACGAAATTACATGCATAGTGTTAGGGCTTATCACACCATAATTGAGTCTCTGGCAAAGATTAGGCAATATTAGATCATGTGGGAACTTGTGAATGCTATGAGGAACAAGAACATGCTTGGTGTTGAGACATTTTGCATTATAATGTGAAATCCTGGGCTCCAGAGGGGCAGTTTGAGTTAAGTATATTATAATGGAAAATACTTTTAGGTAAAAATGTAAAGTTTTGAACTTTGATATTTAATTTGGCTCTATTGAACTTCTATTTGATGATGCACTGACAATTTTGCATATTTGGCATATAGTAATTATGAGAAAATTTTCATGATACATGATCATATCTTACATTGTTGTGTGACTACTTGTGTTTTATCTCATCGTATTTTGTAGTCATATATCTCATCTTTAATAATTGTAACTGGATTTTTTTTAAGGGACTAAAATTTTTTTTGGAGGGAGTAAATTTTATCTAATCTAGATTTAATGACTGTTCTGTTTTTTCAAGTCAACCTTGACTACACTGTTTTGTACTAATCCAGAATTTTTTTGGAGGCAGTTAGCGATCATAAGGTGAAATGTAAATGCAGGTTTCTTGCAATCGTGAAGACAGAGCAAAGCAAATTAACCCTGGATTATTATAAAAGGCTAACAAGTTGGGAGCTACAATTGTGCTATTAGAGAAGGATAATAATTGTTGAAACTAATTGTGTTCATCAAAGGCAGGAGATGAGACTACTTTTTTGCCTTGCATTAAGTTGGTTTGTTATTGTAGTGGTCATTTTAGTAATAGAAAAAGGCCAAGGAAAGAACTTGTATTTTGTATAGGTGAATTGTAGTTTAGTCATTGTGAAAGATTGTAATGACAATCAATTTGAGAGAGTAGATAGTTTCATATCTTGTTTAATGTAATGACAATTGTAATAGCCATCTTACTATGAAAAGCCCTAGAACATGAATGTTTTCCACAATAGCTTTTCACTAGCAAAGAGTTTTCTTCACGGTCCCATGAGGCATAAATATACCACTCACAATTCTCACATTTGTAACTCACCTTGCGAGATTCATTCTTAACAATTAATAATGGATATCCGTGCTTGATTCAATAAGACTGCACAACCCTCTTAAACTCTTTGTGGTCACTAAACAACATTCCCTTCATAAAAACGAGGTCGGGCATATCCACCTCAGCCCTAAATTTAGTGTACTTGGGATGCTCTTCATCATCCTCAGAGTTGATAGGTGAGCACAAGACGTCAGAGTGCCCATAGTCACTTTCCCCACTTTTTATATTATGCTCCTCATCACTAAAGCAAGTGAGTGCCTAATTTGATTTCTTTTGCTCATAAGGCTTTAGGCTGGATTGGTCACTGTGAATGGATGGACAATGTGGAAGCATGAGTCAATGGGGGAAGATGGTCTTTCATATCTATCAAGTTCACTATCACCTACCAAATCAGTATAGTCCTCATCAAAAAAATTGTCATCTTCTCCAACCCTTTCATCACCTTCTTTATGAAATTCATGCTCATCATCACCTTCATTACCTTGATCCTCATCAACTTGTTCCTTAACAACTTCTTCAATATGTTTCACATATATGTATATTAACCTTTTAGGTGCAAACTCTAACCAGCCATGTATGACTCTAACATCACCATCTTCTTTAAATGGACACAAGTCATTATGAAGTTCCATTTGAGGAATTTGGTAAAGAAATTTAGCCGCATCTGTAATACCAAGATTTTTTGCATGCTTGCACATATCAAAAACAGCAAAAGTATCAGGATCAAAATCTAAGACCCTTGTTTCAATCCCTCTAGCATATTCAACATGTGCATCACTATGTGTAATGAATACCCCTCCATGATGTATAGACATATGAAATGGTTGATCCATATTCAATGCCTTGCACACACATATAAATGCATTACTAAAAGATATAATTTAATCAATACATTACTAAAATATAATACACATGTAAATACAACAAAACATACATACAGACACGAGGCATGAAGCACAACAAAAGGACCATTCAGTTGGACCACAACCATTGCACTCAGTTACTTTACCAATAAAATGTGCATTATTTTACACCATAATACACACACAGCTCATCATCACCCAAGAAGCTAACCCACCAAAATTAAAGATCAATAAAGTAATCAAATTAGACAAAATACAATTATAACCATTAACAACAAAGTACTACAAAATCCTTTAAAAAATTGGTTTCAACCAATAGTATCAAAGTGCTACAAAAACCCAAAAATATAAAAAATGAACAAACTTTAGCGCGTGCGCACAGTTCTAATAGAGAAACAAATGAGTTTATCATACACAGCAAATCCAATTAACAAAAACTTCAAAAAATCCATCACCCAAAAAATTTAACAAAAACCCCAACAAACCCAATCAACAAAAAACCTAAAAAACAAAGATTAGTGCCAATAGCCAAATCCAAAAAAGAGAGAGATAGGGATAGAAAGTCAAGAAAAACTCACTATTGGTGTGGTCGTTGTCATCGTCACCACCACTGCCGCCTAGAGCCTTTGACAATGGGTTCAGGAGGCAAGTTGATGGCTAAGGTTCAACCAGGCCGAGGAGATTAGTAAGGTCTGGTCGTTGGGTTCATGCAAGCTGGGAAGGAGGGGAGCTACCCTTAGTGGGTTTTGGTTTGGGATTTTAGAAATAGGATGAAACAGTGTAGTTTTTTATTAGATTTTTTGTGTTCTAGCTACCGTTTATTTTTAATTGAAACTACGTAGTTTTGGGATTGATTTGGCAAAAATAAAACATGTCAACATGGTGATGTGTCAGTTAACAGCAGAAACTAATTGTGGGGGGTGACTTGTTAACGGATATAAACTTCAGGGTGTAAAATCAAGTTTCTGAAACATTGGGATGTAAAATCCAGTCAACCCTAAACTTCAGGAGTGTAATTTGCAATTTACCCTATTTTTTAAGAAGTTTTATTTTTAAAAAACCTTTAGGGTTTCTTCCTTTCTTGCATAAGAACCTTGTACGGCACCAACATAAACATAAACCTTGATTTTTTGTTTCTTTCTCGCATACAAACCTCCCTTTACATAACCAATACAAATATTAAATCTCATTAGTATCTTTGCATCCCACTCCTCGGTGAAGGTTGATTTTCCACGCCCTCTTTGTTTCTTGGAATTATTTGTTTAGTATTTCTTGGAATTGATATATAGATTGCTTTTCTTTTCTTTTCTTTTTTGATGAGAATTGCATATGCAAGATTGTTCCTATATAGGGATTTTTTTTTTTTTTTTTTTGGTGGTTTTTAGATTAGCGGCAATCAGCAAAGAGAGAGAGAAAACTAAGTTAAAGAGCAGCATTGTGACTACTCATATTCAATAGTTAGGAACGTTTTATCCAGCAGAGCCTAAACATTAGGTTTAGTATGTTGATTTATTGTATTTTATCCAATACAAATTTTGCACCTGATCATTTTATTGTAGAACTTTATAATTTAAAATTTAAAAACAAGAATCATGAAGCAAGAAGATGAACTTCCTAAATTTTCTGGTGACTCACTACTTCTGTTGATGAAATCAATCTTTTGTGTTCATTATGTTATAGGCAATCATGATTAAAAGTGAACACATTTAGCATCTGAATTTAAAATATTTTATTCCATTTTGTAGAATTCAATAGGTGTGTTTGAAAGATTGAATTAATCTTAATTAAGTTTTCAATATCTTTTCATTATCCTCTCCTTATATCAATTTCAAATTCTAATCATGTTTTGACAAATCAAGGAGATGATACTAAATTCCAATATTGTCACCATATTTATAATCAACTTATGGGTGTTTGCTTTTATGAATAATCATTGAATCAGTTATTATTCGTACTATATTGGATGTTTTAAACTAATACTAATTATTTCTACTAGACATTATATTAAATTTTATATTTTTAGAATGACTGAATTATCTTGATTGTCTTTTGTTTTGATATTTGGGTCTCTTTATGTCCTTTCAATTTATATTTTTTTTGGTCCTAAAATATAATTGTTACAAAAACAGAACAAGACTACAAGAGAGTTTGGTGGGCTTCAACTTCTAGAGTTTCTGCTTCTCTATCGAGGTAAATTGATGTTATTTAGGAATGAAATTTCATTTGAGTTATTGAGAGAATAATAATTTTATTTTTTACTTTGACATTGAAATCAATATAAATTATACACATTTATGATAAATGATACTATGCATTGCACAGGTTAACGACTGGTTATAAGTATTCTTAAGTCTCATCCTAAACATGTCTTTTTCTTTTCTAAAATAAGGGCATTGAAATGGAGTGGAACAAATAATATATATATATATATATATATATATATATCGCCTTACTCGTGTTGTGAATTTTTTTAAAAATTGACATGTCGCCATTTTGTATCTACACCTGTACCTGCACCAGTTGCTTTCTAGCTCCTCACTAGAAAATCACCAACTGTTGGATTGTGTGGCCAAATAGCCCACAATATGGATGTTAAACTGTGTGGTTAAATAACCCACAATGTATATGTGTGTAATTCTCAAAAGAAATTACATTACACAATATTGTATATGAGATGATAATTATTAATAAAATTGTTTGAATAATGGAATTGTATGTTTTGGCCATGATTGACTGTGTGGGGTTTGACATAGTCAAATATACAATTGAGATTTCTCAAGGATAATGAGTTGTGAATGGGAGAAGTGAGGTGAATAAGAGATTTGATTTTAACATTTAAATAAACATTAGAGACTTTAAATAAACGTTGTAGGAATTGAAATAATTGAAATAAACGTTGGCAACTTTTGTGGGTCTTTAAATATCCTACTTAAGATCTCTAGATAAGATAACCACACAAAAATTTTGCAGAGTGAAAAAACTCACTGCAACCTAAACACTATTTCACTCTTATCTCTCCATTTGAATATATGTTTTAGATATTTACTCTCTTAGTGTCTTAGTACGTTTCAGATATTTACTCTCTTAATGTCTTAATACGTTTCAGAAATTTAGGGGATGTTTGGTACATGTTTTCAATCAATAATTTTCAGTTTTTAAAAAAATATTTTCACATATTTTTTTACTCACACATATTTTCAAATAATAATTTTTAATTTTTAGATACATGTACCAAACACCCCCTTATTTCATTTTGAGTTTTATTTCAATTTTGCTTCACCAACAACTCACACAAAATAAAGTCAAAGCTTCTCACTTCACACACAACTTCAGAGAGAGAGAGGGAGAGAGAGAGGATGAGTAGAGAAGAGAAGGTGGTGTGCGTGACTGGAGCTTCGGGTTACATAGCAGCATGGCTTGTGAAGCTCCTACTCCAAAGTGGGTATACTGTAAAAGCTACAGTTCGTGACGCAAGTCAGTGTTCTCTCTCTCCTCCAATTTATATCAATCTGTTCAAAATATAGGCCCTGTATTGTGTATCTATTTCAAAATTCATTCTTTCAGATTTTATTTTTTAGATTTAATCATGATTTTATTTTTTTTGGATTGAATTTGTAAAGTTTAATCTCTACCATGAAATGGACGAAATGGTCTATGCATACACCTATCAATATGGTTATTTTGTAGTTGACTTTAGGAGAAATGGAAAATGGTATATAGGAGAAATGAAATTGATGTATGGAATACTATTTAAGAAAAAACCGGATTGACTTACACTTCTTTTGATTTGGATAGGTTTTATACACAATAGAGTGACATATAGATCATGCACTATCATTCACACCCATATAGATTGTGGTAAATGATCCCACCCACTTCATTTTGTTGACCAAAAGTGAGTAAAATTTTTTCTACAAAAATCCACTGTGAAAAATGATACACTGGAAGTTTCAAAAACCTGTAAATTGCTTATTATGTGACCATAGTGACTCTGCACAAGAAACTCACAAAAAGGTGGCACACAAACAGGGTAAACATGTTTTTACCCCCAAAAAATTCTGTTGAATAGTCAAATTGTCATCCCAAATGTTAGGATATAGACAGTTTATGGACATAATTTTTGTCACAACTTAGATGTGAGATTGACTATAAGTGGTTGAGAAAAAGTAGTAAATCAATGTGAAAGTAGTTGTCTATCATTTACAGTCGACCATGTCCAAGTTGTGGTAAGTTATGTCACTAATAGAAGAATTGAAATAGGATCTGAGAGTAGATTTACAAACTTGAATAATATTGGATATGTAGTGCATTGTTATTCTTTTTTTTTTTTTAATTAATGACATATATTATTAACAAGCAACAAAGTACAAAACCACACAGCTAAAGAGCTCTAATCACCCCTTCATTCCCTCAGGACAAAGGCTAACTTAAATCTTTCCAAAAACACACACAAATATCAGTGAGACAGTACTACCCCACTCCACCAACAGCAAAAACACTCTAGTTCTGCAACATAGGAAAATAGAACTTCTTCAAAACAAACCACTGATCAACTCCCTGCTTAAGCTTTTTTATTAAAAACTTTTGTAGATATACCCCATCCCTTCTTTAAGAAAAAACCGGATTGACTTACACTTCTTTTGATTTGGATAGGTTTTATACACAATAGAGTGACATATAGATCATGCACTATCATTCACACCCATATAGATTGTGGTAAATGATCCCACCCACTTCATTTTGTTGACCAAAAGTGAGTAAAATTTTTTCTACAAAAATCCACTGTGAAAAATGATACACTGGAAGTTTCAAAAACCTGTAAATTGCTTATTATGTGACCATAGTGACTCTGCACAAGAAACTCACAAAAAGGTGGCACACAAACAGGGTAAACATGTTTTTACCCCCAAAAAATTCTGTTGAATAGTCAAATTGTCATCCCAAATGTTAGGATATAGACAGTTTATGGACATAATTTTTGTCACAACTTAGATGTGAGATTGACTATAAGTGGTTGAGAAAAAGTAGTAAATCAATGTGAAAGTAGTTGTCTATCATTTACAGTCGACCATGTCCAAGTTGTGGTAAGTTATGTCACTAATAGAAGAATTGAAATAGGATCTGAGAGTAGATTTACAAACTTGAATAATATTGGATATGTAGTGCATTGTTATTCTTTTTTTTTTTTTAATTAATGACATATATTATTAACAAGCAACAAAGTACAAAACCACACAGCTAAAGAGCTCTAATCACCCCTTCATTCCCTCAGGACAAAGGCTAACTTAAATCTTTCCAAAAACACACACAAATATCAGTGAGACAGTACTACCCCACTCCACCAACAGCAAAAACACTCTAGTTCTGCAACATAGGAAAATAGAACTTCTTCAAAACAAACCACTGATCAACTCCCTGCTTAAGCTTTTTTATTAAAAACTTTTGTAGATATACCCCATCCCAAGCATAAGCTTCTGTTTAAGGCAGAGTTTTGAAATTCCCTATGGCAGGCACATAGTGCTTTTAACTTCCAATCATAAGAAGGATACATAAGTCAATGCCTTCCCAAAAAACAATCAATTTTTATTCTCATTGTAGCTCAAAGACATTTGATGTTTCATGCATTCAACATTATCATCTACAATTGCATTTGTTTTCCCACATTTTTGCAACAGGAAGTTGTTGAAAGTATTGCTCTTAGGTTTAAAGTAATGTAAGTTAAGGCTAGATTGTTTCTAGAAATCATTCACAAAGACATCAAAGAAATTCTACTATGTGGTACATGATAAACTTATCGAATGAAATGTATTCAGTTTGTCCAATACTATTATACTTTTGATAGCTTAGTTTCATAAGTTTATTCTTATGGAACCTACTTTCACATTTCTTATATTTCAGTCACAGTTAATTGATCCAGCAGTGAAGGGCACACTTAACGTTCTTCGATCATGTGCAAAAGTTCCTTCTATCAAGAGAGTGATTGTAACATCTTCCATGTCTTCAATTATGTACAACAAAAAACCCCTGACTCCTGATGTGGTTATTAATGAGACTTGGTATTCAGATCCAGTTGCTTGTGAGGAGTTGAAGGTGTGTGTATTGCAGTAGTTATTATATCCTTTTAACTGTATCTTTAGTAGGACTATTATATAGCATTAATCTTTAAAATACCTTTAATAAAAGATCCAAGGTAATGTTTTGATGATGATGTTACTAGAAAGTAGAAACATAGAGCTATACTATTTTGACTTTATATATCTAGTTCTATAAGTATACTTGTTTTCTGAGAAACATTGGAGAGAATATCATCACAAGATTTGTTAACTTGCTTTCACAGTTAGCATATCCATGTTAGTGTCTAGGCTCTTTTTTCTATTTCTTGTAATCATATTTTTCTCAATATTTTTTAATGTAATTAAAGTAACTAGTAATTATTTTTGTGTTCTAGACTCAGATATATGTTGAATCTATAGGTTTCGACGTTTCCAAACCTAAATTATTTAGATTCCAATGCTGCTCTTAATCAAATCAGAGACATTACACTTTTTGTTTTTAGTCCTATATTTCACTCGCTTCTGACAAAGAAGGGTTCCCATTTAATAGTTTTGGGTTTTCTCAGCAATGGTATATGCTTGCAAAGACGTTGGCTGAGGAGGCTGCTTGGACAACTGCTAAAGAAAATAGCATTGACTTGGTAACAATAAATCCACGCTAATTGGTCCACTCATACAGCCAACTCTTACTTCTAGTATTGAGGCGTTTCTGCAGATCATACACGGTACTCTATTGCAACCAATGAGGACTACGTGTATTGTGTTTCATTCTACATAAATTCTAAATATTCAAGTCTGATTAGCATTTCATATGACAAGTTAAAGTCATAACTGGTTTAGCGGATGAAGCATGACAGGTGTATAGGCCTATTCCAATAAATTGTGAGTGCTACCACTCTTTAGAATACTATGAGGATGGATCTAACCTTAGAAGTTACTTGGTATTTTTTGTGATAAGTGACAGTTTTATGAGACTTACTCCTTTGGAAATTCCTTACGGTAGGCTTTACTTAATTCTAGTCCTCTTAACATGGAATGTAAAAATTTCTCTGTTATTTAGAGTTCATTGAAAAACAAGGAGGTTTTAAACTTGACCTTGATCTGCAAGTGCCAACCCCTCTAATGCCACCTGAAATGTATCGGTTGTGATTCAACCTGTATTCCATGGATAAGAAATCTTTCATCTCAACATACACAGCTTGGGAATATGCTTTATAACTTATATTTATCTTGTACAATTTGAGGATGGTAAACAACATCTGCTGAAAGCAGGGTATTCCTGCTATATAAGGTGTACTATTTCAACAATGATCTTGAAGCAATTTTTTTTTGGGATAAAGTGGTCAACTAATGAAAATGAAAATGGTGTATTTAACTATATTGGCCTATTGAAGTTTACTCTCTCTAGCTACATCATCCATATGATGATATTGATTAACTTGTTCTCTCTTTCTTGTTTGTAGGAACCCAAGTTTTCTCAAATGGAATTTATAGACTTGTTGATGTTAGAGATGTTGCAAATGCACATATTCAGGCATTTGAGATTCCTGCTGCTAATGGGAGATATTGTATAGTTGGAGGAGTTACACACTATTCCGAACTTTTTAATATATTGCACAAATTTTACCCTAGTTTGTGCCTACCTAAAAAGTGAGTTATTTATTTGCATGATATTGAATGTCCCTTATTGCCATTGGTGCCATTTTTAATAATAATAATAATAATAAATTGCTTTTATCACCCATAGCAATTCTTTTGACACATAAAAACAAGTTAAAGAGGAGTCAACTGTATTTTCCATTTTTGAATAAGAGTCAATTGTATTTTTTATTTTCGGCAGAAGTGAAGATGACAAGCCTTTGCAACCATTATACAAGATATCCCAAGACAAGGCCAAAAGTTTGGGCATTAGCTTCATTCCTATGGAAGTGAGTGTTAGGGACACTGTTGAAAGCTTCAAGGAGAATGGCATCCTCACTGTTTTGAGTTATGTTATTAAAAGGGAAGTGATTCAAATAAGTACAATTTGTGTATTGCCTATCCTGACTAATGTTTGTTGGGCTTGATGATTCCCATTATGTTAAGATATAAAAAATGTAATGCTTTTGGAAATATTTTAGCTGCAAAACTTCTAAATCAAGTTTGACTCAATCAAGAATGAGGTATTGAATTTAAAATCCAAGTTTTCTAGAGTTATTGCGCTAAAAACTCAAGTCCTCTGGGAAATTTCTTGAATATATGGAAATTGTCAGTCCAACTAGTGCTTGGTGGTTTCCAAATTGCTCACTTCCCTGGTATGGTAAGATTTTTTACTTCAAAATTTCAAAGGATTGGATGTGATTTGCAAAAGTTCTCATACATTCCCAATCCTCTATTAACTTTTTTTTTATTTTTTTTAATACAATTGAATCTTCTACCACCAATTTCTGCCAACGAATGACCAAAATGGCCAAATACCACTTTTTTTGAAAATATTTTGTAATCCACCACTGTTTGGTAAATATTTAGTAATCTACCACTTTTTTGAAACTCGATTTTGTGAACTCGAGTTACATCAAAAAATTTCAAAATTTTTTCATGGTACTCAAGTTCCATAAACTCGAGTACCATGGAAAACTTGATTTTCACAAAATTGAGTTTAAAAAAAAGTGATAAATTGCTAAATATTTCGCAAATAGTGGTAGATTCATACATATTTTCTCAAATAGTGGTATATGGCCATTTTGAACATATTTATGGAGTAAACAATGCTACACACTTCACACATGTCTTGTTACAAACTTACAATGGTTATATTTGACATAATGTGAATAGTAGTTAATCACTATAAAATAAACTCACAATGTTTTCTTCATTACTCAATTTGTCACGCATGATAGTTATGACCATGGTACCTAAACCTAAAACACTCGAAAATATTGGACCAGGCTCCCAATTTACTTGTTAGGAGGGGTAGGGAATTTCCTACAGTAGGAGGCCCCTAACAGCTAATCTAGTAGCCTAAGGGGAGGTACTAAGACCTTTGCAATGATCCTTTGCCTCGTTTATGTATTTCCTGAGAGGGACCAAGTAATACTAAGCTAAATCCCCTTTATCCCCCTTTAGGTTGTTCCTCTTTCTTCTCTTGTGTATATCCCTCTCCCCATTCTTGCCAACCTCCTCTCTTCTAATCTCATTTACCTTTTATAGTGCACCTCTAGTGGAGCCTCAATGATGATGTTCATCCTCTCTGCCATGTGGTTCCCATCTCTATCCAAGATTCCTAATTAAGTGGGATCTTTTGAGAATTCTCTTGAAACTTGTACTTGACGTGGAATGGTACTCGATAGGTGGATTATCCCAAGGCACTATCGTTTGTCTACTCGGGTGGTCGGTGCAGATTGGGTTGACTACTAAGTAAGTCCAACGCCATTGATTTGGTCTTCGGCCCAACAAAGGCTAATGGGCTGGGCCTCGGCCTGATGACCATACAATGACAATTTTAGTACTAACATTATTGTTGAGTAAATGATAATTCTTGAGAGAAATAAAAGAAAAAAAAATGATTACTCTGATTTTAAGCTTCCATATCATAAGATGAACAAGAAGCTTTTTTTGCGTATTTAATATTTGAAAAATGCTAAATCACAACTATTTATACAATTTTTTTGCTATAATTTGCCATGTGGCAATACGTGAATGATGGAGAAAAAGTAGTAAGTCTATGTCGGTTCATAGCTCTTATCACTCATAACTCAACAAGTGAGGAGCTCTGGTAAAAATTATGTAAATAGGTGTAGTTTTTGCATTGTTGTTTATATTTCTACTTCTTTTATTATTGTTTTAAAATGTGGTTGTATCCTTTCCAAAACACTACGCTATAAACATTGCCTATGTAATGGCTAACCGGATATAATTATCCACATGATATATACAAAAGTTATACCAAAAAAAAAAAAAAAAAACGCTGAACTTAAAATGTGGATCCAAACATATACTTCAAAAGATTTGTTCACATGTACATTCCATTATGCTTTCTTTTTTATCCTCTTAGTCTGTGTGTATGAACAGTAATTTGTACTGTTTATGCACATGGATTCACTATACAAAGACAAAATATACAGTTTATATACTGTTCACGTACGATTTATGTATTATTTACGGATCCCACGACACTATTTACATATTTAAAATTTATTTTACTATAATATTTTTAATTTTCAACAAAATAAATCGTATTTAAAAATATTTTGCTACGCTAGTCGCATGATAATGACCATTCGATTCAGCGTTTTCGGCCAAAAACACGTTCGTCCAAAACGTGATTTTATGTGTTAGCCTGTTAGGTGAAATTTTACCATTTTAGTTGTATTTTATATATATTTTTTATGTGACTACCCAACTTTTGTTTTGTATTTTATACATTTTTTCTGTTTATGGCAGTGGGTAGTATGTCCTTGTCCTTGTGCCCAGGCTATT
Source organism: Quercus wislizeni (assembly GCA_023055345.1). Classification (NCBI taxonomy): domain Eukaryota; kingdom Viridiplantae; phylum Streptophyta; class Magnoliopsida; order Fagales; family Fagaceae; genus Quercus; species Quercus wislizeni. The sequence goes on from JALGQJ010000003.1 coordinate 20,989,854, forward strand.
GGGTAGGCCTGCATGGCTCAGGACCTTCCTTACACCTTTTGTAATCGTTGTTTATTTAAATATACTATTCTACCATGTTTCGGTAAAAAAAAAATTCATTATTGTTGGAAAAATGTTTTTTGTCCTTATATATTACCCTCAACTTTTTCTCAAGAACACGTTCTCGGCCCAAACACACTTTTGTCCAATTACTGTTTCCTTTTATTTATTTATTAGTTTCTTCACGTGTTTGTGGGATTTTGAAACAAGAAGAGATCAAATAAATGATGTGCCTATGGGCTTCGGCAAGCGAAGAAGAAGTGAAAGAAGAGAAATATCCTAATGGGAGATGGGAAATGAGAATTGGGAGTAGATAGAAAGGGGAAAACAAAAAATGAGTGATAAAGAATGAAACCTAATTAATTATTTTTTTATTATTATTTTTTTTTGAGAAAACCGTCAAGAACTTTTATTCAGACTACAGATAAACTGCCGTCAATCAATACAAGATAGTTAACATCATAAGGGATGTCCTCTAACCAAACTTTAGGTACATCAAGATACTTGGCTAATTTAGCTAGCTTATCAGACACAGAAATCTAATTGGTTGGAGAAAATATGGGTGGGTGAGGTTATTGGCGGAGTTGATTAATTGTTGATAAGGTTTGTGGGTTTAATATTATTTTTGTACTTAGTGAGCACGTGGGTTTAATTTTTTTAAAGAATACTCTATTTTTTTTTGTTCAAAAATGATTTTATTAAATTTTAGATAAAACTTAAATACAATACATTAGGTTTCCTAATTGAATTCATTAATCAATAAAAAAAGACATATAGTTTTATCTTTTTGAAGAAAAATTAAATTCAATACAGTAATAGAAATAGACTCCAAGATGGTTGTTTTATTAGTAGTTGCCATTTTTTTTAATATGATATGGTACAATATAAACTTGATTATTGGTATGCTTTTTTTTTTTTTTTTTTTTTTTTTTTTTTTTTTTGCGTAATCATTTTGTAATCTGTGATGATGAAAACTTAAATAGTTAATTACTATTATAAATAATTAAGACACTAATAAAAAATAATAATTAAGACAAACTATAATATTAATATTATTATTATTATTATTATTAAGAAGGTGAAACCATAATTATGAGAGAATTACCTAATATATACTTTGCCCTTTTTGGTAATTTACACCTCAAATTGCAATTTTGATAAATGCATTTTTAATAACTTTTATCAATCATTCTACTTTTTAAAAAGTCCAATTTCATAATACACTTATTAAAATCACCATTTTTTCAAAACCCACAATTTCAAAAAGCCACTTTGATGCTTCATGCTTCTAATGAAGAAATTAAAAAACTCAATTCCTCTCCCTAATTATTGAATTATTAATATATATATATATATATATATATATTTTAAAAAGAGCTCAACAACTAGGATTGCATTTTGCATGAATTACTTGAATCTGGTATACCATTTCCATGTTCATGTTCACGCTGGTTTCCCTTTGTATTGAATAATTCTTCATTTTTTTTAAAAAAAAAAATCCAATAAAAAAATTCAATTAAGGAATTGAGGTGACAATTTGGTGACATCTGGTATTAAGTAACTGATGTAGCACCATTTACAAGGATATATAGTTACCACATCAATTTGATAGGTATATTTTTAGTAAAATTTGCAAAATGGTATCATTAGTATAGTGATTATCAAGCTATTTATTTCTATCAGGGATTGAAACGACGCATGAAGAAAGTTAGCAAGGCTTTGGACATATTCTTGGAAAATATCATCGAGGAGCATGAAAAAATTCCTAGTGGTCAACAAGATCGTGATGAGCAAGTATACATTATTGATCGAACAAATATCAAGGCTACCATACTAGAAATGATTCTGGGTGCGAATTAAACTACAGCTGATGCAATTGAGTGGACCTTTTCTGAACTCTTGAGATATCCACGAGTGACGAAACATGTACAGGAGGAGCTAGAACATGTAGTTGGAATGAATAGGATGGTGGAGGAGACTGATTTGGCAAAATTACCATACTTGAATATGGTGGTGAAGGAATTAAGCTTAAGACTACATCCTGTTGCACCAATACCAATCCCACATGAATCCATGGAGGACATTGAGGTCAATGGATATTATGTCCCCAAGAAATCACGAATAATAATAAATTTTTAAGCTATTGGACGAGATCCTTATATGTGGTCTAATAATGTGCAAGAATTCTACCCTGAAAGATTCATAAATAGTAATATAGATCTCAAAGGACATGACTTCCAGCTTACCCCATTTGAGTCTGGTCGCAGAGGGTGCCCTAGAATACATCTAGGCCTTACAATCGTTAAATACATTCTAGCTCAATTACTACATTGCTTTCACTAGGTGCTTCCTAGTTGCATGTTGCCTAATGACTTGGACATGAGCGAGGCGTTGGGGCTATCAATGCAAAGAGCCAAGCACTTGTCTGCCATGCCAACTTATCGTCTACTTGGTTAAATCTATAAGGCATATTTAATGAAATCTGAGAAATAAATGCCATGTTTGGTTCATGAGAAACATGGTGTATTTTGTTTTTATTTTCTGTTTTTGGTGTGACCTATCAATAAAAAAACTTGTCTAATTTGTTTTTAGTTCTTATTTTCGTTTTCAATACCCAAAATATGTGTGTATGAAAACAAAAAAATAAAAACTTTTTAGCATTTATTTTTCCAGCAAAAATAAGTATGATGACATTCTCCTAATAAAAAACTAAAAATGAGTGCAGTCCACTGCTATGACCTGTCTTACTCAAGTCAACTTTGTAAGTGAAAAAATTAGATTTTTTTCAAAAAAATAAAAAATATGAACCACGTGAAAAACGGGTTTGTCAATGTTTTCCTTCTCAAATCCTGTATTTAAAACAGGTGCCAAATAAAGGCAAAAAAGAAAATGGATTCTTTATCCTAAATTCAGATTCAGAAAGTGAATACTCATTTTCAAAAAAGAAAACAAAATACGATATATTTTTTAGAACCAAGTAGGGCCCAAGTCTCTATAAAAATATGCATATGGACATGGCCGAATGGAAAAACACAAGGCCATACAATTTCTTTTTTCAACTTTCTAGTAATTTATTGTTTTGATGCTCGACACTTCTTTTACTTATTTTAATTAGAGTAATGATTATTACATAATGGTTGCCGCACACTACTATACATAGATCGACTGAAATTGTGTTTTAAAAATACTATTTCATAATTTCATAATTATAATTAAAATCATGTTTTTGAGTGTGTAGGAGAATGTTTTTGAAATGGTAAAATAAGATATGATACCATTTTTCATTGGGAATGCTCTAAAATGTTAACTTGATTTTTGACCGCACATTGTAGTTAAGTAGTTTTAGGATCCGTTTGGATTGAACTTATTGTTGCTGAAACTAAAAACTGAAAACTAAAAACTGAAAACACTGTAACAAAATAATTTTTAAATGTGTGAATAGTACTGTGCGACCCATTTTTAATATTTTTTTCTAAATAAAGTGACTGTGGGTCCCATGAACAGTATTGAAACAGTGCGTGAACAGTGACATTTGTCTCATGAACAGTAAATTTTGTCTCCTCCTTCTCTGAAACGCGTGAAAGCAAAAAAAAAAAAAAAAAGAGAGAGAAAAACGCAACGCAGGATTCAGCGGAAAACGCTGAATCCAAACGGACACTTAAAGTGTTCACAGTCCCCTGTCGCAAGTGAAAATATTAGTTGTTTATTTTAATATCAAATAAAATAATATTTTTCTCACTTACTTTTCCCTTTTCCTCATTTTTTTTTTTTTTCTTTCACTCTCTGGTTCGTATGCTCACCTCTCTTTTCTATTTTCATTCTTTCTCTCCTCTCTCCTATTTCTCTATCTCTCCATCTCTATTGGGTTTGGAGGTGGTAGTTGATTTTGGAGGTTTCGACTGTGGTGGAGATGGTGATTGATTTTGGGGGTTGTGATTGTGAGTTTTGTGACTTGCTATGGGCTCAGCAATGGGCCTATGGAGTTTTTATTTTTGGGCTTTCTGGGTACCATCTTTTGTGTTTTTTTGTGATTTTCTTTTATTAGAATAGTCAAACATTTGAGGCTTCAATTCTAAAATTTGATGGAAAAATTATTGGATACTCCGAAATTACCATAAATGTGTACTCTCATTTTTATATGAATTATAGATCCCACCATAAATTTAATTAGTAGGATCTACAGTTATGTAAGAGGAAGAAGTACGCATTTATGGTATTTCAGGAGTACTCAATAATTACCCAATTTAAAGGCTACGTGACTGCCGACTGGCGAGATTGAGTTGACAATATGATGGGATTTATTTTGTTGAATTTGGCCACACAATTATTGTACCCATCCTAATTCTTTATTTATTTATTTATAAGGTGCGGCTTGTGTCTAGTGAAAATTATCACCGGTTTCAATGACTTCAATGGGCCTATGGAGTTTTTATTTTTGGGTTTTTTGGTACCATCTTTTGTGTTTTTTTTGGGATTTTCTTTTATTAGAATAGTCAAACATTTGAGGCTTCAATTCTAAAATTTGATGGGAAAATTATTGAATACTCCGGAATTATCATAAATGTGTACTCTCATTTTTATATGAATTGTAGATCCCACCATAAATTTAATTAGTGAGAGCTATAGTTATATAAGAGGAAGGAGTACGTATTTATGGTATTTTAGGAGTACTCAATAATTACCCAATTTAAAGGGCACGTGACTGCCAACTGGTGAGATTGAGTTGACAATATGATGGGATTTTTTTTGTTGAATTTGGCCACACAATTATTGTACCCATTCTAATACATTATTTATTTATTTATAAGAGTGCGGCTTGTGTCTAGTGAAAATTATCACTGGACATGTTGGATTACGGATACGTGTTCACTCTTGAATAAGTATCCGAATCTTGACGTGTCCCGTGATAATTTTCACTGGACACAAGTCCTTCCCTATTTATAATGAAATGTACATTAGCCATTTTCCAGTTCCCATGCACTTTCACAAGAGTTCATAAATTATAATCCCCCAGTTCCAAACACCTCTTCAGTCCCATACCTTTACTCAACTCAATTCCCAAAATGTCTCCATTGACATTAGCTATTTTCCTTCTACTATCCATCTGGACATTCATACACATCCTATCTCGGCCAAAGAACCACAAAAATCAGCCTAAACTCCCACCGGGCCCTCGTTCCTTACCAATCATCGGTAACCTTCACATGCTAGGTAGTCTCCCACACCGTGCCCTCCATAGATTAGCCAAAAAATATGGACCCATCATGTCAGTACGGCTTGGCCATGTACCAACTATTGTGGTCTCATCTCCTCAAGCTGCTGAGCTATTTTTAAAGACCCATGACACCATTTTTGCTAGCCGACCTAAACTCCAAGTCTCTGAGTACTTGGCTTATGGTACCAAGGGCCTGGCTTTCACCGAGTATGGTTCATATTGGCGCAACATTAGGAAACTATGTACGTTGCAACTTCTTAGTGTTTCAAAAATAGATTCATTTGCGCCTATGAGGAAGGAGGAGGTAGGATCACTGGTGCAGTCACTGAAAAAAGCTGCGGCGGTGCATGAGGTCGTGGACCTTAGTGGGAAAGTGTGTGAACTTAATGAGGAAACTACATGTAGAATGATATTTGGGCGAAGTAGTGATGATAGATTCGACTTGAAAACGCTTATTGAGGAGGCCTTGAGCTTGGCAGGGGCTTTCAATCTAGCTGATTATGTGCCTTACCTTGGGGCACTTGATCTACAGGTACGTAAGTTTCTATCAATTTAACTTTATCCGAGTCTTATTAAATCTTTATGATTAGCTAAAGTGACCATGTATTTGGAGGAGGATTATGAAGTTTGGCTTGATTTGCTAGCTCTTAATCTTTGCAATCTTCCATATATAGCCAAATCCAAAATCTGATTGGTCTATTATTTATTTATTTATTTTGTTGGAAAAGTTAAAGGATGTGTTTAGCAAATAATTTTAGAAATTTTTTTTATAGGAAAAGAAAAATTCAACTGGTCTTTTTGACAGTGTTTTATATATTTTTTTTTATAAAAATAATAACAAAATTTTTCTAAAATAATCTATTAATAAGGACTATTTAAAAAAAAAAAATAGAAATACTTAGATATGCTCCCTAAATCATGCATCTTGAACCCTCCCCCAGATGGGCCAGATCCGACATCTCGAGCCCATTTCCCCTGATGATATATTTTTCTATTTAAACTTTATGGTTGTGGTATAAGAAAAATAAGACATGTTTAAATCTAAGATTTTAAATCTCCATAAAATCTTTGCATAACACGACCTCCTTGAAAATCACATGACTAATCATTTCAAGTATTATATTGTTTTGTCCCTTTCTCAACAATTCTTTTACTCTTTTTTTTTTCTTCGTATTTTAATTCCTTACACTTCGATAAGTAATAAACTAATCTTATCCAAGGTTTTTAAACCCGAACCAAACCGTACGGTCTGACTGGGTTAACCATGAACCGTTTATGAAAACGGTTTTTTATATACAAGAACCAGCCATGTAAACAATATGAGAGAACCGCTTGAACCGAGGTCTAACCTAAAAAAACGTTCAAATCATAAGCTGGTTCAACCATATTTCTGAAGAAATTTGCTTTCCGATCTGAAATTCTGGCATGGATCTGAAGTGAGAAAAAATAATAAAAAGAGGAAATGATGAAGAAGATCCGAAAATGAAGCAAAAAATATAAGAAGCACCGATGATATAGTGAGATTTAAAAAAAAAAAAAAAGAAGAAGAAGAAGAAGAAGAAGAAGGAGATGAGATGAGTTGCATACGTGAGGAGGACAATGGATGGGAGTAAGAGCTGGTGGTAGGAAACTGTGTATAGGAAGTAATGTAAAGCATCACAAAAGGAGAGTAATAGTACGAAGAGATAAATCTGAAATGACGTGGTTGGGTGGGTCGGTGGGAGTTAGAATATAATAATGAGATTAAAATTGAAAATGAGTTTTGAAAAATGCAAATAGTCAAATATTTCATGGTTTTTTTATTATATATATATATATATATATTTATTTATTTATTTATTTTTATGAAAGTCAATTACCCCCACTGTACTAGTAAAAGAGAGTTTTTACTCACTCTCTTTTTCTATTTCTTTTCCTTTTTAAAAAAAAATAAAAAAAATTTCATCATCTATACTCTTATTTGGATTTTTTTAAAACATTATAGGTAATTCATTAATTTATAACATTTAGGTATAATAAGAATAAGTAATAATCTTTTATTTGAAAGTTTGTTTCAATTTTTAAAAATATTTTAGTCAAATTTGCTAATATTTACAAATTTAATATATTTATTTTATTTTATTTTATTATTAAATTAATTATAACGTCATCACAGTTTAATCTCGGTCGACCTCGGTTGAACCTTTAAAACCTTGAACCTCTCCCTTTAACGGTTCTTTAAATGGTCTGGGTTTGAAAAGCTTGATCTTATCTTCTACCACCCTATTCCAATTCCACAAGACTACAATATTTGCAATTGACAGAGCATATATGCCCATAATTGGTTCAATAAATTCGGGTCCATTCACAAATTTGGACTTCAATGCCACGCATATTTATGGAGTAAACAGTACCACACACTTCACACATGTTTTGTCACAATTGTTCTATTTGACATAATGTGCTTAGTAGTTCGTTATTATAGCATAAACTCACAATTTTTTCTTCATCACTCAGTTTATCACGTAGGACAATTGTGACAAAATTTATAGTACTGACATTATTGTTGAGTAAATGATAATTCTTAGAGAAAAAAAAAAGAAAAAAAAGAAGAAGAAAAGAACTGATTATTTTGGTTTCAAGCTATTGTATCATAAGATGAACATGATGTTTTCCTGCATATTTTATATTTGAAAAATGCTAGATCACAACTATATGTACAATTTTTACACAATTTTCTATGTGACAAGTTGTGAGTAATGAAGAAAAAATGACTGTTTCATGTCAATCCATACTTTTATCACTCACAACTCGCTAAGTGATGAGTTGCGACAAAAATAATGTAGACAGATGTAGTCTTTGCATTGTTCTTTATATTTCTACTTTTATTATTGTCTTAAAATGTGGTTGTATTCTTTCTAGAACACTACGCTATGAACGTTGCCTATGTAATGGCTAAAAGGATAAAATCATCCACGTGATAATATACAAAAGTTAAATTTTGTATATTAAATTTATGAGGGATAAAGCATGAAACCTAGTTTATTTTTTTTAATAAAAAATTTAGCAGCATGGAACCGAATTGGTTGGAGAAAATATGGGTGGGTAAGGTGTCACCTACGTACTGGTGGAGTGGATTTATTGTTGATAAGGTTTGTGGGTTTAATATTACTTTTGTACTTAGTGAGTATGTGGGTTTAATTTTTTTAAAGAGTACCTTTTTTTCCAAAATTGATTTTATTTGAGTTTAGGTAAACTTATACACTGTAGATTAGATTTCCTAATTGAATTCACAGACTTAGTGGCATTAATCAATAATTAAAAAAAAAAGCATATAGTTTTATCTTTACCAAGAAAAATTAAATTCAATACAATAATAGAGATAGACTCCAAGATGGTTGTTTTACTAATAGTTGCCTTTTTTTTAAAATAAAAAATAAAAAATAAAAATAATGTGGTACAATATAAACTTGATTATTGGTATGCATTTGATTTTTTTTTTTTTTTTTTTTGCATTATCATTTTGTACTCTGTCATGATGACAAATTAAATAATTAATTACTATTATAAATAATTAAGACACTAATAAAAATAATAACTAAGACAAACTATAATATTAATATTAATATTATTATTAATAAGAAGGTGAAACCATAATTATGAAAGAATTACCTAATATATAGTATGCATTTTTTTTTTTTAATTTACACTTCAAACTGCAATTTTGCTAAATGCATTTTTAATAACTTTTACCAAACATTCTACTTTTTAAAAAGTCAAATTCCATACTACACTTAATAAGATCACCAATTTTTCAAAACGCACAATTTCAAAAAGTCACTTTGATGCTTCATGTTTCTAATGAAGAAATAAAAAACTCAAATCCTTTCCCTAATTATTGAATTAAAAGATATAACAGACCTTAATGACTAGGACTGCATTTTGCATGAATTAGGTGGATCTGGTATACCATTTTCATGTTCATGCTCATGCTGGTTTCCCTTTGTATTGAATAATTCTTCATTTTTTTTTTTAAAATTCCAATACAAAAATTCAATTAAGGAATTGAGGTGACAATTTGGTTACGTCTAGTATTGAGTAAGTAACTGATGTAGCACCATTTACATGGATGTATAGTTATCGCATCAATTTGATAGGTATATTTTTAGTAAAATTTGCGAAATGGTATTGAAGAGGATAAAATATGAAATAAGGCTTGGCGAGCCCAATAGGCCCATTGGCGAGCCCGATAGGCCCATGTCCACAAGCCCAAAGGAGGTAGAGCCCATCCTTCGCATGGGCCCCTGACAGGACGAAGGCCCAGACTTGCCCACTACGTTTCAAGAAACTTGCTCTACAAGGATGAGAGGCTTGCTCTGCAAGGATGGGAGGCTTGCTCTGCAAGGATGGGAAACTTGTTCTGCAAGGATGGGAGGCTTGCTCTACAAGGATGAGAGGCTTGCTCTGCAAGGATGAAGCTTGCTCTACAAGAATAGGGGGCAGGACCTCACCACTATAAAAAGGCCCCAACACCCTCATAAAAAGGTACGCGTAACTGACTCCTCTCTAGCACTCTAGAGTTGTAAAAAACATTTTCTGACTTAACCTTCGGAGGGTGTTTGGCCGGCTCCACACCGGTGCCCTTTGAAGGTGTTTCTGTATTGTTATCTCTTTCAGGCAACGGTTATTCGAGTACAAGGACCGTGCATCTCACTGGTGAACATTTCGGCATCATCAGTTGGCGCCGTCTGTGGGAAGACGATCGTGACAGCTTAAGCCATTATTGCCTCCCGGACAAAAGAGTTGCATGGTACTCACACGCTCGATGGCCAACACCAACGACGTTCAAGGCGACGAGCCGCCGAGGCCCACCGCATTAGAAAGACAGGTTCAGACCCTCGCGGCCGCAGTAGAACGCCTCACAAAACAGAATCACGACCTGGAGGAACAGTTGCGACAGAAGAACCCGGGACACAACGGTCAGGAGGAGGAGAACCAGGAGGACAGCTCCGAAAGAAGGGGGCTTGAGAAGCAAGAGGGCAGTAATGAGCCCAGTAGAACGGAGATGCGGAATTCGAGCATGCCCTCCCTTACGAATGCGTCCCCACCGCCCATCCTCGCAGAGATGCAGGCGATGAAAGAGCAGATGGAGGTCATGATGAACGCCCTCAAGGGACGCGTCTCCAGCGACCTTGACGACTTAGTGAATAAGACGGACTTGCCGTTCACCGCACCAGTCAACTCCTGTCCCCTGCAGCCGAAGTTCCGGATGCCACAGGTTGAGAGCTACGACGGGATCAAGGACCCATTAGATCATCTGGAAACCTTCAAGACCATGATGCACCTCCAAGGGGTACCGGATGAAATCATGTGTAGGGCCTTCCCTACGACGCTGAGGGGCGCGGCAAGAATCTGGTTCAGCAGACTGACGCCAAATTCGATCAACACCTTCAAGGAGCTAAGTGCCCAATTCACCTCGCACTTCATCGGGGGACACAGGTACAAGAAATCTACAGCATGCCTAATGAGCATCAGGCAGCGGGAGGACGAAACGCTGTGGTTATACATAACTCGCTTCAACAAGGAAGCACTTTCCATTGATGAGGCTGATGACAAGATTTTGGTGGCAACCTTCACGAATGGCCTGCGGAAGGGAAAATTCCTGTTCTCCCTGTACAAAAACGATCCGAAGACCATGTCTGAGGTACTCTACAGGGCCACGAAGTACATGAATGCGGAGGACGCACTATCGGCCAGGGAAGACAAACCCAGGAAGAGAGAGAGACCGGAAGATACCAGGCAGGACCACGGAAAGAAGAAAGCAAGAACGGGAGACAGGCGCGAGGATAAACGTTCTAAACCCCCAAGAGGGAGATTCACAAGATTCACCCCTCTGAACGCCCCGCTAGACCAGGTGCTGATGCAGATCAAAGACGAGGGATCTCTGACGTTCCCAAGGAAGCTGAAGAGCGATCCAGCCAAACGATCCAAGAACAAGTATTGCCGTTTCCACCGCGATCACGGTCACGACACTGCGGATTGCTATGATCTGAAACAGCAAATTGAGGCCCTCATCAGAGAAGGAAAACTGCAGAAGTTCGTTAGCAAGGATAGGACGGACACTCAAGCACAGGAACAGGCCCCCCGGCGGGAAAACGACCATCAGAAGCCCCCTATTGGGGACATAAGGATGATTATAGGGGGCACGACAGTGACGGGATCATCCAAGAAGGCCCGGAAGACCTACCTTAGAATGGTCCAAAATGTGCAGACAACGGGTTCAGTACCCAAGATGGCACGGAGAGAAAGTCCGATTATTGGGTTCTCGGAGGACGATGCGAGACGCCTCTACCATCCGCACGATGACGCCCTCGTTGTCAGTTTAAGGGTAGTAGATTACAACGTACACCGGATGCTGGTCGACAACGGCAGCTCGGCAGACATCCTGTACTACCCAGCATTCCAGCAGATGGGAATGGATAGAGCACGGCTAACACCAACGCATGCCCCGTTGGTCGGCTTTGGAGGAACAAGGATACTCCCGTTAGGAGCAATCACACTCTCAGTGACGGTCGGTGACTATCCGCAACAGATCACTCAAGACGTGACCTTCTTAGTGGTCGACTGCTCATCCGCATACAACGGTATAATAGGGCGACCAACACTGAACTCTTGGAAAGCAGCGACCTCAACATACCACCTGATGATCAAGTTCCCTACTGAGTACAGAATTGGAGAATTGCGAGGAGATCAGGTGGCCGCCTGGGAATGTTACGTCGCCATGCTGGAAATGGAGGATCACCAGCAGACCTTGTGCATTGGCGAGCAGCGGACCGTCGCAGAGCCGGTAGAAGAGTTGGAAGAAGTCACGCTCAATGAATCGAGACCCGAACGGACGACCAGAATGGGCACCCTGGCCAGCCAGACGGTAAGGCAAGACTTGGCAAACTTCCTGAAGAGGAATCAGGACATATTCGCGTGGAGCCACGAAGATATGCCAGGAATCGATCCGTCAGTGATAGTCCATAGGCTGCATGTCAACCCGGACTCCCCCCCAGTCCGGCAGAAGAAGCGGGTGTTCGCGCAGGAACGGGACAAAGCGGTGGCGGAAGAAGTTAGAAAACTGCTGGAGGCGGGGTTTATCCGAGAAGTCTACTACCCCGACTGGCTAGCAAATGTGGTTATGGTGAGAAAGAACAGCGGAAAGTGGAGAATGTGCGTTGACTTCACGGACCTTAACAAGGCGTGCCCGAAAGACAGCTATCCGCTCCCAAGGATAGACACTCTGGTAGACTCGACGACCAGACACGAGCTCTTGAGTTTCATGGACGCCTTCTCAGGCTATAACCAGATTAAAATGGAGGAGGAGGATCAGGAGAAGACCTTTTTTGTAACTAGCCAAGGACTTTTCTGCTACAAGGTGATGCCATTCGGACTCAAGAACGCGGGGGCTACATATCAAAGGTTGATGAACAGGATGTTCGCGCACCAGCTCGACAGGAACGTACAAGTCTATGTCGACGACATGTTGGTAAAGAGCGTGCGCGAGAACGACCATCTCAGCGACCTTCAGGAGACATTCGACACCCTTCGGTCGTACAACATGAAGCTGAACCCAAGCAAGTGTGTGTTCGGGGTTACGGCCAGGAAATTCTTGGGATTCATGGTGTCCCAAAGGGGTATAGAAGTCAACCCAGAGAAAGTGCGAGCCATAATGGAGTTAGAGCCCCCGAAGACAGTGAAGGCAGTCCAGAGCTTGAACGGAAAAGTTGCGGCCCTGAACAGATTCGTCTCCAAAGCGACAGATAAGTGCTTGCCTTTCTTCCAAGTACTGAAGAAATCATTCGAGTGGACGGACGAATGTCAGAAAGCATTCGAGGACTTGAAGAAGTACCTGTCGTCCCCACCACTTCTCAGCCCGTCCGTGCCAGGAGAAGAGCTATATCTCTACATTGCGGTCTCGCAAGCAGCCGTCAGCGCGGCCTTGGTACGGGATGACGGACGCTCCCAACGACCAGTCTATTTTGTGAGCAAGGCATTTCAAGGAGCAGAAGAAAGGTATCCCCGGATGGAGAAACTGGCCCTTGCCCTCATGACTGCTGTGCGGAAACTCAAACCCTATTTCCAAGCTCATGTAATCGTAGTCCTGACGGACCAACCTCTGAAGAAAGCAATGTGCAGCCCCGAGGCGGCAGGAAGAATGGCCTTGTGGGCAATTGAGCTAAGCGAATTCGACGTACGGTACCGTCCACGAACTTCGATGAAGGGGCAAGTAGTGGCAGACTTCATAGCAGAGTACACCCAGCCGGAAGACGAAGGGGCTAAAGAACAGAAACTGTGGATCATTCACACGGACGGGTCATCAAATCAGCACTCAGGAGGAGCCGGTGTAGTTATGCGGACACCAGAAAGGGATAAGATCGAGTGCATGATAAGACTAGACTTCCCTACGACCAACAACAAGGCGGAGTACGAAGCCTTGGTAGCTGGATTGGATCTCGCAAGGGTTGCAGGCGCCGGAAACATGATCATACATTGTGACTCCCAGGTGATAACCAGTCAGATCAATGGCAATTTTGAGTGTAGGAATGAGAGGATGAAGAAGTACCTGGAGGAAGTGAAGGGTCGAATCGCCGGCCTCGAGGTCAAATTCGTTTAGATCCCAAGGGAGGAAAACGAGTGCGCCGACCGTTTGGCAAAAGCGGCCTCCGCAGAATTCATGAATGCGCCTAAACAGGTATTATCCTTTGTTCAAACTTGCTCACTTATTGACGACGGGAGGAAGATACAAGAGATAGATGTTGAAGAGGATTGGACAGCACCCCTAAAAGAATATCTAGGGTCGGGCTCTCTGCCGGACGAAAAGGATGCTGCAAGGAGATTGAAGGTCCGGGCCTCGCGATTCGTACTGATCAAAGACACCTTGTACAAAAGAGGTTTCTCTCGACCTTACCTAAGGTGTCTAAGCCACGGCGAAGCAGATTATGTGATGAGGGAAGTCCACGAGGGGATTTGCGGGAATCACTCTGGAGCACGGTCTTTGGTGCATAAACTCATCCGAGCCGGATACTACTGGCCTACAATGCTCAGGAACGCCCAATCATATGTGAAGGCTTGTGATAAGTGCCAGAGGTTCAGTAATCTGATCAGACGACCATCGGAAGAACTCTCACCCATGACGGCCCCTTGGCCGTTCGCGCAATGGGGGTTAGACATCATGGGCCCTTTCCCAACGGCTCTAAAACAGCTGAAGTTCCTTGTAGTCGGCATCAACTACTTCACCAAGTGGGTCGAAGCAGAACCCCTTGCCACTATCACAGAGAAAAACATCCGTGCCTTCGTGTGGAAGAACATCGTGTGCAGGTACGGGATTCCGAGGGTGCTTGTCTCCGACAATGGAAAACAGTTCGACAATAGCGCGTTCAAAAGTTTCTGCTCAGAGCTAGGCATTCGGAATCATTACTCGTCACCAGCTCACCCGCAGGCAAACGGACAGGTAGAAGTCACGAATAGGACACTGCTGAAGATCATCAAGACCCGGCTTGAGGGGGCAAAAGGTATCTGGCCAGACGAACTGCCAAGCGTCTTGTGGGCATATCGAACGACTGCAAGGACACCCACAGGGGAGACCCCGTTCCGACTTGCATACGGAGCCGATGCAGTCATCCCAGCAGAGATTGGCCTCACCAGCCATCGCGTACAAAGCTACACGGAGGACAAAAATGAAGAAGCTATGCGCCTCCAGCTAGACTTGGTGGACGAGGTCCGAGCAATAGCTGAACAGAGATTGGTGCGATACCAGAACCTCATGTCAAAGAACTACGACTCAAGGGTAAAGTACAGGGATTTCCAGATCGGCGACCTGGTACTACGGAAGGTCATGGGCGCTACCAAAGACCCTACCCAGGGGAAGCTCGGACCAAATTGGGAAGGACCGTTTAGAATCACATCGTGGCGTAGGAAGGGCACGTACCACCTCGAAACCATGGATGGAAAAAAGCTCCAGCATCCATGGAATTCGGAGCACCTTCGGAAATACTACCAGTAGAAGTGACGTTTAAATTCCCCAATGTATATTTACTAGACTTCGATTATTCTGAAGCAGTCTTTTGATTAATGAAGGAACATTCAGGACCTTGCTGTGTAAATCTCACTACTAAAAGACTGCTACCACGGAGTGAACAGACCCCACCATAGGTTAATAGTTTTAAAAGTTCACTAAGTGGACGGACCCCACCATGGGTTAAAAATTCAACAAGTTCACTAAGTGGACGGACCCCACCATGGGTTAAAAATTTATAACTTCACTAAGTGGACGGACCCCACCATGGGTTAAAAATTTATAAGTTCACTAAGTGGACAGACCCCACCATGGGTTAATAGTTTACAAGTTCACTAAGTGGACGGACCCCACCATGGGTTAAAAATTCAACAAGTTCACTAAGTGGACGGACCCCACCATAGGTTAAAAATTTATAAGTTCACTAAGTGGACGGACCCCACCATGGGTTAAAAATTTAACAAGTTCATTAAGTGGACGGATCCCACCATGGGTTAAAAATTTAACAAGTTCACTAAGTGGACGGACCCCACCATGGGTTAAAAATTTATAAGTTCACTAAGTGGACGGACCCCACCATGGGTTAAAAACATGCGAGTTCATTAAGTGGACGGACCCCACCATGGGTTAAATATTTATAAGTTCACTAAGTGGACGGACCCCACCATGGGTTAAAAACATGCGAGTTCATTAAGTGGACGGATCCCACCATGGGTTAAAAATTTATAAGTTCACGAAGTTAACGGACCCCACCATGGGTTAGGAATTTACACCAATTCACAAGGTAGACGGACTCAACCAGGGCCGAACCTATACAAATCCAAAAAATGGACGAACCCAAACAGTTCGCGAAATTATGCAAGCCCGTCACGTGGGCAGCCATCAGGGGTCATGACCACTTTCAAAGGAGTGAACGGATCCGATTGAGGTCGCGAAAAATATAAAGGTCCACGACGTGGACGGATCAAATTAAGCAAGTATTTAAAGCATCAAGACGGAGAACACAATTATCAATGCGATATTAAAAGAAACATTTAAATTAATAAGTTTGAATGTCGAATACAACGGATACCAAATGGCCCTACATACGACGGGCAAAAATCCAAAAGAGTTTTCAAAATACAAAAAAAATGGTAAACGGCTACACGTCAGGGACGACGGGGTCTTTGGCTTCAGGAGTTTTTCCTTCTTCAGCTTGAGGCTCAGGGACGGCGGTGACAGGCCTTTCCTCCACGAAAAGGTCAGCCGTATCATCAGAGGTGTCTGGTTGGATGGACATACCCTCCGCGACGTTGATGTCGACGGCTGAGAAGTCAAACTTAGGGTATAGAGCTTTGGCCTGACGGAGAGCATCCTCAAAGCCATCAGTGTATGAAGTTCCAAGCTCCGTCAGGAGGGCGTCGGAGTCACGATACTCCTGGACGGCCTTCTCTTTGGCTAGGCGAAGCTCGTCCTCCTTATCCTCCAGGACGGCCTTGAGTTCCTCCATCATCCTCTGGTTCTCGTCCCTCGCCTGCTCCGCCAGTTTAAGCTTCTTTTCCGTCACCACCTTCCAATTTTTGAGCTCGAGCAGCTCCTCTTCCGCCTGCCTGGCCTTGTCACGGACCCTTTCCAGCGCCGTCTCATGGTGGAGAGCTCGGTCCATAAGGCCCTTCGTCATGAGCATGGCCTGACGACAACATAAAACTTTGTTAAAAATGATAACAATGGAAAATAGAAAGATGAATGGTGACGGATTCTTACTTGGGCAATGCTGAAGAGGCCCGTCTCCCCCATGGCCTTCGTCGAGTGGTTCCCAAGGTCCTCGCAGTCCTCGCTCCCAATGATGGAAGAGATCTTCCCCAAGGCATATTTTGGGTCTTCACAGAGCAGGACGGACGATTTCTTCTGACTGCCCGGAGGGGGAACCATCAGACCTTTGCCAGCTCCAGGCTTAGCCGGGGTCACCGTCTTCTTTCCCTCCGCCATAAGGCCTATGATAGGCTCCGTCGAAACTTTCTGTTTCTTGGGTGCACGGTCGACCTTAGGCAGCGGTCTCTTCGCCGGGGGCCTGCTCGAGCCCGTCCCCATCATCCCCACGTCCATCTTCTTGTTCTTAGCGGCTTTACTTTTGATGGCAGCCCTCCTCTTCGCGTCGTCCATCTCTGTAGAAACAAGGGTAGACGGGTAAAACTCAAAGCGAATGAGCAAAGGAAAAAAGAGGTGACGGACTTACGCTGACGGGTGCGTTCCTCGTACTTTATCGCCGCGACTGTAGGCTCCGATCCGTCGCAATACCAGTGGACGGTATTGAGGTTAACAAGCTTCGCCCAAGTCCGCTCCTCTGGCTTCGTCTTCGAAAAAATCTTTTCCAAAAAATGGAACTTCTCTAGATCCACCTGTGGACGCCGTCGCACTGAAAAATCAAAGAGTTAAACATTCAGGACGGTCATTAAAAAGTCAAAAAATTATTACCTTCATGACACAACGGACTGAACTATACCAGACGGGTCCAGGATCCCCCATGTGCTGTTGACGGGCATGAAGTCCGTCTCCCCCGGGTGACACATCCAACCGTCACCTTCCAGGAAGAAATAACGACTCTTCTAGTCACGATTGGAGTCCGGGGTTTCGTATATGACTTTTAAGACGGACTTCCTAGGGACGAAGCTGTACATCCCCCTCGACTTGTCTATCTCGTTTGGACGGTAGCAGTGGAGGAACTCCCGTACGGTCAGCGATCGGGAACCATTAGACATGGCTTCGTACAGGACCTCCATTGCAATGAAAACCCTCCAGGCGTTGGGGGATATCTGGCTGACGGACAAACCTAAGTGACGGAGGAGTTCCCGTTTTAACCTGTTTAGGGGGAATCTAAGTCCGGCCTTCAGTGCTTGTTCGTACACCCCTAAGTCACCCACTCCGTCGTAATAACATTTCTCGGATTTGTAGGGTAGACAGATTGGGATGTGATCGGGTATTTGGTAGATTGCCCTAATTGTTTTGAAGTGGACCTCCTTAATTGTGGACACGAATTTGTGCACCGTCCACTCAGGCAGCATGACGAACTCCCTAAGTCTGTCAGCCCCAACAACGGATCTAGGTCCACCACCACCGTCGTCAGAACCTTCCTCTGGTTCGGCCAACTCCATATACTCATTTGTTGAGGACGGTGAAGTGGCAGACGGAGTCCTCTCGATCAGTTCGTCCGGATCTTTGTAACCCGACGGGTACAATTCCTCGTAACCCGCTCCGTCGCGGACGAAGGACTGGTTACTCGACGCACTAGACATTGCCTACAACGGAGTGACAAAGCCTAAGACTGACGGTCTAAAATAAAAAAAAGGGAAGAGACGGATGCAAGAAGTTTAATGCTTCTACCATGACAATTATAAAAACTGAAGGTATATCGAGGGGAACGGATAGGATCACTTACCGAAGGAAGGAGCGAACGGGTTGACCTCGTTGCAGAAAGATGTGAACGGTTGAGCTCTGACAAGTGACGGACTCGCTCTGACAATGAAGTTTCTGCGCAAAGTAGAGAAATGAAGGAGAAGTGCAGGTTTTTATAGGTAGAGTGCACGGAAGACGAAGCGGCACTTCGATCCAAGATACGGACCAATCCACGAGCAACACGTGTCATCACCTTAAATGTTTCTGCAACCTGTCAGACCTCACGGACATGACGGCGTCTCCATCCGTCAACCTCCCTCCAAGGGTCCTCGTCACGAACATCCGTGAAACTCTGACTGTCATCTCTATGACTCCGTCATCAACCATCTGGTCATTGTCATCACCGTCCTAGTTCTGTGCTATCGTTCATCTACGCCATCCGTCACCCCCATGAGTACGAGCCATCATTATTGTTTGTTTTAACCGTCACCCCAATTGACCGTTTGCACGACGCGACGGATCAAATGGGGTGAAGGGGGCAGCTGAAGAGGATAAAATATGAAATAAGGCTTGGCGAGCCCAATAGGCCCATTGGCGAGCCAGATAGGCCCATGTTCACAAGCCCAAAGGAGGTAGAGCCCATCCTTCGCGTGGGCCCCTGACAGGACGAAGGCCCAGACTTGCCCACTACGTTTCAAGAAACTTGCTCTACAAGGATGAGAGACTTGCTCTGCAAGGATGGGAGGCTTGCTCTACAAGGATGAGAAACTTGTTCTGCAAGGATGGGAGACTTGCTCTACAAGGATGAGAGGCTTGCTTTGCAAGGATGGGAGGCTTGCTCTACAAGGATGAGAGGCTTGCTCTGCAAGGATGAAGCTTGCTCTATAAGGATAGGGGGCAGGACCTCACCACTATAAAAAGGCCCCAACACCCTCATAAAAAGGTACGCGTAACTGACTCCTCTCTAGCACTCTAGAGTTGTAAAAAACATTTTATGACTTAACCTTCGGAGGGTGTTTGGCCGGCTCCACACCGGTGCCCTTTGAAGGTGTTTCTGTATTGTTATCTCTTTCAGGCAACAGTTATTCGAGTACAAGGACCGTGCATCTCACTGGTGAACATTTCGGCATCATCAGGTATGGTTAGCATAGTGATTTTCAAGCTATTTATTTCTATCAAGGATTGACACGACACATGAAGAAATGTAGCAAGGCTTTGGACATAGTCTTGGAGAATATCATCAAGGATCATGAAAAAATTCCTAGTAGTTGTCAACAAGATCGTGAAACAGACATTATAGACACGCTGCTTTCTTCAACCCATGAATCCTCATGATGAGCAAGTATACATTATTGATCGAACAAATATCAAGGCTATCATACTAGACATGATTTCGAGTGCATATGACACTTCAGTTGCTGCGATTGAGTGGACATTGTCTGAACTATTGAGGTATCCATGAGTGATGAAACATCTACAGGAGGAGCCAGAACGTGTAGTTGGAATGAATCGGATGGTGGAGGAGACTGATTTGGCAAAATTACCATACTTGGATATGGTGGTGAAGGTAAGCTTAAGACTTCATCCTGTTGGACCATTACTAGTCCCACATGAATCCATGGAGGACATTGAGGTCAATGGATATTATGTCCCCAAGAAATCATGAATAATAATAAATTTTTGGGCTATTGGACGAGATCCTTGTGTGTGGTCTGATAATGTGGAAGAATTTTACCCTGAAAGGTTCAAAAATAGTAATATAGACCTCAAAGGACGTGACTTCCAACTTAACCCATTTGGGTCTGGTCGCAGAAGGTGCCCTGGAATGCATCTAGGCCTTACAACCGTTAAATATGTTCTAGCTCAATTACTACATTGCTTTCACTAGGTGCTCCCTAGTGGCATGTTGCCTAATGACTTGGACATGAGTGAGAAGTTTGGGCTATCGATTCGAAGAGTCAAGCACTTGTTTGCCATGCCAACTTATCTCCTACTTGCTTAAATCTATAAGGCATGTTCAATGAAATCTGAGAAATAAATGTCATGTTTGGTTCATGAGAAACATGGTGTATTTTGTTTTTATTTTCTGTTTTTGGTTGGACCTATCAATAAAAGAACTTGTTTAATTTGTTTTTAGTTCTTATTTTCATTTTCAATACCCAAAATATGTGTGTATGAAAACAAAAAAAAAAAAAACTTTTTTTTTTTGCATTTTTTTTTCCAACAAAAATGAGTATGATGACATTCTCCTAATAAAAAACTGAAAATGGGTGCAGTCCACTGCTATGACCTATCTCACTCAAGTCAACTTTGTTAGTGAAAAAATTAGATTTAAAAATAAAATAAAAATATGAACCAAGTGAAAAACGGGTATGTCAATGTTTTTCTTCTCAAATCCTGTATTTAAAACAGGTGCCAAACAAAGGCAAAAAAGAAAATGGATTCTTTATCCTAAATTCAGATTCAAAAAATGAATACTCATTTTCAAAAATGAAAACAAAATATGATATATTTTTTAGAACCAAACAAGGCCCAAGTCTCTGTAAAAATATGCATATGGACATGGCCGAATGGAAAAACACAAGGCCATACAATTTTTTTTTTCAACTTTCTAGTATTTTATTTTGATGCTCGACACTTCTTTTACTTATTTTAATTAGAGTAATGATTATTACATAATGGTTACTGCACACTACTATACATAGATTGACTGAAATTGTGTTTTAAAAACACCATTTCACAACTTCATAAATATAATTGAAATCGTGTTTTTGAGAGTGTAGAGGAGTGATTATTGGGAGGAAGGAAAATAAAGAAAGAAAAGTGAAGAGAAAAAATCATTTATGCTTGTTAGTGGTTCCAGGTATTTTCTACTTGGTCCCACCAAAATATAATAATATCTTCAGTTTGGAGAGAAATCATGAGAAAAAAGTAGTTCTGCAACCCAAATGAGAATTTCACCCTTGCTTCTTCTCTCAGCCGTTTGCTTCTAACTAAAAAAAAAAAAGAAAAAAAAGAAAACCTTGCTTCAGCTACAGATTTGTCTAGTTCCTTTCTTCTCTCAACAATAACTTCTTCTCACCATTTATTCAACATAGAAAATAATTAAAAAAACAAAAATGATTCACGTATCATTGGCCGGTGTTGAAAATAGAAATACACGGGACTTCTTGAGCATCTTAGATTAGAAAATCTAGCATTTAGTTGACATGCAACAGTCCAAGGTAAGAATTGTGAAAGTGAAGGGAGAAGAGGGAAGTGACGGAAAACAAAAAGAAGAAGAGGAAGATTCAATAGGGAGAGGAATTAGTGAGAGATGATTTAATGAGACAATATAGGATAAGGGAGAGGGAATAATGAAAATAATATGGGTGGTAGTGAGACTGAAGAGACCTCTTTTTGTTTTTAATTGTTTTTGTTTTTTGGGACAAAACTTAAATATAGTACCTTATATCCTTTTACTTAGGTTCCCATTAAAAGAAAGCCATGTGTTACTTAACATCTCTTTCATTTACATGGTTGATTTGGGCTCTATTTTTTACCAAAAAAAATAAAGGAGATTTGGGCTCTAAGTCTGATTTGGATGTTTAGCTATTGTGTTATGAAGGTGTAGATTTGGAAGTTCTTCATAAATTTCTGCCATTATTGAAGTGAAAGAAACTTCTTTTCTTATTGAAGTTTGAACTCACAAAGTTCTGGGCTCTATGCATGTCTGATTTGGATGATGGAGTTGCAGAGCCTATTTTTCATTATCTCTATTTTGTAGCAAATTAATGAAAGAGATGAGTTTTCTTTTGAGAGATTGAAATATTTTGTATCTAAGTCAATGTCATTTAGATATTTCATTAAGTAGACACATAGCATAATTTTAAGAGGGAAATTTAAGAAACATGACATTAGGTATTAGGTATATGGGCACGATTTGGTCCCTAAGCCCAAAAGGTTAAAGGATTTAGGCTCAAAGAGCCCAATACAATGAATTTCTAGGGAATGTGTTAGAAAACTACGCTCTAATGAGTTAGACAACAATTATAGTGGGCCCAGATGACATGAAAGCAAAGATAAACTAGTTTTATTCAAAGAAAATTGTCATCGGCACAATCCGAGGAGATCAGTTCTTATATATATTTCTTTTCAATTCGTTTACAAGTCTAGTTCCTATTGTTACAATTTTTTTCTCCTAATTTCTTGATCTCACCTCCTTAGGGTATTCTTTCTCTTTTATACTGTCTTCTTTCTTTTATCTCCACCCTCCACTTGTAGACCAGGTTTCTGGCATTGATCCTTGTCCCATCAATACCTTCCTGAAGTCTCTGGAAGTAGCTATGCAACTGAAAATTACTGTTCAGGTATCACTTCCACATTAATGCGGTCAGAAAGTTAGTTACAAAGTATTTAATGCGGTGGTAGTAGCTTTCTCTTAGATATTGCATGGCTTCCCTTTGTCCTGTGCTTTCATGATGTGTATCCTTATCAATAGAATCTCTCAAAATGTTGCTTTGGATGGCAGACCACACCTTTTGACCTCTGCCTTGCTCATCCGAGGAGGCATTCCTCTTAAGACCACTTTCCTAGACCCTTATGACTAATATTCCTTGAACACTTGTCTTTCTCTCTTTAGACCACACCTTTGTCTTTCTCTCTGATACAAATATTGCTTGAACACTTGATTCACTTCACTTTTGCACTCATAAATATCAAGAGCCAGTCCGAGGAGAGTTTCTTCCCTTGCGTAAGTCACTTAAACATTTTCATTTACTTTCCTTTCTACTTTTCTTTACATAGAGCCCCTTTCTCCTCGGCCCTTTTAATTTCCCTTTACCATTTTAGTATCTTCAACCCTTTTTCATATATGGGTAGATTTGCTTACTTGGTAGACTATGCAAAGAGTATAGAAAGCTTTAAAGCCTAATATAGGATCCCACCAAGAATCTCCACTAGATACTGTAAGGAGGGGGACTGGCACACTTAGAGCCAAGAGGGAAAAGTGGTAATCCCGATAATTGCCTTTATAGAGGAAGGGATGAGAATCCCTATGGGCATAGTCACTAGGGATTACCTAAGGGTTCATAGATTAACCTCCACTTAATGTGCCCCAAATATGTTTAAGATTTTAGGTAGCGTAGACGCCTTTAATGAGAAAATTGGCTTAAACCTTACCCATCACGATGTTAACTGGGTTTACAACCTTCACCACCTAAAAGGGTAGAGATATTATTTAAAAACTAGGTACCCTGAGGTTAGGCTCATCTCATGCCTCCCTGAATCCAACAAAGGCATGAACAAAGACTTTTTAATTATCTCAGGGGAGTGGCATGATGGCCTCCCCTGCCCGACAAGAGAAGGGATACTAGGTGGGGTTTTAGGTCTAGGTTTATTATTTTAAAGTCACTTCCTTCTCCCTTTGACATATTCTGTTCCCATTTTTCTCTGTTTTTGTTTGTAATTGAACTTTCCTTTGATTTGTGCCTTTTTCTTTTTTTGACAATGTTTTTTGTTTTCCAAATGGTTTTGCAAATAAGCACGCCACCATTCCGAATGTCAATCTTGTCATCTAGCCAAGCCTAGACAAGATACTTAAAGCTGAGGTTTTCGTTCACAGTGACGGTCAATTAAGAGCGGACCACCTCATCCTTGGCTACAACCTTTTTCGTCCAGTTTTCAAGCGCCGAAGTGTGTGATAAAGGTTAAGGACTTGCACCTACACCTAATCAACATTGTTGTGCCTTTCTTTCTCAACCTAGGTCCGAGACCACAAGGTGTACTAAAGGTAGAGCCAATCCTTCAGTACAAGGCGAAGGAAAAAGCGACCCTTTCATAGCCAGTCGTTAAAGAGGAAGAAGAAGAGAAAGAAGAAGAAAAAGAAGAAGTAGTTGAAGTATTTGATTCCGAGGACAATTTCAAGGTCTTCAACTGACCTTAATCTCTAGAGGCTCCCACTGGTGACTTTAATCACTTACCCTCAACAAAAGTAACCCAGACACAAGGAAATTCCTCTATCCTAGAAGCTATGGGGCTACAACGCAAGCCAAAGACGAGCCTCTTGGACTTGATGGAGTCCCACGTTGGGGGGAACGTTCCTAAAAAGGCAGTTCAGCCGAAGCTTGCCACCTTTCCCTTTACCCAAGTCTCCCAAATTGACTTCGCTGATAAAAAGAGAAAATGGGATTAGAAGGGGAAATAAGGGATGAAGGAGAGGAGAAACCTCCCACCTAAGGAAGCCAAGGCCTAGAGAGGGGGCAAGCAAGCTAGGGTCATGCAGACGAGGTTCTCTAGTGAGGTTGCGATCATAGATAGGAAGGGTGACCAACAAACTGAAGTCCTAGCCTAGGCCCCCTCCCTGGTGCTGGATGGAGCTCTTCTCCCCAGTGATGCCTCAATCAGAGACTTCTAGCAGGGCAAGGCTGGATACGTGGCTAACGCCATTGAGTAGGCTCTGCTGCTACCCACCGATATGGCTAACCTTAGGTCTATGAGGAAGTATGAGGTGTTCCTCAGCTTGACGAGGGAGCTCACCATGGTAAGTCCCTTAGTTTCTTTTATTTATTTATTTATTGTATTTCCTTCCCTGATAAGCCATCCAAGCTACATTTAGGGCCAAGGAGATAGTAAACAGCTCCTATCGAATGATGAAGGAAAAGGAAGGAAGGGGCATTGCGGTTGTAGATACCTTCAATGTGGTTGAAAAAAGGATACAGGAGCTGAGGAATAAACTGGCTAAGGCAGAGTAGGACAAAAAGAGTACTAAAGCTACTTTGGAAGGAGTTGAAAGGCAAGCTGAGGGTCAATGAAGGCAACTTCGCTAGACTGAAGACTAGTTGACCGCCTTCAAGGAACAAAGCACGACCCTAAAGAAGAAATTGGAGGAGGCCGAGAAGGCCAAGAATCAGGCCGAGCAGGACAGGTATGATGTGAGGTTGGCAGAAACTGATAAGGCCCTTAGGGTTGAGGTCTTGGAGGTATGTAGGAGCTACTGCCTCCAAATGTGGAATAAGGCCCTTAACCAAGCTAGGGTTGAGGCCTCTTCTGCACTCAGGAGAGCAAAGAGCGTATACTACCCTCTTGCCATCTGTTTATCAAGCTCTGCTAGCTCCAAGGTCGACATTGCCTCCGAGGTAGTAGAAATTGGCAAGGACAGTCCTTCCAAGGTCTCTCTCTCTCTCTCTCTCTCTCCTGACAACCCTTTCAGGAAGGCCAAGTAGCTTGGGGTTGTTGAAAAAGAAGTAGACACAACCAAGGGAGTGGCCCCTGATGCCACTAAGCCCCCAACTACTCCTTAGAACCCACCCCAAGAGAAAGAGGTACCCCCCAAGATGGAGATTGTCTTGGCAACTCTCCCTGTGCCTGTTAAGGGGGACGTCAAGGGTAAGGGTCAAGAAGCCTTAGAGGCAGCACTCACCCAGTCCATCAGGGCCCCAGCCAAAGATAAAATTGTAGTAAAAAAGAAGTAGTTTTTAGAGTAGCTTTTTTATTTTTTATTTTTTTATTTTTAAATGCTGTTTTTGTTTCTAGAATTTGTAATCAGTTTGACCTTTTGTAAGCAACTTGCCTTTTTCTAAGGCTTAACTTAATGACAATTATGAGCCTTTCCTTTACTCTTGTGGTATTCATACAAATCCTAACATGGTTTCTGCTTTATTCCACATTTAATCAATGTGATGATGAGATATGGCTCCATTCAATTATCTGCATAAATGATAATGCGTTTACAATTTCAACAAAACATATCTTTCACTCCAAAAATATACCTTAAGCATAATTAACTCAAAGGCTCCCACGTATCATTGGACTTCCTCCTAATTTCAGAAGATAGTGGAGCATCTATCCCTTCAGGACTCCATATGATCTTCCACTTGACAGTAGATTCAAGGAATTGTAGATGACAATTAGCCTATGAATTGATCATCAAAACACTTGCAAATGCTTTGTTTGATGCTCAAAAGTATCCTTTTGACTAAGTTATTATGATGAGAGTCTTTGTTACTCAGCATATTTGGTTTTATTTGATACTTATATAAATAATAGGAAGTATTAATTTACCCAAGGTATGTGGTCCGAGGAACCAGGTATGACCAATGTTCTGTTTAACATTTAGAAAAATAATATGAAGTATTAATTTACCCAAAGTATGTGGTTCGAGAAGCTAGGCATAACTAAGGTTTTGTTTAATACTTAGAAAAATGATTGAAGATATCAATTTACCCAAGATATATGGTCCGAGGAATCAAATATGATCAATGTTCTTTTTGATATTTAAATAAATAATAGGAAGTATTAATTTACCCAAAGTATGTGGTCCGAGGAGCTATGCATGATCAAGGTTTTATTTAACACTTAGAAAAATAATATGAAGTATTAATTTATCCAAAGTATGTGGTTCGAGGAGTTAGGCATAACTAAGGTTTTGCTTAACACTTAGAAAAATGATTAAAAATATCAACTTATCCAACATATGTGGTCCGAGGAACTAGACAAGACCAAGGTTCTGTTTGATACTTAAATAAACAATAGAAAGTATTAATTTACCCAAGGTATATGGTCTGAGGAATCAGGCATGACCAAGGTTCTGTTTAACACTTAGAAAAACGATATGAAGTATTAATTTACCCAAAGTATGTGGTTTGAAAAGTCAGACATAACTAAGGTTTTGTTTAACACTTAGAAATATGATTTGAAATATCAATTTACCCAAGATATGTGGTCCGAGGAACCAAACATGACCAAAGTTCTATTTGATACTTAAATAAACAGTAGGAAGTATTAATTTACCCATGGTATGTATTCCGAGGAATCAGGTATGACCAAGGTTCTGTTTAACACTTAAAAAAATAATATGAAGTGTTAATTTACCCAAAGTATGTGGTCCGAGGAGCCAGACATTAGGGGTAGAATCGGTTCGGTTCAGTTGGTGTTGGAGGCAATATTTGCACCAAATCGAGAATTTCGGTTTTAACACATTCAACACCGAAACCAATTTGTAAGGGATGAACACTGGACCGACTAATTGCAATCGATTTTGGTTTAGCTCGGTTGGGTTTCGGTGTTTAGGATGTGAGAAACAAAAGCAAGAAAAGAAGAAGAAGAAGAAGAAGAAGAAGATGGGTGGTTTGGGATAAAAATAGAAGACAAACTCATAGCAGGAAGACAAACCATCCAAAAGCATTTACTCCATTTGTATGCTAACATATTCTAGAATAGCACAAATCCAACAGCCCAAAAAACCCAAACTTTTTTTTTTTTTTTTTTAATAAAGTCTCCCATAAAGTTTCGATCTCTTTTTTTCCTATAGACTCTTCACAACCAACTAGATCCTCAGACTAAAAACAATAAGGAAATAAGATAAATGATTTAAGGAGAGAAACACACATATAAGGTCGAGAACATTGGGTTTGGATCCATAGTCAGTAGTTAAAAGAAAATAGGAAGCAGTCAGAGTGGCCACCATAGTTGCCTTTCTCACAAGCATGTCTGTCTGTGGGTTCACCATGCTTTTTCTACTTCAACTTTGCACATTACGGACTAAGAGAGAGAGAGAGAGAGCATCGGCACTAGCAGAAAAGAAGTTAAGGATGAAGAGGGCTAAGTATAGAAGAGGGAAAAGAGAGGCATGGAAGATGGAACTCAGAGAGAAAAAAGAAAAGAAAAGAATGAGGGTGAGGGTGATGGCGTGAGGTGGCTGAAGTGAAATGTAGAAAGTAGGGTTTATTTATTTATTTTTTTTTTAAATTTTTTAAGTTGATGCATAAAACGACGTAGTTTTATGTTAAAGGAGAGAAAAAATTAAAATGTTTTTAGCAAGGTTCAAACCTATGTCTTACCACTAAACTAGTGGTACACATCTTGAAACATTTTGTACATAGTTATATTTAATACATATCGGTCGGTTTCGGTTCGGTTCAGACTTTTATTTTTTGAACCTGAAACCGTAACCGAAACAGAAAATTTCAGTTTTCATTTCTTCAAACCGAAACCAAACTGCACTGAAACCGAACCGAAATTTTGGACATGGTTCAGTCGATTTTTTCGGTTCCTCGGTTTTTTGCACACCCCTACCAAACATAATTAAGATTCTGTTTAACACTTAGAAAAATGATTGAAAATATTAATTTACCAAGGTATATGGTCCGAGGAACCAAACATGACCAATGTTCTGTTTGATACTTCAATAAAAAATAGGAAGTATTAATTTACCCAAAGTATATAGTTCGAGGAGCCAGACATAACTAAAGTTCTGTTTAACACTTAGAAAAATGATTGAAAATATCAATTTACCCAAGGTATGTGGTTCGAGGAACCAAACATGACCAATGTTCTATTTGATACTTAAATAAACAATAGGAAGTATTAATTTACCCAAGGTATGTGATCCAAGGAACCAGGCATGACCTAGGTTCTGTTTAACACTCAGAAAAATAATAAGTCTAACGTACAATGTCATAAACAAAAATATGGCAGAAAAGACTTTTATTAATAATAATACTTTCGCAGATCATTTACATTCCAGGGGCATGATACAACATTTTCATCTAAGTCTTCTAGATAATAGGCACCTATTCTAGCCATCAAGGTGATTTTATATGACACTTCCCAGTTGGGCCCTAACTTTCCCCATGCTGGGTTCCTTGTAGTACCAAAAACTTTTCTTAATACCAAGTCCCCAGGCGCTAACGGCCTTAACCTCACATTTGAGTTGTACCCCTGCTTGAGTTTGTGTTGATAATACATCAATTGAACTATGGCATTTTCTCTTCGCTCTTCAATTAAATCTAAACTCTTCTCTAACAGCCTATCATTGTTGCTTAGAGTGAAGGAGCTCGTCTTCAGTATTGGGAATCCAGCTTCCACTCATTTTCCCTTTGCATCATCCAGCCTTTTCTTGAGTCCATTCACTATGACCTTATTGACAGCCTCAGCCTGTCCATTCCCTTATGGATAAGCTAGGGTGGAATACCTATTTGTAATGCCTAGGTCACAACAGTACCTCCTGAAGGTTTTGCTATCAAACTGAAGATCATTGTCCAAAATGAGGGTATGAGGGATCCTAAACTGAGTGACAATATTTTTTCAAACAAATCTCTTGGCATCTACATCCCTGATATTTACCAATGGTTCAGCTTTAACTCATTTAGTGAAGTAATCCGTACCGACCAGCAATCATCTCTTATTCCCTACTGCCTTAGAGAAAGGCCCTATAATATCCAAGCCTCATTGAGCAAAAGGCCAAGGGCTATATAAAGGATTGAGGATGCCCCCTTGTTGATAAATGTTTGGAGCAAATTTTTGGCATTGGTCACACTTCTTTACGTACTCTTGTGCTTCCTTTTGCATATTTGACCACCAATATCCCTAAATGAGGGCTCTATGAGATAAGGATCTGCCTCCTGTGTGGCTTTCACAAATTCATTCATGTAACTCTTCTAGAAGTAGCTTTATTACTTCAAGGTGTATACACAACAAATATGGTCCAGAAAAAGAGTTTGTACAACTTTTGGTCCTCAAACAGCCAAAATCGAGAAGCCTTCCTCTGCATTTTGACAGCCTCGATCTTTCCCTTGGGCAAGATATCCTCCTTGAGGAATATCACAATAGAGTCCATCCACAGCTTGGACACCACCTTACTCTATACCACCATGTCATCTATATAAACCTCAATATTTTTGCCGAATTGTGGCTCGAATATCTTGGTCATCATCCTCTGATAGATAGACCCTGCATTCTTCAATCCAAAGAGCATCACCTTGTAGTGGTAATTTCCAATAGGAGTAATAAAAGACGTCTTCTCTTGATCACCCATAGCCAGTGGTATTTGATGGTATCCCTGAAAGACATCTAAAAAGCTCATTCGAAGATGGCCTATTGTTGCATCCACTAGTTGGTCTATCTGAAGCATAGGGAAATGGTCTTTTGGACAAGCCTTGTTCAAATCTGTGAAGTTTACACATACTTGCCACTTTCCACTCTTCTTTTTCACCACTACAGTATTGGCTAGCTACTTAGGGTAAAACACCTCTTTAATAGCCCTGACCTGCTTAAGTTTGATCACCTCGTCCTTGACAGCATCAAAATGCTTTTCAGATGAGCACTGAGGTGGTTGCTTTTTGGGGATGACAGCCGAGTTGACATTTAAATGATGGCAAATAAAATTTGAGTCCACCCCGCGAGCTTTGTAAGCACTCCATGCGAACACATCAATATTTCTCTTGAGAAACACTATCAGCTCTTCCTTTTCTTAAAGAGGTAGTTGAGCTCTGACTTGAAAAAACTTTTCCAAATTGTTGTGAAATTTTAATGTACTCGCAAGTGTACGAACCATACCGAAGTATAGTTTGACAAGAACGAGGTCGAACCCATAGGGACTTGAACGAACATAGGAAAATTAAATCAAATCTTAACCAAATTAATCCTAATCCAGTTTAATAAAAATTAGTTGTTTGCAATGAAATATACTAAACAAATAATAAAACTAAGCAAATAGTTAAACTAAGCAAAAGATATAAAGCAATAAAAAGATGTAAACAATCAAGGAAAAGGAATTAAGGTTTTGGAATCCGCCTTATAAGTCATATCAGTATATATTTATGATCATTAATTTTTCCCAACTCACTACATGATAATCTAGATATCAATCTTGCTATCATGGAAAATATCATCATTAAAACTTATGTTTAAAAATTTAAAGCATGTTTTTCTTCGCTTCTTAAGTATAAAACCAAATCATCAATTGTATCCGTAGCCAAACAAATCATAAGATATATCCAATTCTAAAAATCAAATCATAAATTGTATCCATTGACAGACAAATCACAAACGATATCCAATTTTATAATCAAGAATTAATAAACCAAGCATTCAATTAATTAAGACAAATCCTAAATCATGATAAAAACATGATTGAACTCATATCTAGAATCTCATCTTAGTCAATTGATATGAAGCAAGAACAATTTAAATCATTAAAGAATAACTATTGTGGGAAAAATCAAATCACATAAATATTACTAATAATCCTTAACAAGGTTTCATCCTCAACCCTGATTATAAATTTAGCTACTCATGGTAATTGAAATAAAACACAAGAATAAAATACTAAACATTAAACTAGACAAATAAAATAAAACTAACTATTATGGAAGAAAACCAAATAGGTAGCCGCACTCTCTATACATTCAGCCCTCAGCCCTAGCACTCGCCTCCTGAATTTTGCCCTAAAAAGCCTTTAAATAGGTCAAGGAATCCTATTACAAGTTGAATTCCCGTTTGGAGAAAATCCCAGATTTTTAGGTTTTTGGCCCATTTAGCTTCAGAATTCGGACTTTTGTTAAACTAAAAAGTTTTAGCCCTTTAAGTTAACTTTCCACCCCAACTTGAATCACCTCGATTGGAGGTCTGAGTCGAAAGTTATGCTAAAAATACTAACTCATATGCAGGCTGGAATTCTAATCCGAATTGGACTTCGATTTGGTGCAAATTTCCTTTGATTCCTTACTCCAATTGGACTTCAATTTAATTGGGTTGGTCTTCTCTTGAATTCATGCCTGGCTGGATGTAAGTTGGCTTGATTCAATTGGCCTAGTCCCACTTTGCATGTAAAGTCCTTGTTACCTGCAACACAAAGATATTATATAATTAAGCACAAAATAACATAAAAGTAAGGCTAAATACGTAGATATGTGAGTATTTTATTGTATATATTTCATGCACATCAAATACCCCCAAACCTACATTTTGCTAGTCCTCGAGCAAAACAGATAAAGAGTAAAACAAAACAAAGAGATAAAAAACAATGAAAAAGAAAATCCTAACTAATCCACTTTCACTAAAAATTTCGATTGCATTCAGCATATGCAACAAGCCTTTAAACCCCTAACTTACACTAGTGAACAAGTTGTAGTCTCGTGAGGGTTTGCAGGGAATATACCCACAAAATTCTGAGAATGAATACTAAAATAAACAAAACAAAGAAAATCATTTTTTTTTCTTTTTTTGATTGCCTTTTGCAAAGAGGATTAGTTCAAGTTCAAAAACACTACAAATGCTAAAGAAATTTCTCATGCCATCAAAACTCAATGTGAGTGAAAAGTGGTAGCCAACAAAAACATACTCTTAGTTTTAGAATAAATTTGACTATAATCTCTATCTGAAAGTATGCTTCAACTCAAATCTTTCCAGTGTTATCACTCAACAAATGAAATCACTCTAAAATGGGGTGTAACACTCTCAACAATATATGTGAGTGGATTAATTTAAGCAAAATCAAACACCTCACATATAAATCACATGAAAAACACTTAACCAAGAATGAACAAGTAGTCTCATGAAAGGATGCCAAAAATATTCACACCACACCTTTTTCTTCTCAGTTATATCAATATCTGAACTACACAATCTTCAAGATCAAATAAGGACTTTATTAGGACGTAATGTAGGGTAAAAGTAAAGGCAATAAAATAAAAATGGTTGAAGGTAAATATAAGAAGTGTTTTCAAGATTTGTCGGAATGTCAACTCTTTTTGGAATTTCCATTCAACATTTTTTTTCACCTCTTCTTCTTCTTCAAAGCAGTATTCCTTCCTTCCATTTCATTTCTCAAAATTTGATGAGAACTCTTTTTATTATCTTCTTTTTGACACTTTCCTTTTCTTTTCTTTTCTTTTTCTTTTTATTCCTTTTTCTTCTCTTTAATTTTTTTTCTTTGAATTCTTTTTCAAACTATCATATTGAAACAAACTGATCAAATTTCATCTTGAAACACTATGGATGAGGGCTTTAAGAAGGAAAGGCTAATTAAAAGGCTCAATGGGGTGACTAGCGATAATGTATCAAGAAAGAAAAAGAAAAACACATATATGGCTCAAAGTAGACAAAAATGGCCTAATCTCATCTCTCAAAGATTAGTATAGTTTATTCAATATCAATGACTTCAAAAGATTCAAGTGTGGCATAAAATCACAATGAGACTACAACAAGAGAAATATGTTATGCACTTCCAAATGAACTTTAAGATTAGAAACAATAAATAACCCTCCAAAAAAATGATTGGCTCAAAACTCACAAGGGTTACAGTCTCCACACTGTTATCTTCAAGATTTTCTAATCACTTTTATCGTTCAACAACAAGTTGTGTCTGAGTGGCTACGTGCATGTGCAATGAATTGAGCATGAAAGCAATGAAATTCTTTAAGCAAGAGTAGTATAACGAACTCAAAACATAAACCTCAAGCCAGGCAAAAGATTCTCTCTTTTTTTTTTTTTTTTAAATTTTTTAATACAACAAAACAAAAAGATAGAAATCTATATACATCCCCCCCAAACCTAAACCAAACATTGTCCTCAATGTTAAAAATGATGCTCTCAAATATATGTCTTGAATGAAAAGAGAGCAAAATATTAATATGCAACATAAGAACCAAGTAGAAATGAGTAAGGTAAGGAGAAGGAGGAGACGTACCTGATCAGGCTGATTGGTATAAAAGTTTTAATTTCTGTCAAATATCAGCTAGAACAAAAGAAAATAAAATGAAACAAGAAAATAAACACAAAGATTAATCTAAAATCAGAAAATAAACAAGAAAAAGATTTTTTTTTTTTTTTTTTTTGCAAAAAGATTTAACACAACTGTAGATCAATCCTGATAAATAAGACCATCCAAACCCCAACAACACCATGGATATAAATAATGCATATTATGAATGGACTAGTCCAATAATATTGTAACTTACTTGGGTCAAAAACATATTGGGAGGCTTTATCAATCTCTTGCAAGTGAATTCTTTGCATAACCACAGAAGGACTAATACCCTTAATATAAGCAATTTTCCAACCTATAGCTTCCTTATGCTCTTGAAGTATACTTATCAATTGGTATTCCTAAAAGTCATCCAACTTTGGTGGTTCTACAATAGATGGGAATAAGGATGAAGAAAGTGGACAAGGGACCACTTTTGGCTGCCAGCTATTAGTACTTAAGAGAGGAACAAAATCCAACAATGCATTGACCTCCTCCATTGACTTTTCAGTATCCAAATTGCAATAAAAAAGGATTAAGCAAGCCTTTAGGGGATCCTCACATCTTGATTGTATGAAAGTATCATGGACTAGGCTCTTAATCATGTTAACCTCACATATATCCTCATTTTCTGGTACTTGCTTACTTATGTCAAAGATATTAAGCTCAACAGTCATATTTCCAAAAGAAATCTTCATCACACCACTCCGACAATTGATCAAAGCATTGGATGGGGCTAAGAAAGGGTGACCCAAAATGACATGGACTTGTGTACTGGCATTTAGAGCAGGTTCGGTGTCTAACACAACAAAATCAATAGGAAAATAAAATGCATCCACCTTAATCAGCACATCCTCAATAATACCTCTAGGGATTTTCACAGACCTATCAGCTAATTGAAGTGTCATGGTTGTTTGTTTTAACTCCCCCAAACCTAGCTGTAAGTATACTGAATATGGCAATAAGTTCACACTTGCCCCCAAATCTAGCAAAGCTCGCTCAATGAGATGATCCCCAATCTTGCATGAAATTGTAGGGGATCCTGGGTCCTCACATTTCACTGGATATTTATTCTGAATGATTGAACTGACTTGCTCGGTCAAAAATGCCTTTTTAGGGACATTTGTCTTTCTCTTCATTATTACAAAATCTTTTAGAAATTTGGCATAAGCAAGAACTTGCTGAATTGCATCAAGAAATGGAATGTTTATTTGCACTTGCTTAAAAACCTCTAAAATGTCTCCAAATTGTGCACTTTTCTGAGGACTGATTAACCTTTGAGGAAATGGAGCTCTAGGAACAAACCTCTTATCAAGGGGAGAACTAAGATCCGGAATTGGAGTGGAGGGTGGGTTGTCCTTCTTTTCTCCATGATCATCATGTGAACTATGAGTTCCTTTTTCCTTTAACACAATATTTTCATCATCCTCCACTTTTGGCATTTTCACTTGATTATCAACTTGCTTACTAGACCTAAGAGTAGTAATAGACTGAACATGTTCTTGTTCATGAGTAGAACTAGAAGAACCATTGATGACATATTGTCCTTTTGGGTTAGGTATAGGTTGACTAGGAAACTTTCCTTTTTCCCTCTCTCCAACTTGGGTTGCTAACTGGCCAACTTGATTTTCCAACTTTGAAATAGCTTGAGTATTCAAATGGGTGGAACTTTTCATCTCTTGAATGGTTTTGCTAGTTGATTGCATGAAAGTTTTGAGAGACTCCTCCAAAGATGATTGTTGTCTTGGTGGTGCCATAAATTGAGGAGTTGATTGAGGAATGGGAGGAAATGCTTGAGTAGGTGGACGAAATTGACTTTGTTGATGCACTTGTTATCCACCTACATTTGTGGGAGGCTGATTTTGCCTCCATGAGAAAGTAGGATGGTTCCTCCAATTTGGATTGTATGACTCTGAAAATGGACTAGCAACTGGTTTTCCATTATTATCAAGTGTATTTGCTTGCTCAGTATAAAAATCAGGGTAACCAACTATGGAAGGACACATTTGTGTTGTATGCATAGGACTTGCACAAATAGAGC
This sequence comes from Quercus wislizeni, assembly GCA_023055345.1. Taxonomy (NCBI): domain Eukaryota; kingdom Viridiplantae; phylum Streptophyta; class Magnoliopsida; order Fagales; family Fagaceae; genus Quercus; species Quercus wislizeni. The sequence continues at coordinate 21,026,065 of JALGQJ010000003.1, forward strand.
ATGTTTCACTTTGAACTTGATTGATAGAATTCATTCCTCTACCTAAAGCTAGAGCTTCAACCTTACGAGTGAGATTGTCCAACCTAGCTTTTATATCTAAATCTTCACTAACTTCATACAATCCTCCTTTCTTAATTGTAGGGGCAGATCTCTCTCTACGATTGGAAAAATCCCATTGTTGTGAGCTTTCAGATAGATTCTCAAGAAATTTGTAAGCCTTATCATCCTTAAGACTCAAAAATCCACCACCATTCATGGACTCAATCATGTTACGATTTGTCTGAGTCAAACCATTATAAAAATATTGTACTAGTCTCTATGTTTCAAACCCATGATGAGGTCACTTTAAGATCAAGTCCTTAAATCTCTCCCAACTCTCATAAAATTTCTCTTGTTCATCTTGATAAAAATCTGCAATTTCTCTCCTCAAAGCATTGGTCTTGGCCATTGGGAAATATTTAGAGAGGAATTTTGTGACCAACAGTTCCCATGAAGTGATAGATCTAGGTGACAAAGAATTAAGCCATGCTTTTGCCTTATCCTTCAAGGAAAAAGGGAATAAACGCACGCGAACAGAGTCATCAGTGAAATTTTGGAACTTACAAGTAACACAAATCTCAAGAAAATCCTTTACATGCATATAAGGGTCTTCTCTATCCAATCCATGAAAAGTAGGAAGAAGGTGGATTATCTGTGGCTTCAACTCAAAATGTGCAGCAGTAGTTGTAGGCAATACTATGCAAGATGGAGGGTTGGTGGTTATGGGTGAGAACAACTCCCTAAGAGTTTTTGAATCACCTCTTGTTTCTCCCATTATGGATGAATAATCTAAACTAACAAGACGATTTTCTTTATCACGTATCCAAGTTCTCATACACCAAGCACAAAGAAATTTTTTTTTTTGTTTTTTATTTAATTAAAAAAAAATTAACTACAACTAGTAAAAGGCAAAAATTCAAGTAAGACCTAATTTATTTTCCTAACCAAGTCCCCGACAACGGCGCCAAAAACTTGTTGTGAAATTTTAATGTACTCGCAAGTGTACGAACTGTACCGAAGTATAGTTTGACAAGAACGATGTCGAACCCACAAGGACTTGAATGAACGTAGGAAAATTAAATCAAATCTTAACCAAATTAATCCTAATCCAGTTTAATAAAAATTAGTTGTTTGCAATGAAATATACTAAACAAATAATAAAACTAAGCAAATAGTTAAATTAAGCAAAAGATATAAAGTAATAAAAAGATGTAAACAATCAAGGGAAAGAATTAAGGTTTAGGAATCCGCTTTATAAGTTATATTAGCATATATTTATGATCATTAATTTTTCCCAACTCACTACATGATAATCTAGAAATCAATTTTGCTATCATGGAAAATATCATTATTAAAACTTATGTTTAAAAATCCAATGCATGTTTTTCTTTACTTCTTAAGTATAAAACCAAATCATCAATTGTATCCGTAGCCAAACAAATCACAAGATATATCCAATTCTAAAAATCAAATAATAAATTGTATCCATTGACAGACAAATCACAAACGATATCCAATTTTATAATCAAGAATTAATAAACCAAGCATTCAATTAATTAAGACAAATCCTAAATCATGAGAAAAACATGATTGAACTCATATCTAGAATCTCATCTTAGTCAATTGATATGAAGCAAGAACAATTTAAATCATTAAAGAATAACTATTGTGGGAAAAATCAAATCACATAAATATTACTGATAATCCTTAACAAGGTTTCATCCTCAACCCTAATTATAAATTTAGCTACTCATGGTAATTGAAATAAAACACAAGAATAAAATACTAAACATTAAACTAGACAAATAAAATAAAACTAACTGCTATAGAAGAAAACCAAATAGGTAGCCACACTCTTTATACATTCAGCCCTCAGCCCTAGCACTCGCCTCCTGAATTTTGCCGTAAAGAGTCTTTAAATAGGTCAAGGAATCCTATTACAAGTTGAATTCCCGTTTAGAGAAAATCCCAGATTTTTAGGCTTCACTTAACCGACGTTTTTGGCCCATTTAACTTCAGAATTCGGACTTTTGGTAAACTACAAAGTTGTAGCCTTTTAAGTTAACTTTCCAGCCCAATTTGAATCACCTCGATTGGAGGTCTGAGTCGAAAGTTATGCTAAAAATACTAACTCATATGCAGGCTGGAATTCTAATCCGAATTGGACTTGGACTTGGTACAAATTTCCTTTGATTCCTAACTCCAATTGGACTTAAATTTAATTGGGTTGGTCTTCTCTTGAATTCATGCCTGGTTGGATGTAAGTTGGCTTGATTCAATTGGCCTAGCCCCACTTTGCATGTAAAGTCCTTGTTACCTGCAACACAAAGATATTATATAATTAAGCACAAAATAACATAAAAGTAAGGTTAAATACGTAGATATGTGAGTACTTTATTGTATATATTTCATGCACATCACAAATCATCATCTATAACAATCTTCTCCAACTTCTCACACTTTGCCCCTTCTGATACCGCATCCATGGATAACACTGGAATCCTTGATTGTTATAAACCCTTATTAGCAGAGGTCGATGACCTAGCTTCAGGCTTATGCATAATTGCAGCTATCAAGCATTGCCTAGCCATGGACTAGCTCTTAACCAGCTCCTTAATCCAGTCCCTGGACAGATATTTCACTTTCAAGTGTAAGGTGGAAGAAACAACCCCCAAGGCATAAAGCTAGGGTCTTGCCACAATGGCAGTGTAGAGGGAGTAAGCATCCATTACAATGAAGTCCACCTCTATCACTTCCAAACCTGCTTGCACTGGTAGCCTAATCTGACCCTTCGGAACAATGACTTTCTCGTCAAAGCCTAATAAAGGCGAATCAGAACCTATCAAATCTTCAGGTTTCAAGTTTACCCCATTATATAAATTAGGATACATGATTTCTACCCCGCTTCCCTGATCTACCAATACCTTCTTCATATCATCCTCCCCTATCCTAAGGGTGACCATTAGGGCATCATCCTGTGGCTGTATGGTTCTAACGTTATCCTCATTCGAGAAACTCAATGCTGGTCGGACCTCCATCTTAGCTCTCTTTGGCTCAGGGTTGGAGTCCTCGGCAGGTGGCCGAGCTACAGACATTACCCTAGAGGGGTAAGAATCAGTCCTTCCTAGAGCAGCGAGGATGACATTAATTATGCCCAAAGGAGGCCTTGAAGAAGTATCTCTTTGAGATCTGGATCTTGCCTGGCCGTTTTGTCCACTGGGCTGATGTAGAAATTGCTTTAACTTTCCATCTCTGACCAGCTGTTCCAGATGATTCCATAAAGTTCTGCAATCTTCCGTGGTGTGTTCTCGCTCTTGGTGGTATTGACAATGAAGGCTTTGATTACGCTTCATAGGGTCTTCTCCTATCTTATTTGGCCATTTAAAGTATGACTCATTCTTAATCTTTTCCAAAACTTGATGCACTGGTTCCCTGAACACTGTGCCAACCACTTAGATAGTAATAGACTCTGACTGCCCAGCAAAGTCTCTTCGGGGCAGATTATTGTTGTATCTATCCAAAATGAAATCTCTCATATCCTGAAAGATAACCTTAGCCTTCCCTTTCCCTTGTTGTTGGTCTTCCTCGACCCATTTATACTCGTCAATATAGTTCTTGAGTTGACGTACACTTCTAGCAGGCTTCCTACTCAATGACTTCCTCAAATTATGCTCGGCAAGCAAGCCGACCTTGAACGTCCTTATAGTTACCTGATCAAAATTCCCACCAATCTCATTGAACATCTCCCAGCACCTATCAGAGTACATTTTTAGGGTCTCCCCTTCTTGCATGGTCATGGACAACAAAGAGTCCAAAGGTTGAGGAACTCTACTACAAGTAACAAAACGAGATCCAAACGCATGCATGAGTTCCTTAAAGGAATCAATAGAACTTCCTCCCAGGCCATCAAACCATCTCATTACCACAGACCCCAAACTAGATGGGAACACCTTACACATTAAGATTTCATTCTTGGAGTGAACAACCATCTTCTGGTTGAAGTGGCTCACATGTTCTATAGAGTCTGTTCAACCATTGTACATGATGAATGTTGGCTGAGTAAATCGCTGAGGAAGTTTTCCTCCTTCAATTCTGCGAGTGAAAGGTGATTTGGAAATTTGGTTTAACGCTCTACTCATAGTGTCATTTCCTAGGCCTTTGCAAGATGAGCTCTTATTTCTGCACTCATGAGGGCTGTCCTCATCATTACATGAGAAAAACTCACTAGGGGGAGTCCTTGACCTGGGCCTATAACTGCCATCTTTATCATCGTCAGAGGAGGAGCCAGAATTGGAAGGAGTTCGTCTTTGTCGCTTGCGGCGCAACCTCTTTCTCAAATGATCAATCTCCAGTTGCATGGTTCTAGTATTCTCCTCATGAGAGACGTGGCTCCCACTTCGAGACTATCTCCTGCTAGTATGGGTGATATGCACACTAACTTCCTGGTCTCTTCTTTGCTTAAGATTAAGAAAATGATCTTGATGTTGGGACTCCATAGATTCCTCCCGATTCGGACTTGAACCTACCATAACTGAACGTTAAACTTACTACAACACAAGAAATTCCCACAGACGGCGCCAATTGTATGGGCACGATTTGGTCCCTAAGCCCAAAGGGTTAAAGGATTTAGGCCCAAAGAGCTTAATACAATGAATTTTTAGAGAATGGGTTAGAAAAGTAGGCTCTAATGAGTTAGACAACAATTATAGTGGGCCCAGATGACATGAAAGCAAAGATAAACCAGTTTTATCCAAAGAAAATCGTCCTCGACACAATCCGAGGAGATCAGTTCTTGTATATATTTCTTTTCAATTCGATTACAAGTCTAGTTCTTGTTATTACAGTGTTTTTCTCCTAATTTATCGATCTCCACTCTTTAAGGTATTCTTTCTATTTTATATTGTCTCCTTTCTTTCATCTCTACCCTTCACGTGTAGAACAAGTTTCTAGCATTGATCTTTATCCCATCAACACCTTCTTGAAGTCTCTAGGAGTAGCTGTAAGGTTGAAAATTACTGTTTAGGTATCACTTCCACATTAATGTGGTCAGAGACTTAGCTACAAAACATTCAATGCGGTGGTAGCAGCTTTCTCTTAGATATTTCATGATTTCCCTTTGTCCTGTGCTTTCATGATGTGTATCCTTATCAATAGAATCTCCTAGAACGTTGCTCTGGATGGCAAACCACACCTTCTAACCTCTGCCTCACTCAGCCGAGGAGGCATTCCTCCTCGGACCACCTTCCTGGGCCCTCATGACTAGACCCCATTTCTTCATTCACTAATGCGGACTTCCATGACCACGTTTACCTGTCCTCAGACTACTAGATGTCCTCAGATCGGGCACTTGGCCAAATATATATATATACACACACACACACACACTACTGGGCCCATCATTCCTACAAGCATTGTATCTAAAATTTTGCCAAAAATCTATATTTTTAATGAGCCCGAATATATGGTTTTTTTTTTTTAATTTAATTATTTAATTATTTTATTTTATAAATTTTTTTAAGATGCCTAACAAATTTTATTTATTTATTTATTATTTATTTTTATAAAGAAATTGAGATCATGAATATAAAGTATTTTTCATTTTAAATAATTGTATTTATAAAGACATTACATATTTTATTTTATGTAATAAGAGCGTAATAATAAATTTGAATAAATTGCATTTTTTATCGTCTAATTTTTTTCCTCAACCAAATAAATGATTTTTCTAACCCTCCACTTTTTCATTCTCCCAATCAAATACACATGAGAGAAAATTAATATTTTCTATCCTCCCATAATTTTTTATCTCCTCATTTTCCATTCTACAACCAAACAATGTCTTAGCCTTTTAATTAATCAACGAATCTCTTCACACCCATCCAGGGTGGTATTACATGGCCATCTCACAAAGAGGTGGATACATGATAGATTTTCTCTGCTCATCCACTTCCATAGACTATAGTAATTGATATTTACAACACATATATACCAACATATGGTTCAATAAATTAGGGTACATAATATATATATATATATATATATATAGAGGGTTGAGTTCAAGTTACACCTAGTGTAACCCTAAGCACTATTACACCATTCAATATTTTTTAATAGGATGCCAATTTTGACAAATCCACTGTTGGATTACATTATCTTCTTATATTCTCCATACTTGCAAAATTACAACATGATCGAATTTCAATAGTCATGTCATCAATTAATTGTTTAAATTCAAGTTTTTGTAATTTAAAATAACTCATAAAAAATTAGTTTATAGATGAAATTGTAAATAACATCCGATTAGCATAAAAATTGACATGCATATTAAGAACATATAGAACATGTAATCCAACGATAATATTTTCAAAATACAAATTTAAAAAAAGTTATTGGATGATGTAACATTACTTAGAGTTACAATAAGTGTAACTTGAACTCAATTCATATATATATATATATATAAAAGATCGATAACCGAGGCATTTTTTACACGTATTCTAAATTATTACTTATTTTATTATAGTTTTTGAAAAACATGTTTTGTTACTTTTCAGATATAGAAACTTAAACATACTTGGATGTGGTGGTGAAGGAAAGCTTAAGACTACATCTTGTTGCACCATTACTAGTCCCACATGAATCTATGGAGGACACTGAGATCAATGGATATTACGTATCCAAGAAATCAAGACTAATAGTAAATTTTTGGGCTATTGCACTAGATCTTGATGCATGGTCAAATAATGTGGAAGAATTTTACCTTGAAAGGTTTATGAATAATAATATATACTTTAGGGGACATGATTTCCAACTCATCCCATTTGGGTCTGGTCGTAGAGGGTGCCCTGGAATAAATTAGGCCTTACCATTGTCAAATATGTTCTAGCTTAATTATTGCATTACTTTCACTGGGTGCTCCCCCTTGACATATTGCCTAATGACTTAGACATGAGTGACAAGTTTGGGCTAGCAATGCGGAAAGCCAAACACTTGTCTACCATGCCAACTTATCGCCTACTTGGTTAAATCTGTAAGAGAATTACGAAAAAACCCTTAGGAAAATTTTACTTATTTAGTTTTGGTTTGCTCTTCTGGTTGATTGTAATATGTCCTCTCTCTCTCTGTACCTCAAAATTTAGATAGTTTATGTGGAAAGAATAAAGGATGTGTAGCATGTTGTGATCGATGAAGTATACAATAGAACGTTAAGAGTAAGCCAGAGGATTCTTCCCACTTTTTGATTCTTGTCACAATAGCGTTGCTCCTAAAAGGTATGAAGAGAGTTATTAGTATTATTAGACAAATATTTGAGCGATAATGCTGTTTCAGTGTGAAATATATGTCTTAATTCAATGACTTCAATCTTAGAGTGGAGTCGCCGGTAGTGTGGTTCACGTAGAATTTTTGGGGTTTTAAATCAAATTTGGTTAACAAAATCAAATAAATAAACAAATAAAATAATGATGTGGAAATTGTGAAATATTCAAAACTTATGGAGCAAGCTTTCATGAAATCAACAAAAAGTCAGATGTTTCGATTTTATAATATAATAGATAAGCGTTAAAATTAATTTTTTGTGATTTGTGACAAGTCAAAATTTATAATATTTCTAGCATTAGCTTTTATTTTTTAAATATTTTATAAAAAATATAATTTTTATAAGTTAATATTTTGAATTTAATTAATATATCTTTATTTTTTAAAATTTGGGAATTGGGAGCTTGGACCTTAGGCGATTGCCTAAAACTCGGTTAATGGTTAGGCCAGCTCTAAACATACAATTGTGGATTTTATAGTATATATAGATGAGTGTCAAAATTAATTTTTTGTGATTTGTGACATGTCAAAATTTATAGTGTTTCTAGCATTAGCTTTCATTGTTTTTTTAAAAAAAAATTATAAAAAATATATTTTTTATTAGTTAATATTTTGAATTTAATTAATAGATCTTTATTTTTTTAAATTTGGGAATTGGGAGCTTGGACCTTAGGCGATTGCCTAAAACTCGGTTAATAGTTGGGCTAGCTTGGAATATACAAATGTGACTTTTTATATTTTAGATTATTTTTTTCTTTGTTTTGTTTTGTGTTAGGTTCTAAAGTTTAGGATTTTATGTATTTAGAACTCTAATGTGTATTGTTGGCAAACCATGATCAAAACAATATGTTTAAAAGTGTTTAAAGCTAGCTCAAAGTTGTGTGTCAATGTAAAGTTGGAATCGAGTTAAAGCAAGGAAGCATTGTGCCTTTCGGCCTGGTTCGATCGATCGAACGACAGGTTCGACCAATCGAAGCTCGGGCAGAATGCTTTTCTGCAGATTCGTCCAACTCAGCCCTATTTGTTTTAAAACGTTTTTTGGGTTTCTTATTTATCCTAAGTATAAAACGCAAACCCTAGCCACGTTTTAGGTGAGCTCATATTTACGGTTTCTGTAAATCTCTTGTGAGATCTAGAGGAGCTTTCCTTTACACAAACTTAGGGTTTTCAAGGAGAAGATTTATCTACGCCTTGATGATCAATTCAGCTGCTGCCATTGAAACTTAAAGAAAACACAAGCGGGTGTGCTTGTATTTGGTGGAGAATCCAAGAAAGAAGGAGTCCATGGATTTGGAGCTTGCACGTGGTCGTGTCAGTAAGTTCTACTGGTTGGTGGCATTAGGAAGTCGAGCGTGGGTGCTTGTAAGTCCTTTTGTATGAACTTCGATTCTTTCAAGATAGTGGATTCAGGTTTACCTTGAGGATAGCTAGGTCAAATCCTCCCTAAGTTTTTACCGGTTTGGTTTCCTGGATGATCATATCGTGTGTTATTTATTTTTCGCTGCTTTGCATGATTTGATCTTTATTATTGTGATAACCTAGACTTGTTTAATTGGACGAAGTAACAACTTGGCTAATTACCTAGGTTTAATCAATTGTTTAAGGGGTCTAAAAACTGTCATTTTGTTTTTTGTTTTTTTAGAAACAAGCACATACATAGGGGAGAGGAAACTGAGTTTTAATACAATGATACACCATAAAACTCTATTCAAAAGCCATGAAAACTGGGACATGTAATGCGATCTTTTGTTTTTTAATTTTTTAATTATAAGTGATAGCTATCTTAGAGGGAGAGGAGAGATTTCAGATTTGGCTTAAACAGTGGCAGAATCTGGAAATTTTTCTGAGGGGAGGGGGGGAGACAAAAAATAACCAAATTCTCAAGTAATAAAAAAAAAAAATTTATGATGCAAAACAAGTACTTTATTTTGTAAATTAAAAACTTAATATAGTTCAACAATCATTTAAAAACTCATTCTTTAATCTTGTATTTTATTTTTGTATGGCCTAGTTTTGAGATGACTCGATAGATTTCATTGAATTGATTAAAATAATACTCTCGTATTGGTGGTCTTTCTAGAATCTCATTCTAAGAAAACAATATTTATTTGTTGAAGTTCACATCTTTGGGCCTTTTTAAGGGGTTCAACATTTAGAAAAAAATATTGAGTAGTAGTTTCTGAGTTGTGAATATTTTTTTCTCTTAAAATATACATCAATTACAAATCATGTTCACATAATTATCCAAATGTGTAAAACTATGCAATACATTTTTTTTGTAACAAATTAAACCCATATATCTTATTATATATTATGAAAAATTACAATGAACCTGATTGTAGTTGGGCTGAAATTTAAGTTGCGTACCTGTTATTCGAAATTTGACACTTTACTTACTTGAGGTTAGCTTAGTTACGCTTTGTTTGTTTAGGCAAAAATATTTTCAAGAAAATGAGTCATTTTCTAAAAAGTATTTTTCGTAAAACTATTTCATTTTCCTATGTTTGGTAATTACCTTAAATGAGTTGTAAAACAATCTTCTAACTTCTCTTATTTAATTTTTTGTGAAATAGAGTTGTTTAAAAAAAAATAATAATAATAGAAAACAATCTCTAAAAATAAGTCATACTTTTTCTGTTGACTAAAGATAGTTTTCCTTTGACTTTTTTTATTTTTTTATACTACCATACGTTGGAAAATACAAAAAATTATTTTTACAGAAAGTTTTTCATCAAAAAAAATAGAACGTTAGAGTTTCGTAACTCATATCTGTTAAAAACAGGGTTAAATATGTAATTTTGCTCTACTTTTATTGTTATTTTTTATACTACCATATGTTGGAAAATGCGAAAAATTATTTTTACAGAAAGTTTTTCATCAAAACAAATAGAACGTTAGAGTTTCATAACTCATATCTGTTAAAAACAGGGTTAAATATGTAATTTTGTTCTACTTTTATGTCTTTTTTTTTCAAAAATACAAAAAACATAAAAATACAATATTAAATAAGATAAAAAAGAATCCAGCCGAACTTTTGCATTATGAGATTTCAAACCACAGATAGGCAATTTAAATTTCAATCAAACCTTAAATGAGTAAAATGTTAAATTTCAAATTACAATTAGGCAACTTAAAGCTATCATTCACTTAGGAAGTGCTGTACAGCTCTAAAAATAAATTGATTTTTGACCGCACATCGTAGTATTTTTTTAAAAATAATTTTGACTTATGATGTCCACTTTTAATGATAGTTCTTTATCATAAAATCAAGTCACTAATTGAAACTTAAGGGGGCGTTTGGATTGGCAAATTTGGTAACTTAATTCTCAGTTTCCATAACTCATAACTCAAAAATGGTGGGACCCATAGCAAAAATGTTGTTTGGCAAATGATAACTCTGTTTCCATCACTCAATTCTCTGATTTTTGAGTTATGAGTTATGGAAACTGAAAACAACTTTTGGTTGTTTTCAGTTTCCATAACTCATAACTCAATGACATTTTTGTAATTAAACACACATGAGAGACTCACAAACAGTACCAGCTGCAACTTTTGACCACTTTTACTTTTTTTTTCCTTGGTTGGCTGTTCGTTTTTTTTTTTAGTTGGTCTTCAGTTTTTTTTTTTCAATGCGCGGTCTTCAATTCTATTTTTTTTTTTTAATTAGCTTCGATGAGTTTCGGTACTGAAAAACTAAAGAAAAAAAAAGCTGTACCGGTTGATAGGTATGGGTTCACAAATAGTGTGAAAAATATTGAGGGATAAAAATTGGATAATGATATCAAACATGTGTGAAAAATTGAGTGATGAGTTATGAATTATGAGTGATGAGTGATAGAAATTGAGTGATAAAAAAATGAAGCCAAATAACCCCTAAATCTTTAATGAAAGAATAATAAACTTTATCGATTAAACTTTATGAACTCGTCCCTTAAAAGTAGCTTCTAGAGCGTTCACAGTCCACCGTAACTCACAAGTGAAAACAAATATCAGTTGTTTATTCTAATATCAAATAAAATAATATTTTTCTCATTTACTTTTCCTTTTTCTCTTTTTTCTTTCACTCTCTGGTTCGTCTGCTCACCTCTTTCTCTCTTTTCTATTTTCTTTCTTTTTCTCTCTTCTCTCTCCTATGTCTCTATCTCTCCATCTCTGGTGGGTTTAGAAGTGGTAGTTGATTTTGGGGGTTTTGACTGTGGTGGAGATGGTGATTGATTTTGGGTTGTGGCTGTGAGTTTTGTGACTTGCTATTATTAAAAACAATATAGAGTGGCACAACAACAAGATACCCAGAACGCGAGAGAAAGAGAAAACGAGAGATACCAGTGGTTGCCGCCGGCATGGACTAGAGCAAGAGCCGGAACTGAGCAGACGACATATCGGACTCACCGAGTGGCAACTAGCGGCGCTATGGTCTATGGGGTACACACATACTAATCATACGACACAGATTTGTTTTGTTCTTTTAGTTTTTCCTTTTTCTTCTTTGATTTAGAATTTATTAAAAAGAAAAATGGGGTTTTGTTAGTGTCCGGAAAGGCATGGGCTGAGCAATGGGCCAATGGAGTTTTTATTTTTGGGTTTTTTTTGGTACCATTTTTTGTGTTTTTTTTTTTTGGGTCACAAGTCACAACAGTAATTTGCATGTTGTTATGGGCGTGTAAAAAATAAATTAAATATTATGTTGGGATTTTCTAATATTAGAATAGTCAAATATTTAAGGCTTCCCTTCTAAAATTTGAAGGGCAGGTGACTGGTGAGATTGGGTTGACAATCTGATGGGATTTTTGGTTGAATTTAGCCACACAATTATTGTACCCAGCCGGGAGTCAATGAAGCCGGTTAACCAAGCTAGTGGTACTCTTTTTCATTGGCTCATGCCTTATAAAGAAGAAAGAGGGAAGGTCTTCTTCCAATGTGGGACTCTAAAGCCAAAAAAAGACTACAAGTGCAACACTTGGTCTTTGAGGCAAAAATTGCTCCTACAATAAAAGGATCAACCAAGCTAGTGGTACTCTTTCTGATTGGCTCATGCCTTATAAAGAAGAAAGAGGGAAGGTCTTCTTCCAATGTGGGACTCTAAAGCCAAAAAAAGACTACAAGTGCAACACTTGGTCTTTGAGGCAAAAATTGCTCCTACAAAAGCTATTCAAATTTTGAATTATATTTGAATTTCAAAATTTTGCAATCAACGTATCTGACATTAAGAGATAATTGATACATATAAAAGAGTATTAAAATAAATATAATATTTTTTTTCATAAAAATATCCAAAAATCTATTATAAACCTAGTTTAAAACACTAATATTACTATTTTCGTGTGTGTTCTAATAAGTATTACTATTTACTAAAAAAAAAAAAAAAAAGAAGTTTAATCCCATGCATGCTTATTGTAGTTTTTACCCTGGTTAAGTAATCTATTATAAATCTAGTTTAAAACACTAATATTACTATTTTTGCGTGTGTTCTAATAAGTATTACTGTTTACTAAAAAAAAAAGTTTAATCCCATGCATGCCTATTGTAGTACCATCCTTGATCAAAACCTTAATTTTTAATTTAGGAAAAAACTATTATTCTAAACCTATTATTGATGATGCATGAAAATCATCAGTGAGTTGATGGCTCTTAATCACACTGATGGGTACCTGAAGAGCAAGAAATAAGAATCAAATGGAAGGCACATGTGGGGTACCGGCCAAAGACCCTACGAAGGTTAAATCAGTGAATGAGAAATCTCTAAGATCTCTATAGTGAGAGAGCTAGGGATTTTCTGTGTACCTGGGAAAGGAGGAGAACTGTTGCTTATATAGTGGTGGGGGGGGAGCCCTAGATCTCGAGAATACTGGGATTTTCCTTATAGGGAGTAGCTAGAGTTTAATGCCATCGAGATCTTGGGGATATTCTTCATTCTAAGAAGGCGAAAGTCGTGGGGTAGGATATTTGTATGTGGTGCGCAAGATATTTCCATATGTGGATGTGTGTAGACCATGTAATGCCACGTAGGATCTATTGGTATGCTACTCTGTTTGAAGGAGTCGTTTGTCGGTATGTTGGGGAGATACTCCTGTCAGCTTCATCTGGATCCGTTGGTGTAGTCGACGACTCCCAAAGAAGCTGACGGTGCCAAACAAAGGCAAAAAAGAAAATGGATTCTTTATCCTAAATTCAGATTTAGAAAATGAATACTCATTTTCAAAAATGAAAACAAAATACAATATATTTTTTAGAACCAAGCAGGGCCCAAGTCTCTGTAAAAATATGCATATGGACATGGCCGAATGGAAAAACACAAGGCCATACAATTTCCTTTTTCAACTTTCTAGTATTTTATTGTTTTGATGCTCGACACTTCTTTTACTTATTTTAATTAGAGTAGTGATTATTATATAATGGTTACCGCACACTACTATAAATAGATTGACTGAAATTGTGTTTTAAAAACACCGTTTCACAATTTCATAATTATAATTGAAATCGTGTTTTTGAGTGTGTAGGGGAGTGATTATTGGGAGGAAGAAAAATAAAGGAAAGAAAAGTGAGGAGAAGACATCATTTATGCTTGTTAGTGGTTCCGGGTATTTTCCACTCAGTCCCACCGAAACATAATTTCTTCTGTTTGGAGAGAAATCATGAGAAAAACGTAATTGTGCAACCCAAATGAGAACTTCACCCTTGCTTCTTCTCTTAGCCGTTTGCTTCTATTAAAAAAAAAAAAAAATATATATATATATATATATATATTGCTTCAGCTATAGATTTGACTAATTCCTTTCTTCTTTCAACAATAACTTCTTCTCTGTAACACCCGCCTCATTTAAATTGAATTTAATTGCTTCTAGAGTGGAATTGATGAATTATTTAATTTATTTTAAAGGTTTATTCTATATTATGGTCACTACAAAGAAAATAAATAAAAGAAGATGTAACGTGAATAGTTATTTTGTAGATTATTCATATTTAACTTTTAGTCTCGTTATCCTTTAAGTAAAAGGATAAGAGATTTCCTATTTGGATTAGGAGTTTAAGCGTTATTGGAATTCTTTAGAGTTTTAGCCTATCTAAATAACCTTAATATGAGTTTTAGTGGGAATTAAAGTCTTGGAAGCTTATTTAAGTTTTATAGGCTTCTTAAATGCTAAGGAGATAGGTTTTAGTAGGTTTTAAATTTCAGCCCAAGTGAAAGCAGTTTTAACGTGTATCCATGTGGCAAGTATATATCTCTCTCTCTCAAACCTTCATGGAAATAACCTACACTGCTAGAGTAGTTTAATGGATTTGCTTTAATATCCCATATGAACTCTTGAATTAGGCGATAAGCTTTTGAGTGATAGTTGCTAGAGTTTATGCATGGTAGTGGGGCTGGACTTTTGAATCTTGTAATCTATATCATTGTCAAGTTTCTAAACTCTTATCAATACATGCTACAAGTCACTAAGTCCTACGGGTAGGAATTAATTGGTAAATCTATTGTATTCTTTCTATGGTTACGTGTAGGAAAATCCTTGGATATTATATAAATATTAGATTAAATTTCTAAGAGTCACTACATGCTATAGATTGCTATACGGGTAGAGTTTTCTATGGATGCTATACTTATATGTGGATCTTATTGAGTATTTCATGGTGGCGCTGAAGTGTTATATGAAATCTTAAAGAAAATATAAATTTGACACTTAACTAGATAATGGTTGTATTGGTATTAACCTATTAGGACTTGATGAAAATCTTGGGGAATCGCTAACATGCATATTCTCATTAGATGATATCCTTTCGTGTGGTAATACTTCTTTTAGCCTCAAAGACATAATAGTAGTAAGGAGAAGTAGCATATTATGGAGGATTGTAGAGATGTTCAAATTGAAGACTAGTAAATTATTAGGAAGTGTCCCTTACATCCTTATGGTGTACGTCAAGGTGGATTAATTATATAATTGTGTTACTCTTTTACTTTTAGGTGTGGAGGAAGAGCTCATTTGATTTTGGATCTAAACTACGAGTTTTAGCAACTAAAGGTAAGTGGACTTCAGAACATGACGTCTCTTAAGACATATATATATATATATATATATATATATATATATATATATATGGTAAAAATATATTTATATATACATAATTGCAAAAGTGAAGTTTCCAAAAACTTATACCATTATCAATGCTTTATACACATACTTGAATTTTATTATTTCTTATATATTACTTTGAAACTGTATAAGTTAAGAATGACTTAGAACTATATTTTTGAGAAAATATTTATTATATGATATATGGTTTGTATTGAAAATATTGTAATAAAGAAAGAATGTTTTCAAACGGTTAGCTAGATAGTTTGCAATCTTTGCCAACACAGGGTTAAGTGTTGGTCTTCGGCCGATATAGTGTTATTGTGGTGTGGTGTAGTGTTATCGTTTGCTCTTCGGAGCCAATGTTATTGTTTGCTTTTTGGAGCCAGTGTTGCCTTTTTGAGGTTAGTGTTATTGTTTCCCATGGGAATCACCCACCAAGTGTTTAGCAGTTTATGTCTTTGTTTGACTAATGTTTTCCATATTGAACTAGTGTTTTATTGTTATTGATCTTTATAAGTGGAAAATTGTTTATTACTATAATATATTGTTTCTACTTATTTAGTGTATTTTAGCTAATTAAAGTGGTTATCATTTTATTTATAGATTTTAGTGCTATAGTAAACTTTTTCTTTCTAACAGTTTTATAAAATATATTATATTACTGTTAAAACTATTTGTAAATGTTTTGTAAAGATTATATTTTGTCAATGATACTATTGTTTTGTTTTGAAAGACATCCTCATGTTATGTAGTCTCTTATTGAGCTTCTAGCTCACCCCTCCTTTCTCCACCCTTTCATATTAGAGCAGTGGAATATCTTTTGGTGGTAGATCATTGGAGACATAGATTGAAGACTTCTTTTGGAGCTATGTTAGTTGATAACTGTTTTAGTATATTTTCTTGGATAGTGCGTTTAGTATTCTTGAAACTATTTGGGATTGTATTTGGAGACTTTATTGTTATTTTTGTTTTTATGGATTTCATAGGAAAGATTTTGATGGGTCGAAGTTTATTTGTGGATATTTAACTACATTCTGTTCCATTATATTATTGTTGATTATTTATAAGATAGGTTATGCATCTATACCTTGGTATGGGTTTGGGGTGTTACATTCTCACCATTTATTCAACATAGAAAATAATTAAAAAGACAAAAATGATTCAAGTATCATTGGCTGGTGTTGAAAATAGAAATACATGGAGTTACTAAAGCTTATATTTATTGAAATTGGATTTTAATAAATGTGAATAACTAAAAGATTGAATTGGGTACTCAAGGATAAAATAGTTGTTTACAAAGTGACAGTTCTTTATGACTTTGTTCACTATGGATATTTCATGGAGGGGTCATATGATATCATTAGAGTCTTGAGATATAATTTATTAATAAGGCCTAGAGTGTAATTATATTTATATAATAGTATTAAATATAATTAATGGTAACTTTGAACTTGTCAAGAGTTGACAGAAAAACCCAAGGCCCTTTGGAGCTAGAGTCTTATTTGTTCCCTTTGGTCTCATCTCAAGCCACAAACTAAAGCCCAATTGGGTAGGCGCAAAAGGCTAACCCAATTAGATAATCAGTTTTTATTTAATAAGAGTTATTAAATAAAGTAACTACCAAGGTATTTTGAATGAATGTATGATAAAAAGAAAAGAAAACAGTTTTTCTCTACAAGGAGAAGAAGGTGAATTTTTCTTTGAGAATTAACGTACATAAAGACTGATTGAGAGACCACACTTCTTGGGCATCATGTGGAATTGAGATGAAGATTAAAGGTATTCTCAAGTCTTGGTTCTAAATTTTACACTGCATTAAGGTACGCTTTCTATTCTTTGTTCTAGAATTCAAGGTTACGTGTTATTTCTCATGAATGAAGTAGATCTGTGTTTGTTGCTTCCGCTGTGTGTTTTGTATGAGATGCAAAACCAAATTTTCCAACAATTGGTATCAGAGCAGTCTTCAATATCATGCTTGTATAACATGTGATTGAGTTTTTAGAATCAAAGAAAATAGTTTTCGGTAAAGTTTCTGCATAATTGTGTCCTTGATTGTACTCTTTTGTGAAAGACATGGATTAAGGTTTAAAGATTATAAATGAAACCAGTATATCAGTTAAGCATAAGCATTTTGTTTTGCATTGCTTGGATATAGTTGGCAGTTGAATTTTATTCGATAACCGTTTCCGATGCCATTAACGTATATGAGACATGATGATATCGGGTTCACTATCAGGATAAATATTCTCTTGGTTTGTTCGAAGTGGCCCATGACTATAAAGTTATGGTGTCGTGTTTTGATAGTATTTCTCTTAGGAATGAACATGATAGTACTCTTGTCTCAATGGAATGCATAAACCTATAATGCATTTGATAGTCTTTGTTTTAATGATGAACGCGTTAAATTCAATTGCTTGGATATAGTTATTGAATGAATGTCTTGGCATGAATATTGTGGACCCAAATGTCATATATATATGTGACGGTGTTGATTTGCTAGTTTTGAATTAGTATTGCACACCATCAATGATTATATATGATTTATGGTCTGACTTCACATGGATTAGATTGTATCCTTTGTGTGATAAAATATGCATGATCTTACTTTGAGAAAGTTAAACTGGAATTATCTTTTTCGGTATTGCATCAAGATTGCTAATATACTTATATACATGCTATCATCTTAATGCTAGGATTATGAAATTTATTCCTAATGAGATTAGGATTATGTTTTCGAGGTTTCTAGCATTATTAGGATTCTTGATTATGATCTTGAAAACCCTGATGTTTGATCTGTGAATCTTCATTCATAAAATCAAAAAGTGTTTTTGATGGAAAATAGCAAAAACTGTCAAAAATGGTTGCTGGAAAATTCTAAAAAAATTCAGTTATGTGAGTTTTGATCGATTGAGAATTCCTTCCAATCGATCGAATGTTAATTTCGATTGATCGAAGAGGAATCGAGAATCAATCGAACGAGGCAAAAGCTTTGTGATGAATTTCTTCATTTTTCGATCAATCGAGTAATAGGTTCGACAGATCGAAGGCATTGAATTTTGAATTTTCACTTGTCTTTTGACTAAGTGTTAAAAGTTTGATAAAAAGCAAGACTATGTGATTAATTTTATAGTCCTTAAAAGTTAAGGACATTTATTAATCATTATCTAACTAAAAGACCTAATGAGATCAAAGATGTTAGTTAAATAGAACTCTTAGTCCTAAATTGTTTGATGATTAAAATTCCTTAATTCATTTTAATTAGAGGTTTTTAATGAGATTAAAATTCTAATTAAAGTTATATGGTTTCTAATGAGATTAGAATACTTTATCTAGTAAATTAAGGATAGAGTTCTATATAGCTATTTTTTGGGTCATTAGAGTTTAACGAATCCTAAATAGTTTAGGAATTCCATTTTAGTTAGTGATTCTAATGAGATTAGAGTCTTCAACAAGTGCAAGATTATTAGTTGTGATGGGATCACAATTATTCAAAGAAAAACCCAACTAATGAGTGGGAGTACTGAAATGACCATTTTGTTAAGTTTATTGTAATGTGAATAGATACCTTGTCTTGACTTCGAGTCTTGCATTCCATGCGGAGGGTATTTACTTCACGGATTATATGATTAAACTTATTTGTGATTATGCGAATGCTCATTGCACTATTGTGATGTGACTTAGTAAGATCACATCGAATTTAAACAATTAAACACATTTGATGTGTAGGGTTAAAATTGTGATGAGATCACAATGATTTCAAGACAATCCACTTGTTTTAAAATTTCTAGTGGGAGAGAGATACAAGGGTTGGATCTCATGGCCTCCATTGTCGGTTCATAGTGGTGTGGGATAAACATCTTGTCTTGGCTTCGAGCCTTGCATTCCATGTGGAGGGTGTTTATTTCATAGTACTACAAGATTGAACTTCCTGGTTTATAGTTCCATGTGGAGGGTGTTTTGCATCATGGTACTACAAGATTAAACCTTACAAGGGTAGAGTTGTGTGGCTACACATGGGTCTAGGCAATATTGTACACTAGACTAAGTTTGATAGTATCCTTTATGCTGAGTTCTTGCTATTACTACTTAGAGGCTAAGGGAAGAGTGGCAAACTATTTTTGTTTGGTAAGAGTTACCATGATAGCATAAATAATGAGAATAATTCTTGCCTAATAATAGTGGTTGGTATTCACTCTATGTTGAGGAATATTAATTGCGGGATTAGGTTGTCGTTGCATCTAGTATAGTATGGTTTTCGGGTTCCATATTACATGGTTATGGATGCAAAATATAATGTCCCTGTAATTATGTTCATAGTCTTAAAATAAAGTTGTCATAAATTTTTATTCTCTAACTACTGTTTTAATTGAATCACACTAACTAAAAAATAATTTTAGACATAGAGCTTAAAGGAGCTGAAGTACATATTTATGTTTTGATTCAGCATTGTCATAATTTCATATACATGATGCATTTATAGAAGATAGCTTATGATGTGATCATAGTCTCCATTGAAATGCTAAATGTTACATTGGCTTCTATAGTTGTACTACAACATAAGATGCAAGAATTAGTACTAGACTTAGACTTTATGTTAAGTCTAAATGAGATGTTTGGTATGAATCATATTTAGTGCTAAGAAAGGCTTAAGGAGTTCCAATTCTATATCATTTTATGAAAATGTTTTAATTTTAAAATGAATTAGAATTCTTGGATGTAAAGATTAAATGTTAATCTAATTTGGATATGATCCACAAGTCCTTGTTAGAATCATTTGATCAATTCAAATTGTTTTGAAAATAAATTCTTGTTATGTTATCTAAATTGATGAGCGAGTTCTACATAACGGAAGACATCCTAAAAGCTAAGGCTAGGATCAATATGATTTAATTCAAATTCTTAGCTTGAACCAAAAGGTAAAGGTGGCAAGAAGAAGAATTGTAATACCAAACAGTTGGACAAGCTAGTTGTCCTAGTAATTGCCAAAAGGAAATTAGACTCAAAAGTATGACCAAAAGGAAAGTGTTTCTGTTTTGGTAAAGCTAGGCATTGTCCATGATTGTCTTCTAGATGGAAATTTACATGTTTTATTTTTAAAGAGAAAGTTTTCATCCTTTGTAATTGTATGTTTTGGCACTTATGTCTAGATTTTATTAATCTAAATGATATTCAAGATTGGTGAAAGATGGGCTTTTAGAACCATTATTTTATTATATTCCCAATCTATGAATTCTATTTAGACAATAATAAGATCTAGGGCTCCTTTTCGTAAAGGAATAAAGTTCCAATTACTTCTTTAAGTTAGTGCATACACAAAGGAGGAATATGGCTCTTTTAAAGGTAGATTGTTCTAGAAGAAAAATGTCAGAATTTGTTGTAGGACAACTATAAAATACATTTAGAAATGAGATGGTTGTATTAGATATACCATAAGAAATTGTTTTGTAGATAACTATTACACCGGTACAATATCGTAGTGGGAGGATTATCAATTACCAAATAAATTCATATTTTGGAATAAACTTTTGAAGTCGTTCAATAAGGATATGAATTTGATCATCGGTCCTACGTAAAGGCAATATATGATATGAATATGGATTACTGGATCAAGGTTATGTGAATAGAATTAAATTCTATTTAAAGTCTAGAACTTGTAGAGGCGCCTAATGGAATTAAGCCTATTGTTTTCAAATAGGTCTACAAGTAAATGAGATTGATAGATTTGAAGGAGCAAACCTTCAAAGTCAAGACTACTGGCAAAAAGATTTATTCAAAAAGAAATAGTTTGACTATGAAAATATTTTTTCACCAATAGTCAAGTTTGACTCTATCTAGATTCTCTTATTCATTATATTTCATTTGGATGAAATATGGCAATGAATATCAAGAAAGCTTCTTTTAGTAGCAATCTTGAGGAAGGTATCTATATGATGTAACTTGAATTGTTCATAACAAAGAACCACTAGTGTTTAGTATGCAAGTTGCTTGAAGTTCATTTATGAACTAAATCAAGCATCTGAATCATAAAATATCATCTTTAATCAAGCAATCAAGTTGTTTGATTTTGATAAAGTATTAAAAGGCCTTATGTGTGTAAAAGTTATATAGAATAATAAATTTCTTAATGTATGTTGATGACCTTCTAATCATTTAGAATGGTGTAGAGTTATTGTCATCAATGAAGTTTTTTGTTGTCTAGTCCAGTTTGATATAAAGTACTTGAGAAAGACTGGTCACATCCTAAGAATTAAACTTTGTTAAAATTTAGAAATTAGGATGTTGGATCTATCTCATACTGCTTAAATAGATTAGATTCTAGCCAAGTATAGCATGTCATACTTCAAGAAAGGATTCTTTCCTTTTAAGTTTGAAGTTCCTTTATAAAGGATTATTGTCCTAAGACATATAAAAGGAAGAACATATTAAGACGGTTCCTTATACCATATCAATAGGAAGTCTTTATGCTATGCTATAT
Organism: Quercus wislizeni; assembly: GCA_023055345.1. Lineage (NCBI taxonomy): Eukaryota > Viridiplantae > Streptophyta > Magnoliopsida > Fagales > Fagaceae > Quercus > Quercus wislizeni. The sequence continues at coordinate 21,047,965 of JALGQJ010000003.1, forward strand.
ACTAGGCTAAATATCTATTTTGCGGTGGGCATGGTAAGCAAATATCAATTGAATCTAAGATCACTTAATTTAGTGGGAGTAAAGCATATACTCAAATATCTTAGGAGAATGAGGGATTATATGCTTGTCCACCAAAGTGAGGATTTGATGGTTACTGGTTGTACAAATACTGACTTGTAGTTTGATTGTGATTCATGAAGTTGGACTTCAAGATATGTGTTCATCCTAGGTGGTGAAGATACACATTGAGCGTAAGTATTATCTCATTAGAGAGATATGAATAAGTGAGATGTAGTAGTAGAAAAGATAATTTATGCAATAAATCTGACTGAAACTTGTTTCCAAACCTTGCCTTAGAGTGACTATGAATTACTCTAAAGGGAAATAAGTGTTGGATATATGGTAAATTATCTTTCAGGGCAAGTGAGAGATTGTTGGGATTTATGTCCTAAAATCCAATTTATTAGCATGTCATAAATAATTAAATTGTTTCATTATATGAGACTATTTATTAATGAACTAATGGGACATTATCTTAGTCCTTGAGATGCGTTGTATGTGAATAAGTCACAGAAGATATAAATCATAGGTTCCTTGTAAACTCAAAACGTAGTTCGTAGTCGATGATGAAATTGGGCGTTTCATCTACGAAGACTATAACACATCAACTAAGATGATTTGTCTTGATCATGGAAGTGGAGACTTCTAGTTGATGTGTCTTAAGAGTTAAAACATATTGAACTGGACCGCTGTGAGATTAATTATTCAATCAACAATTGTCACTTGAATAATTAATCACACGACTTCTAATTTCATATACTCTTAATCCTGAAAGAGTAGTGGACCTGATCATGAAATGTAGGTTACTTTGATATATCAGGAGTGAGATCTAATATTCACAGTCAAAACCTCAGTATGTTGGGTAACCACACGTAGTGTTGAAGGAACACATATTTTCAAGATGGAATCCATAATCTCTTTGTAGAGACACAAAATATCTCATTGAGATAAGTTTAATGGGAACTGGTTATTCAGGGCGCCCACTTTAGTAAGGAGTTACTAAAGCTTATATTTATTGAAATTGGATTTCAATAAATGTGAATAATTAAAGGATTAAACTGGGTACTCAAGGATAAAATAGTTGTTTACAAAGTGACAGTTCTTTATGACTTTGTTCACTATGGATATTTCATAGAGGGGTCATATGATATCATTAGAGTCTTGGAATATAATTAATTAATAAGGCATAGAATGCAATTATATTTATATAGTGGTATTAAATATAATTAATGGTAATTTTAAACTTGTCAAGAGTTAACAGAAAAGCCCAAGGCCCATTGGAGCTAGAGTCTTATTTGTTCCCTTTGGTCCCATCTCAAGCCACAAACTAAAACCCGATTGGGTAGGCCCAAAAGGATAACATAATTAGATAATCAGTTTTTATTTAATAAGAGTTATTAAATAAAGTAACTACCAAGGTAGTTTAAATGTACATATGATAAAAAGAAAAGAAAACAGTTTTTCTCTACAAGGAGAAGAAGGAGAATTTTTCTTTGAAAATTAACATACATAAAGACTGATTGAGAGATCATAGTTCTTGGGCATCATGTGGAATTGAGATGAAGATTAAAGGTATTCTCAAGTCTCGGTTCTGAATTTCATTGCATCAAGGTACGCTTTTTATTCTTTGTTCTAGAATTCAAGGTTACATGTTATCTTTCATGAATGAAGTAGATCCGTGTTTGTTGCTTTTGTTGTGTGTTCTGTATGAGATGCAAAACCAAAGTTTCCAACAAAGCGGCCCAACTAATCCTAGACTACACGCCACTCTCATCCAGCTTTTAAGCATCGAAGTGTTAGATAAAGGCGAGAGACCCACGTCTGCACTAAATCAGCGTCGCGGCTCCCAGCTTTCTTCTCATCGACCCCATCTCAGAAGGCATACCAAAAATAACACTTCCACTCCATCGCGCTTTCGAGGAAGAGGCAACCCCGTTCTAGCCAACAATTAAGGAAGAGGAAAAGGTCGTTGAAGTTTCTGACTCAGAAGACGACTTCAAAGTCTTCAACCACCCCTTATCCCCTGAAGTCCCAACTTATGACTTCGGGCACCTTCTTCCTGCACAAGCAAGTCACTCCCAAGAAGACCTTTCTACCCTAGAAACTATGGGGATCCAGTGTAAAACTAGACAAGGCCTCCGAGACTTGATGGAGTCCTAGGTGAGGGGTGATACACCTGAGATAATCACTCAAACCAAACTCCCCCCCCCTCCTTCCGCCCACACAACCTCTCCACCCTGACCTTGTCGACCACAAGAGGAAAAGGGATCAGATGGGCCAAGAAGTGGCAGAAGGAGGGAAGGGCCCCTCACCTAAGGAGGCCGAGGCCCAAAAGGGAGCAAAGCAGGCCACGGTAACACAAACCTTGGTGGAAAAGAAGGGTGACTCCCAAATTGGAACCTTGCTTAGACTTCTGCCATCATACTAGATGGTGCTTCCCTGCCTGTTGATGCCTCGATAAGAGACTTTCAGCAAGGGAGGGCAGGATATGTAGCCGACGCTATGGAGCAGGCTCTATAATTGCCAGGAGATATGGCCGACCTGAGGTTGATGAGGAAGCACGAGGTCTTGCTTAGCTTAAAGTGAGACCTCGCCCTAGTAAATTTACCAAATGCTTTCTTCTCTCCCCCTCCCCCCTCCCTTTTTTTTACTTATATTTATATCTGTTTCCCTAACCTTCATGTTTCTTCTTCCTTTTAAGGTTGTTTAATTGTGCATAGGGCCGAGGAAATAGTAAACTCTTCCCATAGGATGATGAAGGAAGAGGAGGCTAGGCATATTGCTGCCATGGAGGACTTTAAGGTGGCAGAAAAAAAAAGTCCCAAGAGCTAACCGCCAAGCTAACTGAGGCTTACAGGGACGAGAAGAGTGCTGAGGCAGCACTGGACGGGGTGGAGAGGCAGGTAGAAGCTTAGCGCAAATATCTTCACCAAGCCGAGGACAATCTCTCTGTAGCTAGGGGCCAACTCAAAATCCTGACAAAGAAGTTGGGGGAGGCTGAGAAGGCCAAAGAACAAGCTAAGCAGGACGAATATGATGTGGGCGTGGCTAAGACCGAGGAGGCCATTAGGGCTGAGGTCTCGGAGGTGTGTAGACACTATTGCCTTCAGGTGTGGAACGAGGCCTTTAACCAAGCTGGGGTTGAGGCCTTCTCTGCCCAAAGGAGCACAGAGAGTGTATACTATCCTCCTGCTATCCACTCATCTAGCTCCTTTGCCCCCAAAGATGATAATACCTCCAGGGTGGTAAAGACTGGCAAGGGGATCCCAGCTAAGGTCCTTCCCATTTTTGGCAATCCATCCAAGGAGGCTAAGCACACTGGAGTTATTGAAAAAGAAGCTGACAAAACCAAGGAGGCGGCCCATGATGCCACCCAGCGTCTAGCTAACCCCAAGGACCCCTCTATGCAGAAGGAGGCCCCCAAAAAATGGAGCTTGCCTTGGCCACCCTGACTGTGCCTTCCAAGGAGAAGCTGAAGTGAAAAAGCACAGCATCTTCAACAACAGCCCCAGCCTAACCCACCAAGACCATAACAAAGGACAAACTTGTAATAAAAATGAAGCCATGAGTCTTTGTTTCTTTGTTTTTTACTCCAAAATTTGTAATCAGTTTCTCCTTTGTAATTAGTTTGCCTTTTTCTAAGGCTTAATTTAATGAAATTTGTGATCCTTTCTTTTACTTATGTGATTCAAGTCCTAATACGGTTTATGTTTCACTGAACACTTTAACCAATATGAAAATGAGACACTGCTTCATTTAATTATGTGCATGAATGATAGCATAGTTACCACATTCCACATAATTAACAACAGAATAAGTTAAACCTACTAACTCCACAATCTCAGCAAAGTGCAACCTTAACCTTAAAAACATACATAAAGATAGAGCTCCCATTCATGTTAGGATCCATCCAATTCTCAACCTATCAGTAAGTTTTAGGAACTAGAGATGATAATCAGCTCTTCAATAGATCATAGATATACTTTCAAATGCTTTAAGTGATGCTCATGAGTGTCCATTTTATCATGTTACTATAATGAAGATGTTTGCCATCCAGCACGACTGGTTCTATTGACAGTTAGATGAATAACAGATAGTATTAGTTTGCCAAAGATATGTGGTTCGAGGAACCAAACATGACCATAGTTCTATTTGATACTAAGAAAAATGATATGGAGTATTAATTTACCTAAAGTATGTGGTCCAAAGAGCTAGACATAATTAAGATTTTGATTAATACTTAGACAAATAACTTAAAATATCAATTTACCCAAGGTATGTGGTCCGAGGAACCAGGCATGACCAAGGTTTCGTTTGATACTTAGAAAAATGATATGAAGTATTAATTTACCCAAAGTATGTGGTCCGAGGAGCCAGACATAACTAAGGTTCTGTTTAACACTTAGACAAATAACTTAAGATATCAATTTACCCAAGGTATGTGGTTCGAGGAGCCAAGTATGACCAATGTTCTGTTTGATACTTAGAAAAATGATATGGAGTGTTAATTTAACCAAAGTATGTGGTCCGAGGAGCTAGACATAACTAAGGTTCTGTTTAACACTTAGACAAATAACTTAAGATATCAATTTACTCAAGGTATGTAGTCCAAGGAGCCAAGCATGACCAAGGTTCTGTTTGATACTTAGAAAAATGATATGCAATATTAATTTACTCAAAGTAAGTAGTCCAAAGAGCTAGACATAACTAAGGTTCTGTTTAACATTTAGACAAATAACTTAAGATATCAATTTACCCAAGGTATGTGGTCGGAGAAGCTAGGCATGACCAATGTTCTATTTGATACTTAGAAAAATGATATGGAGTATTAATTTACCCAAAGTATGTAGTCCGAGGAGCCAGACATAACTACGATTCCACTATAACAAAATGTATTTTCAATGACGAAAAAATTCATCACTAAAAGTCCAGTTTTTCGTCACTAAGAACCTTTAGTGATGAAATTGGACTTTTAGTGACGAAACTCATTTTGTCACTGAAACCCCATCACTAAAAGTCCCGGTGATAAAAAATTTCATCACTAAAAGTCCGATTTGATTTAAAAAAAAAAAAATTTAGCGACGAAAATGTTTCGTCACTAAATGTTTTCCTCAATAAAAACACTATTTAGTGACGAAAATATTTCGTCACTAAAAACACTTTAGTTTATTAAATCATATTTAGTGACGAATAATTTCATCACTAAAACTATGTTCGAGTACATATAGTGACGAAAAAGTTTGTCACTGAAACTATTTTTAAGAAAATCCAGGCACATATAGTGACGAAAATTTTCGTCACTAAAACCATTTCTTACAAAATTTTGCTACATTTAGTGACAAAATATTTCGTCACTAAAACAGTTTTTAGTTGCTATATTTTTGACGAAAAAATTCGTCGCTAAAACTTATTTTTTGCTTTTATTTTTTTCATGGCTTTGATATTAACCTGTAACCTATCATTACATTATTAAAACCTCACATTGGAATAAAACATTTATTTCAACAACACATTTATAAAAAAAGATCCATACATTCCACAAGTAAAAAACAAAACAAGTATCCAATTCTAACTCCTTCCATACAATAATTGTTTGCAATACATACAATAACTCAAGATGTTTTATAATAATACAAAAAGGGTAGCATAATATAATTAGAACTAACGGAAGATGTCCTCATATGTCTTCAAGTAATGCCAAAAGTAAATCCCCTAAAAGCTACCAATAAGAAATCTACACAAATATAAAAACAATATTACATTAAAATCGTAAAGTAAAAACATTAACTATGTTATAACTTGAAGTTGGGTCAATTGCTAAAATAAAGTACTAACCAAAAAGTGGTTTAACTTGAAGTTGAACCACCCCCATAGGTAAGAGCATCATCATAACCCTTACTCCTCAAAAAGTTAAGAATATTCTTTTGGACCTCATCTTGCTTAGCTCGCGCCTCTTGGTCCCTAGCTCGCTCCTTTTGATCCTTAGCTCGCTCCTCTTGGTCCTTAGCTCTTGCCTTTTGGAGCTCAATTATCTCATTTTCTAACCGTTGTATATACTCCACTGAGAAATTAGATGAGGCGGTGGTTACTAGAGAGGAGGAAGGTCTCATGCCAAATCCTTTTTACAATACCAGACTTCTTCTTAAAAACCAAGTTTGAGATCTTCTCTTGTGTAAGGGGAATTGCATTAGGATCTTGACAATGATCTACTTGCACTTTGAGAATATTTTCCTATCATTTGAAAGAGAGAAAAAAACAAACAATCACAACATTAATACTACATATGTTATAGCTTTACAAACATGATAGGGATGGAATGATACACATACATATGTCGCTTCATTCTCATGGTGTATCCACATATTTGTATTTGGATTGAAATGAATATCTTTGAAGATTTTTGCCAATTCAGGAACTTGACCGTCATTATTATTTGTTTGATTAATTAACATTCAAGTGTTAGATAGATATACTTAATTAATCATAACATGCAATATGATAAGGTTTAAGAAAATGAAAAAACAAGCACCTCCTCATCAACCCTAACAGCAAGTGCCTTTGTCCCGCATCTATGTTTGCCTGAAGTTTTATTCCTATTTTCAGAGTTCTTTCTTGATTTTTTCTAATAAACAACATTCAAGATATTTATTAGATCATGAATAAAATAGTATACATTTACTTCATCTAAGTATTAATCTAATTAGTTGACAACATAATATAGGAAACATTGGATAATAATAATATACGCATAAATAATTTACCAGCCAATCCTCATTGATCCATTTCTTTCTCTTCGATTATGCACAGTCTGTGAAAAAACTATCAATCCTTTGCTAGATTCACTAAAATCTTCATTTCTTTCTCTTCGATTATGCACAGTTTCAATCCCATCAATATATAAAGACCAGTTGTTAATACATTCTTTGAGAATGTAAGCCTCTACAATCGAACCTTTTGGTTAAGCTCGGTTGGAAACGTATCTTTTCAATTTTCCAAGGTACCTGCGAGGAAAAAATACGCACATTATGTGATTTTTTACCACTTGGGAAATATGCAATTGATGGATGCATTAAAGGATCTAATTACCTTTCAATTAGGTACTGTAAAGTTGAATTTAATCAACCATTTTGTTGGCTTTATTCCGTGCTAAATTTGTTTGTAATTTAGCAATTAGTAACCCTATATTTAGGTGAGAATCATGTAAGGGTAGTGTGTGAGAGAGTGTGAAGAAATGCTCAAGTTTGTGCAAAGTAGCAGGGGCTCGCGACTGGAACACGCGGGTGGCTAGCGGCTGGCAAGCCGCCAGATGATGCACACGAGTGAAGCATGCAGAGAAGATGAATAGTCATGCTAGCTGGAGCACTACAGGACAAAAAGTCCAGTCTGGCAATTTTGTTTGCTCATGGCTTGAACTCGCGACTCAGTCAAGTCGTAAGGCCAAGTCGCCAGCCAACTCTATTTTGAAAAACATGACTCTTCGCATTCCATTCTCACTCTAGTATAAATACCCCTCATACACACGAAATATTGAGAGCTTCTAGAGAGAATATTGAGAAAGAAACCCTAGAGAAAAACAAGATTGACTCATTCACAATCTTCACATAGAGACTCTTCAAATTCCTCTACTCTCATCCTCTCCATTGTTACATCCTTGAGAGGTTCATTACCAAAACCTTTTCTCATCATACCCATATCTATGTGAAGGCCATTTGGTGCTTGGGAAGCAGTTAGGAAGGGACTAATTTCATATTGGTTGATGCTATGAGTTATAGTAGAATCCGGTAAGTTAAAGAAGAAATAGGTTCGACGTAACCTCATTAGAGTAGGAGCTTGGAGGGGTTAAGTACACTGGGTAGATTAGGCTTGGAGGGTCTTCTGTTGTTCATGTATCCCAACTACATTCTTTAGTGGATTATTTACCACTTGGAGGGCGGTGGAGAGGTTTTATGCCAAGGGCTTCAGTTTCCTCTTCGATAACACATCGTGTGTTGTCCTTGTGTTTGCATCTCTCTTTCCTTAATCTTTGCCATTTAATTTCTACTGTGAATGTGATTTATTTGGTCTAAGATTGTTTATCAATTTTGTTATATGCTTATGTTCATATTCCGCACATTAATTGTTTGATAATAAGCTTGAATTGGTAATTTGTAAATTGGGGGTCTAAACGTTTAAGGTGTTTTATACACTAATTGAACTTTCAGGTATGTCCATCGATATTGTACCGGGCCTTCTAGAATTACTTCTCGAGGTAAGTGAACAGCAAGGTGGATCATAACATCAAAGAATGCTGGAGGAAAGAACCTCTCAAGCTTGCATAGTATGAGAACTATATGTTCTTCTAGTTTTTCCAATTCACTTCGCTTTAAGATCCTTGAGCATAAGTCTTGGAAGAAGCTGCCCAACTCAAACAATACAATACTAATGTCTTTATGTGCAAACCCTCGTAACCCATTTGGAAGAATTCGTTGTAGTAGCACATAACAGTCATAGCTTTTCAAACTAGATAATCTACTATTTTTTACATTCACTGACCGTGATATGTTGGCTGCATAACCATCCGAATACCTAACTGATTTCAAAAAGTCATAGAAACCATCCTTTTCATTTGGGCTTAATGAAAAGAAAGCCCGAGACTTGTCATATGATCCATTTGGACGTTATTTCAAATGCAACGTGTGCCTAAAGTTCATATTTTGCAAGTCTATCCATGCCTTGTCAGTATCCTTGTTTTTCCCTTTAATGCCCAACAAAGTACCCTAAGCACTCTCATTAATGTTCTTCTCCACATGCATGACATCAATGTTGTGCTTAAGCTTCTTATTCTTCTAGTATGGAAGCTTGTACAAAATACTTATTTTTGACCAATTTGGCTCCCCAATGAATTGTCTCTTCTTATTACTTGGATGCTTTGCTAAAATTATATTTGGTATTCTATCTAATTGCTCTTGTATCTTTCCCACTTGTAACTCTAAAGATCTCTTCTGTTTCTCCGATAAACCATTATGCAATTGACTATGTCTCCAATGATGTTCCATAGGCAAATAAGCTCGATGGTTAATGAATCCAATTTTACTTTCCAAACCTTCTAAATATGGTTCATCGTTGCAAGTGTAACAAGAATGATAATCCTTTGTCCTCCACCCAGACACATTACCAAATCCAGGATAGTCATGTATTGTCCACAAAAAAGTTACACGCATCTGAAAATGCTCTTTACTATAAGCATCATAAGTTTCTACACCTTCTTCCCACAACTCCTTCAACTCGTCAACCAATGGTTTCAAGTAAATATCAATCTCATTTCTCAGTTGATGGGGACCAGGAATAAGCAAGGACAACATAAAATATGGCTCATTCATAACCAACCAAGGCAGTAGGTTATAGGGGATAAGTATGACAGGCCACATACTATAGTTGTTGTTCATATTCCCAAAAGGGTTAAATCCATCTGTAGCCATCGCTAACCTTACATTACGAGGTTCGAGGGCAAAATCAGGATGTTGCAAATCAAACTTCTTCCACCCCTCACTATTAGCTGGATGCCTCGTTATCCCATCATCCACATGTTTGTCTATATACCATCTCATGTCCTTAGCTCGTTGACCTGACATGTACAATCTCCTCAGTCTCGATGTCAATGGGAAGTAATGCAATACCTTATGAGGAATTGTTTTACCTTAGGCACGTGTATCCTTGTACCTAGGCGCCTCACATACTAGACATTTATCAAGGTTTTCATTTTCCTTCCAAAATAGTGCACAATCATTTTTGCATGCATCTATATGCTCGTATGACATGCCCAAGTCACGTAATATCTTCTTTGCTTCATAAGTTGACCTTGGAACCAAGTTATCTTTCGGTAAAACCTTTGTCATCAATTCTAGCACCATATCATTACTCAAATTGGTCATTACCTTTATATTCAACATCTCAATAACAAACTTCAAGATAGTATAATAAGTGTAACTCAGATACAACTCACGCTTTGCATCTTCCTCAAGTTTTTCAAAATGACGCACCTCCTCATCTTCGGTTGCATTTCTTGGTTCCCCTCTAATTCGGTCACTTACCAAGGCATCGATACCATCCATATGATCACCATCTGACATTTCATTATCATGAATGTTCTTATTCAATACTCGAGGTTCTCTATGATTATACCAATTAATGTAAGATTGCATAATCCCACGATGAAGCAAATGGATACGCACAGTATAAGGAGATTGTCGATAGCAATTCACATAGTGAATACACGGGCACATAATATTACCACTTAAGTCCACAACCGCTTTTGCAAAATTAATAAATGCATTGACCCCTTCAATATATGGATGACTTAATTTGCTATCGAGTGTCTTACCCATTGTCATCCAACTTTTATCCATGTTTGAATACAATTACAAGATGAATGCTACTTTAGTAAAATAAGGACAACTGATGCATAATGTATTCTAACATCTAAGTCTATAAAATACTATATTAATACTTAAAAAAATATACATTACACACTCAAACACTCCCAATATTAGTTTAAACCACCTTATAACACCATGCAAGCCACCCGCTTTCTCCAACACAACAACCCACCATAAAATCAATTTCCAACATTACAAATATAGAGTTTTACAAGTATTTAAATCAAATAAAATACTATTCATCACATCTAATCAACAATATTCATTCACATTTGCAAGAATTGAAAAACACTCCCAATATGTATTTAAACCACCTTATAACACCATGCAACCCACCCGCTTGCTCCAACACAACAACCCATCACAAAACCAATCACAAACATTACAACTATAATTCTTACAAGTATTGAAATCAAATAAAATACTATTCATTACATCTAATTAACAAGGTTCATTCACATTTGCAAAAAATGAAAAACACTCCCAATATGTATTTAAACCACCTTATAACCCCATGCAAGCCACCCGTTTGCTCCAACACAACAATCCACCACAAAACCAATTTCCAATATCACAAGTATATATAGAGTTTTATAAGTTTTTAACTAGAATTTACTTACTTTGCTCAAGCTAAGTTTACAACTTTTTGAAAAAAACCAAAGTTAACTTGTGTTCTTCACCTTATTCCTCACAATTTCTTCAGCCACAAAAGAGAAACAACAGAGCTGGAGATAAAAGAAAGATAATTTTTAGTTAGCTTTAGCCCACATACAAAAAAAAAAAAAAAAAAAAAAAACCAATATCTAAAGCTTCAATATATATATATATATATATATATATTAATAATCTGGTTATCTTCTTCTTTCTTTTCTTTTTTTACATTCCATTATAAATAATCAGCATCCCAACACCCCTAAGAATGACCACATAGTTACAAAGAGGTCCTAGACTAACATAATATGAACTAATCAATCTTTATATGAGCACACGCTAAACAAAGTTTGAATAAGTAGATGGAAGGGACCAATTGCAATCGATTTTTAAACATAGGTACTAAAAAGTAGGCAAAATGTAGAAATGATGGTCATTCATTAAAAAGGGATTTGTTCAATTCATTAAAAAGGGCACTGATAAGGGATTGAACCCATGACCGCACTCCACCACGAAGGGTGGAATGCTTCAGCCCATTGGTGGTTGAACACAGGACACCAAACAGAATGAACAGTATGAGAAACACTCAACGTACACCATAAGAAAAATGAAATTAAATGTTACTAAGAATCAATTAACATCATCTTTTACACTACAAAACGCGGGGGCCTTGGGCCGCGTTTTTTAAGCCGTGGCTATAAAAAACGCGGCCCAAGATTGACTGAAGCCGCGTTTTCAAAAAACGGGGCTTAAAAAAAGGTTCAAGTCGCGTTTTATGCGCGAGGCCATAGCATGTTCTTGAGGCTGCGTTTTTTTGAGCTAAAAACACGGCCTAAGGACCTCCATATTTAATTTTTTGCTAAACTCTTTTTCTTTTTTTTTTCTTTTTCCCTTCACTGTGGCCGCATTTTAAAAATGCGGCTCTAGTATACCTGAAGCCGCGTTTTTTACACGCGGCTTTAAATTTGGTTTGAAGCCGCGTGTTAAAAACACAGCTTTAAATTTAGTCTGAAGCCACGTTTTAAACACGCGGCTTTAGTTTGGGATGGGGCCGCATTTTCCAAACGCACCCCCAGGTTTTCCCTATAGCCGCATGTTAAAAATGTGGCTTTAGGATTTGTATAAATATTGAACTAAAAATATTTTCCACCCATCGCATATCAGCCTCCATCTCTCAATCCCGATCTCAACCCTCACCCTCGATCTCTCTGATCTCGACCCGCACCCTCCATCTCTCTGATCTCAAGCTAGCCGTCACCCTCCACTTCCAAACCTTTCATCTCCAACCTCTGAACATTTCAAAGCTTCGGTTGTTTCGCAGAGAAAGAGAGTGAGAGAGAGAGAGAGAGAGAGAGAGAGCGAAACGCAAAGAGCCGAAGGGAAAGAAAGGGAAGCTAAGAGAGGTAATTATGTTTTTATTTTTTGTTTTCAATTTTTGAATTTAGGGTTTTAAGTTCTGTGTGTAATTTGAATAGAAATTTAGGGCAAAGTTCTTTCGGTTCTGATTATTTTCCGTTTCTTTTTTTGAAAGGTATAGGCTTTTGTTGATTCTTTGATCTGTTGTTGTTTATTTTCGAGCTACATCTCTCTCTGTTTCTGTCTCTCTCTATTTAGAGCCCGTTTGTTTAGGCGTTTACATTGCACGGAACGGCAGTTTCGCGAATCGCGATTTCCGGATTGTGTTTGGCTAGGTGATATCTGGGCGATTGCGTTTTCAATTCCGCAGATTTTTCCGATTCCGAAAATGAAGTTTTCTTCTGCTTTTTCTTCTGCGTTTTCAATTGCAGTAATTGGCTTTGTATTCAATACCTACTGTTATTTAATATGCTGTTATTGGCTCTGTTATTTCTTCTCAGCATATGAAATATTATACTAGCTAGGGAAGATTTTGGATGGTTATTAGCTAATTACTATCTAGATCATATCTAGGTAGATACGATCTAGGGAAGATCTTCCATATTGTGTTTTGGACTTTTCGGATGGTCGATAGCTAATAAGTCTCATTAAGGCATAAAAAAAGGTTAAGTCTCTGAGTGTTGCATCCACTAGCATGAGAAAATGGAGTAAGAGTCCTTGGTAAAGTTGAAAAATGAAAAGACTAGCACGTAAGTGCTTACTGCTTAGTGGGGGCTTACCGTGGAATTTATAGATGATATGTGAAATCATCTATATATAGATGAGGTGTTCTTGTGGATGACTTATAACAATTTTACCATCTCTATGTGTCTCATTGACTAGCATTAGAAAATGGAGTAAGAGTTCTTGGTAAAGTTCAAAAATGAAAAGAGTAGCTCGTAAGTGCTTACTGCTTAGTGGGTGCATGGAATAGATATATTGAGTTTAGTGTTAGGTATGCAACAATTTTACCACGGATATTAGGTGAGAATTTGTTATTGATTTTTATTTGAGTCTATTTCACTTTTTGGTTTACCACTAACTGTTTGACACCTAAGATTTGTTATAAAATGATTGTGTTATTAACTTTACTCATATACATTTTTTTTTTTTTTTGAGAATTTCAACTTTCAAACTATGACGTTCATTCCTGATGATAACTGTTTATCATCTAAGACACCGATTGGTTTTTGGTGTAGGCGGGGATTAACTCCTAATCTCTTATGCAACCTCATATACATTTCGTATTTTTTTCTTTTTTTTGTTATGAATTTGAACCATAAATGTCTTCATTAAAAAATCAAGAGATATTAGTTTAACTACAAAATTGTTAGCCTTGTTATAAAAAAAAGTTAATATCATATTGATTTTTAAAAAGAAAGGTATAGTGTATACGTATTTGAAAAACATATCATTTATGTATTTGACCGAACCTCTTGAACAACTTGTTTCCAATCTAATTAAATAAGTAAAGATAATTAATTAATTAATTTTCTTCCATGCATAAGCTTGACATCAACAGGATTAGTCTCATTTTACTAAGATGAACCAGAATCCCTGGTGTATTACATCTCACTCCACTTAAAGATAGACATCTTTTTATTAGTAGATTTAACCATTTGGTTTGGGTTTAAAATTTTATAAAACCTTTGGTCAGGAAGCTTAGAAACAATGAATTTAACCTTTGGTTTTGTTTTTTAAGCTTCAACTATTATCCATTCCTCAATCAATCACGCTGGGAAAAAAATAAATTAAAAATCAGAATATTATTATGCTTCATTGAAAATCAATCTGGGCCTGCACAGGGATGAGAAGTTGTGACTATTGTGGTTTGGGTTTGGCAATTGGCAGTAGCTCATTGTTATGTTTTATTTTAATGTTGATTTTGAAGATGCATAGAAGATGTTTGTGAAAATATGTGTTAGAAAAATAGAAATGATGTTCAGCTTTTTCTATCTGTGCATGTTGTGCAGTCCCTTTCCCAGATGTTTATTTACTGTTTTTGACTAATATTTTCTTGGATTGATAGTGGTGGGTGATGAAGATAGCTTGATTATGTATTTCTATGGGTTTTTGATTCCAAGCTACTTATAATAGCATCTTCGAGGGGATTTTTTGTGAAATAATAAAACCAAACCATAATGGGTGGGTTAAGAACTTGTTCTTCTCTCTTATTACTAATTTATATATATATATATATATATATATATATATATGTATCTAGTTTTAGGTGATAAGAAATGGACATTTGTTTTGGCCAGTAGTACAATAGTATGCATATTCGAAGGAAGTCTTATTTCACAACCATCCAAAACAAAAAAAGCATTAATTTTTATGGGTGAGCATGTGAAGTGTAAAGGTCAAAAGGTGTGGAACCTACTGACGGTCTGACACCAAATATTTTAAACTAATCTTTTGGAAAGTCTTTTAGAGTGACATAAATCTATCAAACAAAGGTGACCTGTTGTCAACATAGAGGGATTAACGTACCTATTAGAGAGGCATGGAAGTTTGTATAGAGGAGAGCCATAAAGTGTTACTGCTTTGCTTGTTTAATGTCTAAGCTTTGAAGAGTGTTTTTTTTGGGGGGGGGGGGGTGTCTGTCTTAATTTTACTTTTGCCTTTTTCTTTTTCACTATTGTTGATATTAATTTCACTGTGTACTTGATTGGGTTTATGAGTATAGAATGAATCCAATCACAAATTAACACACAAGCATATTGTGATTTTGGGTATGTTTGAAAATAGAAAATAAATAAATAAACTAAAATAAATACTTACCCCATAAGCCTCTCTCTCTTACAGATTAAGCAAGCCATTTTAATATGGGGTCCTTTTCTTTGGCTTGGTTATGTGTTATAATAATTAGCTCACTTATGGATCTAAGTTTAAAGAAAGGAGTCAATATTCCCCATATTTGATACTTTATGTTTTGTTTGTAAGGGTGCACTCCGTTACATCTTGAAATTTATATTATTGCCCCCATTATCTGAAATAAGCGTGGTTGTTTGTTAGCCATGGTTAACTACCCATGCCCATGTGACCCTAGATTTTCTGTTTGTTTTGTTTTTTACTTTATTTTTTTAAATTTTTTTTAAGGTATGGTAATTGCTTTGACTAGCAGCTTCTATATTATGAGAGAAAAAAGTTATATGTTTAAAATTACTGAGTTCGTTTATAATAAATAAATAAAAATTTAAACTGACTTAGCAATTTTAAAAAGTTATATTTTATAATTTTTATTTCACATCACAAATAAGTATGCCTCTCTTTTATGGGATCTCTTTTTTTAGTTGATGGTTATTTTTGGTGATATAATGGAGGTAAATCTCTTTCTAGTTTCCACTCATAAAACTTTTCAAGCTCTGTGAAAAACGAAATTGATTTGAAATCTCTTTTAGAAATTGATCTTTTAACAGTATGAAACCTTAATATATAACTTTATAAATATTACTATTGTCCTTCATTGTGACAGTAAATGCCTTTAGTGTTCCAAAGCACATTTCCTAATATAAAATGCAGGGTAATTAATGTGTCTAGAAGTACATTACAAATGAACTAGTACTCCATTTTTTTTAGAATCAATGGCTTGTATTTCTCGAGATCGAAGTCTACTTTCTGATGAATAGTAAAACTATTTCGTACTAGGATTAGGTAGCCCCATTTTTCTATTACTTACATAGAACAGTTTAGACAATGTCATGGGGCATGTAGCTTGACTCTTGGATTAGTGTGTTAGCAAGTAGGAAGACTACAATACTTGGTGACTTGGTGTAGTTAGTAACCACAAAACTATGTATGTAACTATGTTCCCTACCTGTTTACTTCTTAGTTCTCTAATATATATGTGGGTAAATTACGTTTTAATCCCTTTACTTTAGGAGTGGTTACTAAATTAAACCCTAAGTTTAAGATCATTTTAAATTACTCTTCAAAAAAAAGATCATTTTAAATTAAATATATTCTGTATAATTTCGTTAGTTTTAAATTGAACAATTAACTTTTTAAAAATTCGTATAACCCAATCAGACATGAAATGTCCAAAGTTTAAATTGATATGATTTTAATATTATTGAGTTTAATTTGAAACAAATAAAATTATAAGATTTAGTTTATAACTTTCTAAAATTTAGGGTTTTCATTCAAAACTTTAAAACCAATAGTATGTAACTTGAAATAGCCCTTAAGGTTTGAAATATTCTTTTAATTTTTTTTCTTTCCTTACATTTTTCTGCGTAATCTTAAGCTTAAAGTTAGCTATGGAGAGGTTTCTAAACTTGCCATGGTCTATTTCCTAACAAGAATATAAGTTTTGTTTTAATTAATGTCTGTCGTATACCAACTACTACTAGTTTAAATAAATCAAGATATTATTTGCAGTATCTTTACTTCTTTTTTAGATTGATTCAAGTTACTATTAGTGTAATTTTGAAATAAGTAAATAAATTTAAACCGTTTTTCTTTTTAGTCACGCATTTTTTAAACCTTCGATTCTACTACATCTAATGGTGGGTAAGATACCTCCAAATTTGCATCTCATTCTTTTTGTCTCTCCTAATCTCTCTCTCTCTCTCCAAAGTTTGTCTCTCTGCCTCATATCCATGTAAACCGTAAACTCCAATGGCTTCTCCAGTTTAGCGACAGCACAAGACCAGAGATTAGTGAGGTTTAAGTGAGAACATGCAGAGATCTTACACCAATACTAGTTTTATTTATTATAATTTATAATAAACATCAATTTTCATCTTATTTCATAAATATTTTTTAAACAAATCACTATATATCTCTTTGAACAAGGTGCCAAGCAGTGTGGACATTCCTCTAGCCACACTTGTGAAGTAGAATTTAAAGTACCAATAGAGGCCAATGTTGACGCAGGTCCATTACATTTTGATGGACAAACTTGTACCTCCCAAGAGTGTTATAACTTAGCTAACATATTTTGGTGTTTTTAATGAAGATGTTTAAGGTCCCCAAAAAAAGGCCCAATAAACATTGAAGCAATTCCTTATGCATCTGTCAAATTGGCAAAGACTGTAGCTTTTTAAAATTTGCTCTCTAATTCCTGACTGGAATATAAGTTCTGTTTTAATTAAAAGTCTTACTCATATTCATATGTTTTTAAATCCCAAATAGCACTGGTTTAAATAAATAAAGATGTAATTTGAACTACTTTTTACTTTCTTCTGTCTTTTAGCTTGTATACATGATTAAAATAAAAATCACTCATAATTAGAGGCTAATTCTTTTTGCTGAAAAAATTAGAGGCCAGTAAACATAAGCAATTCCATATGTAAAGACTGAACCTACTTTTGCCTTTACCTCTCTCTCTCTCTCTCTTTCAAGACTAATTTGCTGTTTTGTCAGCCTGGAACACAAAAATAAAACTACCACTAATTTATGTTTTCAATTTCATATTGTGTAAACTTTTATATAAATTTAAGAAGACAATGATCGAACTTATGATCTACTGCTTCGATACCATGTTAAATTAACAATTTTCCCAAAAACTTAAGTTTAAGCATTTGAGATAATTAGTAATTTAATATATATATATATATATATATATATTGTTATCTTTTCATTGTATTTTGTATTTGCTTAGGCGTTAATATTTTCTTTGAGGTATTTTATTTTGTTGCTATTTTCTTGCTTAAATATATATGAAGATTGATATGAAGTTTAGTACAACATGAATTAGAGATGATTTATATAATATGAAAGTATATAGAGCATTGTTTTCATAAGTTAGGATTAATACAATATGGGTTATACAAGCTAGTGTGTGATGGTGGCAATAATATAGGTTTAACCATGATGGAGTTGGTGTAATTGATCCCACCTTACTGATCTCCCAAGTGAAAAGTTTGTTATAATGAGTAGGAACATGTCGGTAATTGAATTACACATTCTTGTTTGTTTATGATCAACTTTGACGAGTACATTTGCCTTTGGAA
Source organism: Quercus wislizeni (assembly GCA_023055345.1). Classification (NCBI taxonomy): domain Eukaryota; kingdom Viridiplantae; phylum Streptophyta; class Magnoliopsida; order Fagales; family Fagaceae; genus Quercus; species Quercus wislizeni. Next base: position 21,066,443 of record JALGQJ010000003.1, read on the forward strand.
TAATACAATCTGCTTTCAACTTATCATTGTAAATAACTAGCTGATCATGCTGGAACATTTATGCCATTATTTTTTCTATCTCTTTGTAGGGTAGATAAATAGTTTGGAAATATCTCTTCAGCAACATTAGTGAGGTTCTTCCATTGTTTCTCTTTTTATTGGTCTATTTCTGTCTGATGGTTGCTAAATCTTCATATCACCAAAATAAGGTTAGCAATATGGGTTATACACAAGATTCGAGCTACTATGTGGAATTAGGACCACACTTTGAATGAGAACTATGAACCCGACGAAAATGACTTGACCCAATGCTCCCTTTTGATTGAAAAATGAATTTCCTGACAGGGACTTCAATCTTATGCACCCTGACCCCATCAACAGTATTAGGAATTTGGAATAAAATTCAGGACCTTGATTTTGTATGCTGTTTGCTGTCAAATTGATCTCACAAAATCATTCATAAATATTCTATTCATGATTTCATTATTTTCCTAATATTAAATGATTTTCCCTGGAAAAAAAAAATGGTGATGATTTCCTTTTATTTGTTTTTGCTACTTACAAATATTCTCATTTGAATTTCAACCAAACCAAATTATCAAGGTTGGTTAGAAGAATAATAGGGGAATTGAGACTTTATTATTTCAATGCATGCTCATTGTTATTTGGTTTTGTAATGTAACCCACCAAAAGAAAAGTGATTTTGAGTGCTTCTCGTGCAACTTTGACTACATGTTTTTGTTTTTTTCTTGTGGATGCATCAGTAGACTCAGTACTTGGATGTGGTTGGCACTGTGGATTATCATGTCAATATACCCCCTCCGTAGAACTTTGAATTATACCACCTTTGGTTTGTGCATGTTTAAACAAATCCCTTTTGTAAAGCAATATCAATGACTTTTGCTTTTTCTAAATTTGAGCTGTTCTTATTTCCAAGAAGCTCAATTCTAACATCATTGCTGATGTCTTTCATAGTGTTTCTGACACATTCTACATCTTCATAAGAGGGAGAGAGAGAGAGATGGATTTGTCCTTCTCTTTTTTCTTTCTGCTCTTTACGTTTTTTTGAAGATTACAAGTGACATTTCTGTTTTGACATTAGTTGATCAATCACATGGCTGGTGCTTGCATAGTTTTGTGTGAGAATTATCTCCTACATATGTTTATATCATATGTGCAGTGGATGTCTACATGCATGTGAGAGACACCAATATGGAGTAATGCGACCATTGTATATAATAGATGCATGTGATACTTTCTCGTTATATCTAATGAACCTCTGATATTTGGCTTCGAAATTAAGTTGCTCATGACTTAATACATATTGGTATTCCAAAAATTAAAATAGATCCTTTTTCCTATTTTTTTCTTTTTTAAAAATTAAATTGTAAATGATATTCTCATTTATTAATTAAGTATAGAGCCTTGTAACTGGAGAGAGAGAGAGAGAGTGCCATAAGATTTGAACTATTACACTCATGTGCCTCTATTTTAAAAGTGACCTGGTTTTACTTTTTTTTTTTTTTTTCGAATAGGTTTTTTTTTTCCAATTGCGTTTTTATTGCAAATCCATTGTTTAGTACCACTAATACGATGTCTATAATATACTCAGGATAGCGCTGCTAGATAGAGTGGGACTCTTCGTGGACATTTTGAAGATGGAAAATATGTAGTATTTGGACATTGTTTATTTGTGTACTTGGACAACGTTTATTTTGAAGATGGACAATATTTAATTTGTGTACTTATGTTGCTGTATTGTACTTTCCTTAAATATTTGAACTTCCTCAAATCTTGTTAAAGATATTGATTGAAATTGTGACAAGTTTGAGAAGCAAGCTTGATAGTTTGTGTGTGTGATAGGTTGATAGTTTGTTTTAGAAGCAAGCTTGATAGTTTGTTTGTGTGTTTGAGAAGAAATTTTGAAATTGCCGTTTGTGTGACAGGTTTTGTTAGTGTATTGATTGAACTTGATTGGTTTTCTGGCCTAGAAAGGGGAAAAAAAAAAAAAAAAAACTATGGCCGCGTTTAAATGTGGCTATAGCCGCATTTTTAATGTGGCCAAAAATAGTGTCTCTGCGGTCTGTTTTCTACGCTATGGCCGCACTTATTAAGCGCAGCCTAAGGCCAATGGGGCTTAGACCTGGTCGGTCTGTTTTCAGCCCTATGGCCGCACTTACTAAGCGCGGCCTAAGGTTATGGTCTTAGGCCGCGTTTTAAACGCAGCCTAAGACCATAATCTTAGGCCGCGTGTAAAGCGCGGCCTAAGGTATACCTCTTAAGCCGCGTTTGAAACGCGGCCTAAGGCGAAATGGAGCTTAGACCTGGTCGGTCTGAGGCCGCGTTTTTACCGCGGCTATAGGACCTGGTCTTGGGCCACGGTTAAAAAAGTGCGGCCTTAGACCGACCGGGCCTATAGTCGCACATTTTAGGCCGCGTTTTGCACGTTTTAGGCCGCGTTATAAAATGCAGCCTAAGAAAACGCGGCCTAAGGCCAAATGGGCCATAGGCCGCGTTTTTATGTCCTATGGCCGCGTTTTAAAAACGCGGCCTCAGAACCGTTTTTTCGTAGTGTTAGATAAAAAAAAATTCACTCATCTTAGGAAAGGTAAAGTATATTAACTAATAAAAACCAATCCCCTTCAACAAAGTTCCATTAAAGCAATACTCAAATTAATAATGAGTTCAAAGAAACAAAGTTAAAAAACCCATTGGAAAAAAAAAGATCTTGAAGCATAAAATCTGTTAACATCTTAAAACTTCCCTTATAAAAAAGTGAAAAAAACAATTCTCTACCATCTCATCTTAAAAAATCCATCATTGGGTTCACTCATTTCACAAGTCATAACTTAGCTCTGCAACACAAAAAAAAGCTAGCAAAACCACAAGAAACCCATTAATTAGGAAGCAAAAAAAAAAAGAAAAAAAAGCAACCCAAAAGAGCTTAAGAATCCAAAAAGATTTAATAATAAAAGGGTGTCATTCAATTGGACAATTTATTTGTGATATGTACCTATTAAACGGCAGGTTTTGTGGTTCCGAAACATACAGGTGACCGAGTTTCCCGATACGGACGCTGGTAACTCGCCGTTACGAAAACGGTGACTTGACTTGGCGAAGGGAGAGAGTGCTGTGGAGATCGGCAAGTGCCGTGAAGGCGAAGGATCGCCGATTCAAAGGAAGGCGAATGGTCGCCGGGAAGGCAAAGGGTAAGGCGAAGGGTCGCCAGTTCAAAGGAATGCGATGGGTCGCCGGTTCGATTTGGAGTGGGTATTGGTGTGGGTTGGAGTCGTCGATGATTTGGAGTGTTTATTTGGAATGGCGAGTTGAAGCATCGCCGTTGAGCTTAATCGGCGACGGTTGGCTCTTAATGGAGCTTCATCAGCAATAGTTTGAGCTTCATCAACGACGGCTGAACTTAATCGGCGACAGTGGGAGCTCAATGGCGATGGTGGTTTAGGTTTTTTTGGTTGGCTCTTTTTTTTTTCTTTTTTTTCTTTTTTTTTTTAACCAAAATGGCTCAGAGAGTTTTGGGCTTTGGTATTGAAATGTTTTTGGCTCTTGGTTTTTTTTTGGTGTGCGGGGTATTGACATTTGGCTTTTAAGTCTTTAGTGACGAATTCCAGTTTCGTCACTAAAGACCAGGCTTTGTTAAGATTTTTAGAGACGAAATTCATATTTCGTCACTAAAAACATATAAGTACAAAACTATTATTATTTTTAGTGATGAATATTTTTCGTCGCTAATTCTTCCTTATAGTGACGAAAGGATTTCCGTTACTAATACTATCCATAGTAATACCTACAGTGACGAAATATTTCGTCACTAAAATTTTCAACTTTTAGCGACGAAATATTTCGTCCCTATAGATTAATTAAACTCGCGTCAAAGTTTCCCTCTATTAGTGCCCATTTTTCAGATCACAATAGCAACGAAATTTATTTTTCGTCACTAAATGTTATAATTTTTTTCATTATTAGTGATAAAATTATTTCGTCACTAAAGCTGTATTTTTAGCGAAGAAAAATATTTCCTCACTAATTTTTGTCACTAAAAATACATTTTGTTGTAGTGTTCTGTTTAACACTTAGACAAATAACTTAAGATATCAATTTACCCAAGGTATGTGGTCTGAGAAGCCAGGCATGACCAAGGTTTTGTTTGATACTTAGAAAAATTATATGAAAATGTTAGTTTTTAGACCCCTTAAAACACAATTGGATTAACCTAGGAATTTAGCCAAGTTGTTACCTAGTCAAATTAATAAAATCTAGGTTAACACAATCAAATAATCATATCAAGTAAAGTAGCGGAAATATAAATAACACAAAGATATGATCACCCAAGAAACCAAATCGGTAAAAACCTGGGGAGGATTTAACCTAGCTATACTCAAGGTAAACTTGAATCCACTATCTTGAAAGAATCGAAATTCATACAATAAGACTTACAAGCCCCCACGCTTGACTTCTTATTGCTACCCACCAGTAGAACTTACTGACACGACCACGTGCAAGCTCCGAATCCACGGACTCCTTCTTTCTTGGATTCTCCACCAAATACAAGCACACCCGCTTGTGTTTTCTTTAAGCTTCAATGGCAGCAACTGGAATGATCATCAAGGTGTAGAAAATTCTTCTCTTTGAAAACCCTAAGTTTATGTGAAGGAAAACTACTCAAAGATCTCACAAGAGATTCACATAAACCGCAATATGAGCAACACAAAAATGTGGCTAGAGTTTCCCTTATATACCTAGGGTAAATTAGAAACCTAAATCAATTAAAACACTTAGGGCTGAGTTGGAAAATCTAATTAAAAAAACGTCAGGTACGATTTTCGATTGATCGAGCCTAAGCTTCGATCGATCGAAATGTACTTAAACAATTTTTTTTAATTAGCTAGTAGTTTATTCCAACTTTACAACAAGGAACCAACTTTGAGCACTTCTAAAACAACTTAAATACATTGTTTTGATCATGGTTTGCCAACAATACAAATTATGATTCTAAATACATAAAACCTAAGTCTTTAGAACCTAACAGAAAATATCAATTTATCTAAGGTATATGATCCAAGGAGCCAGGTATGACCAACGTTTTTTTTTTTTTTTCTTTTTTTGTTCTTTATTCACTCTCAAGAATAATAAAATATGATTATTCTTAAGAGTAAAGAAAGAACACACACACACACACACACACACAATCAAAATCAAAATCAAAAGCTTTCTAATTTATGTCCCTATTGTATGGTAAGATGACCAGTCATTTTTTCACGTATTCTAAATTATTACTTCTTTTATTATTTTTTTGAAAAAATGTGTTTTGTTACTTTTTAACCTTTCTAAAATACTATGCTACCAACTTGGTGTATGATCTTCGTATTAAAAAAAAAAAAAAAAAAAGTGCTGAACACGTAACAAAAAACCTTTTCGAATCACATAGTGGTCACTACATGGATTTCATTTCTTAAGTTTACTCTTGACACGCATGGTATGATTGCATTTTGCATGAATTATGTGGACAAAGCTCATGCTGGAGCGGGTTTCCATTTGTATTGAGTAGCTGATGTATCACCACCAATGCACGTAGATAATTACTACTTCAATTTGTTAGGTTTTATTTTGGTGACACCCTAACTACACTCTCTCTTTAGACATGTTATCCTCAATGATTTACATTTTGAGAACTGGTATTGTTGGTTTAGTGGTTTTCTAGCCATTTAATGCTTTCAGGGATTGACTTGGCGCATGAAGAAAGTGAGTAGGGATCTGGGTTTAGTCTTGGAGAATATCATCCAAGAGCATGAACAAATTTCTAGTGGTCAACAAAATCGTCACAGTGATTTTATACATGTGTTACTTTCTTTGATGAACCAACCCATGAATCCCCATGATGAACGTGTACATAATCAATCGGACAGACATCAAGGCAATCATAATAGACATGATTTCGGGTGCATATGACACTTCATCTACTGCAATTGAGTGGACTTTTTCTGAACTCTTGAGGCATCCACGGGTAATGAAACATATACAAGAAGAGCTAGAAAGTGTAGTTGGGATGAAAAGAATGGTGGAGACAGATGTGAAAAACTTAACATACTTGGATATGGTGGTGAAGGAAAGCTTAAGACTACATCCTGTTGCACCATTACTAGTCCCACTTGAATCCATGGAGGACATTGAGATCAATGGATATTACGTATCCAAAAAATCAAGACTAATAATAAACTTTTGGGCTATTGGATGAGATCTTGATGCGTGGTCAAATAATGTAGTAGAATTTTACCTTGAAAGGTTTATGAATAATAATATAGACCTCAAAAGACGTGATTTCCAGCTCATCCCATTTGGGTCTGGTCATAGAGGGTGCCTTGGAATACAATTGGGCCTTACAATTGTTAAATATGTTCTAGCACAATTATTGCATTACTTTCACTGGGTTCTCCCCCCTGGCAGGCATTTTGCCTAATGAGTTGGACATGAGTGAGAAGTTTGGGCTAGCAATGCGGAGAGCCAAGCACTTGTCTGCCATGCCAACTTATCGCCTACTTGATTAAGTTTTTATTTGGGAACAGCTTATTTATTGTTGAAAGTAACAATGATAAAATGTAAAAGTTAAATAAAATAAGTAGGTGACTCGCATGAGATTTACAAATAATAGAAAAAATAAGCAATAAGCTGACTTATAAGTCTCATACCAAATGAACACCAAAATTTTAAGAGAATTATAATATAACCTTTGGGAAAATTTTACTTAATTAGTTTTGGTTTGCTTTTAGTGTTAATTATAATATGTTCTCTCTCTCTCTCTCTCTCTCTCTCTCTCTTAAACTTTGGATATTTTACGTGTAAAGAAAAAAAAGAAGAAGAAGGAAGATTTAAAGACATTGCGACTAGGATTGTCCAAGCTACTTGAACCTGACAAAATTAGACTGGTCTAAACTAGCTCAATCAATAATAGATCCGATCGTTTAAGATTTGGGTCTGTAGTGGGTTTGTGTGAGGGACACCTGATTAAAACGGGTCGAGTGGTAGGTTTAATAGATGGAAACCTGTAAAACCTAGCTAAGCCATCTGAAATTCTGGAAAACTTTGCCTTTTATGTGTCATAACCTTCTTGATTCTTGTCACAATATCTCCAAAAGGGTGAAGAGAGCTATTAGTATTAAAAGACAAATCTTTGAGCGAAAGTGCTGCTTCAGAGGAAAATTCACGTTTAATTCAATGACTTTCATCTTAGAGTGGAGTCGCTGGTAGTGTGGTTCATGCAAGCATAGTTTTTTTTTTTTTTTTTTAAATTATTTTATTTTATTTTATTTTTTTAGAGAGTTTCAACCTATGACATATTCTTATAATAATAGTTCTTTATTATCAGACCAAAACACCAATCAGTTGTAAGTGTAGGTGGGAATTAAACTCCAAATATTTTATTCAATCATTAAAGATTTTACCAGTTGAGCTAACTTGAACCCACAAGTATAGTTGTCATAATGTAACTTGATTTTTTAATTTTATGTATCATGTATCGTATTGTATCATGTATCGTGAGATACACATAAACTTAATAAAATTATAAATATGCATATAAAAAAAGGTATATTCATTATAAATTCAAAATATGTTCAACTAATGTCCAATTTAATAATTACTGTAGGGTCCAAATTAGGGAGGTCATTCACTGTAGATGTGAATGAACCCAAACCCAACAGACCCAATACAATGAATTTGGTAAAGAAATGGGCTCAAGAACTGGACCTTAGTGAGGACTTCTTCAGTAGCCTGACAAGACCGTAAAGGAGCGGGATGGACAAAAGCGTAGAGAAGGGGGGGGGGGGAGTTTATCCTCGGGCTTAGTCTGAGGATGAATTCTTCTTCTTCTCAGTTCTCCGATGCTTCACGGCCAAAGCTTTCAGGTGTCCTAAGAACTGCGATTATCTGCCTCCTCCTCTTGTGAGATCTCTATTGTTATATATCCTTCTACTCCATTCATCTTGACCATCCATCTGTTAATCATGCAGGTCGCTACTTGAGTACCTATCCCATCCAGCGCTTTCCTCAACTTGCTGTGAGTTGCAGCAGACAAGGTGACACTGTTCAGGGGTCATTCCTTCATTAATGCGGCTAGATTGTCAGCTGTGGGCATTTAATGCGGAGGTGACAGCCTCTTCTATAATTGCTCCTCCACCATGCCCCCATAGCTGTGCCCCTGTGTTGGTCCTTTTGTTTGGGATGACTGGGAAGGTTGCTTTGAATGGTGTGCCGCTTTTTCCTTCCACGACACCGGTTCGCCGAGGACAGGACGGTCCTCAGCGATTCCTCCCAGCAGCTTTGGGCCTTTCTTATACATCCTTGGACATTTTTACCTCCTCGGCATGGGCCTTGGGTCTGATACTCAAATGGGCCGGGGTTCCCAGATCCCTTAGCCCCACAATTACTTATGTACTAATATTTAACAAAGCTATCTAAATAAATCAAATAATCATATGTTTATAACATACATGTTTAAATTGATTAAACTTAGAAGTGATAATACATGATATACGAGTCAAAATAAGAATTTTTTTTCATCATCTTGCCTAATCAACTCCATTTAAATCAATGTTATCATCATGTTCATCATCTTGCAAAGTTGTTTTTTCATTAACATTTTCTTCATCATCATTAACATTTACTATCTCTTTCTTTTTGTTTTTTTATTCTAATATTTTTTTCTTAGCATTCTAGCTTCTTAGACTTCTAGCAATAATAAAAAAATAAAAAAATTATATTTTCATTTAATACATTATTCATATCATAGAAAATATATTTGCAAATATGAAAGTGAAGTGTAAGAGTATAGTCCAAATTTTGTAAGCGAAAGAGGAGGGGGAATAAATACTCATGGACATGTTATTTTATTGGACTCAATTAAGTATATATCCCAATAATTTTGTGTTAGAAAAAGTCTAACAACTTGTTTAAATCAAATAAAATGACAAATTTTAATAGAGAAACAAATTTTAAATCCACATAACTATATATTGTACTATTTAATGATATGATATAATTTATACAATATGCACCTATACATTGAATGATTCATGAGATGATACAGCCTTATGATATGAAATTTTTTGTACATGATACGATACGTATTGCATATCGTACAATACTGACAACTATGCACATATGGTTTTCGGGGTTTTAAATCAAATTTAGTTAAAAAATAAACAAATAAAATAATGACGTAGAAAATTGTGAAAGCCTCAAAACTTATGTGGCAAGCTTTCATGAAGTTAATAAAAAGTCAAATGTTTCGGTTTCATTGTATATATAGATGAGTGTCAATATTTTTTTTTTTTTTTTGTGATTTGTGACATGTCAAAATTTATAGTATTTCTAGCATTAGCTTTTATTTATTTATTTTTATTTTATAAAAACTATAATTTTTAATAGTTAATATTTTGAATTTAATTAATATACATTTATTGTTTAAAATTTGGGGATTGGAAGCTTGGACCTTAGGCGATTGCCTTACTCGACTAATGGTTGAGCCCGCCTAGAAGTACAAATGTGACTTTTCATATTTTAGATTAGAGTTCGATTGACGGGTGTCCTTAAAACATTTTTTAATGAATTATTTAAAAAAAAATTTAATATTACTTTTATAGAAAATATAGAAATCTGTGAAAAATCAATTACTCTTTCTATTTTAAATAAAAATTTTAGGCATATTTAATGTGATCGTTTGCTTTTTAATTAAATTTTATCTTAGGAGGGAGAGAAGAGATTTGGTTTTTGTATAAGCTATGACTTTAAAGAAGGTGACTGCTGACTAGCAAGATCGAGTGAGGTGACAATCTGATGGCATTTTGTTGAGGAGGCCCTGACCTTGTCGGGGGCTTTCTAAATCTAGCTGATTATGTTCCTTACCTTGGGCCGCGCACTTGATCTACAGGTATTCATGTTTCTATCTATTCAACTTTATCAGAGTCTTAAATCTTTATGATTAGTTGAAGTGACCATGGCCAAAACCAATCCAATTGGTCTATTCTTTTTTGGGATAAAACCTGTCTATTATTATTATTTTTCTTTTTTAACTTATTTAGAAATATTAGATATGTTAGCCCCCACATCTTGAACCCACTCTACTTACCCTTGGTGATATATATATTTCTCAATGATATATTTTTCTATTTATAATTTATAATTGTGGTATATGAAAAATAAGACATATTTATGGTCTATTTAAATTGAGGGAGAGAGATGGAAAGGAGAATATATTTGACCTAAAATTAACCTATTTTTAGCAAACTCTATTCTATTTCTCCTCCATCCAAATAAACCCTTAATAAAATCTAAGATTTCAATTCTCCATAAAATCTTGCATAAGGACATGGCCGCCTTGAAAAACACATGGCTAATACAGTACCCGTTTCACCCAACATAAATAAATAAATAAATACAGTTCCCGTTTTCTGCTTTCTAGTATTATATTGTTTTGGTCCCTTTCTCAACAATTCTTTTACCTTTTTTTTTTCCTTATATTAATACCTTACACTTTGAGAAGTAATCAACTGATCTTATCTTCTACCACCCTATTCCACTTCCACAAGACTACATTATTTGCAATTGCCAGAGCATATATATATATATATATATATATATATATATATATATATATATATATGCCAACAACTGGTTCCATAAATTTGGGTCCATCCAGAAGTTTTAACTTGAATGCCAGACATATTAATGGAGTAAACAATACTACTAGTACCATACGCTTTTCACATACTTTGTTTTAACTATTCAATGTTGCAAATTGTGCTTAGTTGTCTATTACTATTATGTAAACCCACTTTTTTTTTTTTTTTATCACTTACAATTGTCACGTAAGACAATTATGACAAAGTGTATAGTATTAACATTATTGTGGAGTAAGTGATAATTCTTGAGAGAAAAAAAAATTTTTATTTTGATTTCTAACGCTACCGTATCATAAGATAAACATGATGTTTTTTCATTATTTTATATTTGAAAAATGCTAGAATCACAATTATTTGTACAAATTTTGCTACAATTTAACAAGATAAGTAGTGAGCGACGGAGGAAAACTGGTAAGTTTAACCGTTTAAGTGGGTCCACGCCTCCACCACTTGCAACTTACCAAGTGATGAATTGTGCAAAAATTGTGTAAATTGTTATGTTCTAGCATTGTTCTTTATATTTCTACTTATTTTATTATTGTTTTAAAATATGTAGTCGCATCCTTTCTAGAACACTAAGCTATCAACTTGGCCTATGTAATGGCTAACAGGACAGGATACAATCATCCACAAGTTGCAATATATATATATATATATATATATATATACACACACAAAAGTCAATAAAGCAAAGCATAATAGAATGCGTCACGTGAACAAATCTTTTCGAATCACATATATAATGACCATTTGGTTTAGCGTTTTGGGTCCAAATTAAAAATATGTTTATTTTATCCAAAACGTGATTTTTATGCGTTTGGTGAAATATCAAGGCTATCATAATAGACATGATTTCAGGCGCATATGACACTTTAACTGCTGCGATTGAATGGACCTTTTCTCAACTCTTGAGGTATCCATGAGTGATGAAACATGTATAGGAAGAGCTAGAATGCGTAGTTGGAATGAATAGAATGGTGGAGGAGACAGATTTGTTAAAATTACCATAATTGGATATGGTGGTGAAGGAAAGCTTAAGACTGCATCCTGTTGGACCATTACTTGTCCCACATGAATCCATGGAGGACATTGAGATCAATGGATATTATGTCTCCAAGAAATCACGAATAATAATAAGAAATTTTTGGGCTATTGGACAAGATCCTTATGTGTGGTCTAATAATGTGGAAGAATTTTATCTAGAAAGGTTCATAAATAGTAATATAGACCTCAAAGGATGTGACTTCCAGCTTATCCCATTTGGGTCTGGTCATAGAGGTTGTCCTAGATTGCATCTAGGCCTTTACAACCGTTAAATATGTTCTAGCTTAATTATTGCATCGCTTTCATTGGACACTCCCTAGTGGCATGTTGCCTAATGACTTGGACATGAGTGAGAAGTTTGGGCTATCAATGCAAAGAGCCAAGAACTTGTTTGCCATGCCAACTTATCGCCTACTTAGTTAAATTTGTAGGAGAATTACAATATAATCTTTAAATTTTTTTTACTTATTCAGATTTATTTTGCACTTGGTTTCGTTGTTCCAAATGAAGAGTTGGAAAAATTGTAGCACTCAAGTTACCTTGAATAAAATCTAAATTTGCCTTGTTTTGGATTCAAATTTATTTTGTGCTCACAAAAATAGAATGTCATAGGTTGGGAAGTTCTGCACAATATTTTTATTTAAAATAGAGTTGGTAAATTGTTAAAATATTTGGTAAATGCCTTCCTAAAAATTGTAGCTTCAAAACATTTTTATTTTGAAATTATATCTCTTCAATATTAATGCTCAAATTATGTCTTCAAGAGATGTCTTCAATGTAAAACAATTTTAGAATAGCACTGAATTTTTTCTTATAAAAAAATTCCTATATTTGGTTGCAAATCACATATATAAATCAGATATTAGGGTATCTAGATTCTAGCTCAATGCCCTTATTAGGAATGTGGATTCCCTTTTTAAATGTGGGTATCCACATTCCTATGCTTATATAAAGTTACATTTTGTATAAACTGACAATTTTACTCATTCTCCCTACCTTGTAACCAATAGAAATAAAATAAAATAAAAATATTGTTAAAAATTGACAATTTAAATAAATATTTTTTATTATATATGTTATTTTAAAAATGTTTTACTAAAGTTCTATTGAATTTTCCATGACTTATAGTTTTTTTTTTTTTTTTTTGGTTTCTCATAATTTATTTGAAGGAAGATATAAAAAAAGATTTAAAAAAAAAAAAGAAGATTGCATTTACGAATCAAATGATATTTTAGGAAAAATAAATAATTATGATAAGATTTTAGGAAATAATCCAAATATAAGCATCTCATATTCTCAAAATTTTTATTAGATTCCAAATTAAACCAAACAAAGAAATAGTTACATTTTTAAACATCTAGATAGGTAGGCATCACATTCTTAGAAATCTAAATGTTGGGATTAACGCAGATTCCTCGTATTAAATGCCACCTTAATCTTAGCGGTTAGCAATGTTACACCGCACCAAGTCTAACATGTTGGAGTGTAATCCTAATTTTTATTGATTAGGTTCACCCTAATTAGAATTAATTTTTAAAACTATGGAGACAAATAAATATTTTACTAAATAAAAAACAATTCTACATTATCTCTTAGGATTATCCCATGTTCACTTGTCCACAATTATTTACCATTTAAAACAATGAGAATTAAGCTCTATGTCGATTTTTAATTTTAATTAATCATTCAAGTACCAAAACTTAACCAAGTTTAATCACATGCATGCTTATTTCAATTCCATCCTTGATCAACACCATAATTTTAATTAAGGAAAAAAGTAAAAAACTATCATGCCCTTAAATTCTATTTTGACCTATTATTATTTGAATTTTAACTTTACGTAAATTTTGGAAATTTCAAAAATTGTAAAATGGCTTTTATTTTAAAAATTAAATTGCTCAAAAATGACTTTCTAACAATTGCGAAAGTAGCATCACTAAATGTATATAATCTACGCGATATGGCTAAAACAAGCACACCATAACTCTACTCAAAAGTCATGATAACTTTTAAGGGAGGATAAGGCAAGTTATATTACACACAACATACTTTCTTAGGTAATGTGGGACAATTACCATTTTTTTTAGAAATACACACACACAAGGGAGATGGAAAGAGGTTCTAATACAAAAACATACTACAACTCCACTAAAAAATCATAATAACTTTTAAGGGAGAGTAGAGCAAGTTATACTATACACAACACACTCTTTTAAGCAATGTGAGACAATTACCCTTTTTTTTAGAAACAAACACACATACACACACAAGGGAGAGGAAAATGAGTTTTAACACAAAGACATACCACAACTCTACTCAAAAGCTAACAATGAATATTGACACTAAATTATTGTAATTGAATATATTTCTGTTCTTTGTTCCATAGTTGTTTCAATGTCAAATTAAAAAAACTAAAATAGTCAAATAAAATGGCCAACTACAATCTTGAAACACCTTATGCTTTAAGAATTGTGAGGCCTTGATCGTCAGCAGCGTCTCTGATATTGCGTGTTTTTTTTTTCCCTTGATAGACCCTTCCAAACCATAACGTTCCCCGTGAAGTTGTAGTCATTGCAGAATTTCCCAAGAGCTCTAGTTTCGACAGCTTTCGGAAAGATCACTACATTCCTCACTACCAAGTTGGTAGCATTCAAGTGAGCTTGGTCTAGATATGCCCTTGTCTTAACGATGGCCTTGTCAACTACCATGAATTTTCTTAGATCATCCAGAGTTTTTCATATCTTAAATGGCTTTGGGGCTGGGTCTCCACCTCAGAGGCATTGTATAAGTGGGTAGGGGTAGTAGGGGTAGGGGTATGGTTTGCATACTCATAAAAGAAAATAGTTCGAGATTTTTATGGTTAGATCAGAGTCCAATCGAGGTTGGACTGTAATGATGTCATAATTAATTTAAAAATAGAAAATAATATAACAAATTTGTAAAAAAGAGTAATTTTGATTAAAAAAGAACAAGATTGTCGAGAAATTAAATAATTTTCAAGTACATTTTCATAACTTATATATATTAAAAAAAAATACAACACAAAAAAATAAAAGTATTATTACACTTAATCCTTCTGTGGGGGAGCAAAAACTTGAGCCTTTGCATTGGGCTTAAGTCCCACACTTTAATAATAATACGTCCGAGGAGAAGAAATCATGAGGAAGCCCCGTAACTGACAATAGAGCGTATAAATGTCCAAGGGTGTTGGTCCGAGAGGGTCATCCTCCTCGGATCTGACATATGTCAGTGAAGTGAGCTTCGTCTTACCATAGTCCACCTTCCAGGAAGCTCCAGCGACGAAAATAGACTACAAATGTACATGGAAGGGATAAGAATACAGAAATATCTAAGGAAAAAGCTGCTACCGCCGCATTAAATGCATTACAGCAGCTTTCCTGGCCGCATTAATGTGGAGAAGACATCTGAACAGTGTTTTCAACCACTTTTACTCCCAGAAAATCAAAAAGTTGTGGGAAGGGAGACAGAAACTCAAGTACGAAGCTAGATAGTAGACAAGTGGACTGTGGGATTGAATAAATGAGGACTATATAATGGAGTAAAGCCTCCAGAAGAAGGGGATCGGAAGATATTAAGGAAAAACATTGAGGAAGAATCACTGTAGCATTAGGAAGAACACCATCAGAAATAACCAATTTATCACGAACTTACTCCTCGGATACCACTTGAAATCACCAATTTACCCAAGAATTTACTCCTCGGACTTGAGCTTATCATTTGATTATGTGTTTTATTCTCCTCGGACAAACTCTTAGCTTCCATTAATTGTTGTAAAACCCATCACCAGCCCAATTCTTTCACCCACTCTCTTATAAATTTATTGTATTGGGCTTATTGGGCCCATATCCTATTCTATCTGGGTTTGGGCTACGATTTGTGACCTTACAATTGGCGCCGTCTGTGGGTAGAATTAGCGATAGTAAAGTTTACAACAGTTATGGCGGGTTTAGGACCACAGCAGATCAGTCCACCTCATGCAGAATCAGTGAACGTTAATCAACAAGGCGAGCTCCACAACCTTGAATAGGGAAATCACGTAGATAACCAGCGAGAGGGCAGCTCGCAGACGATCCATGCTGGTAGAAGCGGCTATCAACGAAGGAGCCACTTGGTGCAAAAGCACGCTGATGAAAAGGATTTGCAACGAGAAATAGAAGACTTAAAAAAGAAACTTCGTCGAGCACAACGAAAGCAAACCCCTTCAAACTCTAATGTTTCTTTCAACGATGAAGGAGAGGACAGTTACAGGGAATGCTCAGAAACTCCACCCAGTGAATCCTATTCTTATGAAGAGGAACACTCTCACAAGAGGAGGAGAAAAGGTTCGTCTGGAAGGGGAGTGGGAACTAAGGTCATGAAGAAAGCTCTAAGCCAAATTTCCAAGTCCCCCTTTACTCGGGGAATAGAAAAGGCAAAGCTTCCCAGACGTTTTCACCAACCTACGTTCTCCATGTACAACGGACGTACCGATCTTATAGAACATGTAAGCCAATTCAAACAAAAGTTGGCGGTCCACTCTCAGGACGAAACTTTGTTGTGTAGAGTGTTTCCCTCCAGCCTAGGACCGATGCTGATGAGATGGTTTGATGGGTTGAGGACTAATTCCATCAGCTCCTTCAAGAAACTTACTCAATCATTCTGTTCCCGGTTTATTACATGCAGTAGGGTTCCTCAACCCCTAGATTCTCTGTTGTCAATGACAATGAGGGAAGGAGAATCTGTGAAGTCATATGCCGAAAGGTACTGGGAGATGTTCAATGAGATTGATGGGGACTTTGATGAAGTCGCTATCAGAACCTTCAAGGTCGGTCTTCCCTCCGAACATGATCTGAGAAAATCCTTGACAGGTAAACCGGTCACCATTTTGCGACAACTAATGGATAGAGTGGATAAGTATAAAAGGATAGAAGATGATCAACAACAGCAACAATAGGGAAAAGGGAAAACTAAGCTTGTCCCTCAAGAAATGAGAGAATTTAGGCCGGACAGATACAATAATAACCGGCCGAGAAGGGATTATACTGAGCAGCAAATATCAAGTAACAATCAGGTGGTCGGAGCTGTATTCCGAGAGCCCGTGCATCAAGTCCTAGAAAACGTTAAAAACGAGCCCTTCTTCAAATGGCCCAATAAGATGATGGGAAATCCTGAAAAGAGAAATCGAAATCTCTATTGTCAATACCATCGAGACCATGGTCACATTACCGAGGACTGCAGAAGTTTATGGGATCACCTGGACCAACTTGTCCGAGAAGGTAAATTGAAACAACTGTTGCATCATTCTAGTAGTTTGGGTGGTCAGACTGATACTCGACCGGAAAGGGAGAATCCCTCACGACCCCCTCTTGGAACTATCAACGTTATTTTTGCGGCGCCTGGCAGAACGGGGTCGTGCCCCTCTAGAGTAATGTCTGTGGCTCGCCTGTTTCCCGAGAATGACTGCCACGAGCCGAAAAGAGCTAAGTTAGATCGGTCCCTAGTCATGGGATTCTCGGACGAGGACAAAATTGGAACTATTCAGCCTAATGATGATGCTCTAATGATCATTCTCCGAATTGGAGGCTATGATGTAAAGAGAGTGATGGTGGATCAAGGCAGTGCAGCCGAGATCATGTATCCTGATCTCTTCAAGGGGCTGAATTTAAAAACTGAAGATCTGACGCCTTACAATTCCCCTCTAGTAAGTTTTGAGGGGAAGGTTATTATCCCGAAGGGACAGGTCAGACTACCAGTGCAAACCGGATCGGAGACAGTGGAGGTCGATTTTATCGTAGTAGATGCATACTCCCCTTACACAGCAATTGTTGCTAGACCTTGGCTTCATACTTTAGGAGCAGTCTCTTCCACCCTGCATCAGAAAATCAAATACCCATCCGAAGGCAAAATAGAAGAAATACTGGGTGATCAGACCATGACACGACAGTGCATGATAGCAGCCATCCGACACAAGCCTGAAGTAGAATCTGAGACTCATAGAGCGGAGTTATAGCAGTTAAAACCCCCAATGTTACCTAGTGGTGGGACGTCCGATGAGGTGAAATGTAAAGATTTTGTGAAAGTTACAATAGGAGACGACCCAGAGAAGTTTTTTTAAGTCGGATCCCAACTACCTCAGCAAGAGAAGGAGGAATTGGTAGAGTTCTTTAAACGAAACATCGACGTCTTTGCCTGGAATGCTTATGAGGCTCCAGGAGTGGATCCAGACTTCATTTGCCACCACTTGAATGTTAATCCGTTAACGGCTCCTAAGAAGCAGCTCCTTCGTCGTCCATCTAAAGAACATGCAAAAGCAGTCCGTCAAGAAGTGACGAAACTCAAACAGGCTAGGGCTATTAAGGAGGTCTTCTATCCTGAATAGTTGGCAAACACTATAGTGGTCAAGAAAAAGAGTGGGAAGTGGCGAATGTGTGTTGATTTCACAGATTTGAATAAAGCTTGCCCTAAAGATCCATTCCCCATGCCCAAGATCGATCAGCTGGTAGACGCCACTGTCGGCCATCCCCGGATGAGCTTTTTGGATGCATTTCAGAGTTATCATCAGATACCTTTGGCCTTGGACGATCAAGAAAAAACTACTTTTGTTACTCCAGTTGGGAATTACCACTACAAAGTGATGCCATTTGGCTTGAAGAATGCAGGTTCCACCTATCAGAGAATGATGACGAGGATGTTCGAATCATTACTGGGAAAGAATATGGAGATTTATATAGATGATATGGTGGTGAAGAGCAAAAAGGTGTCGGAGCACCTTGGAGACCTTCAAGTTGTCTTTGAAATTCTCAGAAGCTATGAACTATGTTTAAATGCTTCCAAATGCTCATTTGGTGTAGGATCGGGCAAATTCTTGGGTTACATGGTTACTCACAGGGGAATCGAAGTTAATCCCGACCAGATTAAAGCCATCACCAATATGCGAACTCCTCGGAACCCAAAAGAAGTGCAAAAACTAACTGGAATGGCCGCCGCTTTGAATAGATTCATATCTTGATCAGCAGATAGATGCCGACCTTTCTTCCTATTGATCAACAAATGGAAGGACTTTGAATGGACGGCGGAGTGTGACGTAGCCTTTCAGCAACTCAAGGACTATCTAGCTCGGCCGCCGGTCATGTCTAGTCCTGAGCCAGACGAGGTTCTTTTTGCCTATATTGCTGTGGCTTCCCATGCAGTAAGCTTGGTGTTGATATGGGTAGATAACGGCGTACAGCGGCCAGTGTACTACGTGAGTAAATCGTTGCACGAAGCGGAAGTGTGTTATCAACCACTGGAAAAAGCTATACTGGCAGTGGTGCTTGGCACGCGCAAGTTGCCTCACTATTTCCAAGCGTATACAGTGGTTGTTCTTACACAACTCCCACTAAAAACCATACTCAGAAGTGCAGATTACACGAGAAGGATAGCCAAGTGGGGTACGATTCTGGGAGCTTTTGATATCAAGTACATGCCTCGCACCTCCGTGAAGGGATAGGTACTCGCTGACTTGGTGGCAGAATTCACCGAACCTGAAGCGGATGAATTATTAGCACAGAAAGACAAGGATGAAAAATTGGTGGGTACAATCTCCCAATACTGCCCTCCAACATGGGAAGTTCATGTAGACGGAGCATCAAACCAAAAAGGTGCGAGGGTTGGATTAGTACTGACGTCTTCTGAGATGGTTATCATTGAGAAGTCTTTAAGGTTAGACTTTCCTACTACGAATAACGAAGCGGAGTATGAAGCTCTATTATAGGGAATGGTTATGGTCCAAAGGATGGGAGGAAAGTCCATAAAACTCTTCTCGGACTCAAGGCTGGTTGTCGGTCAAGTAAAAGGGGAATTCGAAGCCAAGGATGAAAGAATGCGGGGATATCTTAGTCAAGTTAAGATTATGCAAACGAAATTTGAATCCTTTATCTTGCTACATATCCCAAGAAGTGGCAACGCACATGCGGACTCTTTGGCCATGCTTGCAACTTCCTCGGCACAAACCTTGCCTCGAATAATCCTTGTTGAGGACCTGCATCGACCCTCGGCAACAGTGAACATGGTTCAAATCAACCAAGTGAGAGTGGGGCCAAGTTGGATGGATCCTATCATGCAATTCTTAAAGGAAGATATTTTGCCCAAGGAGAAAATCGAGGCTGACAAAATACGAAAGAAAGCTACCAGTTATTGGCTGTCGGAGAATAGCAAGCTATATAGGCGTTCCTTTTCGGGGCCTTATTTGCTATGTGTTCATCCTGACCAAACCGAATTACTCCTGGAAGAGATGCATGAAGGAATCTGTGGAAGTCATACTGGAGGCAGATCCTTAGCTCATAGGGCCATTTCTCAAGGTTATTGGTGGCCGAACATGCAGAGAGAAGCTTTGGAATATGTTAAAAAGTGTGATCAATGCCAGCGGTACTCACCGAGTATACACCAACCAGGGGGAGTCCTTAATCCATTATCTAGCCCATGGCCTTTCGCTCAATGGGGCTTAGATATCGTCGGACCGTTTCCTAAAGCTGTGGGAAACAAGAAATATCTCATAGTCGGCACATACTATTTTACGAAGTGGGTTGAAGCAGAACCTCTAGCCAATATCCGAGATGTGGATGCAAAAAGATTCGTCTGGAAAAACATTGTTACTCGGTTTAGCGTTCCTCATGTACTCATCTCAGATAATGGACTCTAGTTTGATAGCAAGATGTTCAGAAATTATTGTGGCAAGCTGGGGATTACTAATAGGTATTCTACTCCGGCTTACCCTCAAGGGAATGGACAAGCTGAAGCTGTGAATAAGGTCATACTAAGTGGATTGAAGAAAAGATTAGATGATGCAAAAGGCAAATGGGTGGAAGAACTTCCACATGTACTCTGGACGTACAGAACCACGCCTCGTAGGTCCACCGGAGAGACCCCTTTTTCAATGACTTACGGAGTTGAAGCTGTCATCCCTTTGGAGTCAGGGTTCCCGACGACGAGAACCAGCTCATTCAATCCAAAAGACAACGATGAACACCTAGCAAAAGGTCTAGACCTGATTGACGAAAAGAGAGAGAACGCAATGGTTCAATTGGCCCATTATCAGCAGAAACTGAAGTGAGGTTATGATGCCCACGTAAGGACAAGACCTTTGGCCCCTGGCGACCTGGTTCTACGCAAAGTTGTAGGCTTGGCAAGAAACCCGGCGTGGGGAAAATTGGGGCCGAATTGGGAAGGACCATATCGTATCACCTCCAACGCTGGTATTGGAGCATATTTCTTAGAAGACCTGGACGGACTTGTAGTACCCCGCCCTTGGAATGTCAATAACTTAAAAATGTATTATTATTGATAAATGTGTATTTGATCAATTTTTGTTCTTTGTGTGAAATGTGTATAACATTCCTGCAGTTCTATTAAATGTTTAAACTTAAATCCAATCATGCATGAGTCCTTAGACTGGATGATTTGGGTTAGTTAACATTCTTGCAGTTCTATCAAGTGTTTAAACTTAAATCCAATCATGCCTGAAGTCCTCGGACCAGATGATTTCGATTAGTTAACACTCTCCCAGTTCTATTAAGTGTTTAAACTTGAATCCAATCATGCCTGAAGTCCCCGGACCAGATGATTTGGATTAGTTAACACTCTTCTAGTGCTTTCAGGTGTTTAAACTTAAATCCGATCATGCCTGATGTCCTCAGACCAGCTGATTTGGGTTAGTTAACACTCACTCAATCCCATCAAATGTTTAAACTTAAACTCAATCATAACTGGAGTCCTCGGACCAGATGATTTGGGTTAGTTAACACTTGTTCTAAGTTCCTTTAAGTATTCAAATATAAGCTTAAGCATATGATTTGAAGTTCCTGTTTGGTTTGGTTATATTTATTTTGGCCTTGCTACTATTAGAAATGCTTAATCGGTTTATATATTAACCGAAGTTCCAGAACTTTTTAATTGAATTAGTCTTCTAACATTCTTTATTTGCCTAATATAGCCATGCGTATAACACAAGTAAAAAAAAAAAATGAATGATGAAATGATAGCAGAAGAGTTCACCATTATTTGTCATAACATTTAAAACAAAAGGAGTGTATCTTCATTAATAATGAAAACGAAGTACAAGTCTTTAAAAAAAAAAAATACACGAAAACAATAAACAAAGAAAACAAACGCAATACCAAAACTAATTTCCTAAGTTTTTGTCTGGGGAACTTGGGGGTCAGCAACTGGCTTGGATTGAGAAATGACAACATCTGAATCTTTGCCTTTGCCCTTATCCTGGTTCTTGTCCTCGCCCTGGGGAGCCACAACTTTTTCTCCTTGGCCAGTACCTTGGCGAGAATCTGTTAGGACTTCCACAGGAGCAGGAAGGGCTTGATCTGCTGCAGGAGCTTCAGACACTTGGGCTGGTTGCTCTGGGGGAGGAGAGCCAGAACCTGGGAGCTCTTGGATGTTGGAATCATAGTATATGCTCTCAGGTCGTCTTAGGCTTGAATCAGCGGGGACCCCAGCGGCATCAAGGGCTTTACCCCAAGTGATGTCGCAGTAGTCCCTAGCAACGGCAGAAAATTCCTCAGTAAGCCTACTCTGAGTCTCCTGCGCCCCCAGAGCATACGAAGCCTGCTTCTCGGCCTCAGCTGCCTCCTTTAGTAGTTGGACAGCTTCCTTGGCCTTGCGGAGCTCTTCGCGGAGATCTTTCACCGTCTGTTTTTCTGTTGCCAGATTGATTTCGCAGTAGTGTAGCTCCTTGCGAAGGTCTTCAGCTTGTTTCTTAGTCGTTTTTAAGCCCGCTTCGGCACTGGCCTTCTCCTGGAGAGCTTGCTTCACCTGGTCAGCCATCTGTGCTTGTTTGTCTTTCAGTGCACCTAGATGAGCCTTCGTAGTCTCTCGAGCGTCGTGGGCAGCCTTCGTCTCTTCGCGAGAATTCTTCACCCACTTCTCGGCCACGTAAACTTGTTGCGTGACCTAGTATGCATCGTGATAAAGTGGCTTAGGTTAAAAAAAAAAAAAAAAATGCAAGTAAACGAAAATGAAAGAAAAATGAGTAGAATTGCTTACCATGGTCAAGTCCCTTTTTAGGGAAAGGAAGAGGTCAGAATGATTAAAACTCCTGTAGGCTGCCATGTCTTGGGGAAGGAGGAGAGACTGTTGCAGAGCCTCAGCCATCAGGCCTGCATGACCCTCGCGAAAATGCCTAAGTGTGGCATCAATCGCGATGGGGGCACCGTCAACCTCCAATACAGGTGACCAAATTCGCAGAGACCGACGTACTTGGGCCGCCGGGGGCTCTTCTCGGTTGTCCACAGAGTGGGACCTCCTACTCCTTTGGTCTTGCCTCTGTCTGGCCTGTTTATTTGCTTTTGAGGGGCCCAACTCCCCCTCCTCAGCAGAGTCTACTGGCCTTTTTCTCCTTAAATCTGGGTTAGGTTTTAGCCCGAGGTCAACAGGGACCTGAGGTGGAGGAGGAGGAGGATTTGCAGGATGTTTTGACTTATTCTTCTCTTGGGGGGATGGCGCCTTATTCCTGTTCCTCATCAGTTCCTTCAGACTTGGACCAGTCTTGGGAGCCATTTCTTCCTCCTCGTCTGATGTATCGGCAATGTAAGTTACCACTTGAGCAGGAGTCTGCACACATGAATGCTCGTCCGCCCCCTCTTCGGCCTCCGATACAAGTATTGTTTCTTCTTCAAATTGGAATCTGTCAATCTCTTGTTCAAGGGAGGAAGAGGAAGCTGTGCCTTCTCTGAAGATAGCCTCCCTAAGTGGTACTTCTCGTAACGGTTGGGCAACGATGGGTATCCCCTGTGGGATAGGATGGTCGACAGGGGGAAGATTGTATGGGGCAAGGAAGTTTGGCCGAGATACGTCTATGCGCGCTAAACGATGGTCGCCTGCTCGGATGGAATTGCCGACGTCCAGAAACGACCTTGAAATTGGCTCAAAGTCCAAAATTAGGTGAACTGCACGAAGCTGCCCGTCGTCGTTCACAAAAATTTTCGATCTGAGCAAGTAGTTCAGTGCTGGAACGTTGATCAGGTTGAGCTTGGGGTTGGTAAACAATTTATCTTTCAAGCAAACAAATCACACAGTTAAGAGTCTCGGCAATACAAAAGATAACTAAACAAATAGATGTAAATGTATTAAAACGATATCTAAGTGCGGTAAAGTTAAACCGAGTACTCCTTAAATCTAATGTTAGAAATCCTAGATCTAAATTGCTCCACCTGGTTTTCCTAGCTTGGTTGGGCAGGATAAGCCGTCACTCCAAGGGCCCGACAAGATAAGGTAGTCGTCTTTCATCCCCTTGTTAGATTTGGGGAGGCAGGAGATCAACTTGACCACGCTGGAACGGGACTTAAGGTAAAACCCTGCCCGAGACTTTATATGGCCTTCATATAAATGGACGACGTCGTACCAAGTCAATCCTAGCCCCAGATGTCGGTCCAAAGCGTTGATTGATCCCAGGACTCTAAAAAAATTGGGAGCGCATTGGTGGGGGCAGAGTCTATGGGCACGTAGATAATCCCGTGTAATCCTACCCATGGGGATGGTTATGCCTCCTTCTATGAAGGCAATCATAGGGATTACGACCTCCCCTACTTTTCGGTCAAACTCCACCCCTTCTGTTGTGTAGTGACGTACCACCACCTCCTGAGGAATGTGGTACTTTTCTTTGAATAACTCTATCAAGGCCGGAGTCTTTACTAGACGCTCAAATCTACCCATTGTTAGCTTGTGGAGTGTAGAATGGTTAGCCGAGGAGGTTAGCCGAGAAGATAGTAGAAGTTCGAAGAGCGAAACTTACGTGGGGCAGAGTGCGGACTGATCTTCTCGTCTCTAGAGGATCTTTAAAGTCTCTCTTGTGAAGGTATGGTGAATGCTGAGATACGAACGCTCTGAAATTGCAAACTCTGATGAGAAATGAAAAGAATAACGTCTGGAGGCTTTTATAGTTGAAGCGAAAAAAAGAAGGAGACACAATCCCGCCCAAATATTGAAGATAAGACCTGAACCGTTGGATTAGTATTCCACTGTTGGATGTCTGGAGCGTAACGCAATCCTAAGCGTTTAATGGTGATTGCGCGAGTTCCCAAGCGTCAAAAGCTCTCGTGAAATGGCAGAAATGACCCTTACACGTGCCTGGGTTTAAGTATCCTTGTGGACTATATTGTAATTACGGATATACATCAAAATTATAATTTTTCTCCTCGGATAAGAGGGAAAAATTATAATTTTGAGGGGCTATTGTGGGGGAGCAAAAACTTGAGCCTTTGCATTGGGCTTAAGTCCCACACTTTAATAATAATACGTCCGAGGAGAAGAAATCATGAGGAAGCCCCGTAACTGATAATAGAGCGTATAAATGTCCAAGGGTGTTGGTCCGAGAGGGTCATCCTCCTCGGATCTGACATATGTCAGTGAAGTGAGCTTCGTCTTACCATAGTCCACCTTCTAGGAAGCTCCAGCGACGAAGATAGACTACAAATGTACATGGAAGGGATAAGAATACAGAAATATCTAAGGAAAAAGCTGCTACCACCGCATTAAATGCATTACAACAGCTTTCCTGGCCGCATTAATGTGGAGAAGACCTCTGAACAGTGTTTTCAACCACTTTTACTCCCAGAAAATCAAAAAGCTGTGGGAAGGGAGACAGAAACTCAAGTACGAAACTAGATAGTAGACAAGTGGACGGTGGGATTGAATAAAGGAGGACTATATAATGGAGTAAAGCCTCCAGAAGAAGGGGATCGGAAGATATTAAGGAAAAACATTGAGGAAGAATCACTGTAGCATTAGGAAGAACACCATCAGAAATAACCAATTTATCACGAACTTACTCCTCGGATACCACTTGAAATCACCAATTTACCCAAGAATTTACTCCTCGGACTTGAGCTTATCATTTGATTATGTGTTTTATTCTCCTCGGACAAACTCTTAGCTTCCATTAATTGTTGTAAAACCCATCACCAGCCCAATTCTTTCACCCACTCTCTTATAAATTTATTGTACTGGGCTTATTGGGCCCATATCCTATTTTATCTGGGTTTGGGCTACGATTTGTGACCTTACACCTTCAAATATAATTTTTTTTTTTGGAAATATAAAAATATTATTTTTTTAGATTCATAAAATAATACTTAAACAATAAAATAATTTTGATTTTTCACATATAATAATGTTAAGTATATTAATCACAATAAAATAATTATTATTTTAATTATATATCAAAATATATATTTTATAATCAGACTATTAGATTTTTTTTAATATATCTAAATTTTCAAAACTTAAGTTAAAAGTAATATGCCTTCATTTTATTGCATAAAAAGCTTAGTTCCTAGGTTCTATTCCTACCATTTGAAACTTTAACTTATTTTTTCAAATATTGAGCTTGTTTTGAACCGTATTTGAACCATGTCCAGTCCTAGACACCAGATGGTTCACCCATGATTCGAGTGGTTCATGAACTTTAGTGTAATGTTTGGTTTTTGGTGCTAAAAAATCTGTCTTTAAGCTGGTTCTTGGTTAAGCTAGTTAGACTAGGCGGTCCAGACTAGGTCTAAAAACCATGGGTAGGAGGTAGGGTGAAGGAAAGAGGAAAGAATGTGATTTCTTTTTTCCTTTTCTTGGGTTTTTGCTCTCTCTCATAAGATTAAATGGGTTGTAGGAGTGCAAAGAAGGGTGACGAGGCGGTCCAGTTCGGGTCTAAAAACCATAGGTAGGGGTAGGGTTGAAGGAAAGAGGAAAGATTGTGATTTCTTTTCTTTTTTTCTTGGGTTTTTGATCTCTCTCATAAGATTAAATGGGCTGTAAGAGTGTAGGGTAGGGTGACTAATCTAAGGCTAATTGATTTATACTTAGTTTCCTCCAATATTTTAATAATTTTTATGGTGAAAATTTGAAATCTTTATGTTCTATTTGTTTCACTGTAAAAAATTTCAAGTGTTTGGCAAACGTGTAAAAAAATTTAATCACAAACCACCAAAATTAATGCTAGATAAGTGGCTCTGATTACCAAATCGGAGGCTCCGGCAACTAGACCGCCAACACTAGCCATTGAACTGACGACCCCACCAGATGGATGGAGAGCCACTATGTTTTTGTAAAATGTTTTACTAAGTTTTTAAAGGTAAAACATTTTACAATAAATTTTATAGTCAATGGAAAATAGTTTCAAGTTTGGCAAAATTTTACAGAGAATAAATATGGTAAAATGCTGAAAATATTTTTCATAAAATATTTTACAACGAATCAAATGGGTGTTCTGCATTATAGACAAAATAAAAAGATTATAAGAGTGTTGCAGTGATTTGATCATACTGTATGTGTTTACAAATTTAAAAATTGCATAATATAGTGATTGATATTTAGATAAATGTTTCATACCCACTCAAGCATGCAAATATCATTTTGATACATTAAAAATGAAAACATTTTTCAAATATTATTTATTTTTTATATTATTTATTGTGTATCATTAAATTTATATTTTATTCAACTTCTACAAAAAAAAAAAAAAAACTAAATTTGAGGAAGAATAACATATTTCAAATAAATTATTTCTCATATAAATCTTAGAAAAATAACATCAATGAAATTTCATTATACTTAAAAAATTAATGCACCACTTAGTATTAAAGAAAATGAATGTATTTATCCATCCTATTAGTAATCTTTTAGGTTACATAGAATCATAGATAAGTTATATATATATATATATATATATATATATATATATATTTTTGTAAAAGTTATAAAATGTAAATGATTAAGATTAATTTAGTAAATTAAAAAAATTTTAATTTATAATTTAGAAACAAACACACATACACAAGGGAGAGTGAATAATGTTTTAAACTTTTAATACAAAGGTACACCATGAATTCCACTCAAAAGCCATGGCAACTTTTAAGAGACAAAGGGACAAGTTATATTATACACAACATACTCTCTTAAGCAATGTAAGACATTTACCTTCCTTTTTAACCCCTTTTTTAGAGACAAAAAAACACACACAATCAAGTGGGAATGAGATTTTAATACAAATGTACACCACAAACTCTACTCAAAAGCTATGGTGACATTATACTATACTTAACACATCATCTTAAGTAATGTGGGACAATTAAATTTTTTTTGAAGAAAAAAACACACACACAAAAGAGAGAGAGAGGGAGAGAGGTTTTAATACAAAAGTACAATACAAATTCCACTCAAAAGTCATGGTACATTTTTGTTCATTTGTTGGTATTCTTTTCTTCTTGTTTTTATGGCTATATATTTTGGCTGCTATTATTGTTTTTTGGACTTTTAATTTTTTGTTTAATGGGTTAAGAATATTTGTGGGGCCAAGATTATATTTTTTGAACCCAAATCTTTAGGATTCTCAAATTAAGGTGTTCAATATTTTCTATTAGGGTGGTTAAGATAGATTAGTTTAAAAATAATTATGTATATAATTATTATTTTTCTGCAAATATATATATATATATATATATATATATATATATATATATATATATATATATTTCTTTTGAAAGCTAATGTGTTCATTTGAACACCCTGAACTCAATGTGCAGCCACCCTTGCATGATAGTTGGTGATTAATGCCATTGGAAAAGATACAAAAGCTTTGGAGGTATACTTAGGCCTAAACATATGGTGTGGTGCGACCTGTGGATGGCCTAATTTTTTTCTCCTCATTAGGTTTAGTCTCACATTGAATCTTTGGCAACGTGACTCTTGTGTGCTTGTGTCTCTAGAATGGAGTGTGTGTATGTAAGTCCCTTTTTCTTTTTTTTATTTCAAGAATCGCCACTAACCATTGGTTTTGTATTAAATGTGATTGGTCACCTAAAGGTATAATTCATTTTAGGTTACCTAATTAAATAAACCAAGTTTTAAGGGTTCATTAACTAAAGCAAGCCAAAAAAAAGTCTTGAACCAAAGATCTTGAACTCATAAGTTTGGTTACATGTACGGAAGGCGTTAGACACCCTACAACGTTTATTTGAAGATAATACCTCATTTTAATTCATTTCAAACATTATCTTTTTGTGAAGAAATAGAATACCTGGCATTTTGAATTTTTTTAAAAGGTTTTTCTTTTTTCATTTTGCAAATAATATACATATATACATGTGAGTAAATATTTACATATAACTAACATGTGAACATTAACTGTAAAGAATATTTACAATCAAGACATGTGAGGTATACACATAAGTAGCATGAGAGAGAACATTCAAAACATGTGAATAGAAGATTTAATATATATATATATATATATATATATATATATAGCATGCAAGTACTAGCTATCATAAGTAGGCAAGCTAATAACTCAACAAAGAGAGAGGAAGTTGGAAGAATAGGACTTTGTTATCATCCACATTTTTCTCATTTTCATCATGCAAAAAAGATGACAAATAAAGCTCATTAGTGCCAAAGAAAATGATAGGAATAATGTAAGTTTATAGGGTGTTCAAAGACTCAAGAGAAATGAGCCATGGACACAAATCCTTAACTACAACTATTCTAAGAAAAGGCTCAAAATAAAAATGTATGAAGAAAATTAAACGTCAACTTTTATTAGTTTAGAAAAGCACAATTTTTTTTTAGAAAAAGTTTTATTGAGAGGTTTTTGAGAAAAGAAATTTTTTTTTTAAGACCCCTTTTTTTTTTTAAAGAAATCCAAAGTGGTAGAAGAATTATTATTGTTTTAAAAAAAAAAAAACACAATTTTCGGATTTAAAAAAAGAAGAAGAAGATTTTTGAAACATTTTATTTAGAAAAACATTTTTTAACGTGATAAAAATACTTTTTCTTTGAAATATAAATATATATATATATATATATATATATATAATATATATTTTTTGGATTTTAAAAAGAAGGGAGAAAACATTTCCTTGAAGGGAAATTTAACGAGGTAGAACACATTTTTTGAAAGCATAGATTTTTTTTGAAGAAACATCATTTTGAAAACACTTTTTTTAATATGTAGGAAAAACATCATTTTGAATACATATTAATTTCAGATTTCCCTTTTTAAAAGGAAAAGTTATTTTATTTTATTTTTTTATTTTAGAAGCATCTTTTTTTAGAAAACTCTCTTTTTTATTTGAAAGACTTCATTTTTTAAGAAACATGTTGGAAAAGATTTTTAAAAAGCATTTCCTTAGAATAGTGTGTAGAGGAGTTGTTTTACACAAGCACAGTTATTTTATGGCAACATTAATGATGATGAATGTAAATAGACAACAATAATAAAGTGTGAAAAATAAATGGCAAGGAAAGTAAAGTGCAGAAATTTAAATGACTTAAAAGTAAAGAGCTGAAATATTGTTAAGGTTGATTAAAAAGTTTTATTTTTTTGCCCCCCTTAAATAGATTTTAATCTCTTTCAAGCCTTATGGGTTCTTCATCATAAAGAAATAAGAGTTCTAAGTCATCAGTCATTCTTATGAGACATACCCATATTGTGCTCTATTTGAGGTTTTAAAACCATTTAAGAAGGATGAAATAGAACATCATTTTTTATTTAGGTGTCTAGGTATAGTGTGTGTGTGTGTGTGTGTGTATGTGTGTGTGTAAGAAAGTAAAGGGGGAGAGGGATTGTGCAAGAAATTAAAGGGATTACATAAATTAAAAGGGGAGGGGGATTGCTTGGAAAATAAAAGGGATGACATAAATTAAAAGGGAAAGGGGATTTGCTTGGAAATAAAAAGGATGACATAAATTAAAAGCAAGAATAGTAAAAATGATTAATCCAATACCTCATTGTTTTGGGAAGGTTCATTGAAGGATTATTAAAACGCCACCGTGTTAGGTTCTAAAAGCTTAGAACAATTGGTAAACCATAAACACAAACTTTTCTAGATATAGATTCCTAGATCTATAGGTATGATTAGACAATACTTAAGGTGTTGCAAGTTAGAATACAAGAAAAAGGAAGTTACAGGTTCAATCGATCGAGACATGGATCTGTAGAATTTAATTAAGGCCCAACAGCCCATTAAGCCCATTAAATGATTACGGTTTCTGATCTAATTCTCCTAGTGTTTAAAGGAAACCCTAAGACATGTTTTGGTATGATTTTGGAGGTGCTCTTTTGAGATCTAAAAGGTACCGTGCCTTCTTCTTTCAAAGTCACTACCAAAATTCCATCTACACATTATTAGAACTAGTAGATCTAAAGTTATTGCAACAAGATCATACATGGCTAATGATTTAAAATTTTGAGTGGGATCTTAGAGTCACAAACATGAGTGTTTGTGTGCAACAAATTCAGATAGAAGACTTTGTGGATTCAGAGCTGCATGTGGTCGTGTAAGTAAGTACTATAAGAGGTAATTTTAGATTTAAGGAAAAATCTATTGTAAATCTGCCATTCTATCATAGTGAATTTGTGGCCATGAGAATAAATTAGGTTAAATCCTTCCCAGGTTTTTTACCTTGAATTTGTTGGTATCATTAGTTTTCCTGAGTAATCATATCGCTTATCTTCTTTACTTTTCCGCACTTTGTGATATGATTGTTTGTATTTAACCTAGATCTCATAATAAACCTAAATATCAACTTGGTTAATTAATTAGGTTAAACAATCTAACTATATAGGGGTCTAAACAAAACAAACACACCGTTTGGTTAAGTGATCATGCGTGTCTTACAATTGCCTCTGTAAAACGCTGCTTCAAATCTGCATTGATGATCTTCTCCAACAAAAAAAAAATAACCTGCACTGATGATATAACAAGTGTCTTACCACAAACTTTGACCAATATAAGTGGAGTGGTAGGTGATACTTACACCCGCCACCAACTCCATTGTTCATTGGGCATCCTTTCAGCCGCTCTTATTTCTCTCTTCTCCCAAATTTTGGCTTCTTTCTATTTCTCTCTTCACTTCACTTTCAAATATTACTCCCACTATTTGCTCCTTTCCTTACACGAGATCAATATGTTTCCTTTAATCTTAGTAGTTGTACCTGACAAAAATAAATAAAAAGAAGGAAAAACTTTGTGATGACTTTTGTTAGCAATTTAGCTTAAAAACTTTAATCAATGATGCTATAAGAACACAGGTAATATTCTCCTCATAGGAATGACAAGCAGTTTAAAAATTCTCTATTTTTGTGTCCATTTTTCTATTACGAATTCCTGATTACTTTTGTGGGCGTTTATGTGAATTCAAAACTTTAGCTTGTGAGTGAACACACAAAGAGATCTTTTTCTTTAAGATGATATTTTCCCTCACTTAAATGAGTTAGTTAATGAGTTATAGGCACATTATCTATATGGTACAACTAAGTCAAGATTCTATTAGTAGTACACTTGAAAAATGCTGTAGATTTCTCCCTATGATGTGCAAACATCTTTAAAAGTGCAAACATCTTTAAAAAACTTATTATGCATATTTGTTTATAGATAATGGAGAGTTATCAATGAAAACGTACCTTTGCAAGGTCATTAGTGTTAGGACAAATACTTTGGAGTTTCCCATTTCCAATTATTCATTCTTTTCTGGAGTTAATCATTTACTTTAATCAAAGTGATCTATAGGGTTGCCCCTTTTCTTCATACATTGCTACCTTTTAGAGGATGAAAAAAAAAATTATGAAAAGGAAAGTAGGTGAACCCATAGGTTTGTTGATATGTCGGAGATTTTATGCACCACTGTCAATAATAAAAGAAACTGAAGTCTGAAGTCACTGCAATACGGGTGTATTGTCACTTGTGAATATATATGTTGCGGCAACTTTTTCCATTTCTTATAAAATTGGTTTCAAAATTTTCCTAAAATGGATTATTAACAAATTTTCAAAGAACACTCGTTAGCATGACACTACAAGAAAAACGAGCAGTTGCGGCGGGTGCGAAAATTGCCGCTATATGTCGCCTATTGCGGCGCATTTTTGGCCCGCCGCTATACATGAGATCTATTGCGGTGTTTTTTGTGACCGCCGCTATAGGTAGGGTTTTTTGCGGCGTCCTATAGCGGCGAGACATAAAACCGCCGCAATAGACTTGTTTTAATGGCGGTAACAGAGCTATAGCAGCGCTCCAAAAACCCCGCCGCTATAGGTAGGGTTTTTTGCGGCGTCCTATAGCGACGGGCCATAAAACCGCCGCAATAGGGATCCTTTTTGTGGCGGGTTGAACCGCCGCAACAGACCTTTAAATTTCCCAGCCCCAAAATTTTTCTCTATTTTTTTCACCATCCTAATTAAAGATCAAAGTGTAAATTACATCTGATTGGCATGAAAATTGGCATGCATGTTAAGAACATATAGAAAATGTAATCCAACAATTGGATTTTCAAAATATAAATTCAACAATAAGTTATTAGTTGGTGTAACATTTTTTAGAATTACATCAAGTGTAACTTGAACCTAACCCTATATTTCTTAATTCGATGTGAATTTTGACAAATATATCGTTAGATTACATTATCTTCACATATGTTTCATGCTTACAAAATTTCAAGGTGATTAAAGATTAATAGTCATGTCATCAATCAATTGTTTAAATTCAAGTTTTTGTAGTTTAAAATAACGCATAAAAGATGAGTTTATAGATCAAATGGTAAATTACATCCGATTGGCATGAAAATTGGTATGAAAGTTAAGAACATATAGAAAATGTGATCCGACGGTTGGATTTTCAAAATATGAATTCAACAATAAGTTATTGGTTGGTGTAACATTTTTTAGAGTTACATCAAGTGTAACTTGAACCTAACCCTATATTTCTTAATTCGATGTGAATTTTGACAAATCTACCGTTAGATTACATTATCTTCATATATTTTTCATGCCTACAAAATTTCAAGGATATCAAAGATTAATAGTCATGTCATCAATCAAATGTTTAAATTCAAGTTCTTGTAGTTTAAAATAACGCATAAAAGATGAGTTTAGAGATCAAATGGTAAATTACATCCGATTGGCATGAAAATTGGTATGCAAGTTAAGAACATATAGAAAATGTGATCCGACGGTTGGATTTTTAAAATATGAATTCAACAATAAGTTATTGGTTGGTGTAACATTTTTTAGAGTTACATCAAGTGTAAATTGAACCCAACCCTATATTACTTAATTCGATGTGAATTTTGACAAATCCACCGTTAGATTACATTATTTTCATATATTTTTCATACTTACAAAATTTCAAGGTGATCAAAGTTTAATAGACATGTCATCAATCAATTGTTTAAATTCAAGTTTTTGTAGTTTAAAATAACGCATAAAAGATGAGTTTAAAGATCAAAAGGCAAATTACATCCAATTGGCATGAAAATTGGCATGCATGTTAAGAACATATATAACATGTGATCCAATGGTTGGATTTTCAAAATATGAATTTAACAATAAGTTATTGGCTGGTGTAACATTTTTTAGAGTTACATCTAGTGTAACCTGAACCCAACCCTATATTTCTTAATTCGATGTGAATTTTGACAAATATACCGTTAGATTACATTATCTTCATATATTTTTCATGCTTACAAAATTTCAAGGTGATTAAATACTAATAGTCATGTCATCAATCAATTGTTTAAATTCAAGTTCTTGTAGTTTAAAATAACGCATAAAAGATGAGTTTAAAGATCAAATGGTAAATTACATCCGATTGGCATGAAAATTGGTATGCAAGTTAAGAACATATAGAAAATGTGATTCGACGGTTGGATTTTCAAAATATGAATTCAACAATAAGTTATTGGTTGGTGTAACATTTTTTAGAGTTACATCAAGTGTAAATTGAACCCAACCCTATATTACTTAATTCGATGTGAATTTTGACAAATCCACCGTTAGATTACATTACTTTCATATATTTTTCATACTTACAAAATTTCAAGGTGATCAAAGTTTAATAGACATGTCATCAATCAATTGTTTAAATTCAAGTTTTTGTAGTTTAAAATAACGCATAAAAGATGAGTTTAAAGATCAAAAGGCAAATTACATCCAATTGGCATGAAAATTGGCATGCATGTTAAGAACATATATAACATGTGATCCAATGGTTGGATTTTCAAAATATGAATTTAACAATAAGTTATTGGCTGGTGTAACATTTTTTAGAGTTACATCTAGTGTAACCTGAACCCAACCCTATATTTCTTAATTCGATGTGAATTTTGACAAATATACCGTTAGATTACATTATCTTCATATATTTTTCATGCTTACAAAATTTCAAGGTGATTAAATACTAATAGTCATGTCATCAATCAATTGTTTAAATTCAAGTTCTTGTAGTTTAAAATAACGCATAAAAGATGAGTTTAAAGATCAAATGGTAAATTATATCTGATTGACATGAAAATTGGCATGCAAGTTAAGAACATATATAAAATGTGATCCGACGGTTGGATTTTCAAAATATGAATTCAACAATAAGTTATTGGTTGGTGTAACATTTTTTAGAGTTACATCAAGTGTAACTTGAACCTCACCCTATATTTCTTAATTTGATGTGAATTTTGACAAATCTACCGTTAGATTACATTATCTTCATATATTTTTCATGCTTACAAAATTTTAAGGTGATCAAAGATTAATAGCATTGTATAATTAGAAAATGCATAACAAAATGGTAATTCCTAGTAAAAAATGGTAATTAATTAAGCATTGTCTTCTTTTATTTTTATTTTTTTCCTCAAAATAAATCTGTCTTCTTTTATTTTTTCCACTCAAAATTTCCCAAAAATTTGTTTCCCTCCTAACGTGTTTCACTTATAGCTTTTTTTTTCCCTAAAGCCAAAATCTGACTAATATTATTATAAAATATTAAATATTGCTATTTTTGTTAAATATAAATATTAAATATTTTTATTTGTTTTAAATATAAATATTAAATATTGCTATTTGTATTAAATATAAATATTAAATATTAAATATTAAATAGTACTATTTGTAAATATTTAGTGTAATGTTCAGTTATATATTAATATAGGTAAAATATGATAAAGATCGTAAGTTACCTTAGTGGTTTACCCACTTGCCATGTCACTTTTCAGGGTACCGGCCAAGGTTCTAACTTCTACAACAGCCCTTTTTTTTTCTTTTCAATTTTTAAGTTACTATTTATCAAAACTACGTCGTTTTGATTCTATTTAAAACACAACATAAAACCCTAGCCTGCACGTTTCTCATTCAACCGCCCCATTTCTCATTTCCTCTAATCCTTTTCATTTTCTCTCTCTCATCATCTATTCTCAGCCGCCCCATTTCCCCTCCCCTATTTCGCATTTGCCTCCACAGATTCCTCTTTCCACAATGTAAGTTTTCTGCATTTTAAAAACTCAGGTAAAACCACTTAAATATTTTCTATCACACTTTCCCTTTTCATTTTCCCGAAAAAATCCCTGGAATCGTTTTCGCTTTGAGCAAAATCGTATTGGGCAATTTTTGTTAGGTTTTTTTTTTGTTTCCACTTTCAGTGAAAATCTCAACGGTTCTATATATATAAATATATATTTGAATTGTTTTTTGCCGAGTTTCAGAGGGGGTTTGAATCCGTGGCCAGATTTATGGATTTTGTGGTCAAGATTTTTGAATTGGGTTTTGGAATTTGTGGCAAAATTATTTAGGGTTTTGTGGGGTTTTTTTTTTTTTTTTTTTGATTGAGAAAGGTGTTAGAGATGGGAATTTTACTACCGATGGCGTTGGGAAGCTGAGGGAGGTAGTGAAGGAGAAGCTGATGGAGTTCACGGATTTCAGCAATGATCATCTTGTGGTATGAGCATTTTTTTTATTGTTTATTTGGCTTTTTTGGAATCTGGGTATGCTAGACAATTTTAATTAGATGTGTAATGGTTTGTTTATCTATTGGGTTTTGTGTGAACTTGACTTTGACTTTTTGGATGAAGGAAGATGCCAGGAAATTGCCATGAAAGCACAAGAGAATTGATGAGTCTAGTTTTACACTACGTTTTATTTATTTATTTATTATTATTATTATTTATGAACCATTGCTTTTCTTTTGTTGTTCCTTGCTTTTACAAACAGGCATATTATTGTAAAGGTGAGATGAAGTATTTCTAAATTCAAAATTATTTTCTAATAAATTGGGCAAAGAATAGTCATTAAAAACTATTAACTATAGTACTTTCTAACATATTGTACCCAACGTTTTTTACTACATTTAAAATTATTCATTTCTTTGGTAAGGTCTGTTTGAGGTTGGAATAAAATGATTTTAGCTAATTTATTATTAGTACTTTTTTTATTATGTACAATATACCAACCTCATTATGTCATATCATGTGAATTGTTGCGAAAAAAATATGAAAAATATGGTACTCTAATAAGCCAATTTTCTTTCCCTTTTGATATACATGAGAGATGAAATAAATTTTTTTATGAAACTATTCAATTCTGTGAGGCAAATCATTATGTGTTAAGTTCATCTAAATCATTACAGTTATGGTGATATGCAGAAAGGATTTTCTTAATATTGGATTTCATCTTCATTAAAGCAGCATAATCATGACTGCTCTTGTTAAGTTTGTTGATACACATCTTTTTCCTACTTGATCTACCTTCATGAGATAATCTTGTAAAACCCAATTATTTGAAGTAGTCTACCCCCAACGGCTTTCAAAATTCTTGGTAAAATTATAAAACAAGAATACAAAAATTTCTAATCCTTAGTACCTCTCTATACATTATAATAAAGTGGTTGGTTTTATATACAAAATAAGTAAAACTTAATTATTATTGATTATTATGGTGAGCCTGATTGAATATGAGTGCTCAATGCTTCAATTCAATTAATATGTTCTATTTATATCATGATGTGCTTGATCAAATTGGTTGTGTCCTTCAACTAATCTACTTTCCATCCATGACATTTCTACTGTTCTTAGTCTCCTTAATTCTTAAATGGACAACTCTCTTCTCTAATGGGTAGGCATAATTGCATTTGTCTAAATACATATGTAAGTGGACAAAATACTAGTGAACCATTACAATCTAACTCAAATTGCTTTCCCCAATAAATAGTAAGAATTTTCCATATAAAATTCACCGTGTCCTTAGGCTGCCAAAAGACAAAAAGAAGTAAAATATAAGGAACAAAAAAACTTGACATGTTTCACAGAAGTAGTCAGGACACTTTTGTTTTGTTAACTCTAACACTCATTTTTATTGTAGATATTCTATTTTCTTTACCTAAGATTTGCACAGAACTATTTGAATCATTGTCAATTTTCACTCATCTTTAGGTCTTTTAAATGCTTCTCTTTCATGGAAATGTCAAATAAGGGAATGCTAGATAGGTTTTGCACATATTATTGCTAGTATAATTTCAGCTTTTTTCACTTTTTAATTCATTTGTCAATGATATTTGCATAGACATGATTCTTCTTTTTTCTGTCCTATCCATGGCTGGTACCGTATCATTAAATGTGATTTTGATTTTAGCTCAGGTGACTTAGTTTACAAGTAGTTCCTACTCAGATTTTAACTTGTGAGAAAACAAAGGAATGCATTTTTTTTTTAATTCAATTATGCAAAATAAAGGCAGTATTTTTTGAATTACAACTATTCTAGTCGAAGTGTTTTGTATCAGCAGTGACTTAGAACCAAGTATTAAGATGATCAATAAAAAAGTTCAAGAACTTATGTTTACCAAGTTTGAGTATGCAGGGTATCATTGTTTTTGCATCGGTAATGGCAACTCTTGGATTGCAAATCTTGCTAGAGTCTATTCGACAATTATTGAGTAAGGTAATACCTAAAGACCCAAACGTTACCATGGGCATTTTTAAAGAATCAAGAAGGATATTAATTGGCTTGACACCCACAGACTATATTTGAGTGTGAGACTAGTCCATATATATGGATTAAGTTTAAGTTCCACCTTGCATAACTTTTGTTAATGTTACACTGCCCAATACTACATATATATAAATTCAAAATCCTAAATGGCACTTTAGCATCTTATACATTTAGAAGTACTGTAAATCTTTGGTTAATGTCTTCATTCTATCTCTCCATAACCATCTTATTGCCACTGCTAAGGCTGTTGCATCACTTGAAATTGGTCATATTGTTTGTATAATGAATTTGACATTCTTCTTCTAACATTTTCACTTACATGCATTATGACATTTTCTTTTGATTAAATTAAATCAATCTATTTCATGAGATATGATTTGCCCATTTTCCATGATGATTTGTCTGCCTTTTTTGTTTGTTTGTTTGTTTGTTTGTTTTTGGTGTTTGTTTCAGAAAGGAAATAGGTATGGTACTATGGTTGTAAGACATACTTAGGGTGCTTCTACAACTATGTTTTGACCCTCAAAAATATATGTAACTTACCAAAAAAAAAGGGGTTTTTACCTACTTATAAGTTAGCATTGAAATGGAACAAGTTTGGTACAATCATGGTTTCGGAGATGCTTTCCTCCTTAAAGACATTGAGGTAGGAAACAAACTGAAACTTGTTTCCAAAAGCGCAATTGACATTTATGTACTGTTTTGTACTCTTCATAAAACATTTTGTATGCTGAGCTTGATAGAGACAGAAACCGTAAATCTTTAGTCTATGTCTTCAATGGTATTTCAATTCAAGGTAAGAAGTTTTCATTATTCAAGGATTACAGTTCATTGAACTGCATGAAAAGTATACATTTTTGTTATTTTTTTTCAGTAATTAATTTACTAACTGAACTTAGAGGCCATTTTAATGCAGACATACCTTCTTTAGTTTATTTTGTGTGAGTTTTAGTGAGTTTCTTGTT
Organism: Quercus wislizeni; assembly: GCA_023055345.1. NCBI lineage: Eukaryota > Viridiplantae > Streptophyta > Magnoliopsida > Fagales > Fagaceae > Quercus > Quercus wislizeni. Next base: position 21,105,922 of record JALGQJ010000003.1, read on the forward strand.
GCTGTTCTAGATAAGAATTCATTTTTGTATATATATATATTTTTATTATCTATATTGTTCTTAATTTTTTTTTGAAGTGAAATATATATATATATATATATATATATTAGTGGTGGGCGGCGTTTGGAGTGGCTCCCAAAAAAGAATGATAACAACGAAAAGAAGCTCCCAAGAAATGTGTAAGCCTAATTGTGTTGTTTATCATTGTTATTTATCTAGTTTTCCTTTGAATTTTTTAAGTATTTATAAAAGCCTATATATATATATATATATGTAGATTTTTGTTGTTAAATTTTGGGTATAGGAGTTTTGGGATTTGTAAGGGTTTATATTGTATTGTAACGTGTTTAATTTTGTGCGATATAGGCCAAAGGTTTCATTGGTACTTTTCTTCAATTACAACACCTCGTTGGGACCGCCATATTGGGTTTTGGTAGATACCAACTTCATCAATTTCTCTATTCAGAATAAAGTGAGTGATTAGTAGTTTTATTCCATTTTATTTTAAATGGGTTTGGTTCATAAAAATGCATAGTTTGAGAGATTTTTATTGTTCATGACTTACTGAATGTGTGTAATTACCAATTGAGAAGGAAAAAAAATCTAAGAATGAGATAAAAATCCTTATTCAATTTTAGAGCTTGTTCTCTTCCCATTAATGCATTGAAGGATATGTTCTGGAAGCATGGATAAAAATAATAACTTTATGTATCTTGAATTGGTAACTTTGCATTATAATCCTAACTTATGCAATTTCTTTCATTGTTGTGTAGCTGGACTTGGAGAAGGGAATGATGGACTGCCTATATGCAAAATGTGAGTTTAGAATCACTGGTTTCTTCAATTTAATGTGAATATTAATTTGCTACAAGAATTGTTGTGCCGTGTTGATGAGGTATCCTAAGTTCAACATAGTTGTTAATGTGGTTTTATAGCAAGCATTGAGTGCCATGTATCATTGGAAAACACTTAAATATGTGTCGGTTGCTTAATGGTATTTATCAAAATATTGCTCTTGGTTGTGTGGATGTCCATGAGAATGCTTAAGGAATAAAATGAGGATCTTTTTTTAAATTATGATTTAATTGAATCTGCCTACCTTGTGGATTGAAGGTACTCCTTTTGTGTACAAATGACCACATCTTTTCTTTTGTTAATTTTATGATAATGGTTATAGGCAATGTTATGTATTTGATAATATATTTCTATGTTAATATAATGTTATGTATTTGATAATATATTTCTATGTTAATTAATTTTATTAATTAGTTACATTTGTGGCATTGTGTTAGTAGAGCTAAAACTATTAAAGATTCTTCGTAACAGGTCTGTTTACCATTTATTTATTAGCAATTAAAGGTTCTTCGTAACAGGTCTATTTACCATTTATTTATTAGCAAATAGTGATTTTAAAATCCACTAGAGGGAAAAAGAAAAAAGAAAAAAAAGACCTATAGCGGCGTTTCTACCCGCCGCTACAAGTGCAATTAGTCTGTTTTGATTAATTGCCTATAGCGGCGCTGTCTGCTTGCCGCTAAAGGTAGACACCAATAGCGGCGGACATGACCCGCCGCTAAAAGTGCAATTAGTCCATTTTGATTGATGGTCTATAGCGGCGCAGTCTGTCCGCCGCTAAAAGTAGACACTAATAGCGGCGTTCATGACCTGCCGCTAAAAGTCAATGCCACAAATTCTAAACACTTATAGCGGCGGTTGTATGCCCGCCGCAATAAACTTTCACCCGCCGCTAAAAGGTACGTATGTAGCGGCGCTTTTCGCGACCGCCGCAATCAACCTATAGCGGCACTGCAACACTGATGGGACGGCCCGCCGCAATAGCACCCGCTATTAGCGGCGCTTTTTTGGGCTTTAGCGGCGCTTCTGGCCCGCCGCAATAGCCCGTTTTTCTTGTAGTGTGACCCCTATTTATATACAGAAGAGTATTTGTCTAATACCTCCAATAGGAGAAAATTATTAAGTACTCTCAGAGTATCATAAATGCATACTCCCTCTCTCTTACATAAATAGTGAGTCTTACTAATTAAATTCATGGTGGGATCCATCATTCATGTGAGAGGAGGGAATATGCATTTATGATACTCCAGGAGTACACAATAATTTCCCCCCAATAGGTGAGTTCGATATAAGTGAGGAATCAATGAAGAGAAAGTGACTATGAGTGAAGGGGATGTGGTTCATATTTAAGTTTTTATTTTTATTTATTTATTTTTTTTTTTTGAGAGTGCATATTTAAGTATAAAGTGACAAAACAACTTTGACTTTTTGAAGTTATTTTGTTTCTATCATAAAATATACAGGACAAAATCTAGTATAATATCTTATTTCATGTATCTTAGAATGTCCTTTTAAAATTAAACAACGTGGCTACTTATTAGTATCACCAAACAACGTTACAACTTCAAAAAACCTGCTTATTATCTCCGTTAAAACCTTCTCTTTCACCCACCTTTTCAGAATCCCATTAATGCCTACTACTTTGTAGAATCTCCAACAACAACCCCCACAAAGATTTTAGCAAAAACCATTAGCTTGCTTGATAAATGTCAAACTGTACCTGCTGGTTACAACTTACAAGTCTCCTAATTGCAGTGACTGCGAGCTCTGTTTGTTAAAAAAATTGATACTTGTTAGTACGACAGATTATTAATGGCATATTTAAAAAAAAAAAAGTAATATCATTAGGAAGTTTAGACCTGGATAAGAACTAGTAAAAACTTACCAATTCAATAACTATTAAAATAATTATCATTTTTTTTTTTTAATATATATAACATTACTCATATATAAAAACAGGTACTTATTATCCATGATCTATGATTATGCCAAGTAGTTCATTACTACAAAATTTCTTCATTTTGCCTTCCACATAATCAAAATTTTTTTCTTTATGTCAAAGAATTACAATTATCTTGTGTTAATGGGTAGATCTGTTATCTGTAGATTGCATTCGTTTTTTTTGGCAATAATTAATTTTTTCCACGGAGAGATAGAGAGAGAGTACATGTGTAAAATGACTGAAATAGAGTACAACGACTGAAATTTTTTTTTTTTTTATAGATTTTTTATTTCCTCCTTTTACTCGACTGATTGGCCACCACGAAACAAGGGTCGGTAAAAAATAAAAATAAAAAATCTTAAAGTAGATTATGACTACATGAGGAAAGTTTGCATACAATTGTTCTAACATACATCCTCCTATATATGTTAGTTACGAAACTCAGAGCCAATAATTTACCAAGAAAGAAACCCAAGCCAATACTATTGGTCACAGTCACCTGTGATTTTTGTCACGTAATTGACACGTGTTCAGATTGCATCTGTTTATTTTTTTCTGAGGAGTATCCGATCCTCCCCAACAGGTGAGGTCCACATACTTTTGGCGATAAGAAGTGGTAATCCGAGTCACTTTGTATTTGTCCGTGTGCGACTAGTGGGAACTTACCATTGTTGATTAAACTTTACACGTTTATCATTTGAATCTCATTTCAAAATCATGTGTAGGGCGTGTGTCCAGTAAAACTTATCACTAAATATATCAAGATTTGGGCACGTGTTTAAAAATGGATATATGTCCGCAATCTAACGTGTTTAGTGATAACTTTGATTAGACATAAGTTGCATACTAAAAAAATATATGCGACAAAATTTCTCACCAAATTAGTTTAAAAATACGTTGTTTAAATTTATTTTGTACTTTTTTATTAGTTGTAATTTTTTTTTAAAATCTAATCGTTAAATTGTATATTCTTAATATATATGTCAAATTTCATTCAAATCAGATGTTAATTAATATTCAATCAATAAACTTATTTTTTAAACATAATTTTAGATTACAAAAACTTAAAATTTAAACATTTGATTGATGATATAACTATTAATATTTAATCTTTTTGAAATTTTGTAAGCACATAGAATACAATAAGAAGATGCAAATGGGAAGGGTTTGTGTTCAGTGAAAATTATCACTAGATACATTAGGATTCAAACATGTATCTAAGAGTGGATATGTGTCTGCAATCCAACGTATCCAGTGATAACTTTCACTAGATACAAGCTACACCAACAAAATTTCTCACCAAATTAATTTGAAAATACGTTGTTTAAATTAATTTTGTACTTTTTTATTAGTTGTAAATTTTTTAAAAATCTAATCGTTAAATTGTATATTCTTAACATATATGTCAAATTTCATCCAAATCAGATGTTAATTAATATTCAATCAATAAACTTATTTTTTATACCTAATTTTAGATTACAAAAACTTAAAATTTAAACATTTAATTGATGACATATTTATTGATATTTGATCTTTTTAAAATTTTGTAAGCACATAGAATACAATAAGATGCAATCTAACATATAGATTTTCAAAATTCATATCCAATAAAAAGATATTGACATAATTTGAGGAGTTTTCCTTCAAAATTAGTTTGGATGTAAACTTATTGGAAAAAGTGGTATCATCTTATGATAGTTTGGATTTTGCACTCTCAAAAGTTTATAAATAATCCCCGACACCTTCCAATCTCCAACTCAGCAAAAAATCCCTTCCAATCTCCAACATTCTAGCCTTTCCTTAGCCAACTCAATTTCCAAAATGTTTCCACTAACACTGGCCATTTTCCTGCTACTCCTTGGATCCATCATCTGGACATTCATGCACAAAAAAGGAGGTAAACTAGTACTCCCACCGGGTCCCCTGTCTTTTCCCATTATTGGTAATTTTTACATGTTGGGTTACTTGGGTAGCCTCCCACATCGTGCTCTCGAAAACTTAGCCAAAAAATACGGACCCATCATGTCATTGCGGCTTGGCCATGTCCCAATTATTGTGGTCTCATCTTCCCAAACTGCTGAGCTATTTTTAAGGACCAATGACGCGGTTTTTGCCAGCCGACCTATATTCCAAGCCTCCAAGATCATTGGTATGTCCAAAGGTATTGCTTTCTCCGAGTATGGTCCATATTGGCGCAGCCTTAAGAAACTCGTTGCGTCGCAGCTTCTGAGTGCTTCAAAAATAGAGTCATTTGCACCTATGAGGAAGGAGCTGGTAGGATCATTGGTACAGTCACTGAAAAAGGCTGCGGTAGCACATGAGGTTGTGGACCTTAGTGAGAAAGTGGGCAAACTCGTTGAGGAATCAACACGTAGAATGGTATTTGGTCGAAGTCATTATCATAGATTCGACTTGAAGGCACTTATTGAGGAGACCTTGAAGATGATGGGGGCTTTCAATCTAGCAGATTATGTTCCTTACCTTGGGGCACTTGATCTACAGGTATATTTCAAAGTTTTTATCTTTTCAACTTTATTCTCACTTTGATAAACTTAGCCTTTGATTTAATTGCTTTTTATTTATTTATTTTTATTTAATTTTTTGGAGAATCTAAAAACAGTCGATTTTTTTTTTACATTTCATGCCTATTTCTTCGTCCACCTAGTAATGTTGTTGGCCCAAAAGTGTCTCAGTAGCGGTTAAAACTTCACAGTAAAAGCCAAATCTCAAAGTGGAAAGCCCATGAAAATCATATAATTAAGTAGTGAATTACATTTATACTAAGTCTTTAATTTTTATGAGTTGTTTAATTGTGAGTTTTGGTTAACTCAATTAATAAATTGTAAGATACGTGGTTTTAACACTTCTTTTACTACTATTTATAATTTTTCTTCTTTCTAGTAATTTCTTGTTTTAATCTCTCTCTCGGCACTTCTCTTAATACCATTTATTTTATTTGTTCCTTATTGATAATTAATTAATTAATCTTCTCCCACATCCTACTCCTCATTGGCAGACAATATATGCAATTAATAGCGCGTAAGATTTTCTACAGTCATAATTTATATATCTTATAAACAATCGAACACTTTTGGTATAATATTACTTTATAAATACAAAATTCTTATGGATGGGGTGGGAGTTTCACACATACACTTTATTTATTTATATATATATATATATATATATATATATAAAATACACACATTTAAATTAGGTTAAAATGAAATTTCTATCATAGATAAAAAAAAAAAAAAAAAAAAAAAAAAATATATATATATATATATATATATATATATATATAACTAATATATTTCATAACACTTTTACAATAAACTAAAGTGTTAGCATATCATAAATCAAAATAAAATAAAATAAAAAAGATTATATATTATGGCCCACCACACCTCAAAACAAGCTTATTGTTAAATTTTTGTCCTACCATTTACTTTCTCTACAACGCATATATCCCAACATCTGGTTCAATAATTTTGGGTCCATCCACAAGTTTTAGCTGTTGTGCCATGCATGTACACGGAGTAAATGATTATTCTTTGAAAAAGAAAAATCCATAATGACCCTACCGTATTAAAAGATGAGCATACTGTTTTTAGATCATGTTAGAGTTATGGCAATAGTTATTGTAGAAAAAGTTTGTTCCTTGGCCCTTCCTTGCCCACTCTATATGCCACATTGGTATGTAGTGTTATAGATGAAAACTTTTAAGATATAACTTTTATTTCACAATTTTAATGTGGTTAACTATAAGTGGTAGAAAAAGAAATGCAACAACTTAAGAAAAACTACTAGTTACATCTTTATTTTACCTTAAATAATATCTGATGGATATGAAATTTGGTATCTATATTAAATTTATTAAGTGGTGTATTTCGTACCAATAAGTGTTATATATCTATAAAATCATATTGTATTTATATGTAACATACAAAAATGAAATTTAATCCTTTGATAAAAGGCATATTTATTAATCTTTGATAATCTAGGAATTTTTAAACAAAAAGGGTATAAGTAAAAATGTAATCAAATAGTAGATTTCTCAAAATTGTCATCTAATAAAAAATTATTAAGTGGTGTACTATTACTTCAACTTATACTATATATATAATTTTAACCTAAAGAAGCTTATCTAATTTTAACCTATAAATAAACTAACGTTTTCTTTTCACTTTAAATCTTGTTATTTTTGGGTTCTAAAAAAAAAAAAAAAAAAAAAAAACTCCTCTCTCTCTCTCTCTCTCTCTCTCTCTCTCTCTCTCTCTCTCTCTATATATATATATATAGAGAGAGAGAGAGAGAGAGAGAGAGAGAGAGAGAGACTAACACCATGTGTAATTTTAAAGTAATTCCAGTAACTTACTTTTGGAAGTGAATTTTTTTATTGGATAGCTCAAGTTACTTTTTTTATTGGATGCAAATTTCAATAAATTCACTTTTGGATTACATCATCTTTATATCCTCCATATTTGCAAAATTTTAATATAATCAGAAATTAATAACTATCTCATCAATAAAATGTTTAAAATCAATAATTACCACAACAGTTTCTTAGGTTTGTTTTTAGCAAAATTGGTGACATTATAACACTTTCTATCCGTTTGCGGGGTTTGCCTCAACGATTTACATTTTGAGAAATGGTATTGTTTACTTAGTTTTCTAACCATTCATTGCCCTCAGGGATTGACACCGCGCATTAAGAAAATTGGCAAGACTCTTGATGTAGTATTGGAGAAAATTATCCAGGAGCATGAACAAATTCCTAGTGGTCCACAAAGTTGTGAAAAGGACTTTATGGACATGTTACTTTCTTTGATGAATCAACCCTTGAATCCCTCTGATGAGAATTCATGTAAAATTGATCGAACTGTTATCAAGGCTATCTTTATAGACTTGATTACGGCTACATATGACACTTCAGTTTTTAACATTGAATGGACTATTTCTGAACTCTTGAGGCATCCACGGATAATGAAACATGTACAGGATGAGCTAGAACGTGTAATTGGAATGAATAGGATGGTGGAGGAAACAGATTTAGCAAATTTAACTTACTTGAGTATGGTGATTAAGGAAAGCTTCAGACTACATCCTGTTGCACCATTTCTAATCCCACGTGAATCAATGGAGGACATTGAGATTGGTGGATATTACATACCCAAGAAATCACTAGTAATAATAAATTCTTGGGCAATTGGACGAGATCCTTATGTGTGGTCGGATAATGTGGAAGAATTTTACCCTGAAAGGTTCATAAATAGTAATATAGACCTCAAAGGACGTGACTTCCAGCTTATCCCATTTGGATCCGGTCGCAGAGGCTGCCCTGGATTACAATTAGGGCTTACAACTGTCACTTGTGTTCTCGCTCAGTTGCTGCATTGTTTTGATTGGGTTCTCCCTAATGGCATGTTGCCTAATGACTTGGACATGAGTGAGAAGTTTGGGCTATCAATGCCAAGAGCCAAGCACTTACTTGCAGTGCCAACCTATCGCCTACTTGGTTAAACTTGTAAGATAATTATCATTTAATCTTTAAAGAAGTTTTCTTAATTATACTTGATGTGTTTTAATGGGAGGTTTTCATCTATCTTTTTTATTTTAGGTCAAACGAAAAGGTTCCATAAGAAGAGTTGAAGACATTGCAACACCAAGTTATTTTATGTTACCTCAAATAAAATATTAGCCTACCTTGTTTGTTGGATTCAAATGTACTGTGTCCTACTAAAAATTAAATGTCATAGCTCACAACTTGGAGACTTTTACTAAATGTTTAAAATAAGTCGTTAAGATTTTTAGCGACAAGTACCTTTTTACAAGTATCTCGTTGGTGGGCAATATCTATAAAAACTGATTATGGATGTTTATTTATAAATAATGTCAACACCAAATTTTGGCACTCATCCGCCAACCTCTAGAATGCTTCACTTGGTTATCAAAGCAACATATTCAACACTAGGCAAAGAAGCATTTCTCACTTGCCTTTACTCCTGATCTTTTACAATTAATGAAAACACTTTGTTCATGGGGATATAGAGGATCCATAAGAAGTATCTGTCCTAATAACAAATGAAAAGCACTCGTTCAACCCATGAGAAACCTCATGATGCATTCTTGTTGCTACTACTCAAATATGGGGTGATTGGTTCGCTTGATGTTACAACTTACATTTAGTGACTGGAGCTAGGAATTTTTCTAAGAGAGGCCAACCTTTGAAAAATATTCAGCGGACTTCATCATGTTGATTAACGGGATTTTTTTACATATTACTCGTTATAATACAAGATCATCTTCTGAGTAAACAATATATGTTTACTTAACATATTTGAACTTTTCAATAATAATAATAATTGGTAAACCATTGAGTTGCAAACTTAACAGTGCTAAAAGTGTTAAGATCGTTTACATATTGGAGTTGCTAGATCCTTATAGAAGCTCTACGCCAAAGAAACAAAAGAATTACAAATTTTAAAGGGCATTTGAAGCACTCTGAATATTCACTATCTTGTTAATTATCAAAAGACCTTTCAACAATAATATTAGCTATATCAAAGCATTCAATTTTTCCAACTACAAAGACATCAACACTATTTCCAGTGCCTGTGAATCAACAAAATTAATATCAGCATCCAACTTTGAGTTATAATTGTGAATATATATATATATATATATATATATTTAATGTATGCTGTAAATTTCACTACTTATTTTTAACTTCTTTTTTCTCTTTTTAAACTTTTATTCTCCTTATTCTCACAAAAAAAAAAACTCTTTTTCCCTCTATTATTTCACATCCACTATTATACTTAACTTCTCCAACCTTTCTCCTTCCTCTTTACCTCATTATCTTTCTACTACTCTTTACTTTACCATTAAACTTCCTTCATCATTTTTTCTTTCTTATATTTTGACTATTCTTCTCTCCATCTTATTTTGTATAAATTTGATATAATTTCTTCCATTCAATTCATCTTTTTTCCACCAAAAAAAAAAAAAAATGTGAGTACTCTCTCTCTCTTTCTCGGTGGATTTTTGTTCTTTCTTAGAACTCTCATTTAGGTTGATGGTTTTTTTTATTTAATTTTAATATGTGTTTCGATGTTGTGTTTTATAAATTTCCCATAAAAAATCCCTCTTATAACTTTGGTTGGATTTTGGTTTGGATTAATACTTGGTTTCTTTTGGAAATAAGAATTTGAGTTTAGATCAAAACAAAATCTACATGACTACTAATTCGAATGTGCATACCAATTGTTTGAGTAATAAATTATTATAAAGTCTATATTTTATTCCTATGGTTTCATTTTAATTTTGGATATGATAATATTATAGTTTTGTGATGAGTTTTGATTATCATGATGAAATTTTTATTCCTTAAGAGTTACAAGATAAGAAATTTGAATAATAAATTTGAAACTTGTAATGGTTAGTTGTATATTAGGCAAACATAACATACTATAACAAAAGTGAGAAGAATATTAATCACCTTAAAAAAATATTAGTCAAAACACAGAAAATAAAAGAATGACATATTTGTAAAGAAAAAAAATAAAAATAAAAAATTACTTGTAGAAATAAATAAATATATATATATATATATATATATATATATATATATATATATATATATTCCTTTTCTTTTCAAAAGACAATACTTGAAGTAATTGTTATTTTTATATAATATACCTCATTACATAATATTTATATATTCCCAGGTGTTAATGCCCATTTTTGCAAATCCATATCCAAAAGCCCATGAGGAAGAAAGCCCAATAAGAAGCAAGAGTCAAAAGCCCATATGGAGGAAAGCCCAATGAAAAGCAAGGCCCAAAGTATATATTTAAGAATATGCTAACCCATGTAAACGAACATTCGCTTAATGGGTATTGTCTTTGGGTTTTAGATTTGTTTATATGCAGGAAGTAGAAAAATATTTACGTAGTAAAAAATGAAGAGTAGTCATTCATGTTGCAAAAAAGTGTAGAAAACTTTACTCCATAGCAGAAGGCTTTATTTCATAGCAGAAAGTTTTACTGCACAGCAAAAAGCTTTACTACACATTAGAAAAGTCAGTCCTAATGCAGAAATTGGAGAAAAGTTCCTTCTGCAGTAGAAACAGAGGATAAGCCCACTTTGTAGCATCTTCCCTTAGACTTTGGACTCAACGTTTGTGCACAAACTGGCAGCGGCAAAATGGTACTTTGGAGCCCATTCCATGAAGTGCCAGACCCAACTTCCAACTTCCTTCTTAGAAAAAACCTAGACTAAGCGTTGTCTAATAACATCATGACGCATGTCTAAGGTACAAGATACGTAAAGAGAACCCTCGACAATTTTGAAAACTTTACTGGGGAGTTGGGATTAGGATGGGGAGAATGAGATATTTCTCCTCTACAAACATGTTTCCAAGTCCTTACCAAAGCCAGACGTGGATGTCCTTAAACCGCCCAAGCTATACCCTAAGGAAAGTATCCAAAACGTCACAGCAGTACCGTAGTGGAATTCTATGGTGGAGTATCACAACAACATTATAGCAAAATAGTGTTGCAGAATTCTATGGCAAAATATTGTAGCAACGTTACAACAGGACAGTATCATAGCAAAATTCTGTGGCAGAGCATAGCAACGTTAAAACAGAGCAATATCGTGAGCAAAATGCTTTGGTAGAATATTGCAGCAAAATGTTGGGGTAGAATACCACAATACCATAGTGGAGTTCAATGGCGTTGCATCAAAACGCAGTAGCAAAATATCACTACAACACCAAAGAGTTCTACAACAGAAATATCTTGAGAACTCTACAATAGAATGCCTTTACAATACTTAGTCCTATCCTTTAAATGCCACTTTGTTCTCCTTGCCATGCATGTGAGACATATGGCAAGCCACTTATACGAACATGCAACTCTCCTCGAAGCTTTCTAAGCCACTTATCACCTTTTTACTCTCATTTCTTTTTAGGAAACACTAGAAGCTTTCTAAACTCTCTCCATCTCCACCTTTGGGTCCAGCATTTAGAAGAGAAAAATCCCTTCATTCCCTTACAAGGTTTTAATCATTTTTTTAATGCTAGTGATTCTAGCTCTACTTCCCCTCAAGAACCAAAAGCTAGAAACACAAAATGAAGCTATAGCAGCCAAAGGAAAACTTTCATCATTACTATACTATTGCAAATCACTATTTCCTATGCAAAGTATGCTTTAGCTGACTTTTCCAGAAGTGCAAAATGTCCCTCTGTAGATATTTCATAGCAGAAAGTTTAGATCCTTCGGCAAACTACTCACAACTGAACCTGCTGAATTTCAGAAGTGCAAAATGTTCATCTGCAAAATATTTATAGCTAAAAATTTCATAAGCTAGAATGTAGATTATTTATAGCAAAGTCTACTGAATTCCAAAATGTTCATTAGTAGAATATTTCACAGTAGAACCCCATAAATGCAGAATGTTCATTAGCAGAATATTTTTGTAGCAGAACCCCAAAAATGCATAATGTTCATTGGTAGAATATTTTGCAGTAGAACCCTAGAAATGCAGAATGTTCATTGGAAGAATATTTCGCAGCAAAATTCTAGAAATGCAGAATATTCATCGGCAAAATATTTCGTAGTAGAATCCCAGAAATGCAGAATGTTCATTGGCAGAATATTTCATAGCGGAAAGTTTCAAAAAACAAAGTGCAGATCCTTTGGTAGACTGTTCACAGTAGAATTTGCTAAATTTTAGAAATGCAAAATGCTCACCTACAGAATATTTCGTAGTAGAAAGTTTCAGAAGCCAAAGTGTAGATATCTTAACAAATTGTTCACGACAGAATATTCTGTAGCAAAATTTTGTATTGAATTCTAGTAGGTATTTTCATAGAATATCCAACCACAAATTTCAGTATTGAATTCTTGAACTTTCTAAGTGCAATTAAAAATCCAACGTGATTTTCTTCTACAACAAAAGTGACCATTGCCCTAATAAGAATTCATGGGAACACCAATAGTGTAAAGATGTGTAAAAGGGTAATGGATGATTCTACTACGGCAAGAAATTCGAATCTAGATCTTATTCAAAAAATTTGAGACTTGTTGTCAAAGCAAGGGAGGTGCATACAAAGCCTTTCATAATCACTTTTGCTAAATCAATCTCTTGCTACTTCATCAGCAAATATATTGGTACCAACAAAGGGAAGAGAGAGAAGTAATCAATTCAACGATATCGAAGCATTCGCTTTCAACCAAAGACTACATTAAAGGGATTTAACAGAATGGTGAAGTGTCCAAATTAAATCCTAACCTTGGAATGAGGCCAATCACTCAATTATTGTGTACTCTCCATAAAGAAGCCCAAATCTACAAGTTGCTTGCAAACTGCTCTTTGTCCATTATCAAGTTTAGCAAATTGATTCAACAACCTTGAATAGTTGAGATGTTTTCTTTGAAGCACCTCAAAGGATTTATGCCTAGAGTTGCATCAATAATCATGATCTTTATGATCTTCCTAAGAAAGAAAATTTTCAGATTACTTGTTCTATAAACTATGCAATTCAACCATCACTCTTCAAGTTGTGAAGCTCATTGATGCCCATATCTCATCCTAGAAGAACTCTGCAACAATGACAAACTCAAAGCTCCTTGTTTTGGCTTGTGTACAAAAGGGAAATAATAGAATCAATTGCAATTGCTGACACACATTCTGCCATGAATAGAGTTGCTTATCTTATTGCTGCAGAAAACTATTACATGGTTTTTATTGAAGGTGTTCTGCTGCAAGGGCATTCTGCCATAAGAATAAAGAAGCATGATGTCCCAAGAAGATGTTGGTACGTCATGGGAAAATTCTATATTTGAAGCTACTGACTCTTGGCTATTACTAGCCAACCATGAAGCAAGAGACGTAGCAAGCTCCATCTAAATATGCCCATACTCAAGGCAGGCGAAGAAGGAGCCCAAGGAATATGGGTCTTAGTAGCAAAAGCTAGCAAAAGGGTCGTGGTCATGAATTCTTGGCTAGAAGCCAACAAAGGAACCATGGTTACGAGTTCTTGGCAAAAGCCCACAATGGGGGCTACATTTAATCAAACCCATAAAGGAGTCATGATCGCAAGTCTTTGGAAAGAATCTATAGAAAAGCTATAGCCATAATCATATGTAGAAAAAAATACATCGAAAGCAATTGTGCTTGCACTGGAATGAAGCCAAAGCATGCTTGGGAAGTAACTTTTTCCCAAATTCTCTAGCAACGAAGAATTTCTATAATATGGCAACTTGTAGATCCATAGCATCCAATTTTTTTTACCGAAGAATGCGTGAACCACACAATGGAGGTAATCTTATCAAAGAAACTCATTAGAAAATTTCCTATTTTGGCAAAAGAAGATCTTTTATTATCTTGAAAACCTTTGTTGGTAACATCAACACCAAGAAAAGGTGATATCAAGTTCATCCAATTGTCTCACATGTTGGGGGCTAAAGCTCATTCTGCAATAGATATGGGAAGCCTTTTGCTGAAAGTTAAGGGCTTATTCTCGTATACTGGGGGTTGTCTCATTCTGTAACAAAATTTGGGAAGCCCTCTACAGAAAGCTAAGGACTCATTCTCATATACCGGGGGTTGTCTCATTCTACAGAAAATACAAAAAGCCTTCTTCAACAAGCTACAGTTGTCTCACATGTTGGGGGGCCAAGGCCCATTCTACAACAAATTTAGGAAGGCTTCTGCAAAGCGCTTAAAGTGTCATTATGTAGCAGCAACATTACTCACTGTGAAATAAGTATTGATTGTGGTATTTCAGCAAGTATACATTCATCTGCCACTTGATTTGCAGCAACTTCAAACTTAATGATATGGCATAGTGCAACACCCATAGCGAAAGAAGTGTAACGCCCCAAAATCATAAATAATAAAAGTCTATTCAATCTAAATAATCCATAAAAATATTAAATAAAAGCAACCAGCAAACTAAAATGTCATCACGAATGTCAAAACTCTAATCCACCAAAGATAAAGCATCCTCAAAATAATTCTCCAGTACAATGTTTAATGCCATAAAAATAATAATAAAATCCTCAGTTCCACAAAATAATTCATAATTGTTGTCTTCCAGGAATCTTTACTCCAATAATCCCTCTGATGTATCTGTAAGGGGAAATAAAGGGGGGTGAGATAACTTAATAAGTGGAATTCACTAACATTGGGGTGTGAGAACAAACCTTTCAAATAAATAATTCTTACAACAAATTCATAACTTGTAACTCATCAATATCTATCATCAAATATTTCACATAAAAAAAAATATCTTTAAATTGTGAGCCATCATAATATATATATATATATCAATACCATTATACACACAATTTCCTAGGCTTTTCTCGTGGTCAATGTTTATGCCCCATTGATAAGATTGTGTTGTACCATTTTTGGGACTAGAACTTCCTTTCATCCCCTTTCGTAAGGATGGCTCCTTTTGGAACCTGAAGGTGCAGTTCCTTGCTAAGGAGCTTCCTTTCTAGATCCTCAATAGTATACTCCCTTGCTAAGGAGCTATCAAATGTGCACCGGCCCCTTTTTCGGGACCGTCCCTTACTAAGGACTAGCTATAGTATGATTGTCCCTTGCTAAGAAATAAATATAATACTGAGCTTTTAATCATGACTTGCCATAGGTTTTCAAAACATATCCAATATGCTCACAAAATAATTCATTCATTATTCTCGAAAATATAAAGATATATTCGCACATACAAGTTAAATAAATTTAGGTTGTCCCACAAGTTTTTCATAAAATGTATAGTCAATGTGCACATCAAACATTTATAAAATATCAATTTATGTATAGATTATCAACATATTTCTTTGATATAAAATAGTTTAATAGTCAACACTGTTTTGGGAAAACCCCCAAAATTAGTAAACACCACTTACCTCTTAGTTGTAAAAGTATGAAACCAACCTCCCTTGAATCACAACAAATCAGTAGAATTAGAACCTAGCAACACCAAAGATATCTCCATCAATACACAATTTCCCACTTAAAATCAGTTTTCACACTTAAATAGTTTAACCTATCATCATTAAGGCCTACAGAGGTGTCTAGTTTCTTTGAAATACATTTCAACTTTGTCAGTGGGCTTGGCTATTGAATTCATGGCCATCACTACTTGGGATTACAATTATTAAATTGATAAATGGGAGCATTGAAATGCCCCATTTGATGCCTGAACTTGTCAATCAGGTTTCCAAAATTTTCATAACTATTTTAATTATAGTGTAAGCCTATATCTGCCACCATAAATCCCTCGATGCCACAAAACATAAGATATTGCTAGTCAATTTTCGGAGCAATGGCAGTGCGTGGATGGCAAATTGGTTAACTTAAATAATATATAATTTCTTATTCCTACGTTATAAGGGCTAACAAGATATTCTAGGCTTGAAAAGCATTGCTGCCTTCTACAATAATTTAAAGTTGAATACTCATCACTAGAAGGATGATAAGAAGATAAATATCAACCATAAAGAAAACTTTTCCCTTTCACATGGTGACAAACTTGAATTGATAAGGTCCAAGCCTATTACTCTATTAGGTACAATTTCAAAGCCTGTAGAGTACCCTTTCTTGACATACAGCCATATTGACCATTCCTAATCTAATATAATAACAATTATAGGAGCCCTTTTTCTATTAATATACTATTGAATATTCAAACTTCTTAAATTTAGAGCATGAGAAAATCATACCTGCAGGTTTCCACACATAGTCACATAGAAGAAAAGAAAACCTTAATCGTGTGTTGAGGCTGAAACAAAAGGAACCTTCTTATGTATATACAAGTGTAACTTAAGAGGTAAAAGGCTAGGGTTTTTAAAAGCTTATCAAGGCCCATATATTTACTTATGTCACCTCACTTGGGCTTCATATACCATAATATTTATCTTATTTTTAATATCTTAGGCCCAAATCTATTAAATCCATTTAATTGTAGGCCTCCTTTTTAATTTACATATAAGAATTAAATTGGTATCAAAATTAATTGTAGGATGCATAATTCATAAGGGAGGTGTACTGCCCCAACTGGCTGGCCAATGTAATGATGGTTAAAAAAGCTAACGGGAACTGGAGGATATGTGTAGACTTCATAGACTTGAACAAGGCGTTCCCCAAGGAGAGCTACCCCCTCCTGCGAGTTGACATCCTAGTAGACTTGACAGCAAGACACCAGTTATTAAGCTTCATGGACGCATTTTCCTATTACAATCAGATCATATTGGACGAAGCTACCCTAAGGATAGCTACCCTTTCCCACGGGTTGACATCCTGGTATACTCGACAACAAGACACCATTTATTAAGCTTCGTGGACACATTTTTCGGTTACAATCAGATGAAATTGGGCAAAGCTGATCAGGAAAAAACTTCGTTCGTCACTAGTCAAGGCCTCTTCTACTATAAGGTGATGCCATTTAGTCTCATGAACGCGGGTGTAACGTATCAAAGGCTCATGAACAAAATATTTGCGCATCAGATTGGAAGAAACGTCCAAGTTTTTGTGAACGACATGATAGTAAAAAGCAGATGGGAGGATGATCATTTAGATGACCTCAAGGAGACCTTTGACACCTTCCACTCTTACAACATGAAGATCAATCCAAGCAAATGCGTGTTTAGGGTGATGGCTGGAAAATTCTTAGGGTTTATGGTGTCTCAAAGGGGTATCGAAGTCAACCCATACAAGATCTGAGCCATAATGGAGATGGCACCACCAAGGAACACAAAAGAAGTGCAATGCCTCAACGGAAAGGTGGCTGCACTGAACCGGTTCATTTCGAGGGGAACGGACAAGTGTTTACCTTTCTTTTGCATGCTGAAAAAGTCCTTCGAGTGGACAGCCGAATGCCAACAAGCTTTTGATGATCTAAAAGCATACCTCTCTTCCCAACCATTGCTAAGTCCCTCCCAACCAGGGGAAAAGCTATTTCTCTATCTGGCCATCTCCTTGGATGCCGTCAGTGTGGACCTAGTCAGAGAAGAAGATAGGGTTCAAAAGCCTGTATACTAAACTAGCCGGGCACTCCGTGGCGTAGAGAAAAGGTACCCACTGATGGAGAATCTCGCATTTGCTTTAGTTACCGCGGCTCGTAAGCTCAAGCCATACTTCTAGGCCCACACTATGGTCATTCTGAGAGACAACCCTCTACGACGGGTAATGAGTAACCCTGAAGAGGCTGGACAGATGGCACTATGGGTAATAGAATTAAGCGAGTTTGACATACGATACTACCCACATACTGCCATAAAGGGACAGGTGGTCGCTGACTTCATTGCAGAATTCACTAACCTGGAAGACCAGGGGGCAGAAGAGCATACCCAATGGAGTATTCACACGGACAGATCGTCTAACAGGCAAGCTGGAGGAGCAAGTATAGTGATTCGTTCTCTAGAAGGGGACGAGATCGAGTGTATGGTTCATCTCGACCTCCTTACAACCAACAATGAAATGGAATACGAGGCTCTAGTGGCAAGACTAGATCTCTCTAAAGCTACAAGAGCCATGAGTGTGGTTGTGTATTGCGATTCTTAGGTGGTCACAAGTCAGGTGAACGACGACTACGAATGCAAAGGGGAAAGAATGAAGAAATACCTAGAACAAGTAAGGAAATGGATGGGCAAGTTTCAGGCCAAGTTTGTTCAAATCCTCAGGGAAGAGAACGAGTAAGCCGACCGTCTTACGAAAGCTGCATCAGCAAAACACATGCTCATTCCCGGTAAGGTTCTTTCTTTTGTTCAACTCTTACCTTTAAAAGATGGCGTCGGAGTGCAGGAAATAGACTCAAGAAGAAACTGGACCACACCGATAGTTTCTTATTTGAAAGATGGCACACTACCTGACGGTAAGGAGGTCGCAAGTAAACTGAAGGTCCAGGCAGCACGTTTCGTCTTCATAAAGGATGTCTTGTACAAAAAAGGCTTTTCCCACCCATACCTAAGGTGTTTAGGCCCTGAGAAAGCAGACTATGTAATGAAAGGAGTCCATGAGGGGATCTGCGGGAACCATTCCAAGTTACAGTCGTTGGTGTACAAGTTGATTCGGGTTGGATACTATTGGCTCACCATGCAGAAAGAGGCCTAAGCCTATGTCAAAACATGCGACAAATGTCAAAGGTTCGGCCACGTCATCAAACAAACAACAGAAGAGCTCACTCCAATGACAGTCCTATGGCCTTTTGCTCAATGGGGACTGGACATCATGGGCCCATTCCCAAGAACAATGAGACAGCTGAAGTTCCTAATGGTCGACATAAATTACTTTACCAAATGGGTGGAAGCTGAAGCCCTAGCCACCATCACAGAGAAGAACTTACAAAGCTTTGTATGGTGGAACATCATCTGTAGGTACGACATACCTAGAGTACTGATCTCAGACAACGGGAAGCAGTTTGACAACAACTCGTTCAGAGATTTTTGCTCACAGTTAAGGATCAAGAATCATTACTCCTTTCCCGCCCTAATTGGGAAGGACCTTACAGGATCGCTTCATGGCAAAGGAAAGGAACCTACCACTTGGAGATGCTAGACGGGAAAATATTGCACCACCCATGGAACACGGAGCACCTGAAGAAAAACTATCAGTAGACAATGGCATGAAGAGCAACACTCCTCATTTCCAATTTACTTTTAGTTAATTTTTATTATCTACAGTACTTTTAAATACCAAAAGGAAACTTTTTATTCTTTCAAGAACAATTTTTTACTTATGCACGCATTTATCACAATAAAAGGAGTTATTCAAATATGACCTGTGTATGTATGTGCCTCTATGAAACTACATCTGTGATTAAGTCCACAAGTGGATGAGTACATCCCATGGGGATGCCTTCGAATTTATTAGGTCCACAAGTGGATTAGTTCATCCCATAGGGATGCCTTGAAATTATTAAGTCCACAAGTGGACAAGTTCATTATTAAGTCCACCAGTGGACGAATTTATTAGGTCCACAAGTGGATGAGTTCATCCCATGGGGATGCCTTGAAATTATTAAGTCCACAAGTGGATGAATTCATGATTAAGTCCACCAATGGATGAGTTCATAATTAGGTCCACAAGTAGACGAGTTCATCCCACGGGGATGCCTTGAAATTATTAAGTCCACAAGTGGACAAGTTCATTATTAAGTCCATTAGTGGACGAGTTCATTATTAAGTCCACTAGTGGACAAGTTCATTAATAAGTCCATTAGTGGACGAGTTCATCATTAAGTCCACAAATGGATGAGTTCATCCCATGGGGATGCCTTGAAATTATTAAGTCCACAAGTGGAGAAGCTCATTATTAAGTTGACCAGTGGACTAGTTCATCATTAAGTCCCCAAGTGGACAAGTTCATTGTTAAGTCTATAAGTGGACGAGTACACCAAAGTAGACGGGTTCATCCTAGTTATTCACCATGTCCTTTAGGGGACAAGTACATCCTAACATGTATGCACAAAGATGGACGGACATACGCATATCTCAAAATAAAGATCAACACTTAGCAAAAGCATACTAAAAGTGATGGATGTAAAATGTTAAATAAACGCCATAAATAAAAGAAAGTGTTTACCACAAGGCCCAAAAACAAAAAAGGCACTTAACATCGTCTAAAAATAAGATAGAATACATAAAAAGTTAAACAAATAAAAACTAGGCTAGAAGGTTCTAGGTGTCTTAAGAATGAGGGTTCTCGTCATCTTTGGTAGGAGGATTATGGGAGTCTTGGGTAGAAGGGTTAAGAGGAGGATCTTCGGTAGACGAGATAAAAGGAGTGATGGGCCTCTCTTGAGCAGGTTGGGCAAGAACCATGCCATCATCTTTCGATGTCGCATTGACGGTGTCTCATTAGTCTCCTCATTAACAATGTCGCCATCTGCAAGAGTCGTCGACAGTGGGTCGTCCATGGTGACTTTGGATAAGTCAAGGTTTTGGTAGACGGGCCTAACCTACTTCAGGCAGCCCTCAAACCTGTCACCATAATAGACTGTACAGGCATCAATAAAAGGCCGGGAAGCCTTGATCTCTACTATGGCATCAGCCTTGGTCGTCTCTACCTTCTCAGTCAAGGTTGTCACCTCCTTGTTAAGAGTACGAAGGGCCCCCTTGTATTGCTCCTGCTCATTGGTCAAGGTCTCGTTACGCTTCCGAAGCCAGCTGATCACCCCTTCCTGAGCAATGCTCCTATCTTGAAGTGCCTTCATACGCACCAGCACCCAAAAACAAGACAACCGTCAGCCAATGAATGAACAAAAGAGTAAAAGACAGTTTGAAAAAAGGACATACCCTAGAAAGGTCAAAAAGACCCGATGCCCCCAAGTCTTCTATCATCTACTCGGCACAAGGATTCAAGTCTATCTCCTTGATGATTAACTCAACCATCTCAACGACATGTTCCTTATGCGTGAGAAGATGACGAACGGTTCCCTGGGTGACGGGACTAGTCGCCATCATTAAACCCTTGCCAGCTCCATGGCTAGGTTTTGAAGGCGACGACTTCTTTGGTTTGTCACCTATAGGGAGGACTGGTCCTTTCTTGAGGGGATAGTCGTCCTTCCCCTCGCTCTTTTGCTTGGAAGATCCCTTGATGACAACCTTGGGAGCTAACGAGAAGTCCCCCTCCTTTTCCTTCTGCTTGTGCGCTGCAGCTGATGCCCTTACCAAGGCTCTTTGCCTTTCAGCCTCCATTTCTGCAAAGGGTAAGAGATGAACATTAGATAAGTAGACGAAAATAAGACAATGGGAAGAAAGAAGCAAAGGAATAAGAACTTACGCCGACGGGAGTATGTGTTTAGTCTACGAGTTGCAGGTGTCGGCTCAGGACCACCACAATAGGCGTACAACGAGTCGAAGGTGATTAGGTCCCTACACTTCCTTTCATCAAAAAGGATCTCAAGCACTCGACGGATCAAGGCCTCCTACTTGTCGCTTATATGTAGGCAAACGCTAGATAAAAAAGAGAAAAAGCAGACGACGTTAAACATTTGAAAAAACAAACAGCGGAAAAATAAGAATGCAAATGGTACTAAACCTGAATCCTTGATGATGGCCTAAGTATTTTCAAAACCATGAGGCATCGTCACCTACTCTTCTCGACGACATACCCACTCCATCCCTTGAATGAAAAAATATCTACTCTTCCAGTTTCTATTGGAGTTGGGCATGTTCAACACCAACCTAAGTGACTTATTCCTTACTATAAAATGATATATCCCTTTAGACGAGGAGATATGCTGGGGTTTGTAGCACCAAAAGAACTCATACAGGGTAAGCTGACGGTTCCCTCGCTAAGATGACCTCGAAGGATTTCAGCCCCTATGAATATCCTCCAAGCATTGGGGGCTAAATTCCATCAATGGTAGTCTCAACCCTATCGCGAGCATAGAGTCGTACATGCCGACGTCAGCGGTCTTCCTAGAGTAGCATTTTTCAAACTTTCAGGGCAGAAGGATTAGAATATTATCAAGGATTTGGTAACAATCTCGTAAGTTCTTGAAGATATTGGTCGTCATCGTTTGCTTAAAGTCATTGACTGTCCATATCGCAGGAAGGATAAAAGGACAGGTGTGATCATCCCCTGAGCTTCCTAAACTTCCGCCCTTAGGAGTTCTCCCATCACCCTTATCCTCGCCCCCGTCACCTTCTCCCTCGTACTCCTCTTCATTCTCCCCCTTTCCTTTGTCATATTTGTCCTCTTCCTCTACTCCCTCTACGTCATAATCTTCTCCTTCATCAGGAGAATGGGTAGACGGTTCCCTCTCTAAAGACCAAGCTGAGCCTTCCTCGGGCCTATGGCTCGACTAGTAGACTTCTCCGTAGCTTGCTCCCTCACAGACTGACGACGACTAATCACTCGTCGCTTCTCTATCACCTAACATCTATTCACCTACAAGCGATGGAGTATTCTAAGAATCTATTTGATGGGTCTCTCTATAGAAGTGACAACTAGCTAGAAAAACGGAAGTAGAAAAAGAAGTGAAAGTAAAAGAAAACTTACGGATTTTGTTAACGACTCTGAAGGGTGACGAGATCAGCAAGTTAACAACAGCAAAGGTGACAAAATGATAGCTCTCTCTCTTAAGATTAGCAATGATGAAATAAGGAAAAATGAGAAGAGATGGTGAGCTATATATAAGGTGAAAGAGCACAGAAAACAAAGCGATACCTTTGTTTAGAAACGAGGCCAACCCACCAATGCCATGTGTCCTAGCATTTAATAAAAGTTGCTCAATGAGTCACTAATGAGCACTCTTTTTTCAAAGGAATGAACACTGAAGGAAAAGTTACACTCCACAACCTGTCAATTAATGTCAACGGAGTCATGGACTAGGGGGCAGCTGACGAGAGTGTTTTTATAAAGGGATAAACCCACTACATGAAAAGAAGCCAACGACCCCATTAAGCTCGTCAACTTTGCAAGCACGTAAGAAATTATGAAAATGACAACGCCATAGGCTGACAATCCCACTTCCATACCCATCGATGTCTACATGACAGGAAGAGATAAGGCCGACTGGAGCAAAAAGAGGCCAACGAGAATAAAAGTCATGACAAGTCCAGCATGGCCTTGCTTGACCCCCACAGATATCTATACAAGGAAATATCTTGCACCCCACAATTAACCCTAATCAAGAGGGTCCCCACAAGGAAAGGATCCCGCAAGGTACGTGTATTAATGAGGATCTTCCCTACAAGGAAAGATCTTCTCCACCAAAAAAAGAATGTCAACTCTACGCTACTATAAAAACCCCAAGACCCTCACAAACCAAGGTAAGCATAATTTACCCCAGCTCTAGCACTCTAGAGTTGTGAAAGTTCTCTAACTTAAGCTTCAGAGGGTATTTGGCTAATACCACACCATACAGCTCACTAACGATTTTTGGCATCATCATTAGCTAAAGAATGGGCTACAGAGTTGACATTCCATTTAACACAATTAACTAAGAAATATCTCAACCCCATCCCCATACCCCGAATATCCTTATAAATATGACCCAACCTAGCATAGTTGGCTTTTTGAACCATTATGAACTTCATGACCTTAACGTTATCCTCCTCCAATATCAAGTCCCTAAACCCAGCTTCCATTGCAAATTCCACTGCTTTTTGACAAGCCAAAACTTTTGCTTCCTCGCTATCCACCAGTGGCGAGCCTCTTGTTGACAATGTTGCCATAACCTTACCTTTTTCATTGTGAACTACAGCTCCAATGCCTGAGGCAACAAGTCCAGTGAACACAGCTGCATCCATGTTGAGTTTGTAAATTAAACCCATTGGTGGCTTCCATAAAGCACGATTTTGCACTGGACTGCATCTCGGCTAGACTACTAGCTACTCCTGGGCTTGACTATACTCTTGTAGGTACTCCTTTACCTACCTATGCAACTGGTTTAGATCCCGAATAATGCCCCCACGCATTACTGAATTCCTTTGATTCCATATAATCCAGCACTGCATTAAGAACAGCTCAAATTCCTCTGCCGTAAGCCTTTCAATCAGATCTTCAACCAACTGCATAATATCATTTTGAACTCTTGCTCACTTCTGCAGACAAATTCTGCTACCAGCCCATACATCTCGAGCTACTCCACAGTCCCACAAGACATGAAGCACTAATTCTGAACTTTATTTACACAAGCTGCATGTGCTATCTTCAATTATCTTTCGTCAGGTCAAGTTTTCCTTTGTTGGTAAAATGTCTTGGCAAGCCCTCCATCCAAAAACTTTTATCTTGTTAGGCAGCTTACTCTTCCATAATCTCTGCCAAATCAGTCCTTCCTTAAGCCTCCTCGAGCTCTCCCCAACTCCACTGTCCACCTTTAAAATCAATCTTGCCGTATGGTAACCTGATTTCACCATGTACTTCCCTCTTTTGTTGAGTAGCCACATTATAACATCAAAAATATATCTTCTACTCAAAGGAACCCGAACAATTGCATCAACCTCCTCCCTATGGAAATTTGTAGTAAGGAAACCTCGGTCCTAATCATAAGTTTCCCAATCAATGAGATCTAAAACTCTCCAATCCTAATCTTCAACTAATGGTGGGTGTAAAACCTTATTTGTTGGATAATTAGGAATCCAATGATCTTGTGTAACCCGAATTGAAGAACCGTCCCCTACTCTTCAACAACACCCTTTTTTTCAAAATCAGTTGAGCTACGAGTAAGCTTTTCCAAACAAAGGAGCTATTTGGAGCATCAGTGGCTTCCAAAAAAACTATTCCGCAGAAAATACCTAGCTTTAAAGCACTCATACATCAGAGACCCATCATCATGTAACAACCCCATCCTTACTTTGCCAACATAGCAAGATTAAAGCTTCATTTATCTCTAAAGCCCATGACTCCCTCTCTTTTTGGTTGAGTTAGCACCTTCCAATTTTTCCAATGAATCTTTCTTTCATTTTTCACTTGTCCCCACCAAAATCTAGCACACATGGCATTTAGAGGGTAGAATATTACCATAAGCCTTTCCATTAATGCAGACTAAAAAGGTAGGGGTTGTCACATAGCTCATGACTATATCAATCCATTCTTCAGGTAGACCCAATTTGGCCATAATGCTGTTCATAAAAGGTCATTCAACCCAGTCACATGCTTTGCTAATGTCCAATTTCAATGCCAGAGAACCCCGTCTGCCCGATCTTCTACTGTGCATAGTATGCAAAGTCTCATATGCCACTAACACATTATCAGTAATCAGACGACCAGGAACAAAGCACTTTGGGTGGGAGATATCAGTTGAGGGAGAATGAACTTTAATCTATTAGCCAACACCTTAGAAATAATTTTATATATAATATTACAAAGGCTGATAGGTCTGTAATCAGTCATTCTTTCAGGCAACTTAACTTTAAGAATAAGAACTATATGAGTATAATTAATATCTGGCAACATGGTTCCATTATTTAGAAAATCTAATACAACAGCACTTACATCATCACCCACAGTATGCCAAAACTTTTGATAGAAGAGAGCATTCATACCATCAGGTCCAGGAGCCTTTGTTGGTCCCATTTGGAATAGCGTCGCTTTGATTTCTTCTACACTATATTCACTGGACAATACATCTAGCATGTCCGAGGTCACTTTGTGAGGTAATGTGTTAACACATTCTTCCATTTGGTCACATCCACTCAAAGTAAAAATAGACTTAAAATAATTTGTCACCACCCCAACAATATCCTCCATATCTTCTACCTAAATCTGTTGTTGATTTCTTTTCCCTTGAATGAAATTTCAGCGTCGTTGTTGGGAGGCCTTAGAATGGAAAAACTTTGTGTTTTTATACTCATTTTTCATCCAAGAAACTCTAGAATGTTGATGCCAGTATATCACCTGCTTGATGAGAAGATCATCCAATCTCTTGCTAACATTCAAGAACTTGGCCTTATTCTCCTCGGTTGGTACACTTGCATTTAAAATCTCAACCTATTCCTGTAGCTTCTTGCTCTCTTCTGTATCAGGATGGGTCTTCGAAGCACCCTATGCAAACAAACTTTCCCCACATGCAACCCTTGATTTTTCTCCTTTATTGATTGTATGGCCGAACCTGCCCCACCCACGAAGCTCCATGCACCATCCACTCTCATCTCACAATCATCCCATAACAACCACAATTCTTCAAATTTGAAACCCAATGCTCCATTGACATGTAACCCTCTATCTAATCTAGTCTGCAGGATCAAAGGGAGGTGGTCTAAAGTGCATGACACCAGATGTGTTATCGTAGTAGCTAGAAATTTCTACCTCCACCCAATATTACTCACTGCTCTATCCAAACACTGCCTTGTATTTGCTCTCCCCAATCTTTTATTATTCCATGTGAAAGGATAACCATGAAATCCCAAATCAGGTAAGCCACACGAATCTAGTGCCGAGCCAAACTCCTCCATCTGCTTAAAAGGTGGTGAATGAGCACTTAGTTTTTTTCCTGCATACAATATTGCGTTAAAATCTCCAATACAACACTAAGGGCCTTTCACTAGCATAGATAGATGAGAAAGGAGAGCCCATGATCGCGCTTTCTGGCTAGCCTCAGGCCAACCATAGAAGCATGTTAAATTCCACTGAAAACCATCTTCTTCCTCCATTGTAGCTAGGATATGGTTCCCTGTGTAATTTATCACATCAAGCTTCACCTCTAGTTTCCAAAGTAAAGCTAGGCCTTCCCTTGAATTCGGATTCCTGATAATAATCTTGTTCCTGAAAGGTAATTCTCTATAGTGTCTGTCAAATCCTTCCTTATCGAAACATGTTTCTATTAAAAAACACACCATGGGTACTTGCTCCCTCACCATTTTGCGAATGCTACAAACTGTCCAAGGGTTCCCAAGCCCTTGGCAATTCCAACTTAAGGACCTCATTGCAATCGACAGGGTGGTTCTGCCCCCCCCCCCCCCCCCCCCGGTTGTGGTATTTTGTGAAAACAACTCCTCAACCTTCTCACGTTTCCTCAGATTTCCATCAGTGGTCAATTCCACACTAATCTCCTTCTACTGCACTCCATGTTTACCTAGAGTAGGTAACTCAATTGTTGCTCTACCATTCGGCCCATAAACCATACAAGCCAATCTTTTCCAAGTGGGCCGAATTTTAAGTGACAGAAGCCCATCTGATTTCAAATTCTCAGTGTGCTCAACAACTGAATTCAGCTCAGCACCATCCTTTTTTGAATTTGAGTCATCCATGTTACTCTCATCCTTTGAATTCGAATAAAAATATTTGCTCCCTATCCAACCCGAGTCCAGCCAATCTATATCTGTCTTTATCCTCACTTCTATTTCGGATATAACTTCCCCACCTATCTCAATCCTTCCTTCCTTCTCAAAAAAATCCTCCCCACCACCCAAAACAATCCCTAACGTATCAGACTGTCCTTCCTCACATCTACCACACACTGTAGGGCTTGCTAAGTTGGTTTGAGCCGCCACCTCCTTCTCACTCAGATCCTCATCATGTCTGTGCCTTGTATCCATTTCTAGCTCACTTTTTGAAGTATGTGGTCGGTCTAAATCACGTATGGACGGCGATCTAGGACGACCACCACTAGCTCACAACCACTCCTAATACTGACAGTTAACTTCCTCTCCATTTTTCATGAGAGCAAAGTAAGTGGCACAATGCTTAAGATCATAGCCTAGTAATCCATAATAATGACAGAACAAAGGCAATCTCTCGTACTTGAAGGTAGCCCAATTTTTCTGTCCATCTGAACCCGAGAGAAAAACCCCACATTTGATGGGCTTTGAATGGGAAAAGCCATTTTGATTCTCATGAATAAATTTTGCATATCCTGTCTATGCCTTCTCTCCACCTCTACCACCATACCCAACCGGCCTCCGACTTCCGTTGCTATTTGAGGACAGACCATATCAAATGGGGCACCCCATATCTGCACCCATAGAGTAACCGAGTCAAACTTTACATTTTTTGCAATCATCCCTGACTGCCAACAATGCAACATCAAGGCTTGATTGTCAAAAGTCCATGGACCCTCTCTTATTACTTGCTTCATATCAAACTCCGTATTAAACTTGAATTGGAACAAATTTGACCCTACTTCAACTATCTGCCATCCTTCATTTATTCTCCATGCTTTCCTCAGTATATTCTAAGCCGTTCTCTTATTAAAAGGCTTGCATGTGAGAAACTTCCCAATCAAACTTTGAGCACAACTCTCTATTTCTTCCTTCCAACTCTCCTCCGAAATAACTATCACTTCTTTTTCGTCCGTAGTAAGCTTCATATTATCTAGACTATTAATCACATCTTCTACCATTTTGCAAAAAGAAAAGAAAAGATAGACCCTTAGAAAACCTAAGGGAGGGAGAATTCTCGTAGGTACACGAGGGGGAGAGCTCCTATAGCTTATCATGTATCTTAGAATGTCCCTTAAAATTAAACAACGTGGCTACTTATTAGTATCACCAAACAACGTTACAACTTCAAAAATCCTACTTATTTTCTCTGTTAAAACCTTCTCTTTCACCCACCTTTTCAGAATCCCATAAAAAAATTAAAAAATAAAAAATAAACCTGATACTTGCTAGTACGATAGATTATTAATGGTAGATAAAAAAAAAGTAATATTAATAGTAAATTTAGATTTAGACATTACAAAAAACAAGGTCTATAGCTGCGTTTTTTAAATGCAGCTATAGACCTAAAAACGCAGCTATAGACAATGAGGTACGTTTCTATAAACGCGGCCTATCCTCCGCGACAATAGACCCTTGCGGGGACCTATAGCCGCATTTTTATAAACGCGGCTATAGATCAGCCTATAGCTGCGTTTTATACTCCATATAGCTGCATTTGTTCACAACCCATAAGTTGATACCTATAGCTGCGTTTTCGTAAAAAATGTGGCTACAGACCCAATTTGGGCGGCGTTTGAAACGCGGCTATAAGTTACACCTATAGCTGCGTTTTTTACACCAACGCAGCTATAGGTCTAACTTATAGCTGCGTTTCAAACGCCGCCCAAATCGAGTCTGTAGCCACATTTTTTACGAAAACGCAGCTATAGGTGCCAACCTTTGCTTTTCACAACCCGTAAGTTCAAACCTATAGCTGCGTTTTTTTAGAAAAACGCAGCCCCAATATGGCCTATAGTCGCGTTTTTATCACATGCGGCTACAGTTCCCAACGTTTCATTTTCACAACACATAAGTTGAGATCTATAGCTGCGTTTTTGTAAAGAAACGCAGCTATAGACCCTATTTTGGCTGCGTTTTTATATAAAAACGCAGCCCCAGGTCCCTACCTTTGGTTTTCTTGTAGCCGCATTTTGAAAAACGTGGCTATAGGTAATAATTTTTTTTTTTAATTTTTTTCTTCTATGCACATTCCTACCCAACACGTAACCTGTAATTCCTGCCTGTTCAAAACAAAACAAGTTCCCAACCAATTGGAACCAATAAAACAAATTGCCAATGCTCAACAATTCCCAACCAATATAATTTCCAACCAATTAACAGCCTTTGTTCATTGCCAAAAGATTAACATAAACGCAACAAATTCATTGCCCAAATAATTATGTAAACAAAGCAAGTTCCCAACAAAAGATTTTTACATCACAAAATGCGTATGCATCATTCTATTTTGTTATATCACAAAAAATTGTCAGCAAACATCATTCGCAATTGATCATATGAACATCTAGCAAGCATCATGGTACCAAATCAATTAGTCCAACGCCCGTAGCTACATCCAATTACCTATGACAATGAGAACACCGAAAATTGCATTGAATTGGGCTAGCAAAAATCCCTAAACTTCAAACACTTGAAAATAGTGCAAACAGTAGAAAACACTTGAGAACACTCATGCATCATGGAACTATTAGCTACATTTAGCAAGTGTAAAATGGCATGTATAAATATGTTCACTTGAAATAATTGTTAAAACAAGGACACTTTCTTGTCGACATTCAAGGTTTAAATTTTCTAATTTGATTTTATGTCTTGAAGTACATCTACTTCCCTACTTCTTGCATCATATATACTGATAAATGTACCTTCAAATTAGAATAAAACCAACAAAGGCAGGAAAATATCTGATTTTTAAGTTTATTTTATATGCAACATAGTTTTATATGTTATAACGAATGGTTGTAGTTGTTTTACCTGAGGATTCACATTTTCATTCCGGACAGTCCCCATCAAGCATTGCCACCCTAAATATATTAAAGGGATCGTATTAATATCACATAACATTGCAAGCTAATTCAATATGTTTTGCTAAATAACATTTGTTTGGTACCTAAGACAGATCGGAAAATGGTGTACCACTGCTAAGTTAGGCGAACATTGCATTCATGCGCGTCAGACAAGTGTCCAATTGTTGTTGGTGCATTGCTTCTGATTGGGCAAGCTGGTCTTGTACTTGGGCTAGTTACTCCCTAATTAGTGCATTGTTGTTCTCCAACTCTAAAAACCTTTGGGTCATTCTGGTTGACGACGATGGAGTTGAGGTAAATTTTGAAGCGTTTATGACACTTCTTCCAGATGGGGTGATTCCAAATCCCACCCCACGCACACTTCCAGGGCGCTCTGGACCAAACACCTAAGCATAAGCATCATCCTTGGACCAGAGGACTCCACTAGTACTACCAAGCTCTCCTTGTAGTCACACGCCCTCTTGACTCAAAAGTCCTTCTATCCTATGCTGTACGTTTTCCCACATGAAGAAATAATATATTACATACCATAAACAATATAAACACAAAATACACTAAAATTTTATTCTAATTGTGCTTACTATGTTCTCTTGCGCATGGGGAGTAACACTAACCCCATCTTTCCTACGGTATACTTTTAGATACAAATTTGCGCGCTCCACCAGAGCCCCGTTAGCTTTCGCCTACATGATGAACAAAATTTCATACAATAAACACAATTTCTCTCAAATTTGTCATGTTTTTTATCATTTGCATTGACTAAGGTATTCATGAATTCTAAGTTTATATCTACCACCAGCAAGAAACGAATAAAAGTATTTTCAATAGTAATTACAATTCAGGCAACACGAAAACAGCAGCAGTTGTAATGCATTTCTTACCATGTCATCAGATATTTGGGCAAAACTTTTGGCCCCACACGTTGCTATCTCTTTTTGTTGACCTCGACTGACCTTGTTCTTGTCACTTAATGTCTGCAATCACATTATCTTCAAAGTATATGAAAACAAAACATCTCTTGACTAAATTACCACTAAAATGAGATAGACGAATAAAGTAGCAATACCACAGTTTTCTGATCAAACCAATAGTTGACCAACTCTTCCCACTGCACCAATTCAAGCTTCGGCGGTTTCTTGGCCAATACTTGTTCCTTTGTCATATCATGTTTAAAGTGAAGCTTCTTTAACTTGGTCCTTCAATTTCTCCTCAGGACCCCTGAGTTGATGCATTGCCCATCCATATTGATCAGATGGTGCAACAATGTCGGGGTCAATTAGATACCGCTTCTAAAAAGCAAAAGTGGAGTTAGCAAAACACAAGCATTGACCCTATTGAATATGACATTTAATTAGCATAGCGGCGGTAAATGATTGTTACTTATACTTTATTTTCATATTACCTGAATCTCAAACATACAATCCTCTTTAAATTTTTCTGGAACGCTTGGCCACCCAGCAGGCATAAATGGGCACAATAAGCTATTATAGCAAAAACTTCCCAACCACCGAATGTACGTTTTACCGTCCTCCCCAATCGGTTGGCCTTCATCATTTAACGGCAATGGGATTTTCCAAGATTCATCCAATGCCCATATGTCAGCTAGCCTTGTAGGACCACGTCTTTTAGGTGCATTTTCCGCTGCATTTATTTGTTCCAAATCATTTGTATATACAAAACCACCAATATTGTAGCTGAATAATCAAATCTCTGACAGTAATGAAACATCACACCACGAAAAAATTATTCATCTAGTAAGTTAATGTATTATTAAGGGTTTATAATTTCATTTAAATAAAACATCAGTACATTTACGCAGGAGATATTTCAGTCGGCAATTTTGCATTTAATTATTAATGAGGTGGTTTTATGGGTAAAAAAAATAAAAAATACCTAACTCATTCTATAATCTTATAGCCAACCCATCAAGTTAATAATAATGGAATTTTAAAGCCAACTCATTCTATAATCTTACAGCCAATTCATTACAAATTAGTAATCAAAAATTACCCTCCATTTTAAAAATAAAGATTATGTGGTCAATTCTAACCATACAGTATTTGAAGTAGATATATATCCAAATTGCACTAACTTTTCAATTGTTTTTACTTGATGTTTAAGATTATGTGATGCAGCATTTGGAAAAGCAATCATTACTTCATTAAAATATTAAAAATAGGATTTCCTTATGTCTTACCCTTTAAGCATAAAGGGTAGTTTGTTGTTTCGCCATAAAAGGTGTGTTAAGTTTACCAGAATAGTGCCGCTATTTAGTAATACAACCCAAGATCACTCCATTACCTTTATGTGACATAAGATCTTTTTGGTCATGTAAATTTCTTGGGTATTAAACGTGGAAAGAAGCCTAAATCATGCTCATATGACAAATCTTATACTGCTAAGTATAAGTATTAGATGTTCAATACTCTGCAGGTATCCACATGAAATGAATAACAATAACAAATTATCTTTTCTTCAAGGAGAATTTAGCCTTCACATCACGCGTAAATACTATTTCTATGACTAAGTTTATTAGAAAATTGTTTTGCTGAGTTCACATCAATGAGAATTTTGTTTTATGCACCAAATTAGTTTATATTATCTACATAATACTTGGGGATGTCAGCATCTATGTTGTGGACAACAATCAGTATGATGAACTTGCTTGTGAGTATTTTATTACTTTCCTTTAGTTAAATATCTACAAACGCGATTAACCAAAATGTTTTATTAGAAAATATTTTTACACTACACTGAAGTATTAAAAACATAGTCTACCTAGAAAAGTTAAAGTAAAAGAAAAGAAAAATCAATAGGATTTTCATTTGAAGACATGTTAAGTACCAGGCTCTTGTGTCTCATCATCATCAGAAGAAATCGGTCTTGCCTCCTGAGAAATATGGGCTTCCTCCTCTTGTGCCTCCACCCTTTGTCGTCCATGTGACGATCCTTCGCCAACGTAAACAAACAATGTCAATTGCTGTTTCCTTTTCCCCATACCTGCGTCCAACCCCTTCACAACACAAACATAAAGATAATTATAGCCAACAACTAATCGCATGAACAAATAACAACATGAAGAAATAACAGTTTTAACAACATGAAGATAATATTATACTAACAACATGAAGAAATAGCAGTTTTAAAGTTAACCTATATGTTAAAATTGTTATTTCTTTAGAACATGAAGAAATAATAGTTTTCACATATGTATACAACAACATGAAGAAATAACAGTTTCATGTGATAATTACTTATGTTAAAACTGTTATTTCTTAACAACATGAAGAGGAACACAGTTTTCACATATATATGCAAGATTGTCCAACGTTGCACGCAATAAACCTTTAAAAATTCTACTTACAAATTCAATAATAACTATAACATAATTACACATACAATAACAGTATCCTATTACACTACTCATCATCACTGTAGTTGACTTCGTTGGCATCATTATCGTTGGACTCATCATCAATGAACTCACAATCATCTAAGTTGTCCATTTCATTAAGATCTCTCTCGCCAATGATAGAGGCACCAATTGTCATTCCCTCCACATCATCGCGACCCCAATGAAGGTTTTCCTTACCAGCATCATTACTGGTTACACTATACGGTATATTCTCATAAAACCCGTACGTGTCACCTTCATCACAATGAGGGCCAATACCAGCGTCAAACACATCTCTGGCTTTAGTTTTGACAACAACATACCAATCTTTGTGCCTTTTATCTTCAACATAAAAAACTTGTGTAGCTTGAGATGCCAAGACATATGGTTCATCCACTATTTCCTCCCCACCATGTATGGAGTGTGTAAAATTCACCATAGGAAACTCAAACTCATCAGTTTTATATCCCCTCCTATTTTGATCACTAACCCATGTACACTTGAATAACACGTGTCTGATATTGTCAAAATAATTCAGCTCAATAATATCTGTTAACACACCATAAAACATATTGCCACTTGCGGTAGCAACAATAACTCCACTATTCTGCGTTTTCCTATTTGTCTCGACATTCGAACTCCTAAATTTTAACCCATTTATAACATAATGCTTCAGCCGATTTACTAAAGGATATGGCCCTTTGGAAAGTGTGATAATTGTATCAGTAAGTGAAGTTCTTTCCCTATCAGCATTAGTCATTGACATCACCTATTATAACCAAAGAGTGACTTATTATAATTCATGTAGTAATTCTCCTAATGGGAAATTTAAAAGCTTGAGAAGTTGAAGATGTCAAACATACATGAGACCTAAACCAACCACAAAACTTCTCCATGTGGTGCTTACGAATAATACGTGCGGATACACGACGGTGGCCCCTTCGAAGTTTGTCCTCCACCATTCTTTTGTGCATCCTGCATGCGATGCCAATTGTGTTAGTGTTAAAACTCCTAGCGTACATTGGACTGTCGTGCAATAATATTGGTGTCCGTAGTACTTACTCACAAAACTGGTAAACGTTT
The DNA here is from genome assembly GCA_023055345.1 of Quercus wislizeni. Classification (NCBI taxonomy): domain Eukaryota; kingdom Viridiplantae; phylum Streptophyta; class Magnoliopsida; order Fagales; family Fagaceae; genus Quercus; species Quercus wislizeni. The sequence continues at coordinate 21,140,908 of JALGQJ010000003.1, forward strand.
TCGGAATTGAATAACACGTAGCGATGTTCTTGGGTGAACTCCTCATTGTCTAGTGTCACACTTGAAACCGCCCCTATTGACTCCTCCATCATCCTCGTGGGTCGATTGAACATAGTTTCAACTCCTTCCATATACTATGAACAAAACGTTAAGCATTCCTCCACTATGTATCCTTCAGCAATACACCCTTCTGGAGTAACCCTATTTCTTACGTAAGAATTAAGGCGTGAGAGGTACCTATAATGCGCATGAGAAGATTAGTAATTGACACTAGCTATTAGAAAGCGCACATAAAGCTCATAATGTACATGTATTACATACGACTTACCTCTCAATGGGGTACATCCAACGGTACTGAACTGGACCACCAATCTTGGCTTCATTAGCTAAGTGCATGACCAAATGTACCATCACAATGAAGAAAGATGAAGGAAATATCTTTTCCAATTCACACAACGTAATTGCAATCTTTGCCTCATCATTCGCAATATCTGAAACCTAAGGGTTTTGGAACAAATTTTTCTGAAGAAACAAGCTAACTTTATCAAAGGCCTAGTAACGTGCGATGGCAAAGATCCTTGTAAAGCTATTGGAAGGAGTTGTTACATCAAGATGTGATTATCGTGACTCTTTAAACCAGAAATCTTGCGTTCTTTCAGATTGACACAGCGTGAGATGTTGGAAGCATATCCATCCGGCACTCTTACGTCTAGCAAAACTTGCAAGAAACCATCTTTCTCTGCTGGAGTCATATAAAAACACACGGACGGTATTGTATACTTATCATCACTTTTTCGCTATAGGTGGAGGTCACTCCTTATTCCCATGTCCGCCAAGTCAAGTCGTGCCTTGTAATTATCCTTTGTCCAGTCCTTCAAGTTTAACACTATGCCAAGTATATTGTCCATCACATTCTTTTCTATATGCATCACATCAAGATTGTGTCGCAACTTGTGATCCTTCCAATATGGCAAGCTGAAAAATATACTTCTCTTCTTCCAAGCACTCTGGTTTGGCTCACCTCTCTTTCTTTTTTTGTAAATAAGTTGACATTTCTTCCCCAAACAACGTCCAACTAAACTTTCAGTCTCCACAAGTATGTCTGACGCAACTGGTGCCACAGGAGCCATTCGCATATTAGTAGATCCATTAAATAATATATCTTCGTCTCGAAATTCATGGTCACTATCCAAACATCGCCTATGTCCCATGTAATAGAATTTGTGGCCATGTTTTAAATATTGAGAGTTGGTCTCCGAGGCACAACAAGGACACGTAGTCTTACCCTTTGTACTCCAACCTGACACATCTGCATGTGCAGGAAATCATGTACGGTCCACATCAATGCTCCACGCAATTGAAATACATTTTTTGAAGATGCATCATACGCTTCTACTCCAACATCCCATAATTCCCTTAGGTCTTCTACTAAGGGTTGCAAGTACACATCTATTGCAATCCCTGGCGATGTTGGACCAGGAATAACTAGTGATAGAATCAAGGATGACCATTTCATGCACAGCCAAGGTGGGAGATTGTAAGGGACTAGCATGACAGGCCAAGTGCTGTGAGTAGTACTCATAATCCCGAAGGGGTTGAACACATCCACAGCTAATCCAAGTCTGACATTACAAGGGTCAGACAAGAACTGTAAATGCGTGGTATCAAACATTTTCCATGCATCTGAGCCAGCAGGATGCCGCATTACCCCGTCATCTGTACGACCATTAACATGCCATTTCATAGAACTAGCCAGGTCGGGTGACAGAAACAGTCATTGCAATATTGGCTTTAAAGGGAACCACCGTAGGATCTTTGCAGCTTTCTTCTTTCCCTTACTAAATGAGGCATTATTACCTGTAACTCCTGCCTCATTTGTTTTCCACCTTGAAACTTTGCAACAAGGACATGCCTTGAGTAATGAATTCTCCTTCCAAAATAGTATACAATCATTAGGACAAGCATGTATCTTCTCATAACCCAAACCCAAATCTTGGACAATCTTCTTAGCCTCATAATGGTCCTTTGGCAACTTAGCATCTGAAGGAAGCATATCCATTAGGACTTGAAGCAACATAGTAAATGACTTGTTCGTCCAACCACAAAGAGTCTTCAACTGGAACAACACAATGATGGCTGAGAATATGCTAAATTTCGTACAACCAGCATATAAAGGTTTGTCCACATCATCTATCATTTTGTAAAACTTTTGAGAACCATCATTCGGACCTTCAGCTGGTTATTGCGAGGTTTCACCTTGTCCCATTGGTTCGGCTGCCATTTCATGCGTGGGGCACAAATCATGCAACATCCCACGGAAGTCACCATATTGTTCATGAGAGTCTTGCACATGACTACTCCCACATTTGGGGGCTGTTGGCGCAGGCACCGATTCCCCATGAAATTTCCAATGTGTGTAACTTCCAAGCATCCCCTTACTCCACAGATGTTCACGTGCCACCCCGAGTGATACTAAATTCAAGTTTACACATTTGATACAAGGACATAAGATCTTCCCATCGCGTCCATGTAAAGATGCAAATTCCACAAAGCTAAGTACACCTTCAATATATTCCCTGTCACCCCTCCTCTTCTTCATCCAACTTTTATCCATTGGTATATACAGGATTTACAAAATCTGACCTACAACAACATTTGGAAATGCGGAGCCAATAAACCTTAAAATTAATTAGATTCGTAGGTGATTTGTTAGGCTTTAAGACATACCCAACTATGCTTAGATGTTCACAGACATATATATGACACTACTTCAATAGCAACCTATGCTTTCAATTTTGTAAATAATAACACTAAATCAATCATAACTTAATGTGATATTTTGTGGAATATTTTAAGCATAATTGTTGGAATATTTTAGTGTGATATGTTTTTGTTTTTTAAAGCCTCACTTATTGTAACTATAGTTGTATTTTTAAACAAATAAGACAGTCAAAATACGGTCATCCAAACATAATCTCAATGATCATTTACCACTTTTTGAAGTAAATGTAAAATGTAAATAATAACACTAAATCAAGCATAACTTAATGTGATATTTTGAGGAATATTTTAAGCATAATTGTTGGAATATTTTAGTGTGATATGTAAAGTTTTTTAAAGCCTCACGTATTGTAACTATAGTCGTATTTTTAAACAAATAAGACAGTCAAAATACGGTCATCCAAACATAATCTCAATGATCATTTACCACTTCTTGAAGTAAATGTAAAATGTAAATAATAACACTAAATCAAGCATAACTTAATGTGATATTTTGTGGAATATTTTAAGCATAATTGTTGGAATATTTTAGTGTGATATGTAAAGTTTTTTAAAGCCTTACTTATTGTAACTATAGTCGTATTTTTAAACAAATAAGACAGTCAAAATACGATCATCCAAACATAATCTCAATGATCATTTACCACTTTTTGAGGTAAATGTAAAATGTAAAATATATATCCAACAATCTTTAACTTTAACTAATATAGCAGTGTTGTTAAAAACATAGCTATAGGTCCCCTTTGTTTGTAATAAGAACTTATTAGAAAGTGACCTATAGCTGCATTTTTAAAAACGCAGCTATAGGTATATCATTTTAGCTGCATTTATAAGAAAAGCAGCTATAGGGGGGCTATAGCTAGCTAGATTAGGGAATACTCTTTTATTTTTTGTAATCATTTATTACACAAAAGTGCATTTCCCACAAAGTGAGTAATGAAAAGAAAGCTACCTTATCTTCAGCAAGCAGTGGAAGATGAAGAAGAATCGCAGGTGGCTCAGTGTCTTCCTACCTGAAAGCCCCATTAAGACGCAAAAATAAAGAAGTAGTACGGTAAGATGTAGAAGATTGGACCACATGTACAAAATGTAGTACAATCATGTACACATGTAAGATGTAGAAGAAAGCTAGATATTATAAAACGCAGCCCAAATATCATATTAAGTATTTTTTATTTTAGTTTGTAAAACAAACTTCGACCACATAACTGATGTCACCGCTAACCTCAACAAGAATCATTAATTGTGTACTAGCATAATTGTGCATAAGAAATTCCTAAACTTTTGTGACACCACAAAACAATCAGAAAAAAATAAAAATAAAAAACCATGAGTCTAAACTCTAAATATTCTAACTCCCAAGTCTGTACTAATAAAGTTATATATATATATATATATATATATATATATATATATATATGTGCCTGTGTGTGTGTGTATGTGCACACGCGCACACTAACGTAGGTGTTCACCACTCTTTCAGCACCCCAACTATTCCACCTGCTGTGTGTAGTTTCCCATCCCACACGCTAGGTAATTAAAAAGAGGAACCTAGGGGTGGCCACAAGATGCTAGCTAGAAGTTCTGAATTCAAAAACCTCATGGATCTCAAAAGCCCTTAGAACCACTAGATTAACAACTTAGGGTTTATATGTGTGTACATGCATACCAACATGCATTCATACATCACATAAAGATGACATATATGTGGTGAACAATTCTATAAGGGGTATGAATATAGTGTACAACTGAGCAACTCTACTATGTCCATTTGTTGATTCCCCTACACAAAAGAGCATCTTTAAGTTTATTTTTACAACAGGAGCACTCATACATGTAGCATTCTTACATGTGGCTCCACCCCTATGGAAGATGAGTGGTGCAATATCACATTTTTTGGAATACCTGTCATTATTTTTATCATAACTAATGATGTGGTATTTGTTGGGTTTTTGTTTTAGCTGCATTTATAAGAGAGCAAATTCAGATTTGAATCGTGAATGTCTCGTTTGAAATCAAATACTATAATGTATTAGCTGAGTTACAAGACTCGACACTTTACATATATTGTAACATTCATTTCAATTTCCTTTAAGAAATTTATTGTTATATCTTTTATATGGTTACAAATCATGATTAAACATGCTAACAATATTATCTTTTACAATATACATCTTAATTATTAATTCTCATCATACACTTTACTATTACAAAATATTTGAATTAGTCATCACATCAAACATGTTAACTTATATTTATATAAGATATTTTCTTCCGTATCTAGCTTATGCAACATTTAGATGTTCAGTAAGTCCATCTTAATTACATGATTTATTAAGTCTTTTATTGTTTTATTTTAAGAAGAGATTTATTAAGTCATTTGAACATGCACACCCAACTATTATCATTAAATTAACAAGCTAATAATGATTTATTAACTTTGTTGTGTTATTTATGTTATTTTTGGCTTTTTTTTGTACCAATTTTGTAGCTTGAATGACAAACATTTGGGGTTTGGATTAAGAATACATTTGAATTATTTGGACCCATCTCGATTGGGCCCAATCCATGTACATATTATATTTTCTTTTTTGAAAAAAACCCAAATAACTTCTTATTTGAAGGCCAATTTCTCATGATAAAGTCAAATGTTGATAGAGTTTTAACATCCCCCCCCCCCCCCCCAAAAAAAAAAGGAAAAAATCAATACATCATCACCCTCCAAGGCAATATACTTGTGCTGAGATGAGCTCAACAGATCATCACCCTTAGTTTTTTTTATCTCTTCTAACTAACTTCAAGTTAGCTAACTTGCTTGTAGGGGTAGAATGCAATACTTTTGTGCAATTATCAAATACTTTGCAAGCAAACAAAGACACCATAGTGAAAGTGGAAAATAATGCATCAGTGTCAACAAGTCAACGAACAAAAAACAAAAATCATAATAGTAACCAAGTCAGAGTCCTTTGAACTTTTCGTGGACATGTAAATTTAGCCATGGCTTAGGGCCCTTATTATTACAAATTCTCCTTATTGCAATTTTTATTTTGTAATTCCCTCCACTTCTTGAAGTAATTATTAAAATTGACTATGTCACAAGAGAAGTAAATAGATCAAAAACAGAGATGTAAGCAAAACATGTCTTATAGTACAAAAAATGATTAATTACCCTACATTTCAAAAAAAAAAAAAAAGGTTTTTAAATTAAAAAAATTATAATTTAGAAAATTAAATACTAATAATAATAATCAGTATTTAAATATTGAAAAAAATTTAAATTAAACTCAAACTTTTTGGATAATCAAAAATTTATCAATCTCTTAGACAAAAGCAACCAAACCCCTTACAACCAAGCTTGTTTATAATTTCCTAATTCTACTATTTAATTTAGAAAGAATACACAATTATTTGGTCAATAAGAAACTTACATTCCATACTGAGAGTCATTTTATTTTCTTCCAATGACAGGTAAAAGCCTTTCCAACCTAAATCAAGTAATTTGAGACAATTTCTAATAAGCTAATACTACTTGCTTTTATACCCAACTAATATCTTTATCTAATCTCAAGAGAAGGCTTCAGGTTTGAGCTAGTTTTGCTGGCAAACAAGCCCAAACCCACTTAGTTGTACCTCAGACTAGTCCTGTCCTCTTTTACAACATCCCCAGGCCCATTCTTTTACCCATTAAAATGATATCACTATTATATTTATATGGCCCAAGAGAAAAATAATCTTAGGCCTCAAGTTCCAACCGTTGAGGGTTATTCATATTCTTCTAATGCCAATAATATAATTTTTTTTTTAATCAATAATCTGAGTAATTGTGTATGCGGATTTGATGCCTTTGAACACAATAAACATATTCCAAAACATAATTTGAATGAAAAAGATAATATTATTAAACCAAAAAAAAAATTCAAACAACTTAAAACTTAACAGCACCTAGTGGCAAAGCTACAAACAAATTTCAGCCCACAAAAAAGGACTATGCAGTCCTAGAACGCCGATGGCTGATACAATACACAACCAAGGTCAAGCTCCAACTAGAACTGAGCCTACCAACTACAATTTATCACAAAGCTTACAAATCAAGACCAAGATAAGTTAAGCAGCCCAAGAACCTAGGTCAACATGGATTCTTAACAAATCACAAAGCCCTTAGTATCACCCTACATCACTCTAGATGAATTCCTCAAACACAAACTCAATTATTCCTTTGCCTTCAAATATGATATCATATTTTAAATCTATCTATAAGAGAGAAAATTGTTCTGCACATCTGATAGACTACACTTCCTTCTCACATAGAATAGTAGTACACCAAATGCACTAAATTCGAAACTTGTGATCTCCCTAGGCATTATTTTTTGGTCCAACGACATTGGGAGTAGGCATCGAGGATCCAATGGATGCTCGTGAAGCTATTGTCTAGACTAATTGGAAACTATGTCCAACCCAATCACATAAACTGTGGACTGCCTCCGAAGTGGAGTGCCACATTGGTTGAAGAGTTTCTTGATAGCATTGGAGAATCTGTTTGTGTGAGCAATAAAGTAACAATACTAGAACAAATGCACATATAGTGAAGATGAACCACCCAAAAGGATGAACAAGCATGAACAAAATTATCAATTGAAAACATGACCACTTTCCCTGTGGTTATAACTACGGCTATAGAGTAGTTTGAGATCACTAATCAATCAAATCAAGTTTCTTGAATTAAAAAAAAAAAAAAAAAAAAATCATTCGGAAACATAAAAGAACTAGGTTCCTTGATTGCTACATTTGTTATCCAGAATGAGCCAGAAATTAACCATATTGTTTTAAAAAATGTAGTTTCTGCTTCATACGAATAGATAATTATAGATTACAGTGTCCTCAATAAAGTTGGAAACTATAAATTAAAAGCACAGTGAAGCTAGAGTATTGAGAAGATTGTGATTCAATGTGGCATTTCTTATTTGAATGGGCTACTATATGTTGAATCTTCAGAATCATATTAACATATGACACAAATTGTGATTTGAAAGATATATAAATGTAAATCTGAGCTCATGTAATGCACAAATTTTGATAGAGTAGTGCTCAAAAATAAGGATACGATATGGAGGCTTACTATTTTGGGGAACGTCCACTATACTCTGTATGAAGGATCTTTTTGCGTACAAGAGTCCAGAGAAGAAGGTGGTTGTCTAAAGAATACTTGTATATATTACAAGGTCCACTATTCAACTTGAGTATTAAAGAATACTTCAAATGGAAACGTCCATTATTGTTACTACGCAATTATAATATAAATAAAAATTTAAAATTTAATCCAGAGAGTGGTTTAACAAAAATACATATATTACCTTTTAATAGTGCTGCAACTTTCAGCGCATCACTGCAAAGCATGCGTAACTAATTACCCCGCAGCATAAGTAACATTAACCTAGCAATAGTATTAGAAGAAATAGAAAGAGAGAGAAATTAAGTGGCAACTGTTAAATTACTCATATTAGAACATGTGACAAAATGTATGTGTATATATGTATATATACATTGAATATATACATATATGTACTTTAAAAAATTGTCAGTGGCAGAAAAGAGGAGTACACACAGCTCCATTATGTAAATAAAAAAATAATAGCCAAAATAAAGTGAATGGTGATTTGGTGACCATGGCAAGGACAAAAATTAAGGGATTTAATTAGGTATTTTCCATATTGGTGTAATCTGTAAAACATTTTAAAGTCGTGCTCTTCTAATTATGAAAGGGAGTATGCTTTGGAATAAGAATTTTATGAGTTGCAAATGTGCTCCTCTTTGTTGGGTCGTTTTCCCACAAGGTTTGCAAGCAGATTCTAGGTGGTGAAGCAGAATTTGCTATTTTTTTATTGAAATTGGTTTGTCGTTGGCGCATGGATACAAGTTATGCCTTGGAATGAAAGACAATTCTGAATCCGCTTTGTTTACGAACAAGGAAGCTATAAGTAATGCAACAATGAATCTCATGGAGAGTTCGATCCTGGCTCAGGATGAACGCTGGCGGCATGCTTAACACATGCAAGTCGGACGGGAAGTGGTGTTTCCAATGGCGGACGGGTGAGTAACACGTAAGAACCTGCCATGTTACGAGGCTCCTATCTTCGGCAGGTCACCATTACTTTACTTAGAAAGGCGAACATCTGGGCAAGGGAAAGCGTAGTGCGCCTGGTGCAAATGGCTTTCTTTTTTTATGATATACCAATCAGAATGGAGGGCCCTACCTACATAGTGATTCTATCAATCATGTACGTAAGGGGGGGTCGGTCGGAGAAGGACCTGCAACGGTAGAGACTATTGACCCTATTCTTGTTCCTAGACATCTGTTATGAGTCTGGGAAGCCTGGAATCCTAAATATGAGGGATCCCTCAAAATAGAGAGATCTCATTAGTTCTTTTCTGTCTTAGATTGCTCTAACCTTGAAGAATGGGCAGTTTCGCCCCTGAGTAAAGACTTCGTGATGTAAGTCCAGCAGTTGCTTCCAATCCGTCCCATCATCAAACCGCCACCCATTAATACAACACCAACATTATTTGATTCCAAATTCAGAGCAATGCCTATTGTACCCTCTTCAAATTCTACTAATTCACCCGACATTACTTCATCAAGACCATAAATATGGGCAATGCCGAACTGGGGGGAGCCCAGACTTATTGTGGCGATCCAAGAATTTGATTATTTGAATCGAAGGGTTATACTATAAGACTTATCTGATCTTATGAATTGTTAGAATTTTTTTTTTAAGAATAAATCATGAATTTTTCTAGGACGTCCTTGGTATGGACTAGTGAGATGACCTTGTTAGCTACAAGTGCCACCCCTTGACGCTTCCAACAGCTTCTTATGAAATGAACAAGAAGTTCATGCGGGCAAGGGTGCTCGTAGATCAGTTGACTACATGTCTATAGTGAGAAATCAATGTGAGATTACTTCAGATCAAATCATCCATTGGCACACCAAAAAGTCTCTTTCAAGGCCTAAAACATGCATTGTAGCAAACATAAGAAGACGCGCCTGCAAGCCTAGCCCATGAATTCCTCTCTTAAGGCAATCCCAAGCAGTTCATTCGACGCTTCTTCATATGAATATGAGTCTTGTGTGACTTCCTTATTCCCACTAGCTACTAGAGGAAGGGAACTACGAGCTAATAGGAAAAAAGATAACCTCTGCTAATCTTCGAGCAGCCTTTCCTTCGGCTTGTAACAAACGCTCTCAGAAGCCATTATTTGATCGTTTACGGCCTGTTTTGGCTATTTGATGGACGAATGAATGCCCTATTGGAGCCGTTTCTGGGCCTTACTTCTTAGTCAGATTAAAAGGTGGGATTTTCCCTGAGTCACCTATCTATAGTAAGGAGCTATGAAGCCCTTCCCTTCTCGTAACTCTCCCCATTCATTGAGCTATCTTCAGTTTCCTTAAGGTGCTCTTCCTTACTTGATGAAAACAAGAGCCTCAAAGAAGGGCATCCCTTTTTTTCTAACATAGCTCCTTTAGGATAATTGGTTACAGATGTTGAGACACCAATAGAAGGTTCAAAGATGGAGGCCAATGGACAAACCAACCATCGATCGGCCCCTAGCTCTATAATCCACCCGCCTTCCCCAGTCCCTAAAAGCCCTCCTCTCCTGGGCCTAGCCCTCTTTCTCAACTCAAGTCTTAAGTTCAGCGGCTTTCATCGTTGACGAACACCCGGGGGCTGAGACGAGGTGTAGCGCATTCTGGTCAGCGCATCTGTTTTAGGTACAGAGGGCCATAGGTTCGAATCCTGTCACCTTGATTCCGATCTTTTTTTTTTTTTGTTACATAGCCCTTCTCATTCTCACTATGGCATTTTCTCTTCTTTCAGTTATTCTCATTCCCTATACTACATCATAGTAAGGACTGCTCTGGAACAAAGCAACTATAAAGATAAGGAAGCAGATGCACGAATGGAAGATGCAAGAGTAGGCTTTGAATACCATTCACTCAGGTGGCATAAACTCCTTGAGAGTTATTGGAAACTTAGACATGAAATCCATATACTCACTAGGTGGGTATGAATTCCTTTGCTCTTTCTTTGGTCTTTGCCCCCTGCCTACTTTATTCGGATCGCATACCATTCCAAAAGAATGGAGTGAAGGTGCACCAACTTATTGACCGGGAAGGCCCCACAATGGAGAATCACTCTTTTGGCGGGGGAGTTTCAGGACGGAAGCGCAGACCTGGCTGCCCCAAGCTGCCTCCGTACCCCTTTTCGGGGATCAAGCCCAAACATAGTTCTCTCCTATGGTAAGCAGCAAACATTCGTACGAGTACCCAACCACTGTCCCTGTGGGGTAGATTCCTTCTTAACATAGAATATCTTGACCAGATGGACTTGACGTCATCCCCGCCTTTCTCCGGTATCTCACTGGCAGTGAATAGCGAAGGATTCAATCCAGCCTGGCTTTGGCTTTCTTCTTTCTTAATGGCAGGCCAAGCGGCCAAGTCCCGTGCTTTCGGAATCCTTTCTTTTAGGAATTTCCATGACGATTCTGTACTAAAGAAGAAGGAAGAGGAGTAGGAGCAAGCTTTAATTAAAGTAGAAGCGTACTACGAAGAAATTCTGAGTTCATGCCACGACGATCTATATGGAAGGGCAGTTTTGTTGATGCATGCACCTTTTTTTTATCAAATCTCAGGGACATGGTCTAATCATGAGGGTAGTATTTTATCATGGTGTCGGATCCTAAGTTTTTATGGATTCCTTCTTTGTTACCGGGGTCGACCCCAAAGCCATAATGTCTCAAAACCCTCTCGGAAGTAGTTGAAGATCTCAATATGAAATCCCAGGCTAATTGATTCTTCTTCAACTCTATCTGTCAATGGGGAGATCGGATGAAAAAGACTGGCCTATTCGGTGACTTTCGCAGTCGCCCTCACTGAACCGACTTGAATCTGAACTACGATTCAGACCAAGTCTTACCAAAATCAGATTTCCTTTTCGTGCCATATGTGCATTCCCACTTTTATTATCACTTCGAGTACTGGCAGGGGCAATTACCATGTTATTAACCGATCGAAACTTTAATACAACCTTTTCTGATCACGCAGGAGGGGGAGACCCCATTTTATACCAGCATCTCTTTTGGTTCTTCGGTCATCCAGAGGTGTCCCAGAATGAATTTCTTCTTGTTAAAAAGACACTACATCATCCATCCGCTTTCAGCTAAAAGTCAGACTTTTGGTTTGCTGGCGATGACTTGGTGAAGGGAATCTATGAGAGTCGGTTCTCGAACCGGGTTCCTGGTTTGCTCGTAAGAAAGCAGCAAGGGTTCTGTGTAAGGATGACCGACTTGGAATGCAATGTTGGCATATACATTCTGTTTTTCAACTTGTAGTCCACCAGGGGGCTAAATCTTCGAGTAGGATAGGCAGTAGAGAGAGGAACTCCTATCTGTAGGGTGGGCTTTCAAGACAGCATCCCGAAAGACATCGAAGACTGACCTTGGTCTTCAACCAATGAGAGGGGAAGGTGCTAAAGCATGATAGCGAAGTGTTACGTAGCGGCGGGAAGGGAATATACGCTTTAGCGCTCTGCTATCGCGAGTGGATATCCATTTTTCTTTTTTGAATGGAAAGAGAAAGAGGCAATGTTAATTGACTATATTCATAGAGGAGACATGTTTAATTCATAAATACTGAAACCGATCCGCCAATAACCTAAGGATGACAAAGGGCTGGCCGAATAAAAGAATTCCAGTCCTTCGGCCTTCCCTTTAATTGCTTCCAAGCTGTCGAGGGATGACCCCGACGGTTTGCCCGAGGAAACTTTATGGAATGGTTAACATTAGGAAGGTGTTAAGTTCGCTCATCCTTATTCAAAGTTTGAACTCTTTTCTAATGACTAAGAGAGTGAGTCTCGAGCGAAGGGCTCGTGGGCAATCCCATCAACTAAAAAGAAATCCTTTCAAATGTGCTCCACGGGGTTCGTCCGTAGCAAAATCATTACCAATGGCACGCTATGCGCCTAAGTGCGAAAAGACAGTGCAAGCTTTGTTATGTCGAAACCTAAATGTTAAGTCAGCAATACTAGTAAGAAGCTATCTTAACTGCACGTTATTTTATTTTTTGTATGTCCGTTCTAAGTGGTAAATCTCCTATTCAAGTGTTGAAACCTGACTCACCCCTGTCTTTCCTATTTCTCTTCGTGTTTTTGGTGCGTGCTTTAGAAAGAACTTTCCGTACGTAACTGAAGATTCATTTAATTGAACTGAACACTAATAAAATTTCACATTCAGTCAAGTGTGAATTCTCACTAATTACATAAAAGGAGTCAAACAAAGTAGTGGCTGCGGCGCGTCGAGGCACTTCTTCGATGGTCCTCGTCCGCCCGGCCAACCGGCCCACTCTGAAGAATTAATGGGCCGGCTGGCGGGCGTGCAGATAAGGGACGAAGAATGCTTTTAATCCTGGTTATTCCTCTCCAAAGAAATCCCCGTATTCTATTCCTCAAGTCCCACATCGGCTTGATCTTATCATCTTATTGGGTCAACAAACAAATGTCGTAGTATATAAGTAGATGATCGACTCCCGCGAGTTCGAGTTCAGTCATACAGCATTCCTGCACTTCACCGGCCTTCTCCTCGCTCGATTCGCGCAAATTGGTCTGACTCGTAATTCACTTCTGACTCCGTGTTCGATAGCCCGACCGTAGTGATGTGAACTGACTAAATTACTAGATTCTCCCGGAACGCTGGCTAAGCTAATAAATAGTATTAGTTCTCTTCAATCAAATCAATAATCTGAAATTGACGTTTTTGCTGCCAATAAGGGGGGAGACCCTCTCTGCCCCCAACTCCATTTTCGCAGTATAGACGCCATTTCATAGATCTTTCGATTGAGCCCTTCCCGAGATGAACATGTTCAAAGGTGGGTCGGTGTACTCAAGTGGATCAACTGGAGAAGGAAGTCACACAAGACTCATATTCATATGAAGAAGCGTCGGATGAACTGCTTGGGCGGAACGACCTCTTGATCTACTTACTGCAGCCCAAGAATAAAAACGTCATCTAGGCGTTCCCTGTTGCTTCGATCTCCTACGCCTAGGACATTGTCTAGGCTGGCTCTGAATAACCAGCCCAGCAATAAGTGAAATTCTTCCATAACATAACGGGGCGGGGTATCTATAATAGAAAATCCCTTGAACATTTGCTTTTTCAAAAGCTTGTACCATCATTTTGTTATAGAATGGAACCCTATATTTCATGTGAAACCTACAGGCTAGTCTAAAGAATGAAATAAAGAAAAAAATATAAAAAAGAAAACTGAGAAGGTTGTTTTGTAAACCGTGAACAGAATCATAAAGAGGAAACTACCAGTAGAAGCCAAAAGATAATGTATTCAGACATTAACCACATTTTTGTTCAAGATAAATGTATTCAGACAAGCTATGAAGAGCTGCTATGAGCTGGTATATGAAAACAAATGCCATACAATAAATCATTTGGCACTGCCTTCATTGTATTCAACTTGATCATCATGTCTACAAATCAATGGGTATGATCCAATTTTACCAAGTTTGGTTTAAATTAGTACCAGTGACATCATGAGGGATCATACCCATTAATTGTTAAACAAATGGACCCTTCTAATGTACAATGTAGTGAAACGATCATAAGAGGTGCAGGTAAACCTAAAACACAAGCAGCTATATATTAATGCATTAAACAACAACATATGAGCATTAAATCTAATTTCTCACATAATTTGAACTGTTGACCTCACACGTAGGTAATTTTAAGTTTTAACCCATAGATGTGATTTAGCCAACAAGCATGGCAAGAGAAGCAAAGCTTGTCCCATCACTGTGTATATATATGATTAAGAAAAGCAACTTGGATGCTGAAAAATAAATTTCGTGATTTAAGATTTATTTCTTCGCTCATGTGTACAAAGTGTTACGTCATTTAAAACGGGACATTAGAAACACATTTAAGTTTATAATATTTAATCTAAGCATGAAGAAGATGAAATTAGATTTTTGAAGTTCTATCAAGGATTGGGATAAAAGAGTGACTTAGATAGCTACCTGAGTATATAATCAAGCGTGGGATATGCACAATCTTACTCCAATCTTCACCCACCTCCCTTTCGCATATTTTCGATAAGATGGCAAAGAACCAAATTTCCAGTGTTTGCAAAGAGGTAAGGTTATAAATCCACTCATGGTATAGACAACAGAAATGGAATAGTTGAACTATGTTTGGGTGAAATGTAAAATACAAAGGAATGAGTGCAATGCTTCTATTAGATAAGGTAATTATCACTGTCGTATTTTCAGAAAAGATCGGTACCAAGCTTGAAACAAGACAATGGTACAAGTGTATGAGTGATGTGGATCTTACCCAATGGTTTAAGGCAAAATTACCTTTACAGTACCAACTACCCCAAACAACAATAGTGGTCAAATTCTTGAAAATTTGCTTTTGCTTGACCTAAAAACTGGAAACAAAGGAGGAACTCATATCAGTATGATGCAAAATTCAGTACATACTCCAGTTAAAGGACTTCACTTTAGCTTGGAATTTAATGTGAGAAATACCATGTAAGAAGCATCAAAAGTAACCAAGTAATGAATCTCACAAGTATCAAGACTGATAAATGTAAAGTCAACAAGATTCAATCATATGTTCACAATGATTTTCAAGCCCACATCATATGAAGTACCCAAAGCTAATCCACTTAATTTTTTTAATATTATTTTCGCCTCTAGGCTAATCCACTTAATCCTATTATGAAATAATCAATCTGAAGTTGGTTTTTATAAATTCTAATATTGAAAATTTTCTTTCTACCTAAACAATTGTCAAAGCATTTTCAGTAAAATTCTATAAGTGATACATACAATAAGAAAACAAACTAATTTTGATTATATAATCAAGAATTGTTAAAATACATATTTGAATATCTTTGCAATTAATTTCATTATTATATTTCTATTTTAGTAGTATTTCAATATCTTTTAACTCTTTTATATATATATATATATGAATTTCTTAAACATTTGTAAGATTTTAATCTAAATTATTCATTATATTATTTATATTGCTAATAACAAAATTATCAAGAAATCCAATTTAAGATTCAGTTAATTTGAACAAGTTCCCAACCAAATATGTTGTTTTTGAGAAGTTAACGGCAAACCACTTGATGGCAGTGAAGGGAATAGCCAAACTGACAGGAAATGATAGTTGCGGTACAAATTAATTGAAAAGAATGAAACTTTAAAAAAGAAATTGAAAACATGTCAAACATAGAGTAATTTGTGATTTAGCATAAGTTTTAGGTGTAGTTTATTTGAGCTTTTGTTAGTTTTAGTTAATGGTGTTCACTAAGAAGTCAATTAAAAATATTTAGAAGTTTTAATTAGTTTTTACTAAAAGTAATTGAAATTTAAGGTTTAAATTAATAATACCTCTAAATTATGGGGGAATTATATAATCCACCATTAATTCTACCTAATGAGAGAATTCAAAAGATACGCAGCACTACTTCAACAAAGACAACTAATTTCATCCAGCAATCAAAAAACATACAAACAGTTTATCTATACTAGGCCATCCTATGCATAAAAAAATGAATCAATACTTTCTCACTAAGAGAAACAACAATGTAGTAAGAATTCAAAAAGTAAAAATAAAGCCAAAAATTCAATTCCCACTAATAGATAAGTTAAAAAAATTATTTCAACAGTCTTCACACAAAATTAAGGAATAAGCAAATATACCTATGCAGATTAAATAACATGATCACCTAACTTCCAAATTTAAGGTGTTTATTTTTCATATGCTAAATCTTTTCAACAACCAAGAAGTCACAATAAAATCAAAACTTTCATCTATAACATAACAGGCTTCAAGAGTTTCTCTTGCAATAATCAAACTGAACACACACACACACAAATTACCCTCAACATCTGATGCTAAACATTAAGCTTTAAAGCATCAAACTACTCTCTCATTCAATTTCTTAAAGTACTCCTTTTACTGGGCCTTCCACAAATGATAAGGAAGAAACTGCAGAGGAGCTTGTTCTGCAAAGTCTTCATCAACCAATAGAAAAAACCACCCACCACGACATACCGTGATTAGCTAAACAGATTAAACTTGGGCACAATAAAGAATTGTGCCAAAGTTTTATTCTTAGCCTAGCTCGACATTATAAGACTACTAGTTGCTAACCCGTGCGATGCACGGGAATGCTACCAATTTTTAAAATTAAAAATAGATAAAAATCATACCCATAATAAAAGGACATGAAATATCATTACTGTCCCAAAAGATGAGCATCAACTATAGTAGAAACATTAACTTGTATTATTCATTCCAGCCATCACTTTTCTTTTCTTTCTTTTTTCTTTATTTTTTATTTTTATTTTATTTTTTTGGTGTAAAACTACTTACTCAAACAATTAAACTAAATATATAAAATGGTTTTTTGTCCATATCATCTCTAGAGATCAAGCTCCTAAAGTGATAAGAAATGTTAAAGAGGAGAACACATTAGTCCACATTTTAACTGTGAAGGAAAAAAAAAAAGATCACTGGAACATTAAGATAAACCTCCAAATGATGTGACATTAGAATTGTAATAGCCATCAAGTAATAACAAAATATACATTATGGGCGTTCCTAGCCATTTTTCTCCTTCCAAATATCATTCCCATATTTCTAGAAGCAATTAAAACAATGGAAATCTTGAGATGAAACAATTAAACCAAACATAAAACCAAGTTTGAGATAACCAAGAAACTTAAATATGCAACCATATTCCAGTTTCAAATTCTTTCTAGAAACATATTACCAATAAATATGCAATAAACAGTACAAAATAAAGGAAAGACTGGTAAATAAATGACTGTCCTCGTCTTGATGTTATATTACCAAATAACCTAGATGAAAAAATGCCAAATCCTTGCCTGCAAAATAGTAAAAATCCAATTTTCAACCAACGTTCAAGAAACATTAATAGAAGAGAAATAGTGCAGTGCAGAAAGTTTGAAACAGTGCAGTGTAATGCAGATTTTAATGAAACAGTCCAGTGTAGATTTTTGTGAAACAGTGCAGTGCAAAGAAGATTTTAGTTGTAAATAGGTAACCCAAAATCAGTGTAAAACATGAAATACCAAGAATTAGTTGTAATAAAAGAGACCATATGCAAGTCAAAATCAGTGTCATTGTCAACATGGGTTTTTGGGTTTTAGTTGTAATAGAAGAGACCATATGCAACCCAAAATCAGTGTCATTGCCAACATGGATTACCAAGAATTAAAAAACTCGCCAAAAAAATGGGATTATCTAAATAGGTAGCCTATTGATAGAAATCATGCTCTTAATTGCATATGGTCGCCCAATCAATTTAAACACTCTTCTACAATCTCCAAAAACTAGGGTCACATGGCCTACAAAAAATCTACCCCATCCAATTTTCTCACCCCTAATATCTTCTTCTTTATTAAAGAGAAGTGTTTTAGTAAGAGGTAATTACCATAAAGCAATCAAACTAAAAAGAAATTGCAACCTCAATCCATGCTTAAAAATCCAAACTAAAAGAAACCTAAGAAATCCAAACTATTCTAAGTCTGAACTTAAAACAGTCAAAACATAAACCATGAAGTTGTATTTTTTCTGCAAAAAAACATTCATAGCTTTTTAGTTTGATGTAAAGAACCTAAAATGAAATAAATTGAGATCCTCCATTTATAAACTGCTTTTGAGCTACTGTGCACTACATTAAATGGATCAAGATCCTCCATTTGCAAAACTAATATAACTGATTTAGTGATATATGCCACATGTGTTTCCGCTCATCAGAATCAGTACAGAGAAATTATAATCAAACATGTTCCTTCAATCAAACTATAAAAAACAAAATATTGATTTAAAACAGCAGCCATATATTTGCTATGTGTTTAGAAGAGAGCATACCCAAACAACCTTCAAGGATCCTTTGTTGTTTCTTGAAATAATCAGCTATCCAATTTCCTTTTCCTACAATTAAATGCATAAGATGAATGAATGCATAAAAAATCATCAAATTTTGCTTTTTTCAAAAGAGCTTAACATCAACCATGTCAAAGAATAAGAAATTGTTCAATGATATTAAAACTCCGTCCCATAAAAGAAGATTTAAAACAACAACCATATATTTGTTGTGCGTTTAGAAGAAATTTAGCAATTTAGCATATACATATACTACCCTATTACTTGGATTACACACATATAAGAAATTTCAATAAAGATCCCAAGACAAAGGAATGGAATTGATAGTCTATATAGGAATGAGTTTGTGGTTTAATTAAAATCACACGTTAAAGCTCATCTAATCTAATCACCAGCAAGCCCTTGGATTTTTACTCAAGTAGTTATTTACCCGATAAAGATTGAATTAAACCACAAAATATTTGAAGCCGCATCAGACTAAATTTATTTCATATTTGCATAGTTTATATTGGTAAAGACAACAACCCAAACTATCCAAACCCCAATTTTGGTTCAAAACCTAAAATAAATTTTCCACCTTAAATCGCCAGAACCTAAAAAAAAATATATATATATATATATATAAATATAAATATAATAAAAAAAAACCTTTTAATGCCAGCAAACCAAATGCCAACCATTTAACCACAGCAACCCAAAACACCAAAGCAAATCACCCACAAATACATAGCCTATTTATAGAAGTAGTTCATCAAACACATCATTTGCGTTACAAACCCACAAACGAAAATACAAATAGAAAATAAAGACAAACCCAAAACAAATCATTGAAAATACTATGAAACAAAATGCACAAACAAATCAAACAAAACCCACAAACAAATCAAATCAAACCCAAACAAATCAAATCAAACCCACGGCCAAACGCACACACGCGACACAACCGAGAGAGAGATCACAAGAGGAAAAGAGAGTGTGAGAGAGAGAGAAAAAGAGGTTATGACCTATGATGGCTAACAGAGAGGTTCGAGATGGTGGTGGTGGCAATCGGTTCTCGGAGCGGTGGTGGCGTCGATGAGAGGCAGTGGTGGCGGCGTGGTGTTGAGAGTGAGGGTTTGTTTGAGAGTCCAGAGAAGAGAGTGATCGATCTGAGCTTGGTGGTGAGAGTGAGCTTGGTCGTTTTTTCAATTTAGGGTTTTTTTTTGTTGTTGAGAGGTTCTTCTAACCTATTGAGGTTTCCTTTTCTTTTTCTTTTTTTCTTTTTTTAATACCAAACCCAGAGCTGCATTTTATAAAACGCAACTCCGTATGAATTGATTAAATGCAGCTCTGTAAAAGTTGAAGCCGCGTTTAATAAACGCAACTTCAATGACTATTTGATTAATTTTTTTTTTTTTTCAATATATCCCAAAGCTACGTTTTTTAAAACGCAGCTTAAGCCTTGCAATACATAAACGCGGCTTGAACCATATAAAACGCGGCTTCGGCGCTAGTGGAGCTACGTTTTATTAAAACGCAGCTCAAACATCTAGTGGTGGAGCTGCATTTGTGTAAAATGCAGCTCAAACACGACTTTGAAGCTACATTTTTGTCAAACGCAGCTCTATGCTCCATTTTTTGTAGTGAGATAAGAACCAGTGAAAACTTACCAATTCAACGGCTATTAAAATAATTGTCAATTTTTTTTTGGTATATAACATTACTCATATATAAAAACATAAACTTATTATCCATGATCTATGATTATGCCAAGTAGCGCATTACTACAAAATTTCTTCATTTTGCCTTCCTCATAATCAAAATTTTTTTCTTTATGTCAAAGAATTACAAACATCTTGTGTTAGTGGGTAGATCTGTTATCTGTAGATTGCATTCGTTTTTTTTTTTTTTTTTGTGGGGGGCAATAATTAATTCTTTCCACGTAGAGAGAGAGAGAGAGAGTACATGTGTAAAATGATTGAAATAGAGTACAATGATTGAAATTATTTTATAGATTTTTTATTTCCTCCTTTTACTCAGACTGATTGGCCACCACGAAACAAAGGTCGAGAAAAAAAATATTAAAGTAAAAGACGGTAGATTATGAGGAAAGTTTGCATACAATTGTTCTAACACACATCCTCCTCTATGTGTTAGTTACGAAACTCAAAGCCAATAATGTCCAGTCACCTGTGCTTTCTGTGCACGGAATTGACACTTGTTTTGCATCTGTTTATTTTTTCCTGATGAGTATCCGATCCTCCCCAACAGGTGAGGTCCACATAATTTTGGCGATAAGAAGTGGTAATCCGAGTCGGTTTGTATTTGTCGGTGGACGACTAGTGGGAACTTAACATTATTGATTAAACTTTGCACGTTTATCATTCGAATCTCAATTTAAAATCTTGTGTTAAAAAAATGTGGGAAATTTTTTTTCACTAAACTAGTTTGAAAATACTTTTTTTTTTTTTTTAACTTTTCTTGTACCTTTTTATTAGTTATAAATTTTAAAAATCTAATTGTTAGATTGTATATTCTTAATATATATGTCAAATTTCATTCAAATCGAATATTAATTAAGCATGCATTTAGCAACACTTATTTTTGTCAACTTATTTTACTATTCAGCTTATTTTTACTACTATTCATGGTCTTCACTGAACTTTTTGATATTATTCATGGGTCTCACTGTACTATTTTAGCTAACTTTTACTTTTATCTATAGTACTTTCAATAAAATGTTTTCAATTTCAACAAAATAAAAGGATCCCAAACATATCCTAATATTCAATTAATAAACTTATTTTTTATGTATAATTATAAATCATCAAAACTTGAAATTTACACATTTGATTAATGACATAACTATTGATCTTTGATGTTCTTGAAATTTTATAAGCATAGAGAATATAATAAGAAGATATAATCTAACAAATAGATTTTTAAAATTTACATCTAATAAAAATATATTGACGTAGATTGAAGAGTTTTCCTTCTAAATTAGTTTGAACCGAAACCTTTTGGAAAAAGTGGAATCATCTTATCATATTTTGGATTTTCCACTCTCGAAATTTTATATATAATGATTATAACCCCCAACACCTTCCATTAATCTCCGACTCAGGAAAAAAAAAAAAAAAAAAACCTTCAAATCTCCAACATTCTAGCCTTTCCTTCTTAGCCAAATCAATTTCCAAAATGTCTCCACTAACTTTAGCCTTTTTCCTGCTACTCCTTGGATCCATCATCTGGACGTTCATGCCCAAAAAAGGACGTAAACTAGTACTCCCACCGGGTCCTCGGTCTTTACCCATTATTGGTAATTTCCACATGTTGGGTAGCCTCCCACACCGTGCCCTCGAAAACTTAGCCAAAAAATACGGACCCATCATGTCATTGCGGCTTGGCCGTGTCCCAACTATTGTGGTCTCATCTTCCCAAACCGCTGAGCTATTTTTAAAGACCCATGACACCGTTTTTGCCAGCCGACCTATATTCCAAGCCTCAAAGATCATTGGCATGTCCAAAGGTATTGCTTTCTCCGAGTATGGTCCATATTGGCGCAGCCTTAAGAAACTCGTTGCGACGCAGCTTCTGAGTGCTTCAAAAATAGAGTCATTTGTACCTATGAGGAAGGAGCTGGTAGGATCATTGGTACAGTCACTGAAAAAAGCTGCGGTAGCACATGAGGTTGTGGACCTTAGTGAAAAGGTGGGCAAACTCATTGAGGAATCAACACGTAGAATGGTATTTGGGCGAAGTCATCATGATAGATTCGACTTGAAGGCGCTTATTGCGGAGACCTTGAACTTGATGGGAGCTTTCAATCTAGCAGATTATGTTCCTTACCTTGGGGCACTTGATCTACAGGTATATATTTCAATGTTTTTATCTTTTCAACTTTATTCTCCCCTTGATAAATTTAGCCATTGTTTTATTTTATTATTATTATTTTTTTTTATTTAATTGTTTGGAGAATCTAAAAACAGTCAATTTTTCTTTTACATTTCATGCCTATTTCTTCGTCCACCGAGTGATGTGTTGGCCCAAAACTGTCTCAGTAGCCGTTAAAACTTCATAGTAAAAGCCAAACCTCAAAGTAGGAAGCCCATGAAAGTCATATAATTATGTGGTGAATTATATTTATACAAGTCTTTAGTATTTATGAGTGTTTTAATGGTGGGTTTTAGTTAATTTAATTGATAAATCGTAAGATACGTTGTTTTAACACTTCTTTTACTACTATTTATAATTTCCTTCTTCTTTCTAGTATTTTCTTATTTCAATCTCTCCCTCGGTACTTCTCTTACTACTATTTATTTTATTTGTTCTTTATTGATAATTAATTAACTAATCTTCTCCCACACCCTACTTCTCATTAGCAGACAATATTTGCAATTAATAGCACGTGAGATTTTCTATGGTCATAATAAATCTTATAAATAATCAAACACCTTTAGTGTAATGGTTATTTTATAAATACAAAATTCTCATGTATGGGGTGGGAGTTTCACACATACACTTTTTTTTATAAAACACACACACAGACACATATATATATATACACATAAATTAGGTTAGAATGAGATTTTTATCATAGATACAATAATATATATATATATATATATATATTTCATAACACCATTATAATAAACTAAGTTGTTAGCATATCATAAATCAAAATAAAATAAAAAGATTATATATTATAGCCCACCACAACTCAAAACAAGCTTATTGTTAAATTTTTGTCCTACCATTTACTTTCTCTACAACGCATATATCCCAACATCTGGTTCAATAATTTTGGGTCCATCCACAAGTTTTAGCTGTTATGCCATGCATGTATGCGGAGTAAATGATTATTCTTGGAAAAAAAAAAATCTACAATGACCGTACCATATTAAAAGATGACCATATTGTTTTTCGGTTATGTTAGAGTTATGGCAATAGTTATTGCAGAAAAATTTTGTTCCTCGGCCCTCCCTTGCCCACTCTATAAGCCACATTGGTATGTAGTGTTATAGAAGAAAAATTTTAAGATATAATTTTGTCACAATTTTAATGTAGTTAACTGTAAGCAGTAGAAAAAGACAAATGCAACAAACCAAGAAAAAATGCTAGTTACATCTTCATTTTACCCTAAGTAATATCTAATGGTCATGAAATTTGGTATCTATATTAAATTTATTAAGTGGTTTATTTCATACCAATAAGTGTTATATATATATATAATCATATTGTATGTATATGTAACATACAAAAATGAAATTTAATCCTTTGATAAAAGGCATAGTTATTAATCCTTGATAATCTAAGAATTTTTTAACAAAAAGGGTATAAGTAAAAATGTAATCAAATGGTAGATTTATCAAAATTGTCATCTAATAAAAAATTATTAAGTGATGTAATATTACTTCAACTTATACTATATATACAATTTTAACCTAAAGAAGCTTATCTAATTTTAACCCATAAATAAACTAACTTTTTCTTTTCACTTTAAACCTTTTTATTTTTGCTTATCAAAAAAAAAAAAAAAAAAAAAAAACTCTCCTATATATATAGAGAGAGAGAGAGAGAGACAATGTGTAATTTTAAAGTAATTTTAGTAACTTACTTTTGGATGCAAATTTTTTTATTGGATGGCTCAAGTTACTTTTTTATTGGATGCGAATTTCAATAAATTCACTTTTAGATTACATCGTTTTTATATCCTCCATATTTACAAAATTTTAAGATAATCAAAAATTAATAACTATCTCATCAATAAAATGTTTAAAATCAATAATTACCACATCAATTTCTTAGGTTTGTTTTTAGCAAAATTGGTCACATTAGAACACTTTCTATCCTTTAGACAAAGATGTTTGCGGCGTTTGCCTCAATAATTTCCGTTTTGAGAAATGGTATTGTTTACTTAGTTTTCTAACCATTCATTGCCCTCAGGGATTGACATCACGCATTAAGAAACTTGGCAAGACTCTTGATGTAGTATTGGAGAACATTATCCAGGAGCATGAACAAATTCCTAGTGGTCCACAAAGTTGTGAAAAGGACTTTATAGACATGTTACTTTCTTTGATGAATCAACCCATGAATCCCCATGATGAGAATTCATGTAAAATTGATCGAAGAGTTATCAAGGCTATCATTATAGACATGATTACTGCTACATATGATACTTCAGCTATTAGCATTGAATGGACCATTTCTGAACTCTTGAGGCATCTACAGATAATGAAACAAGTACAGGATGAGCTAGAACGTGTAATTGGAATGAATAGGATGGTGGAGGAAACAGACTTAGCAAATTTAACTTACTTGAGTATGGTTATTAAGGAAAGCTTCAGACTACATCCTGTTGCACCATTTCTAATCCCACGTGAATCAATGGAGGACATTGAGATTAGTGGATATTACATACCCAAGAAATCACTAGTAATAATAAATTCTTGGGCTATTGGACGAGATCCTTATGTGTGGTCGGATAATGTGGAAGAATTTTACCCTAAAAGGTTCATAAATAGTAATATAGACCTCAAAGGACGTGACTTCCAGCTTATCCCATTTGGATCCGGTCGCAGAGGCTGCCCTGGATTAAAATTAGGGCTTACAACCGTCACTTATGTTCTCGCTCAGTTGCTGCATTCTTTTGATTGGGTGCTCCCTAATGGCATGTTGCCTAATGACTTGGACATGAGTGAGAAGTTTGGGCTATCAATGCCAAGAGCCAAGCACTTACTTGCGATGCCAACCTATCGCCTACTTGGTTAAACTTGTAAGATAATTATCATTTAATCTTTAAAGAAGTTTTCTTAATTATACTTGATGTGTTTTAATGAGAGGTTTTCATCTATCTTTTTTTCTAGGTCAAAAGAAAAGGTTCCATAAGAAGAGTTGAAGACATTGCAACACCAAGTTATTTTGTGTTACCTCAAATAAAATATTAGCCTACCTTGTTTATTGGATTCAAATGTACTGTTTCCTCCTAAAAATAAAATGTCATAGTTCACAACTTGGAGACTTTTACTAAATGTTTAAAATAATTCGTTAAGATTTTTAGCGACAAGTACCTTTTTACAAGTAGTACAATTAGAAGATTTTGAGAATTTCTCTCGTTGGCGTGCAATATCTATAAAAATAAACTGATTATGGATGTTTATTTATAAACATTTTTAAACCCCTTAAAACACAACCATATTAACTTAGTTAATTAGTCAAGTGATTACTTAATTAAATTATCAAATCTAGGTTAACACAAATATCATATTATTGACAAGTGCGGAAAATAAAGAACACAACAATATGATAACCCAGGAAAATCAAACCGGTGAAAAACCTGGTGAGGATTTAACCTAGCTATCCTCAAGGTAAAACTGAATTCACTATGAAAAAATTGAAGTTTACACAATAGCAACTTAGACTACTAACATCCTATTACTACCTCAAGTAGAAAACTTACTACCACAACCATGTGACAGCTCCAAGTCCACGGACCACTTCTTTCTTGGATTCCCAACAAGCACAAGTACTCCCGCTTGTATATCTTTAAGCTCTTGAAACAGCAACTGAAACGATCATCAATCTCTTAACATAATCTAGTTCTTGATAACCCTAAGTATGTGTGAAGGCAACCACCTCTTGATCTCACAAAAGATTTACACATACAACATAAGGAGAAACCTAAAACGTGGCTAGGGTTTTCCCTTTTATACCTACGGCAAAACATAAAACCCTACATGTCAAACGGGCTTGGGTTGATTTGGAAAATTCTGCAGAAAAATGTTCTGCCCAAGTTTCGATCGGTCAAGTCTAATTCTTGATCGATCGAGCCAGGCATATTTACACAGTAAATCCTGCAACAACTCAATTCCAACTTTAC
Source organism: Quercus wislizeni (assembly GCA_023055345.1). NCBI lineage: Eukaryota > Viridiplantae > Streptophyta > Magnoliopsida > Fagales > Fagaceae > Quercus > Quercus wislizeni. Next base: position 21,167,540 of record JALGQJ010000003.1, read on the forward strand.
ATAAAAATCATATACTTTGAGCAAGTCTAAACAAGACCAAAACGTTTTGATCATGGTTTGCCAACATTACAAAATATAGTTCTAATACATTAGTTCCTAATTCCTTAGAACCTAACAAACTCCCCCTTTGGCAATTTGTGACAAAACACAAACTTAAACAAAATGCTCAAAGTTTACAAAAAATAGCCCATTACAAAAATATAGCCCAACACAAAAAATCCAACATAAGTACTATCTATCAGTTGCAAGTGTAGACAACAGCACGACTGAATCAACCTGTGTATTTCCTGAAACACTCAACATACGCATAAACGCATGTGTGGAAAATACAAGCAAAACAAAAATAACTTCTTAATTTCACATACTACAAAATAAAGACATATATCATGAATAACCTCATAAATATAAATCAATAAGCAATGTGAAACAAGAAACATATATAAATCAATGTATCTCCCCCTAACATGAATAATCCAAACACAATACATCATGAGCCAAAAAATGTAAATACATGATGAAGCACCTAGATACAATCTAAAGCTCCACAAATACAAAAAATCTCCCCCTATCACCAAAAATCCGCTACAAATGTACACAAATGTACTCCCTTTTTTTGTGACGGAATGCAAAAGGGCAATCAGAATCCATCATCAAAAGGAGGTGGTGGAGGCGATTGTCTAATATGCTCCAGATCCGCTCGCAAAGCACGAATCTCATCAAGCATGTCCACCAAAAGCTGACCATAAGCCACCTGAACGGTCATGACAATCTCCAACATACGTTGAATGTCTAAATCATCTGAAGTAGAAGGTGGAGGAACAGCAGCAGCAGCAACAGGATCAACAAACGCCTCAACCATAGTATCACCTGTAGAAGTGGGAGGAGAGGGTGCGACACTGGAAGGCTCAACCCTAGGACGTTTAGAGCTTGCTCTCAACTGAGCAGCCCTCTGCCTAAGAAAGGTGGCACCTATGGGAGCGATAATGTGTACAGGCTCAAACGTGGGGAAGTCATCTAATCCAAGATGCAAAAGAATCCAATGAATGAAAACTAGAAAGAAAATAGCATGAGAAGTAAAGCTACTCCTATAAACCTCAGTCAAAGAATGAAGAAACAAATGAGGAAAACTAATAGGAGCATCAGTAACAAGGGCATACAGAAACGCACAATGCTCCAAAGGAATGGTGTGCAGATGAGAGATAGGCCACAAAGAATGACAAGCAATCCTGAAGAAAAGATGGTGAATCTCAGTAAGCTCAACAGTAGTGATCCAAGGATCAAAACCCCACTAGATAAAAGACCCAGTGATGTAAGACATGATGTCGTCTAGGGGAGGAGACTCATCATAAGGGTAGATAGGATGCTGGATCACAGGTACCCCAAGAGCATCAGCCACTACTGAAGGAGTAATGGTGTACTCTTCACCTCGTATCCAACTTTTAACTAAAGTGTTGGAATCATAGACGTGGATAGAGAGGTTCAAGTAGAACTCTCTAATCAGGGCAGCCGGAGGTGGATGAGAAATATCCACCAATGGCAACCAACCTCTACGCTCAAAGTTACACCTAATCTCAAGATCAAGCTTATCTAACATAACATTTATCTCAACCCAAATGTTCCTCTTAAGGTTAAGCTTCTCATACGTCTCTTAGTGTTTTTCACTTAGAAACCTCTCACTCGCAAAAGAAGGAACAGAAGAAGAGGAGGCTTTCCTATTGGCTCTAGTCTTCCTAGACATAGTGCTAAGGAAAGGACAAGATACACAGAAAAGAACCAAAAAGAAACAAAGGAAAAAACTAAGGGCAGGCTGCAAGTTAGCACAAAAATATAGAAATAACAATTCTATATGATGCATGAATAGTATAAGCAAATGATGCATGCTCTAATGCAGTGAGAATAAGTTCAATTTAACTTTAAATTCACAAAATTGGTTTAAGCATAGAGTTAATATCAAAAACCCCTAAATTTGAAAAACCACTTGTACAATTTTCAAGAAATTTACCAATTGATCATAAAATAAGATAGATAACACAATATAATGATCATATGAATCAATCCAACAAGCCAATTTCATGAAATTAAACCTAATTGAACAAAATCCCCAATTCGGGTAGTTTCAAGCCCTAGAAATTCCAAATATTCCCAATTCAACAAATTGATCAAATTTAAACCAGAAGGATCATGTTTATAGCATCCCACAACAAAAACCCACTAATCAATTTTGAAAGAAAAGGCTTAAAACAACAAAAAATCCCAAAAATCCTTAGGTTCGAAATTTCACAAATATGCATGACAAAAATGCATGAAACTTGAAAATAAATGAAAAAGGAAGGGTAATATGGTCTTACCAGCCTTGGGAGAGAAAAACCTTGCAAAAAGATCGGAAGAAAACGACAAAAAATTGGTTGGATGCCTTGACCGATTGAATAGGGAGAGAAAAAGTTTTGAAAAGTTTTTAAACACGTGAAAAAGAAAGGTTTTAAAAAAAAACTCTCTGTATGACTTTCGATTGATCAAAAATTAGGTTCGATCAATCGAAAATGCTTCGATTGATCCAACATCAATCGAGCACCGATCAAAACAGATAGAGGCTGACCAAAATTTAATCGCAATTTCAATCGGTCGAGAAACAGGTTCGATCAATCGAAATTCTGGTAAAAACAAATTTTTGAAAATCAAAGCAATTTTATGCAAAAACTTCTCAAAGCATTGAATTTTATGAATAAAATGCATGAGTATAAGATGAAATGCTTTTCAAAAACACTTGTTTTGAACCCAGTTTTCCCAATATTAAGATTTTCAATCGATTCACCTTATATTCTCAAGCATCAAACATGTTTTGCATAAAACTTAAGGAATTTTCAAACTTGGTTGGCCAAACCAAAATCACACAAAATATCATGTACAAAGTTTAGCAAAGAATAACATGGGTAGTGTGTGAAACTAGCAAAAGCTTGAGATACATGTGAGGTGATATGTAAATAGAAATCAAGCACAATGTCTACAAAATTCATCACATAGAATTTGAAAGAGACTATCACCTAAAGAGTTATATCATATAACTCCCACATCTCCTAGTAAACAAACTTGCAATCATGTAAGTTTCTTGATTTGCCTCATATTATACAGACCAATTTTATTTGATCAGAAACTTATTAAAATAATCGGGATAATGTACACACCAGTTTTATTTGATTGATTTATTTAAAGTCCAATAATGTACACACCAATTTTAGCATTTAAACTGAGGTTACACCTTATGTTCTTTTTGTTCATGTGCTACACTTTCTCGAGCATAAAATCTTACGATATGTACTAAGGTGTTCATGATTGGCTAGTAAACAGTGGTGAGATGGTTATTTATGCCTTTCTCAAAAAGTTCAAGTTTGACAATCAAAGGCATGTGATTTCAAGATCAAGACAATGTTATCAAAAACTATAAACATCTTTCACACACAACATGCACTACAAGGCTTCAACTAGTAAAGTGCAATAAATAAGCTCATCCAAGCTAAACAAAGTACATAAGCATGTTGTGTAAAAATAAATTGGCCAACCTTGACTTCAAATCCAAGAAAATAATGTAAAACACATTTTGCTTCCTTTTTCCTTCCTTCCTTTTTTTTTTTTTTTTTTTTTTGATTTTGAAAAGAAGAAACAAAAACAATCCTAGAATGAAATGCATGAATGTTATACAATGCAAGTCCTAGAAACAAAAAGAAAACAAAAACCAACAAAAACAAAGGTCACAAAGAGTAGAGCGATGACACACAAGGACCATGTTAGAAAGACTCAATTTGATTGAGCCTTTTGCATCCAAAACTTTTTAGATGCACCTCGAGCATTGGAATTCTTATTCACATTAGAATGGTTTCCAACTCCAGGATTAGAATAAAGGTTTAGAGCCTTTACCAATTCACCAATAAGTACCATTGGATCTTGTGCTTGAGGCACAGGTACTTTTGGTTTGTTTGCTCACTTAGCAACTTGCAGCTTGAAACAGTTTGGACGTATGTGCCCAGACTTTCCACAAAAATGACAAACCCATGCAGGCTTATCATGCAACTTGTCCTTAGAAGGGGTAGAACTCTTAGGTTTAGACTCTTTCAAATCAACCCTAATCTTCCTAGGAGGTGTAACTTCTACGAGTTTGACAACCTCACTCACAAGGAGTTCAAAAGAAGAAGAAAGAACAAAGTTTGTGGAATAGGGTGCAGGCATAGATATGCATTCTACAAAACCTAAGCCAGTTTTGTCTGAAGGAGACTTTTAAACACTCAGCATATGATCAAGTTTGGAACAAGCAGACTTATTAGTTTGTTCTCTAGAAACAGATAGTTCAAGTTTCAAAGTTTTAACTTTATCAAGTAAAAGCATGTTCACAGTCTTCACATTATTCAACATTTCATTAGCATCAAACAGTTTCACAAGCAAATTTTTCTTATCAAGCTCAAGAGATGCAATTTTCTTTAAGCCTAGATCAACACTCATAGCATCCTTTGCAGCAACTTTGCAAAGTTTATTGTAGGCTTCTTGTAAATCTACATCCTCAGAGAGTTCCCCATTAGAAGGGTTCTCTTCAACAACAATACTTTCATCAACTACAGCAGTAGCAGTGAAAGCAATGAAATTTTCATCCTTGTCACAACCAGACTCATCATCGGAAACTTCATCATCGGAAAGGATTACAGCCATAGCCTTACCCTTAGACCTTAAGTATGTAGGACATTCAGATTTCATATGACCATACCCTTAACACCCAAAACATTGTTGCCCCATAGAATTATTAAAAGGTTGACCTACTTTTTATTTAGGTTTTTCAGTGTTATTAACCTTAGTGGGATCATTCATTCTAAAATTTCTAGGTTTAGCAGTGTTCTTACCTCTTGCCCTTCTGTTATTGTTCCTAAGAAAATTTCTAAAGTTCTTGGCAAGGTAAGCAATCTCTGTAGTAGAGAGCTCATCATCAAATCCAATCACATCAACATCATCAATAGACTTAAGAGCCATTGATTTGGATTTGCTAGTCTTAGGTAGGTCTAACTCATAGGACTGAAGAGATCTTACAAGTTCATCAACAAGGATGGAGTCCACATCCTTGCTTTCAGTGATGGCAGTCACTTTGGGTCTAAAATTATCAGTCAAAGATCTAAGAATCTTCCTAACAATTTTAGGTTGATCATAGATTTCACCCAGATTATATGCAGAATTAACAATATCATTAAGCTTAGCATAAAATTCATCAAAAGATTCATCATCAGACATCCTAATGCTTTCAAATCTAGTAGTTAATTGCTACAACTTATTAATTTTAACAGCCTTTATGCCTTCATGCATAGTATAGAGGATATTCCAAGCAGTATGAGCAACTTCAACAATACAGATTCTCTTAAATTTCTCCACAAAAACAGCATTAAAGATAGCATTCATAGCTTTGCTATTGAAAGCAGCTGCTTCTTAATGAGAAGTTTGCCACTCACTCACAGGAGTTGTGGGCTTCTCCCATCCATATTCGATGGAGTTCTAGACTCTCTCATCAATGGATTTCAGGAATTCTTTCATCCTGACTTCCCAATAAGCATAATTATTCCCATCAAAGTGAGGAGGAATAACTAGAGAGTGTCCATGTTCCATGACAACCGGGGTCAAGGACTAGCTCAGAGATCAAAAGATCTTCAACAAGAGAGCTACCTGTTCTGATACCACTTGTACGATTTTAGACCCCTTAAAACACATCCAGATTAACCTAGTTAATTAGCCAAGTGATTACTTAGTCAAATTATCAAATCTAAGTTAACACAAATATCATATAATTGACAAGTGCGGAAAATAAAGAACACAACAATATGATAATCCAAGAAAACCAAAAAAGTAAAATACCTGGGGAGGATTTAACCTAGCTATCCTCAAGGTAAAATTGAATCCACTATGAAAGAATTGAAGTTTACACAATAGCGACTTAGACCATTAACATCCTATTGCTACCTCGAGTAGAAAACATACTACCACGACCACGTGACAACTCCGAGTCCATGGACTACTTCTTTCTTGGATTCCTAGCAAGCACAAGCACTCTCGCTTGTATATTTTTAAGCTCTTGAAATAGCAACTGAAACGATCATCAAGCTCTTGACATAATCTAGTTCTTGGTAACCCTAAGTATGTGTGAAGGCAACCACCTCTTGATCTCACAAAAGATTTAGACATACAACATAAGGAGCAACCTAAAACGTGGCTAGGGTTTTCCCTTTTATACCTAGGGCAAAACATAAAACCCTACACGTCAAACGGGCTTGGGCTGAGTTGGAAAATTTTGCAGAAAAACTTTCTGCTCGAGTTTCGATCGGTCGAGTCTAATTCTCAATCGATCAAGCCAGGCAGTAAATCCTGCAACAACTCAATTCCAATTTTACATAAAAAGCATATACTTTGAGCAATTCTAAACAAGACTAAAACGTTTTGATCATGGTTTGCCAACATTACAAAATAGAGTTCTAATACATTAGTTCCTAATTCCTTAGAACCTAACAATTTATAAATAATGTCAACACCAAATTTTGGCACTCATCCACCAACCTCTAGAATGCTTCACTTGGTTATCAAAGCAACATATTCAACACTAGGCAAAGGAGCATTTTTCACTTGCCTTTACTCCTGATCCTTTACAATTAATGAAAACACTTTGTTCATGGGGATATAGCGGATCCATAAGAAGTATCTGTCCTACTAACAAAGGAAAAGCACTTGTTCAACCCTTGAGAAACCTCATGATGCATTCTTGTTGCTAGTACTCAAATATGGGGTGTTTGGTTCGCTTGATGTTACAATTTACATTCAATGACGAAGTCAGGAATTTTTCTAAGAGAGGCCAACCTTTGAAAAATATTCGACGGACTTCATCGTGTTGATTAACGGGATTTTTTTTAATATTACTCGTTATAATACAAGATCATCTTTTGAGGAAACAATATATGTTTACTTAAGTTAACATATTTAAACTTTTCAATAATAATAATAATTGGTAAACCACTGAGTTGCAAACTTGATAGTGCTAAGAGTGTTAAGATCATTTACATATTGGATTTGCTAGATCCTTATAGAAGCTCTATGCCAAAGAAACAAAAGAATTACAATTTTTAAAAGGCATTTGAAGCACGTAGAATATTCACTATCTTGTGAACTATCAAAAGACCTTTCAACAATAATATCAGCTATATCAAAGCATTCAATTTTCCAAACTACAAAGACATCAACACAGTTAACACTATTTCAAGTGCCTGTGAATCAACAAAATTAATATTAGAATCCAACTTTGAGTTATAATTGTGAATATATATATATATATATATATATTAATGTACACTATAAATTTTGCTACTTATTTTCAACTTCTTTTTTCTCTTTTTAAACTTTTATTCTCCCTATTCAAAAAAAAAAAAAAAAACTATTTTCCTCTCTATTATTTCACATCTACTGTTATACTTGACTTCTCCAACCTTTCTCCTTCCTCTTTACCTCATTATCTTTCTACTACTCTTTACTTTACCATTAAACTTCCTTCATCCTTTTTTCTTTCTTATATATTGACTATTCTTCTCCCCATCCTATTTGTATAAAGTTGATATAATTTCTTCCATTCAATTCATCTTTTTTCCATACAAAAATTGTGAGTACTCTCTCTCTCTCTCTCTCTCTCTCTCTCTCTCTCTCTCTCTCTCTCTCTCTCTCACAGTGGATTTTTGTTATTTCTTATAACTCTAATTTAGGTTGATGGTTTTTTTATTTAATTTTAATATGTGTTTTGATGTTGTGTTTTATAAATTTCCCATCACAAATTCCTCTTATAACTTTGGTTGGATTTTGGTTTGGATTAATACTTGGTTTCTTTTGGAAATAATAATTTGAGTTTATATCAAAACAAAATCTACATGACTGCTAATTCGAATGTGCATACCACTTGCGTTTGAGTAATAAATTATTATAAAGTTTGTATTTTATTCCTATGGTTTCATTTTAATTTTGGATAAGATAACATTATTGTTTTGTGATGAGTTTTGATTATCATGGTAATCTTTTTATTCCTTAAGAGTTACGAGATGAGAAATTTGAATAATAAATTTGAAACTTATAAAGTTTAGTTATATATTAGGCAAACACAACATACTATAATAGAAGTTAGAAGAATATGGATCACCTTAAAAAATATTAATCAAAACACAAAAGACAAAAGAATGATATATTTGTAAAGATAAAAAATAAAAAATAATAATAATAATAATTACTTGTAGATATATATATATATATCATTTTCTTTTTAAAAGACAATACTTGAAGTAATTGCTACTTTTTATATAATACACCTCATTACATAATATTTATATATTCCTAGGCAACCTAGTTTAACTGGGTTGCCATTGCTAAAATATCTTAGCAACAATGAACAATGGGTTCTTATATATACAACCCACTATTGCTCCAAATGTAAAATTTTTTATAATATTTTATTCTCTCTTTTCCCAAGTAAAAATAAAATATATCGTCTCTCCTTTTTCATCAGTCTCCATCGTTCATCACTTCTCTCTATCTCAACAAACTTAGACTTCCCCCCTCTTAAACCAATCCTTTCTCTTCTCCTAGCTACTGATCTCTCTCTCTTCTCTCTCTGTTGCTTCTCTTCTCTCTTGATTGGACCAAAAAAGTCATGCTCTATTTGGTAGCGGTAGTGGTGACTTTATGGGTTTAAATCGGTGGGTGTGGTTTGAATTACTAGCAGAATTAGTGGATGGGTTTGAATTGGTGTTTTTGGGCTTCGTTTCGACGGTTGCTAAATCGGTGGATTAGGTTGCTATTAGGGTTTGTTTGAATCAGCTACTGCTAGGTTTCTCTTGTTTGAGTTTTGAGTTGTTGGGGGATTTTTGAGTTTCAGTTTCAATTTAGTTTGAATCAGTAGTTTTGGTGGTAAGTGGTGCATTTAGGTTGCTCAGCGGTGGTGGGTTGCTTACTGGTTTAGATGTAGGTTTGCCGAATGTTGCTCTGTTTGGTTTGTTTCAGAGGAAGAGATAGTAACAAAGAGGAAGAGAGAGAAAGAGTTTGAGAGGAAGAGAGTGAAACAATAAATGAATGGTGGTGGTGGTGGGCGGTGGAGGGGTTGTTCTTGGTTGAGTTTGTGTGATGGGTGGTTGAGAAAGAGAGACTAAGAGAGAGAGATAAAGAGGAAGAGAGAGAACAAATATAGAAGAGGAGAGCGAGATAGGTTAGTGTTATATTTATTTTAGGATAAACTACATATTTGATCTCTATCCTTTACACCATATTTCAATTTAGTCCTAAACTTTTTAATTGTGTTAACTTGGTTTCTAACCTTTTAGTGTCATGTCAATTTAGTCACTGTCATTATCCCTTGGATGAAAATTACTAACATGGTAAATGGCTAAAATAAAATGCCGATGTAGCAGAGTCCACATCATCTAGTAAAAAAATAGATTAACACGTAGGATTTTAAGTTTAAATTATCATATCTAAAAAAAAAAAAAAACAACTCTTAAAACACAAAAACTATTAAAAACAAAACCCCCAATTCTTCAAAGTCTATCTCCTCCTCTCCTCTTTACATTCATCGCCAGAGTAAGCTTGAATTTGTTCTCTCTGGTGACTACTAACAACCAACCACACTGTTCAAGCCTCCATCCAACGAAGCTCTTTGCCCCCAACTTTCACTACAAGCTCTTTTTTTTTTTTTTTTTTTTTTTTTTAGAGATAATTACAGCATGCTGCTAACCCTGCAGCTCAAACCCTTTCCCCCTAGACCCCCAAGCACTTTGTGCATGAGGAGGTGCCAATTCAACTACAAGGCCTTTGGCCACTTTTAGCTCTTCATTTAACCCATCTCTCTCTCCCTCTCTCTCTCTCTCTCTCTCTTTCTCTCCTTGACCCCAAAAGCTAATGCCCTTTCCATTTCATTTCTTCTTCCATTTTTCTCAACTTTACATTTCAAAATTTTCAAATCGGTAACTCTAGCCTCCCAAAATTTTGCTTTCTCAAAGTATTTCACGATTCTTGAGTTTTGGAACTTGGGTTTAGATTTGGAATGGGAATTTCTTCTACTACAGAAGTAGAAATTTGATTTCCCATGTTCTTTTGGATGAAAAAGGTTTTTCAGTTTGGATAAAAAATTTGAGAGTTATTATTATTACTGCGCTTTGAGCTTTTTGAGGCTTTAAGCTTTGAATATGAGATCCCTCTCTCTAAGGATTTGCTTTTCCTGGTAAAATTTCACATTGAAATGCACATAAGGACATAGTTTGAAGAGCCGGCTTGGATTGCTTAAAAGTTTGGCTAGTCGTTAGTACTCATCGGAGAGAACAAACACAAGCTTAATCTGGCAATGAATGTAAAGAGGAGAGAAGGAGATAGACTCTAAAAAATTGGGTTTTTGTTTTTAATAGTTTTTGTGTTTTAAGATTTTTTTTTTTTTAAAGATGTGATAATTATTTAAAACTTAGAATCCTATGTATTAATCTCTTTTCTTTCTTTTTTTAATTGTTGATATGGACTATGTCACATCAGTATTTTATTTAGGTCATTTGCTATGTCAACAATTTTCATCTAAGAGATAACTGTAAAGACTAAATTGATACAATATTGAAAGGTTAAAGACCAAATTGACACAATTGAAAGGTTAGAGGCCAAATTGAAATATAGTGTAAAGGATAGGGACCAAATATGTAGTTTACCCTTTATTTTATTAGGTAGTTTATATTACTTTATTGAGATGTATGTAAAAATAAGAATTGGGATGTTGGGTGTATTATTAAATGAGTTAATAAAATAGATAAAAAAGTGTTTGAGGATGTAAAATATATTTTTTTTTTTACTTTGTCGGATGTGAGTGCTCTAATAAAAAAAGACACACTTGTACATTATACCAATTTCGGCAATTGTACATTAGCCATAGTTTGGGACATAATTTGGTGTAAATTAGCCCAAGAATTGTAATTGTAAGGTTCATGTGTTTTGGTATTGTCAAACCATGTCAAATTATGTATCTTTTATTGAGTTTTTATGTGCCTTAAAGTTATAATTGAAGATGCAAAGTCCGCACAAGAAAAGCTCAAGAAAAGTGCATTTTTAGTATGTATCTCAATAGCTGGCTTGATTCCTCTTGATACCTCTTGATCTATCAAGACCCTTCTTGGTCACCTTCTATATGTTTTGATACCTCTTGATCTATTAAGCTTTGCGTTTTAGTAAAAATTAGCAAATGCGAAATGCCCATAACTTATCCTTTTGAAACCCAAATTGAGATACGTTTGAACCGGTATTTAAAGGACGTAATAAGCCATCTATTAGAATTCCTTTTAGAGAGAGAGAAATGCTCTGTTTGTCCGGCTAGGGTTTTTGTAACCAAGTTCTCTCAATTTTACCATACCGAAGAGTTTTAAGGTAAATATGAAGTTCGTTTCGTGAAGAAGTTGAAGCCATAACAACCACCATAGAATTGTTACTATGAAGAAAACCTTCAAGAAGTCCTCGGAGTCAGTTGAAGGTTCCAATTGTGATTGTGGGTGCGTCACCCATGGAGTGTTCATATATTGAAGAGTTCAAAGGTTCTAATGTGGTAGAAGGTTTCTACTATAAGTTCATCTACAAAGATTGCAGAGTCTAGGGACAAAAGTTTTGTACTAGATCTTCAACTTCTCTTCACTATAGTGGATTGCTTTTTGAGATGGTTTCCCTCCAGAGTTTTTTACTGTGAAACTAGTTTGTTTCATTGGTTTTCCTAGGTCATCATATCTTGTGTTATTTACTATTCTAATGTGCATGATATTGATGTTTGTTTGTTTAACCAAGAACTATTCATAACAGATTTAATTAATAGCTTGGCTTTAAATCTAGTTAATTTTATCAATCAAGGTCTAAATGTCCCAACAATATTGTCCTATAAATAAAAACTATGTTGATCATAAATATATAGTTCTATTTGATAGCTTCCAGTCTTTAAGAACAACAAGTCAAGGGCTTTGTAACTTAATTGGCACCTCCCCATATACAGAATGCTTAAGGGTCTAATGGGAAAAATGGTTCAAGCTGCGAAATTAACAACATATTGTCAACAAATGCACAATGACAAATAATGAAATTTTAATTAATGTTATTGTTTGTTTTTAGACCCCTTAAAACACCATCGAATTAACCTAGTAATTAGCGAAGTAATTACTTAGTCCAAATTTCAGATCTAGGTTAACACAATCATATAATCATATCAAGTAAAGCAGCGGAAATAAAAATAACACAATGATATGATGACCCAAGAAACCGCACGGTAAAAACCTGGGAAGGATTTAACCTAGCTATCCTCAAGGTAAACCTGAATCCACTATGAAAGAATCAAAGTTTTACAATAGAACTTAGACCACTAACATCCTATTGCTACCCACCAGTAGAAACTTATTGACACGACCACGTGCAAGCTCTGAGACCACAGACTCCTTTCTTGGATTCTCCAGCAAGTACAAGCACACCCGTTTGTGTTTCTTTAAGCTCGTTAGTGCAGCAACTGAATGATCATCAAGTTCTTGAACGAATCTCCTCTTGATAATCCTAAGCTTGTGTAAAGGAAAGTTCCTCACAGATCTCACAAGAGATTTACACAAACCGCAATATGAGCAACCTGTAAAACGTGGCTAGGGTTTGCCTTATATACCTGGGGCAAAAATATAAATACCTAAACGTTTTAAATGAGCTAGGGCTGAGTTGGAAATCTGCAGAAATAACATTTTGCCCGAGATTCGATCGATCGAGCCTATTCTTCGATCGATCAAGTCAGGCCGAAAGTCACTAATACTTTTACAGCCACTCGATTCCAACTTTACATTAATGCACACACTTTGAGTGAGTCTAAAACAAGACTAACACTTGTTTTGATCATGGTTTGCCAACATTACACATTAGACTTCTAAATACAATAGTTCCTAAGTCTTTAGAACCTAACAAACTCCCCATTTGGCAATCTGTGACAATACACACCTAAAAGCTCAAAGTTTACAAAGAAAAAGCCATTTACAAACAACATGCTCATTACAACAAATTCAATCCTAACTACTATCCATCAGTTGCAAGTGTAGATAGCAGCTCAATTGAATCAACCTATATTTTTCCTGAAACACTAAACAAAATGCATAAATGCATGTGTGGAAAATACAAGTAAACAAAATTAGTTCTTGATTTCACAAAACACAAAATAAAGACAAATATCAATGAATAACATCATGAATATAAGTCAATACGTAGTGAAACAAGAAACATATGAAACAATAAATGTAACTCCCCCTAAAATGAATAGCCCAACAAGAATACATCAAGAGCCAAAAAGGTAAATATAAAGTGAAGCACCTAGATACAATCTAATCTCCACAGGCTCCAATGTCAAAAAAAATCTCCCCCTGAAAACAAAAAACTCTTCAAGTGTCTCAAAACCTAAAAGTACTCCCCCTTTTTGTGACGGAATGCCAAAGGGCAGTCAAAATCCATCATTAAAAGGAGGTGGTGGTGAGGATCGTCGAAACTGTGCCAACTCCACGCGCAAGCCACGGATCTCATCAAGCACATCCACTAAAATCTATCCATGAGCCGCCTGAATGGTCAAGACATGATCCAACGTACGTCAAATGTCTGAATCATCTGAAGTAGTCGATGGAGGAACATCAGCATCAGCAGCACCACCACCAAACACCTCAGCAGTATCAGCACCTGTAAAAGAGGGAAGAGGGGGTACAGTACCAGAAGACACACCTCTAGCACGTGTAAAGCCAACTCTCAAGTGATCAGCCCTCTGCCTAAGGAAGGTGGCACCTATGGGAGCTATAACATGAACGGGCTCACCAGCAGGGAAATCAACTAGACCGAGAAACAACAAAATCCTATGAATGAAAATAGGATGAATAAGAGCATGGGCGACAACAGAACTCCTATGAACTTCGTTCAAAGAACGAAGAAACAGATGAGGAAAACTAATAGACACACCAGAAATAAGAGCGTACAAAAACACTCATCGCTCAAGAGGGATTGTGTGAAGATGAGAGATAGGCCACAAAGAATGATAGTCTATCCTAAAGAAAAGATAGGTAGTCTCAGTAAGCTCAGCGGACGTGATCCGAGGATCATTAGATAGAAGACCCAGTGATGTATGACATAACGTCATCAAGGGGTGGAGACTCCTCATAAGGATAGATAGGCTCCCTAACAACCGGAACCCCAAAAGCATCAGCCACTACCCTAGGGGTAATGGTGAACTCAACACCTCGTATCCAACTCCTAACAAGGGTGTTGGAATCATAGACATGGCAAGAGAGGTTCAAAAAGAACTCTCTAATCAGGGTGGTCGGGGGTGGATGATCTACCTCCAACAAAGACAACCAACCTCTACTCTCAAAGTTTGCCCTAATGGCAATCAACATCATCTAACACAACAGAACGCTCAGCCTAAAATTTTCTCTTACGGTTTAGTTTCTCAAACACCTCTCTGCATCTAGCATTCCTAAACAGCTCACTCCTAGAGGGAGACTCAGAGGAAAGGGAGGAAGTCCTATTTGCTCTAGTCTTCCTAGGCATGGTGCTAGGATAAGGACAAAGATACAAAGCAAAACAAAAAGAAGGAAAAAACCAAGGATAGACTACAAGTTAGCAAAAAAATAATAGAATAAAAATCTATATGATGCATGAACAGTTTAAATGTCATGATGCATGCTCTAATGTAGTGAAATTAAGTTCAATTTAAGTTCAAATTCACAAAATTGGCTTGAACATAGAGTTTCTAACAAAAACCTCAAAAATTTGAAAAACCACTTGTTCAATTTGTAACAAATTGACCAATTGATCATCACAGAAGGTAGAATTCATAAAATAATGATCAATTACATCAATCCAACAAGGCAATTTTATCAATTTTGATCTAATTGAACAAAATCCCCAATTCGGATACATACAAGTCCTAGAAATTTCAATTTCTCAAAATTCACCAAATTGATCAAATTAAACCATCAAGATCAAGTTTATAACATTATAGGAATAAAACCCAATGATCAATTTCAGAATATATGGCTTGAATCAACAAAAATCCCAAAAAGAATAGGTCCGAAAATCCCAACAAAATGCATGAAAACATGAAAATAAACGCAAAAGGAAGGGTAAAATGGACTTACCGGCTTGGATAGAGGAAAACCTTGCAAAAAGATCGGAGGAAAACGACAAAAAATTGAGGATGAGCCTTTGCCAAGTTGGAGAGAGAAAGAAAAGTTTGAAAATCTTTTGAAAAGTGAGTTTGAACAAGTCAAACCCGGTTTTTAAAAAACCTAATTCACGATTTTTGATTGATCGAAATAGACAAAGGCTCCCTTAGAATTTTTAAAACAATTTTGATTGATCTAAAAACAGCCTCGATCGATCGAAAATCTAAAAAAAAAAAAAAACACGGTTTTGAAAAACAACCCAGTTTTGTGCAGAAACTCCTCCAAGCATTGAAAAATATAAATAAAATGCGTCAGTATGAGATGCAAAGTTTTTCAAAAGCACAAATTTTAAACCCAGTTTTCCCAAAATTAAGATTTTCAAACATTCTTCATAAATTCTCAAGCATCAAATCTGTTTTTGCATAAAAAAATTCAAAGTATTTGCAAACTTGGTTGGTCAAACCAAAGACATACACAGTTACATATACAATGTTTAGCAAAGAGTAACTTGTGTAATGTGTGAAACTAGTAAAAGCTTCAGATACATGTGAGGTGATATGTGAATAGCAATTAAGCACAAAGTCTGCAAAATTCATCACATAGGATTTGAAAAAGACTATCACCTAATGAGTTACATCATATAACTCCCACATCTCCTAAAACATAAGCTTACAATCATGTAAGTTTCTTGATTTTGCCTCATAATATACACACAAATTTTAATTGTTCAGAAACTTATTAAAAAGCCGGGATAATGTACACGCCAATTTTATGTATTTGATTTACCTTTAAGTCTAATAATGTACACACCAATTTTAGCATTTAAACCGAGGCTACACCTTATGTTCTTTTTGTGCATATGCTACACTTTCTCGAGCACAGAATCTTAAGATATGCACTAAGGTGTTCATGATTGGCTAGTGAACAGTGGTGAGATGGTTATTTATGCCTTTCTCAAAAGGTTCAAGTCCAACAATCAAAGACATATGACTTCAAGATCAAGACAAGGTGATCAAAACCATAAACATTTTTCCCACACAACATGCACTACAAGGCTTCAACAAGTAAGGTGCAATAAGTAAGCTCATCAAAACTAAACAAGGTACAAAAGACATATTATGTGAAAATAAATTGACCAAACTTGTTTTCAAAACCAAGAAAATAGTGCAAAACACAATTTGCTTCCTTTTTCTTCCTTTCTTTTTAATTTGGAAAAAAATAAACAAAGACAACCTAGAATGAAATGCATGAATGTTATGCAATGCAAATTCTAGAAACAAAGAAAACAAAAACCAAAAAACAATGGTCACAAAGAGTATAGCAATGAAGCACAATGACCATGTCAGAAGGACTCAATTAGATTGAGCCTTTTGCATCCAAAACTTTTTAGATGCACCGCGAGTATTGGAGTTCTTATTCACATGAGAATGATTACCAACTCCAAGAATGGAATAAAGGTTTAGAGCCTTTACCAATTCACCAATAAGCACCATAGGATCTTGTGCTTGAGGCATAAGTACTTTTGGTTTATTTGCTCTCTTAGCAGCTTGGAGCTTGTAACAGTTTGGACGAATGTGCCCAAACTTTCCACAAAAATGACAAATCCATGCAAGCTTATCATGTGTCTTGCCCTTAGGAGGGTTGGGAGCTTTAGGCTTAGACTCATGAAGATCAACCCTAATCTTCTTAAGAGGTGTTACTTCTATCGGTTTAGCCTCACTCACAAAGGGTTTGACACCCTCACTCACAAAGGGTTCGGAAGAAGAAGAAGGAACAAAGTTTGTTGATTGCGGTGCAGACACAGAGATGCTTTCTACAAAACCTAAGCCAGTTTTGTCAGAGGGAGACTTTTGAACACTTAGAATGTGATCAAGTTTGGAGCTTACAAACCTATCAGTTTGTTCTCTCTCAACAGATAATTCAAGTACCAAATTCTTAACTTTATCTAGCAAAAGCATGTTCTCAGTCTTCACATTATTCAAAAGATTATTAGCATCAAATAGTTTAACAATCAAATTTTTCTTTTCAAACTCAAGAGAAGCAATTTTCTTTAAGCCTAATTCAACATTCATAGCATCCTTTGCAGCAACTTTGCAAAGTTTATTGTAGGCATTTTGTAAATCTGCATCCTCAGAGAGTTCCCCATCAGAAGGGTTCTCTTCAGCAGACACACTTTCATTGACTACAGCAGTAGCAGTGAAAGCAATGAAGTTTCCATCCTCGTCACATCCAGGCTCATCATTAGAAACTTCATCATCACTAAGGGTTACAGCCATAGCCTTACCCTTAGATTTTAAATAAGTAGGACACTCATATTTCATGTGACCATTCCCTTGACATCCAAAACATTAAGGACCCATAGAATTATTTGAAGATTGACCTACTTTTTCTCTAGGTTTTTCAGTGTTGTTAACCTTAGTAGGATCATTCTTCCTAAAATTTCTAGGTTCAACAATGTTCTTATCTCTTGCCCTTCTGTTGTTGTTTCTAAGAAAATTCATAAAGTTCTTGGCAAGGTAAAATATCTCTGTAGCAGAGAGCTCATCATCAAATCCACCAACATCAACGTCATCAACTGACTTAAGAGCCATTGATTTGGATTTGCTAGTCTTAGGTAGGTCCAACTCATAAGATTAAAGAGATCCTACAAGTTCATCAATAGGGATGGAGTCCACATCCTTGCTCTCAGTGATGGTAGTCACTTTGGGTCTAAAATCTTCAGTCAAAGATCTAAGAATCTTCTTAACAATTTTAGGTTGATCATAGATTTCATCCAAGTTGTAAGCAGAATTGACAATATCATTTAGTTTAGCATAGAATTCATCAAAAGATTCATCATCGGACATCCTAATGCTTTCAAATTTAGAAGTTAATTGCTGTAACTTATTAATTTTAACAGCCTTTGTGCCTTCATGCACAGTTTGGAGGATATTCCAAGCAGTGTGAGCAACCTCAACATCAAAGATTCTCTTAAATTCCTCCATAAAAATAGCGTTAAAGATAGCATTCATAGCTTTGCTATTGAATGCGGCTGCTTTTTTTTGAGAAGTTTGCCACTCACTAACAGGAGTAGTGGGCTTCTCCCACCCGTATTCAACGGAGTTCCAGACTCTCTCATCAATTGATTTCAAGAATGTTTTCATCCTTACTTTCCAATAAGCATAATTATTCCCATCAAAGTGAGGAGGAATGACAAGAGAATGTCCGTGTTCCATGACAACAGGGGTTACGGATCAGCTCAGAGATCAAAAGATCAACAACAAGATAGCTACCCGCTCTGATACCACTTGTTTGTTTTTAGACCACTTAAAACACAATCGGATTAACCTAGTAATTAGCCAAGTAATTACTTAGTCCAAATTTCAGATCTAGGTTAACACAATTATATAATCATATGAAGTAAAGTAGCGGAAATAAAAATAACACAATGATATGATGACCCAGGAAACCACACGGTAAAAACCTGGGGAGGATTTAACCTAGCTATCCTCAAGGTAAACCTAAATCCACTATGAAAGAATCGAAGTTTTACAATAGGACTTAGACCACTAACATCCTATTGCTACCCACCAGTAGAAACTTACTGACACGACCACGTGCAAGCTCCGAGACCACAGACTCCTTTTTCTTGGATTCTCCAACAAGTACAAGCACACCCGTTTGTGTTTCTTTAAGCTCTTTAGTGCAGCAACTAAATGATCATCAAGTTCTTGAACGAATCTCCTCTTGATAATCCTAAACTTGTGTAAAGGAAAGCTCCTCACAGATCTCACAAGAGATTTACACAAACTGCAATATGAGCAACCTGTAAAACGTAGCTAAGGTTTGCCTTATATACTTGGCAAAAATATAAAAACCTAAACGTTTTAAATGAGCTAGGGCTGAGTTGGAAATCTACAAAAAATAACATTCTTCCCAAGATTCGATCGATCGAGCCTATTCTTCGATCGATCGAGCCAGGTCGAAAGTCACTAATACTTCTACAACCACTCGATTCCAACTTTACATTAACGCACACACTTTGAGTGAGTCTAAAATAAGACTAACACTTGTTTTGATCATGGTTTGCCAACATTACACATTAGAGTTCTAAATACAATAGTTCCTAAGTCTTTAGAACCTAACAGTTATAATAATAACAAAGAATTTAGAACTTCACAGTCCTCTTATCATTCACTAAGTTTTAGCTTTGGCGCTTTGAGAGTATATAGATACTTGAATTCATTAGGGCAGATTGCTCTATCTAATAGCATGTACACATAAATTGGGATAATCAGCTCATCCAAAAACCTGGCCTTGAATCTTATTCCCATATTATCAAAGTCTATATAGATCAATGTGTATCATCTTTTCACGAAGATATGAAAAGATCTAAAGTATTCTCAAGCATTCGATTGAGATTGGTGAAAAGTTTTGGCAACCTTTCAATTTTCTATAAATCAAACAAAATATGATGAGATTGGTCAAAGTTTTGCTTAAGGCAACTTGCATTTTCAAATTTTGAAACCAATCCAAATAAGAAAGATCTGAAGCATTCTCACAAAATAATAAAAGCAATACAAAAACAAATCAAGATTAATTGTTCAAAAAAATTTACCGAAGAGTTTGTATGCTTCTAAAAGAAATATATTTTCTTCTATAATCAATCAATGTTCCATAATTGTAAATTAATTAATAATAATAAATAAATAAATAAATAAAAACCCAAGTAGTACCTGAGTTACAAGAAAGGCCTCAACCTCCATCAGCATTGCAACAGCCAAGTCTTTACCACTCTCCATTTATAAGGGTTCTAGAATAAAACAAAAGATTACTCAGGAATTTTCTAAAACATGTTGTGTATATAAACTTAAGTTTTTCTATTGCCTTTTATTTAAGAAAATAATATAGTAGAATTAGAGGAAAAAAATATATTGTTAAAAATGGGATCTTCCACAATATTCACACTTACACATACTAATCATTATTTTTAAAAACCTGTAAAACAAATGAATGTACATGCCTTGAACCGGCTACAAAACCTGAAGATTTATATGTACAGGCGACATCAAATTTAAGTTGCTCTTGAAGAACTTTTGTCATATATATATATAGGTTTAGGTTAAAGTTACACCTGGTGTAACTCTAAAAGCAATGTTACATCACTCAATATTTTTTAATTAGATGAAAATTTTGAAAAATCTACTGTTAGATTATATTAACTTCTTATATTCTTCATGCTTGCAAAATTTCAAGGTGATCAAATATTAATAGCCATGTCATCAATCAATTTTTTTAAATTCAAGTTTTTGTTGTTTAAAATAATGCATAAAAGATGAGTTTATAAATCAAATGGTAAATAACATCCAATTGACATAATTGCTAAGAACATATAAAACATGTAATTCAATGGTGAGATTTTCAAAATATGAATTCTATAACAAGTTATTGGGTGGGGTAACATTACTTAGAGTTACACCATGTATAACTTGAACCCAACCCCCATATATATATATATATATATATATATATATATATATATATATATTTATATATGTTAGAGCACTCAAATGTTCTCTCTCTAAATCTCATTATTACATTAACTTAGAAATAATCTATATACCTAAAAATAAATCAATATCTAGGGCATAATACAATTTTATCTATTATTTCTGAACTCACTACGAGACTAGTCTCTTTAAAATGCCATTCACTTGACTTAGTTATTCAGGAAAAATAAGTATCATTTACAAGAGTATGAGATTTGAAAATACCAAATTGTCGGATGTAAAAAAGTGCACTTCTATAGTCAGTTCTTCAATCAAGAAAATACAAATATAATTTTTTGGCTATTAACCGAGCATTTTCATTTTTAAAAGTGAGAGCAAGCTAAGTTAGATGAATATGGTGCGACTAAAGTTCATAATTACATTAAAAGTAAACCTCTATAGATGGTGCAGCACAAGCTGTAGCATCAATATCATACCCAGCAATCCAATTATCTATTTGATCTGCTAGTCGTAGTGGGTCATTGAATTTGTGAATATTTGTAGATTCCTTACTAACATCTTAATAAATTTGAAATTTGATTGGATTGGATTGGTTATGATTTGAACCATTTGCATCCTTACTTTTTTCTAAATGTAAAATGTGACGAACCTTGTAATGGGGTATATTGCCACTATAACATTGTGTTTTAAAATGAATAAGTTTTTATTAAATCTTTTAATATTGGAAAAAACTTATCTCTTAATTGCTTAATTATATCTTATATATAATTACAACTAAGCTAATGAATATTTATATTTGCTAAATTATATATTATAATCTGATTACAACCTCTTCAGTTTAGATGAACTAAAAACAGTCAAAGCATGAAAAATATACAAATTTAAAGTATATACAATTAAAAAATTAGATAGCAAGCAATCAACACTAATCCAATAAGATATAGTGATGGAAAGTTTGGTTCAAGCATTTCTTCAAACACTTTTAGGGGAGTTGAGAAACCAAAGCAAAAAAAATATGCTTCTCAGGATTGAGAAACCAACTAATATAATAAAAAATAAATTTGTATTAGCAAAAGGAAAAGAAGTTATGCAAACAGTATGCAAAATTACTCAATATACTTTTTCATGTTATTGTCTTAAGCATTACATATATATATATATATATATATATATATATATATATATATAAATAAAATAAAATAAAAAATTTGTTATTGTCTTAAACATTAACAAAGCAAATTTTTTCTTAACTCGTCCTATGCTTTCTTCTTCTAGTGGCAAATCTAAGTCATGGATGTTTAATGGGATAGAACAATATACTATCACTTTAAAAAGGTTTAGATAAAGTAACATACCCCAAGAGAATGAACTTCTGATGAAATCGCTAATTTAAGAACTTCTACTTCTAAGAACCTTTTTGTAAGGACGCGTTTTGATCCTTGGCACAAGGTATGATTGGATCCAAGCCCAATAGGCCCAATACAATGAATTTGTAGAGAGTGGATTGGAAAACTAGGCTCTAATGAATGGGATAACAGTTAGAATGGATTTTAAAAAATAATCAAACAAAAATGGACTAGAGTTATCTAAGTAAATTTGTCCTCGGCACAATCCGAGGAGATATGTTCTAGTATATATTGATTAAAAATGGTTACAGATCTAATTCAAGTTGATAGAGTGCTTTCTCTTCCCAATTTTCAATCTCTTCTCTTAGGGTCCTCTCTCTAATTTATATCATCTTCTCTTCTCATCCTTCCCCTACACGTAGACAATAGATTGCTTTGGTTGATCCCTGTCCTATCCATCCCCTCCTTAAGTCTTTGGGAGTAGTTGTAAGGCTGAAAAACACTATTCAGAGATCACTTCCTCATTAATGCGGCCAGGGAGTTAGCTGCAAAGCATTCAATGCGGTGGTAGCAACTTTCCCTTAAATATTTCTAAGCTCCCATCCCTCTTGTACGTTCATGATGAACATCCCTATCACCGAAACTCCCTGGAAGGTCACCTTGAACATTATGATATACATTTGACCTGTGCTTGGCTTATCCAAGGAGATATTCCTCCTCGGCCTAATTTCCCATTTGTAACCTACTCATGGGACTTTGAACTTAACCCACTGATGCATATTGGTTAAGGAAGAATAAAATATTTTAATATTTTATATTGTTTTCTTTTTTCTAGTTGAATTAGGATTTTAATTGTTTTTCTTTTCCTAGTTAAATTATTTTTCCTTTCTCAAGTAGAAGTAGGTTTATTATTTCTTTTCCTAAAAGGAGTAGGAGAAATTCTATTCCTATAAATACTCTTTATAAAGGGGTTGATTATGGATGTTATGCATTGATTAATAAAAGTTTGTTAGAGATGTTTTCTCTATTATTTTGCCTACTAGCCTAGTGTTCTTGTAGAACTTAGGTTTCATGGAAGAGTTGTAGTAAATGTGTGTTACAGATTCTGCTTCTACACGCCTACGCTGCATCACCCACCCACTACTATTTATTCGTCCTCGGATCACCCCACGCTCTTGGACAAGGCCCACAGCCCAATATATAATTTGGGCCTTTATCCCTACACTCTCCAATAGAAACTTGTGCTCAATAGCAAAGGCCTCACTAAAACACCAACCATACTTTAAGGGTCTAGTTTTGTTTTTGGTAATCCCAAAAATTTTACAAATTTATGAAATGTTCGTTGGAATAAAAAATTTCAGGTTTTTTAGGGTTTGGAGAAAGCAAAGTGAACAAGACCAAAAGAAATAGAGCTAGTAAAGAGTGGTTTTTTTTTTCTACAAAGATTTCATGTCACGTAGTATTCAGTTAAAAATTAAAATAAACTGCAAAATTGTGGAGGGTGTAAAGTTGAGATGGCCCATTCTTAAGAGGTCCAAAAAAAAAAAAAACTTTGGGTAATTGGTGTTATTTCCCTTACAAATTAGTTTAGCGAAAAACTTTTCAAACTTACACTAAGTTTTTTTGGGTAATTGGTGTCCCTCTATGATATATTAACTACTCAGTTAAAGACTCTCCATGGAGTTATCTCCCTTACAAGTGGCATCAGAACCCATGGTAGTATGGGGTAAGATGACAAGGTTATCAAGGTCCCTTTCGCTACTAGAGGGGGGACAAGGTGTAAGTACTTGGAGTTCTTTTAAAGTTCACACAAATGATCTTAGAAAAAAGACCCAACAATGAAATATTGCTAATAAAGCTAGATAATGGTAGGATGCAAGATTCCCATGGACATGGACGTGCAGGGTTGACACATGTTTCCATGGATGGTGTACGAGAAGCTCATGGATGACACGTTGATAAAAATAATAAATAAATAAATAAAATAAAAAAAGATACTCATAAGGTAAGGGGGAGCGAATAAGACTTGTTCATGGCCCACAAAAATGTTCTGAAACCCACACAAAGGCAAATACTCACACATGAGAGTGAGATTGTTGGGTATAAGTCCAATATTGAAGAATGAAGAGAAAAATGAGTTGTTAATTTAATATAGTTGATCTCATATCTATTGGACTTAAGCCATTTGAATTGAGTGGTGTTTCTATATGTTATATTAACTAATGTGTAACCTCATGTACATGCACAGGTACATTTAAAATCAATCACAATTATATATATATATATATATATATATATATATAATCTAATTAGATTTAGACTCTTCGGTTTTTGCACCCAATAATTCACTTGCCACAAAAATTAAAAAATTAGATGGGACACACGGCACAAAATTGAACTTCAAATAAAATTCAATTCATAATCTAATTGAATTTAGATTCTTTGATTTTTACACCTAATAATTCACTTGACACACAAATTTAAAAATTATATATGAGACATGTGGCTCAAAATTAGACTCCAATTTAGAATTTAATTGGATTTTCTCTCAGTTTTTGCTATATATATATATATATATATATGTATGTATGTATGTATGTATGTATGTATGTATTATTTAGAATCTAATTAAATTTAGACTCTTCAATTTTTGCACCCAATAATTCACTTGCCATAAAAATTAAAAAAACTAGATGAGACACATGGCACAAAATTGAATTTCAATTGAAATTCAATTTAGAGTCTTTGATTTTTGCACTTAATAATTCACTTAACACAAAAATTAAAAAATTAGATGAGACACATGATGCAAAATTAAACATGATTTATAATCTAATTGGATTTAGACTCTTCAATTTTTGCATCCAATAATTTACTTGTCACAAAAATTAAAAAATTAGATGGGACACATAACACATAATTGAACTTCAATTAAAATTCAATTTAGAATCTAATGAAATTTAGACTCTTCGATTTTTACACCTAATAATTCACTT
This sequence comes from Quercus wislizeni, assembly GCA_023055345.1. Lineage (NCBI taxonomy): Eukaryota > Viridiplantae > Streptophyta > Magnoliopsida > Fagales > Fagaceae > Quercus > Quercus wislizeni. The sequence goes on from JALGQJ010000003.1 coordinate 21,192,598, forward strand.
GACCCACAAATTTATAAATTTGATGAGAAATGTGGTGCAAAATTACACTCCAATTTAGAATTTAATTGAATTTTCTTTCAACTTTGACTATATATATATATATATAGGGTCGTGCTAAGTGCTAACGAGTACCCTTAAGACACTGGTTTAGAATCCAGTTAAAGAAAGTTTTTATGAGAAAGAAAAAAAAAAAGCAATTAATGTTTTAACAACTTTTTTCATTTTCCATAAAAGTGATGTCAAAATTTTCTTTAATTAGATTCCTAACCAGTGCCCTAAGGGCACTCGTTAGCATTTTCCATATATATATATATATATATATATAGACTAGTCCATTGGAGTTTTCCAAAGTTGTTATCTCTAACTCATTTTCATCATACCTTTTTTTCTACCCAACCAAAGTATTAGTCTAGGTTGAAGTATAAATTATTGGGTCTACTGGCTGCATATATAGACTACTCAATTGGAGTTTTCAAAAGTTGTTATGTCTTACTCATTTTCATCATACCTTTTTTTCTACCCAACCAAAGTATTAGTCTAGCTTTTACTTTGAAGTATAAATTATTTGGTCTACTAGTTGCATATATAGACTAGTCAATTGGAGTTTTCCAAAGTTATCTCTAACTCATTTTCATCATACCTTTTTCTCTACCCAACCAAAGTATTAGTCTAGGTTGAAGTATAAATTATTGGGTCTACTGGCTGCTAGGAGACATTTTATGGTGAAATTTATTTCCAAAATGGTTGGGGGTTTTAGTTAGAAATACTTTCCTAGAGACGTGTTATCTTAGAGTTGGAATTGTAAACATTTTGACAAAACTGAGAAGCCGGTGAGTACTTTTCATGTCTCACGCAACGTCATGTAACAAATTTTCTGCCCCGAAAGTTGTGTCATGGTTTGGATTTTCCAAACTCAAAAGAGTTTATAATCCCCAAATACTCTTGCCCATTCCCAACAGTCCCAATGTATCCATTAACATTAACCATTCTCTTACTACTCCTTGGATCTGTATGGACATTTATACACATCCTATTACGCCCAAAAAATGAGCGTAAACTCCCACCAGGTCCTTGGGCCTTACCAATTATCGGTAACCTTCACATGCTAGGTGACCTCCCACACCGTGCCCTCCAAAGCTTAGCAAAAACATACGGACCTATCATGTCATTGAGGCTTGGTCATGTCCCAACTATTGTGGTCTCATCACCACAAGCCGCTGAGCTATTTTTAAAGACCCATGATACCATTTTTGCTAGCAGACCTAAACTCCAATTCGCTAAGTACATAGCTTATGGTAACACGGGTTTGGCTTTCACCAAGTATGGTCCAGATTGGCGCAACGTTAGGAAAATATGTACGTTGCAACTTCTTACTGCTTCAAAAATTGAGTCATTTGCACCCATGAGGAAGAAGGAGGTAGGATCATTGGTGCAGTCACTCAAAAACGCTGCGGCGGCGCATGAGGTTGTGGACCTTAGTAGAAAAGTTTGTGAACTTATCGAGGAAACCTCATGTAGAATGATATTTGGGCGAAGTAGAGATGACAGATTCGACTTGAAGGCGATTATTGAGGAGACCTTTCGCTTGGCGGGGGCTTTCAATCTAGCAGATTATGTTCCTTACCTTGGGGCACTAGATCTACAGGTTTGTATTTGTTTCTATTTACTGAACTTTGTCCTCCATTTGGAAATCCCAGCCATTGATTTATTGCTCGTAGTATCTAAAAAGGAAAAATCAGTACTTCTGACTTTTCTTTTAGGCTTTACATTTCAAGTCAATTTCTGCGGCCACCTTAAAAATTCAGAATTTTCTCTGTAAGTAGTGTTGCCGGTCCAAAAGTGTCACACTTAGCGGTTCATATTTCAAACTTCAAAGAAAAAGCCAAATCTCAAACTGGAAAGCTCATGAAAATCATAAAAAATAAGCACTGAATTAATTTTTTACTAGTCTTTAATCTTTACGATTTTTTTTATTGGCTAGCTCTTAATTGTTGCCCACTTAGCCAAATTCTATTTGGGTTAATTATAAAGAACGATTTTCATTTAAAAACTCATACAAATTAGATTCATCAAACCTTGTGGAAATCTGAAAACAACAGATGGAGACTAGGGAATGGCTGGGTGACTTACCTTCAGACATTGCCCAGTTAGTTGTTTTTGATGTTCCTTGATTATTTTCTTTTCAGTTTCAATAAAGCTCCAGTCGGCTTGGCTGGTTTCTCAAAAAAAAAAAAAAAAAAAAAGAAAACAACAGATGGATAATTTAACACATATTTCATTAATGTGTTTTAACTTTATAATTTAATTTTAAATTAATAAATAATGCTACTATTTTGAATCAAACTTTGTATCTCCTCCTTTAAATAGAAACTATTATTAAGATTTAATGGATATAATATAACAAATAATAATAAAATAGAATTCACAACAGTATTCCAAAAATAAACTAAACACTTTTTTTCTTTTTTTTTTTAAATCAAACATTCAATTGAGGTGGTTACAACTAGTATGAGGTGCTAATATAGCTCCATCCACAAATAATTACCACATCAATTAATTTGTTAGATTTATTTTTAGTGAAATTGTTGAAACACTAACAAAACTCTCACTTTCAAACAAAAATATTTTCCTCAATTATTTACGTTTTGAGAAATGTTATTATTGACTTGGTGATTTTCTATCATTCAAATGCCCTCAGGGATTGACACGGCGAATGAAGAAGGTTAGCAGGGCTCTAGATACAGTCTTAGAGAATATCATCAAGGAGCATGAAAACATTCCAAGTGGTCAACAAGATCGTCAAATGGACTTTATAGACACGTTACTTTCTTTAATGAACCAACCCATGAATCCCCATGATGAGCATGCATACATATTGGATCGAACAAAAATAAAGGCCATCATAGTAGACATGATTTCAGGTGCATATGACACTTCAGCTGCTACAATTGAGTGGACCTTTTCTGAACTCTTGAGGCATCCACGGGTGGTAAAACAAGTACAAGCAGAGCTGGAAGGTGTAGTAGGGATGAATAGGATGGTGGAGGAGACAGATTTGGAAAATTTAACATACTTGGATATGGTAGTGAAGGAAAGCTTAAGACTACATCCTATTGGACCATTACTAGTCCCACATGAATCCATGGAGGGCATTGAATTAAATGGATATTATGTCCCCAAGAAATCACGAATAATAATAAATTTTTGGGCTATTGGACGGGATCCTTATGTGTGGTCTAATAATGTGGAAGAATTTTATCCTGAAAGATTCATAAATAGTAATATAGATCTCAAGGGACATGACTTCCAACTTATCCCATTTGGGTCTGGTCGAAGAGGGTGCCCTGGAATACATCTAGGTCTTACAACTATCAAATATGTTCTAGCTCAATTATTGCATTGCTTTCACTGGGCCCTTCCTAGTGGCATGTTGCCTAATGACTTGGACATGACTGAGAAGTTTGGGCTATCAATGCGGAGAGCCAAGCACTTGTATGCTATGCCAACTTATCGCCTACTCAATTAAGCATGTAATCCAATAGCAATATAATAATCTTCAAAAAAAAAATTTACTTATTAGAAGAAGTGTGCGCCTAGCATTCAAGGGAATTTTGTTGTTTTAGACTCTCCTATTTTGGAAGATCTATGTATTAACTTAGATTCTAATGCTTCTGGTTTATATACGTTAAGACTTTCAGCCAGTACTTCGCCTTTTTTATGGCAAGTTAATTTTAATGCAGTTCATCCCTTTTAACCAAAAAAAGTTTATGCTCGACCACTAAATGTAAGGCCAAGATTTTTATTCTCATTATTGGAGTCTTCGTCCAATTATTTTCCAGGCCAAAAGAAAAGGTTCCATACTTCCCTAGAGATAGTTGAAAACATTGGAACATCAAATCAACTCAAGTTACCTTGAATAATATAGTATAATAATATATTATACTAACTTGTTGTTTTGGATTCAAATCTATTTGCGCTCTTATAAATAGAATGTCACAAACTGGGGACTTCTGCTCAATATATATATATATATATATGTGTGTGTGTGTGTGTAAATTCCTAAAATAATTTGTAACATGTGCCTTTCTGAACATGGTGGCTTCAAAACGATTTCGAAGTTGAAATCAAGTCTTCAGTGCTGATCCTGAAATTATGTCTTCAAGACACATTTGCAATTACATTGCAAGACATGATTTCAACAATAGTATGGAAATCATATCTTAAAAATTTATAATAATAAAAAATTTAAAAAAAAAAAAAAAAAACACTCATTACACTCCCACCTAGGGGTGTCCATGCATGCTACAGTTCGATGTGGTTTTGGGTTTGTAACATGATTTGGCCAAAACTATAACCGCACCATATCTTAATTTTGCAGTCATAAGTGTAGTTCAATAACAAGGTGCGGTTTGAGCGGTTTTGGACTAGTATATTTTTCAAAATTTTGAGTTTTTTTCTACCCAGCTTAAAACTGATTTTTTTCTCTTGTTTTGGGCCAAATTTTAAACTGTTGAATTAATTTTTGTTTATTTTGGACTGGCTTTTCCTAATCATCACATGCAAACATTGATAATTATGCATTTACACCAGTAGACATTTGATACAATCCATACACTCAACTGATTGGACCACGAAACCAGGGTTGGTAGTAAAACAAAATATCTCCCCCTTTGGCTATTCCGTGACAAAACCCTAAAACAAACTCTAGACTTAATATGTGAGTTGGAAATAGTTGAACAAAACTCACTCACACCTAACTCTAGAATCTGATAAGCTCTTGAATCATATGAACAAGTAACTCCTGAAACACAACAACACAATTTGATCATTGTATGCAGAAAACTTGTAAGGCATATGAGGCAAGCACAATGCGATCAAGTAAAAAACAGGAATGAGAAATAAACCATGGCTTGACCAAATAGACAATCACTATAAAATAGTGACCACAATGCTCATTCACACTCGGAATGAACATCCGGACATATAAGTTAATAAGCTCAATGCAAATCACTTGCATGCCCAACACTCAACCAATGCACTATACATAAAGTATATGCATCTAGGAACAAAATCCTACAAGTGCACAAGAGAGAAAATACTTGAAGAAAATGCATAACATTTAGCTAGAAGCATTGGCAACAGAACATAAAAGCTGCATAGCATGGTACAAACCACAAAAGCCTACAAATTACCACAAAAGCCTAAAAATTCTCATGGAAACAAACCCTAAAAGCTTACAAAAGTAACATGGGCACAAACACACCAAACACAGTATAATGAAAAACATCTCAGATATATAAATATAAACCAAAGTATCATAGCCAAACAAAACCATGAGATTTAAACCAGAATTTTAACTACAGAGTATTAAGCCCATAAAACATAAAACCATAAAGTAAAATAGAAAAACATAAACTGAAAACACTTATGACAAGCTCCCCCTTAAAATGGCACTCCCCCTCAAGAGTTTTCCCACAAAGGTTCTCCCCCTTTTTAACCGAAATGGCCAAAGGGTCACTGCTGCGTGCTGAAGCTGTCAAACTTGGCTGAAAGTAAGTCGAGCTGATCTTTAACTGTTGCCATCCTGTCAGTATGCTCATTCTGGACCTCTCTAAATCCATCAATCCTCTCCAGGATGATCTGAAATGCATCTGGAGGTACCTCTGATGAGGTTGAAGTTCTGCTCCTCTTGCCTCGGCTTCTGAATGATAAAGCTTGTCCTACAGCCGTTGTCTCAGTCTCCATTTGGTCACCATCACCTTGGTCACCTTCCTCTTCATCACTTGGAAGACAGACTTGTATCTTGATGATGGTTAGCTTGTTGATGGCTGAAGGTGTACACATGGGGCTGATATCTTGTTGATGGCTGAAGGTGTACACATGGGGCTGATATCTTGAGGGATGACAACACCTTTTGCTCTGAAAAGTCTCATAAGAAGACTAAGAAAGATCAGCTTGGGCCTAAAGGTGGCTCTAGTCTCATCCACAATAGTGCCAAAGATGTGAGAGCTGATGTCAATGAAGGTTTTCTCCTTAAGTTCCATGAGGAAGATAACTCTGGCATTGTTAATTGTAGTTAGCTTCCTCACTGGATACAAGTTGAACATTATGATGGTGGTTAGGCACCTCATGTCAACTGGAAATGTTGTAGTGTTGAGGCATCTCCCCTCTCTTTGTCCTCCAATGCGAGTTTGGACATTTTCTATAGATAACATCCTATCCTTGTAGTTGGTGAAGTCATGGTCCTTTAAACCTTCAAGCCCTAGCACCTCATCTATATCATGGGCATCTATAGTGAATTCCTTTCTTCTGACCCAACATCTCAACTCATCCTCCCTTCTCACAGCATTTGCATAGAATTCCCTTATTAAAGGCTCACAAACTGCAGGTAGGTCACTTAATAATTTATCCCATCCTCTGCCTTCAAAACATCCTGGAATGAAGGTGTCCTTCAAATCCCCTAAGTCTACAAACCTTTCCTGAATAATAGTTCCTTTCATGAAAGAATCTCTATATCTCTCAAAGTGATGAACAGACCTAAATAGGTTATGGTCCATTTTCATCCTTTTGTCAGATTTCTTAGCAGGAGTTTTCTTCTTTGTAGGAGATGGGTTCATCTGTAATCAAGCAGAAAAGGGCCACAACAACAAAGCACAATAGATGAACACTCAAAACATTAGTAACATGTTAGTGTCATAGAGAAAGACGGAGTATCAAGACAACATTTAGACCATATTCAACTTAGAATCAGACATTGAAGGAGATTGCTCAAAAAAGAAAAGCATAGAACAACCTATCAACAATTCTTCTGAATAACACACTTTAACAGAGAGCACAACAACTCAAACAAGAACATTCTAAGGTACATACCCAAGCATAGATTTCAACATGTAACAATCAGCAGTATTGAGGCAAAGTATACCACATTCATTCAAAAGAAAACATATGCCAATGAGACATATCTTAATGAGTGTGAGATGCTCAAACCTAAACAGAGTAGACAATAGCAACACACATGTAATGGCAACACAAAATCAAAGCATTAAAAGTCAGTCAGAAGAATCATTCTAAAACAACCATACTCACACTCAGAGTAAATCACAGAGAACCCAAACACATATCATATGGGTATGAAATTTACCAACCAACACAGATGAGACAAAATACTCAAACATATTAAGCATATTAAGCATCTTATAGCCAAAATCAATAGAACCCATACTCCCAAAGCCAACAAAAGGAACAAACCCATGTTCGAAACCCATAAAACTCAAAACTCCAACAACATCTCACAAAATCAAGAAAACAAGACTAAAAACATGAAATATAAATTGAGGATAGAAAAACCCATACCTTTTTCTTGGAGATTAGAAGTTGAAAAGATGCAAAAATAGAGGTTCTTTGAGAGTGAAACGGTGAGTTTTAGAGAGGTTTGAAATGGGGAAGACAATGAACAATTAGAAATGTTCGAGGGAAAAATTGAAAACATTTAAAAACTGACTTATATGTGCAAAACACGCGATTTTCGCGACTTAGTCAAGTCGCAAGAAAGTCGCCAAGGCCAGTCACCAAATCACTCAAGACAAAAATTTTGAAAAGATTTTCTACGTGTTTTTCACAACTGGAAGTTCTACCCGCGAGAGAGTCGCGAAAATCTCTGAGCCCTCTCGCGACTAGACCTTCCACCCGCAAACAAGTCACCAATTTGAGTCGCGAGAAACATTAAAAACCCAGATTTTGAAAAATATTCTAAGTATTTTTTGCAACTGGGGCATTGACCCGCCAGTGATCCGCGAAAAATCTCTGTGTGGACTTGTGACTGGGACATGCGACTAAACCAACCCGCAACTGAGTCGCCAAAACAGGGCAACACTGTTTTTGAAACTTTTGATATTTTTGCAAAAACAAAAGACTTTCCAAAAATAGCTAAAACACTCAAAAATCTTTTTATGTTTGATCAACAATGATTGAGCATGTGAAAACACATTTAATCAAGTACAATCACACAAATGAATATGGCATTCATTGGACATAAACATGTGTGTTGTGTGTGAATATCAAGAAATGAGATAGTCCTTAGTCTAATGTGAAGCTTCAATAATCAATTCAATCAAGGCATACACAACTAGCACTATATATTGTGACCCATCTCAATTATAGAAATATGCATATATGACCTCCCACAAAAACTTGAGAATCTTTGAAGCTTTTCATTTGGCTCCATATTCAACATATTATTTGATCTTTTTGAATCAATACATCTCATTGTGAGATCGATACCTGAAATTTTTTATATTTCACTTTAATGAGTTAGCCTTTGGTTTTTTGGGCAACATACAATTTTAATTTTGGTCGCTTTCCCTTTTTCCTAGTCAAATACTAGTATATGCGACAAACTTTTACAGCTTAATATCTCTTTTCATTTGGAGATTTACATTTGGTGAGCTCTTTAAGCAAAAATAAAAGAGTGGGAAGATATATAGACACAAGTCTTTGCATGTCTTAAGATCAACAAAATCATTCACTAGTCATTCATGACAAGGTTAAAGATCTATTTACAACAGTCACATAGATTTCAAAAATTCTCCCACAATGATATGAGTGTATAGGAAACAAGCTATGCTCATAGATACACAAAGCCATTTGCACAAAGGTACAAGGTAAAACATATTTTGAGACAAAACTCAACAATGTCGATCAAAACTTTTTGGATTTTCTACTTTTTATGAGTTTTTGGATTTTTGACACACAAGAAGGAAAATATTGATCTAAAACAACCGTGTAAAAATATTTGATGCAAAACCAAACAAACAGCTAGTTTACAACTCAAACAACCAACAAGCACACTATCAAACATAGGAAGTATTAATGCATGGATATGTTGTAATGCTTATGCATGAGTACCCTTCTTCACCCACACGTCACGTGCGTTTGGGGTGATATCCCTGTGGGATTGGGTATGAAAGTTAGGACATTCAAACCTTCTAGAGAAGCTTTCCAAGCAATTGGTGAATGCACCAATCATCTTCATCACGTTCATCATTCCGGGATCACTATTTCGATATCTTGATGACTCAACAGCCCAAGTCCTTTTGTCCTTTCTTGGTCCTCTTGACCTTTGATCACTTGCATTTCTCAATGCTCTTAGCTTATGACAATTGGGTCGGGTGTGCCCTTGAAGTCCGCAGTGATGACATAGATGGTTCATTCTAGGACCTCTTTGCAATCACGGAAGAGATTTTGCTCTGGCTTCAAACCTGACCACAGATTGATTACAGGGCTTGTTCACTACCTGTTGGTCAGCTACATTCATCCTCTTCTCAACATTTTCCTTTTCAACAGTAGAGGCAGCTACCATTAGCTCTTTGGCCTTCACAAACTTCACTTCTTTGGGGATGTTCATAGCTAAACTACTTTCTCCAGTGTATCCTAATCCGATTTTGTCAGAGAAGGTCCTCTGAGAGGAAAGGACATCATCAAGCTTCTTTGTGGAGACTCGCTCTACCTTGGCATTTGCTTGAACCACCTTAAGCTCAAGGAACTTTACCTTGGTGTAAGCTTCAATTAGTTCGCCATTTAGCGTCTCTATCTCACACATGGCCTCCTTATATCTCACTAGGAGACTTCTATAGTCCTCCTCAGATTTCTTCATCTTTTTCACAACTGCCTTGGCCACCCTTGCATGTTCCCCTAACTTCTCAAGTAGAGAATTGTAGTTTTCTCTAAGACCGGTTGTATCTTCATCTTCATCAACATCTGATTCTTCTACAATTCCCATGAATTCCTCATCACTATGCTCCCCAAGCTCTTCTACAAGCAAATTCAAGTCCTCCGAGGACTCACCATGAGCAACAATCATGAATGCTAAGAAATTCTCTTCTTCATCACAGCTATCCTTAGAATCAAAGGTGGAGGAATCTGAGTCACTAAGAGTGGTGGCATACACCTTGCCCTTCGATCTCAAGTAATTAGGACATTCCCTTTTGAAATGGCCATGTCCATTGCATTCAAAACAAGTGACACCTTAAGTAGATTGAGACTCCTTCCCTTCTTTCTTTTCGAAGTCCTTCTTCTCCTTTCTAGAACTCATGGATTTCCCTTTATCACCAAATTTCTCACTATTCTTGAACTTTAGAAATTTGTGGAAATTCTTTGGAAGGTAGGCAACATCCTTTTCGACTACATCCTCGTCCGATGAACCATGAGTTTCTACCTTTTCATTTATCATCTTAAGAGCAAGTGATTTGCTCTTTCTTTGATTTGGTAATGAAAGCTCATACGTTTGGAGAGAACCAATCAGCTCTTGGACTTTGATTTCGTCAAGGTCTTTACTCTCCTCAATTGTAGTCACCTTTGCACAGAAGCTCTCCAGCAATGAACAGAGAATTTTTCTTACAACTTTTGAGTCCTCTATTTTCTCTCCCAAGTTAAACTTGCTAATGACCACTTCATTTAACTTACTATAGAAAGAGTCAAAGGACTCATCCTCGCTCATCCTGAGCTCCTAAAACTGAGTAGTCAGCATCTGTAGCTTTGTGTCCTTAACTTTCTTTGTACCCTCATACGTGATCTCCAAAATCTGCCATGCTTCCTTGGTAACAGTGATATGAGAAATCCGATGGAACTCATCTGAGGACACACTACAAAAAATTGCGTTAAGTGCTTCGCTATAAGCATTTGATGCTGCAAGGGCGGCCTTATCCCAAGTGGATTTGGCTGCCTCAGGCTTTGTCCAACCAATTTCAACAGCATCCCACACAGCCTCATCAATAGAACACAAAAATGCTCTCATCCTCACCTTCCAAAAGGCATAGTTGCTGCCATCAAAATATTGTGGAGCATTTAAATATTGAGACCGGTCCATCTCAATTTGGGGTCAAGGATCACATTAAGGTAATGAAACCAATATAAGTGAACCCGCTCTGATACCAATTGAAAGTTCAATATGTGTACAAAACACCCTTGAACGATTTGACCCCAATTTACAAATTACCAATTCAAGCTTAATGTCAAACAATTAATGTGTGGAATATGAATATAAGCTTAAAACAGAATTGATAAACAATCTAAACCAATAAAAATCACATCCACAGTAGAAATTACATGGAAAAGATTAAGGGAAGAGAGATGCAAACACAAGGACAACACTCGATGTGTTATCGAAGAGGAAACCGAAGCCCTCGGCGTAAAACCTCTCCGCCGCCCTCCAAACGGTAAACAATCCACTAAAGAATGTAGTTGGGATACATGAACAGCAGAAGACCCTCCAAGCTTAATCTACCCAATGTACCTAAGCCCTCCAAGCTCCTACTCCAATGAGGTTATGCCGAACCTATTTCTTCTTTAGCTTGCCGGATTCCGCTACTTGACCATAGCATCTACCAATATGAAATTGGTCCCTTCTTAACTGCTTCCCAAGGCACCAAACAGTCTTCTCATAGATATAGGTATGGTGAGTAAAGGTTTTGGTAAGGTGCCTCTCAAGGATTTAATAATGGAGAGGAAGAGAGTAGAAGAATTCGAAGAGTCTCTTTTTGAAGATTATGGATGAGTCAATTTTTTTTTTCTCTAGGGTTTCTCTCTCAAAATTCTCTCTGGAAGCTCTCTCAAAATCGTGGGTATAAGGGTATATATATAGTAGGGTGAGAAGGAATATGAATAGTCAGTTTTTCCCAAACAGGGTGTTCTGGCGGCTTGACCTCGCGACTGGGTTAAGTCTCGAGTTCAAGCCGCGAGAAAACAGCCTGGCCGGCCTGGGACTTTTTTCCTGTAGTGCAACAGCTGGTGTGACTCTTCAGCTTCTGGCATGCTTGGCATGTGTGCAACTTTCTGGCGGCTTGCAAGCCGCGAGCCACCCGCGAGTCCCTATTTCTTTGCACAATCTTGAGCAATTCTTCACTCTCTCACACACTACCTTTACATGATTTCCACCTAAATACAGGGTTACTAATAGCTAAAATACAAGCAAATTTGGCACGGAATAAAGCCAACAAGATGGTTGATAAAATTCAACTTTACACAAAATCTTAAGGAAAATACAGCAGGTAGATGGAATTGAGGAGAGTTGTTTCGTGGTTGGGAAAACAAAATCTTAGGAAAGAGACAGCAGGTAGATAATGATTTATGAGGAAAGTTTGCGTACAAACAGTGGTGAAGCCAGGATTTTAGTTGGGGGGGAATTACAATTGTATTCAAAGGATATTAAGTATTTTATCCCTAATAATTATGTGTTACTTATGAGGACCACTAATTGAATTTCCATGAAAAAAAAGTATGAGCAAGATTTTCACAATACTTTCACAACAAATCATAAGTGATAAGTTGTTATTGATTCAAATTTCAACCCACCACTGAAATTAATTTTTTGCTCACCAATAACAATCAGTAACAACTTGTTACTTAAGATTTGTTGTAAAGTGTTGTTAAAATATTGTAGACATAAAATTTCTTAAAGCTAAAACAATTATAAATTCTACTGTAAAAAGCCTACAAACTAATGTGACAAAAATGTATGACGCTTAAACAATATAATAAATAAATGTTTAAATGAATTTTTTTATGATTGATAATACATCAATTTGTAAAATTTGTAGTATTCATAACATTACTCCACAAGAAAAGTATTGTGAATAGTAAACTAAAATTAGTGATTGAGAAAAAAAAGGAACAATGAAATGGGTGAAGACGTACATGGTGAGATAAAACTAATAAGAATAGTATATTTGGTGAAAAAGTGATATTATTTGGTATGTGTGAGAAGATTTTTTTTTTTTTTTCCTACTTTCTTGGTGTTAAAGGTCTGTACATGTATTAAAGTGGGAGTTTTTTTTTTTTTTTTTTTTTTTTTGCCTGGGTAAAGTACCTAAGAATAGTTCATAATATACCTACTTCAAGGATTTTTTTCAAAGAGCTAGGGGGGCAACCGTCCCCCCTGGATGCCCCTGGCTTCGAGGGAATTTGGGAACTAGCATAACAAGGGGGTTCTATATAGTATGTTAACCCACGTTTCAAAAGATTAAGCAAAATAGCATCTTGAGTTTTAGAAACTCGAGATTCATATAAAACTCAAGTTTTAGAAACTCACTTTGCACTTGCTTTGCACTTGCTGACTTGGACAGATTGCGCCACATAAATCTCGAGTCTTAAAGACTTGATTTCAACAAAGCAAAAAACGAGTCTTTAAGACTCAATTTGCTTCAAGAAAAATAACGCATAGATCTCGAGTCTTATAGACTCAAGTTTTGCTGGGCAAAAATTTTATAAACATAACGCATCAATCACTAACTCAGACCTCACTCTCTCACCTTTAACACTCAGCCTCACACTCTCACTGCCTCACTCACCCATAACTCTCACACTTCTCACACCACATTGCCTCTCTCATTGCTCCTCCCTCTCAACAAATTCATATCTCAGGTAAGGGTTTTTTGATTTGATTGTCATTGTATTTAGGTATTATTTGCTATTGGGTGTGAGTTAAAGAGTTTGACTATTTATTTTGTAGATAGTTAACATAACTTAGTTAAGATACCACTATTGTGAATTATAGAACTTTGTTTTGTTAGTGTTAATTTTTTTAGTATTTATTTGCATGGTTTTTGTTATCAAAATTTTGTTCATCATTTCTAGGCTCTTATTTTTATCATGATCTTACAAGGTTTTTGACTTTATTCATCATTGTTTTTTGTACCAATGGGTAGTGAATGAATTGTAATGAACAGGTATGAAATGGGTATGTAATCAGGCCCTTTGAATGGGTATGTAATGAAATGAGTGACTTACTCCTTTTGAATGAATTGTAATGAAATGGGTATGTAAATGTTATGGGTATGTAATTAGATAAAATGTTGTATACTTTTACAAGGATTTTTGCTTCTTTTTTTTTTTTTTTTTTTTGTATTGGGTATGAAATGGGTACTCTTAGCATGACGGAAAAAGGATTTGGGTATGAAATATGTAACGAATGTGTAATGAAATTCATACCCTTTGAATGAATTGGAATTTGTACTTTGTATAGTTTGACTAGATAAAATGTTTTTTAACTAACATAGTAACTTGACTCTAACTGGTTCACAATGACTGTAATTGATATAATCTTATACCATGGTGGTCCGCTTAAGAATGTCAATGCAAATAAGGAATTTCCATTTGAAAGGCCAGGTATAAAGTGTTGTTATACCCAAATTGATTGTAGGTTGAAGACCCTTGATGAATTGAAGATGATAGTTATGGAAGAATTGTGTGCGAATCCTGCTATACACAACATACAAATTACTTATCGTATGCCACATGAAGTCTTGAAGCACTGGATTAATTACAAGTATATGGCGATAGAAGCAGACAAACATGTAAAGATCATGTTTGACAAAGTTGGAGAGAATACCCGAAGTAAATGGTATTGAGTTGTACATACAGTTGGAGCCACGTGTAGAAGTCGGTATAGAGGAAATCCAACAAACAACCACAAGTTTACAGGTTACAGTTCTAGATGCTCAATATGAGTATTCTACACATGTAGAGGATGATAATGTTCATGCCGATGACGATGATAATGATGATGACGATGATGATGACGACTATGTTGATGAGACTAGTGTCATTAACGGTGAAGAGTTTGTCGATAGAGATGAGTATGAAGAGAGGATTGAACGAGGGGACTTTGGAGACTTTGAGAGGGACATTGATGACGATGAGACATTGGACAGCAGTGAACCTAATGCAGACAATATTATTGGTGTCCAAAACATTACGAACACAATCCCTACCTACGCACCTCTTGCCTTATCATTTTCTGCACATACTTGGGAAAATATGGTTGATCCTTCAAATATTGAGATACCATTTGTGTCTACTTGGAAAGAAGGGATGAATTTGTGCAAATGGTTAACTTTTGCCAATAAAGTGGAGGTGAAGTGCGCATTAACAATTTGTGACATTAAGGAAAACAAACATTTTATGATTAGTAGGTCGACAAAGATCAAACTTTGTGCGAAATGCGTGGATGATTCGTGCAAGTGGTATGTCTGCGCAGTCATGAAGCCCAATCTCCATAGACTATGGATGGTCACCGTGTATGTGGGTCCTCACACGTGTATACCGATTAGGGTGCGAAATGATGGTAGAATGATGAATTGTAATTTTATTGCATTAGACATCCTTAAGAAGTTATGTGAGGATCACACTACCCCAATTAAGCATCTCAGATCTATGATAGAATCTAAATATGAGAGCCATAAGCCTTCTTACTACAAGGTATGGGATGCGAAACAAAAGGCGATTGGGAAGATGTTTGGGAATTGGGAAGAGTCTTACCAAAGGTTGTAAAAGTTGCTAATGGCATATATTGATCAAGATCCGAATACCCAGGTGTTCTATCGTACCACACCCACCGGTGAAGATGACCCCGTATTTTTGCATTATGTGTTTTGGTCTTTCGATCCATGCATTGATGGATTCAAATATTGCGAGCCGGTTATCAGTATTGATGAGACCCATCTATATGGTAAATATCAAGGAAAGTTATTGGTCACAATGGCAACCAACGCTAACAACAAGGTATTCCCTCTCGCCTTTGTTGTTATGGATTATGAGTCAGGGTCCAATTGGAGGTGGTTTTTACAATGCCTCTGAGATATGATTGGCGATATGATACCTGACGAAGGCATTTGCATAATTTCTGATCGACATCTTGGTATCCAAAACGCCATTGCAATCTAGCCTAGAAAGGATGATGGAAGAACACAAGTATTCCATATATATTGCCTTCGACATGTTGCTAGCAACTTCAATACACATTTTCAGAACTCAACTCTAAACTCAGCAGCGTTGAAAGCGAGATATGCTACTCAGGTAGTTAAATTTGATACCATAATGGAGTCCATTAAGCAGGTGGAAATTGAGGCCATTAGGAATATGAAGAAGGTGACGGGGAAGGATGGCAAGGAAAAGGAAAAAGATTATCTTCCATACACATACCTAATGAGCGAGTCTGTGGATATGTGGACCCAATCACATGATAATGGAAGATGTTTTAGGGCAATGACATCCAATATATCAGAGTGTTTCAATGGTGTACTGAAAGGTGCACGGGGCCTTCCTATTGTTGCAATGGTTGAGTTCACTTGGTCCAAACTTGTTGAATATTTCCATGACCAGCACAAAGAAATTACTTATGAGTTGTTGGAGGGTAAGAAATGGAGTACATATGCCTTCTCCACGTGGGAGGAAAATAGGCGTAAATCTGAGAAACACTATCTCAAGGCATTTAGCAATCAACATATGATATATCAAATAGTTACTTCACTCAACATGTATAGCACAGGAAGAGAAAACCACAGTTATGAAGTTCGGTTACTGGAAAGAACATGCAGTTGTGGGAAATGGAAAAACATTAAAACCCCGTGTTCACATGCAATTAGAGTATATGATGTGCTAAAGATTGATTCGACCACATATATTCACCCATGTTATAGTTTGGACTATGCCCTTAACACTTACTCACATGCATTTGCAGTTCCTAAGTCAAAGTCATTGTGAAGGGATCCCATGGGGCCAAAGTGGTTGCCTAATCTAGCATTGTTGCGGGCCAAAGGTCGACCACGAAAGCCAAGAATAAGGTCAACCAGTGTCACCATGTAACACTAGTCATAGACTGAAAAATAAATAATAAAAAAACTTGGCTTTATGTTTCTTGGAAAAAACTTGGCTTTATATGTACACATAATACTGTACATATACAAAAGTACCTACCAAATGCAGACTTCTAAGTTCTAGCAAGAGGAAAAATAATAATAACAACAACAACAATAAATGCCAAAATAGAGGAAATATAGGGATCAGGACAAACCAAATTCATTACATACAAGGAAGAAAAACAAGGACAGTAAATTTTCATGTTTTTTTATAAATTTATCTTCGTGTTTAAGTTTTTATAAATTTATTTTAGTTCTTATATTTTTAAATTTGCTATCATTTTAATCACTATTGTCATTTCACTTATAGAGAACGTCTATGTGATTAATGAATTGCACAGACACAACTTGTTTAAAATTGCATTTTCTATAATTGAGATGATGACATAAACCAAAATGTAAACATGTTTAAAAATATAGCAACTAAAAATACATTTTTACCACCTACATACACAAAGTGAAAAACGTCATTATTGTTCTGAGAATTCTTATTATCTATGTTTGCCTACAGCTTCTAGTCCCAGTGCCAACCATACATAATGGACCTAGCTATTTTCTAACAAAGTTTTGCCATTGGTGTATGTAGTCTATAACGCTATGGTATTTGATTATCATTGTCATCATAACTTGGGAAATCCTGACGTGGTGAGAAGTTTTGTTGTCATAATAACCTAGCAATTCATCCTGTGTTTTGTGGAATTCTTTCAATAAATCAAATGAAAGGGTTTCCCTAGTTTAGATGGAGCGTTAATAAGAATTTATTAGCACGAAACAACTACAAATAATAGAAACAGAAAGATATGCATACAAGCATAAATGCCTTTGTATGCTATTCAGGTTCTCTGTTTTATTTACCAACTGGCATTTTATCATTGAATAGAGCATATCCCAAAATCAGAACAAGAACTTTTTAGGACTAATACTAATTTAAGCAACATCATCATTGTAAAAATGCATATATTCAGATTCTTGTAAGGAAAAGCAAAAATAACATAAACTATAATCTCTTTACATGAGTGTATCACACAATGAATAAAAGGAAAAGTAAGCTAGTTGTTATTTGAACCACCCTCTGCAAGCTAGCTTGGTGGCTACTGTCTACCAATTGTGGAAGCAAAGGAATGCTATTCTACATGCAAGAAAAATCTATACTGAAGAGCAACTTATTGGCATTATTAAAAAAAGAATGCTAAAAGAATGGAAAGCAAGAAGAAGTACAACTATAACTCAGGATTAAATAGAGTACTCTACTGTAATTGGGGATTCAATCCAGCCTTGCTCTTTTCTGTCCCTTGATTTGTTATTGATTTGAGTTCAGCTAAGTGGTATCGAGTTTGTACAATTGACTCTAGGTAGTTGAGTTTTACTTGCCTAAAGTAGTTGTTGCTAGATGGGTTAAGTCTGTTGTGGCTTTTTGCTTTTCTCAAACATTGTTGTGCTGTGTTTATTATTTAGTAGTTCTGGCTCTGCAGTATGTGTTCTGCTGAATCTCAAGCCTACTGCTCTTGAATCAATGTTTTTGATTTGCTAAATAAAATTCTAACTTATCCATCTACCCAAAATATATATACTGTTGACAAAATCAATTGTAAGTTTCCATTTAATTGCAAAATGGCATCACATAATTCTATTTTTTCAACAAGCAATGCTTTTTATCCATTCCCAGAACCTGAGTAATTCCTGCAATATGTAAATGCGTATCCAAGCACAAAAACTTGTTAATAGTACTTCAAAATATGTTCTTGCCAATTGGATAATCTGTAAAGTAATTAGCCCAAAAAAAAAAAAAAAAACAAAGAAGATCTAATAAAGATAAGCATTGGGCCAACACTACTTGCAGTAATCAATTCGTTTTCTTCTTTATTTTAATCCACATTTACAGTTTCACCCAAAAAAAAAAATTAGTACATAGATAAATATTGTGTTCCCTATTTTTCTTTAGTGTCCCTCAGATAATTTTTTTTCCTTCTTTAATTGGAACAATCAAGATCGTTCTAGAATATAATTTTTTATTATGGGCATTTCATTCAAAAACTCAAAGCTTAAAAATCCTTTTACTTTCTTTTCCTGCAATTTCTTCCTAACCAAACATTTTCTATAGCCATTCAAATTCAACAAAACCTTCGATAGAAAGCATATCATCTTAAAGTCCATATACAAGCATCATGCTAGAACATCAACCCAAACAAACTCAAAATCTCTCACACACCCGTACTCCTATTGAGTTAATGCAAAAAAGCAACACAAGAAAAAGAATCAAGATATTCAATTCAATCTTCAATGTTAAGACCCCAAAACACTCTTCTTCTTCTTCTTCTTCTTCTTTTTTGGCTTTCTCAGTAACCAAACAAAATAGGGAAGTAAAATTAGACAAATACAACAATGAAAAAAGCAAGACAAGTTGAAACTCATGAAACCCATATTCCAAAAAGTGATTTTTGTTGCTTTCAGAAAGATGAACTTAACACCCAAAATTGAAAATGATGAAACCCATTTTCCAAAATATAAATTAGTTGCTTTTAAAAAGCTAAACTAAACACCCCAAAATTGAGTTTTGAAAACAAAAGGCAAAGCAGTTCCAAATAACAAAGTGGGGAAAGAAAGAATAGTAACCTTCTGGTTCTGTGAATGGCTCAATGGGTTTGGGTTTGGGTTTGGGGCGCTTGAGTGCGCTCTTGAGGACTGGAATCGAAGGCGGAACTGGCAAAGAAAAAGAAGAAGAATTAGTGGACTTGAAGATGAGTAGACTTGAAGACGAACTTGAACGAAGATCATTGACCTACACATACCTTAAAGGAGGATTTTGAGTAAGGGTCTTCGGGCCGCCGATGAGAGGAGCATCTCCGTTAGAGTGATTGAGCATCTCTGCTAGAGTGAGAGTAACTGATTTGGGTGTCTGAGAGGGAGTTTGGGTTTGAAAGCTTGAGAGTGAGCAGTGTCTAAGAGTGAGCAGTGTCTAAGAGTGAGAGTGTCTGAGAGTGAAAGTGTCCAAGTGTGAGTGTATGAAAGTGAGAGTGATGAGTGAAGCCAGATTTTAGGTTTTAAGTGGTCAAAAACGTGTTTCTAAAACTCGATTTTAGAAGGGAGTTTAGTAAAAACGTGGATTAGAAATCGAGTTTTAGAAACTCAAGTTTGTAAAGCGAGTTTTATAAACTCAATATCCACATGGAAAACTTTGTCCACATCATTTTATGAAAAAACCCCAAAATCAAGTATTAGAAACTTGAGTTTTAGACTAATCTCGAGTTTTAGAAACTCAAGATGCTAGTTTCCCACATTCTTTCAAAACCAGGCAACTAACGAAATTGTTAGCATAATAAGGTTATCTGGAAAAAAAAAAAAAAAAAAAAAAAAAAAAAAAAAAAAAAAAAATCAGCTCTACCTCTGCGTACAATGAAACTAAAGCCAATACAATTGGTTTCTAAATTAACATGTGTTCAGCTGCAATACATTTGTTTACTTTTGTGACTATCTGATCCTCACCCAACAGGTGAGGTCCACATATTTTTGGTGATATGAAGTGATCATCCACGTCATTATTTGTCAGTGCAGGACAAGTGGGAACTGACAATTCCTTACATGTTTATCATTGGACAAAAATTCTAAGTACATGTAAAATGTTGCAATCTATGCCACAATTGTTCTTGCAGTAAATAAGTGATAGAGAAAAAGTTATTGGTCAACTTGAAAATGAAAGTGATATGTAATCAGTCACAGTTTGAAATGTAGGATAATTGTGGTAAAAAAATATGACATTTTATGTAATAATAAAATTGGATCTAGTTAATATGTGCCCTATCGGCACACGTTAGTCATCCATTTTTAGAAACATTTTATGGGAAATTGAAAAAACTATAACAAAAGTTGGTAACTTTTTCTTTTTTTCATAAAACGTTTTCTAAAATAGTTTACTAATGTATGCCCTAAGGGCACACATTAGTAAAACCCAATAAAATTACTTGTCATATGAAAAGGTCATTTCAAAATCTTGTGTCCAAAAAAACTAAGGAAGAGAGAAAATCTTGAAGGAATGTAAAAAATAATCTTGCTTAATTTGATTATGAATATATGTTCTATATTTATAGTACATCATTAACTATAACTGAATAATTATTGGTTCCTATAATCACGGAAAGGATCCATGGATTGAGGGAGGAAGCTTAACAGAATCTCAATAGAACAAACGAACTCAGAAACTGATATTCACGCCAAGGAAGTCTGAGTAGTTGTAAACAATCAATACAACGTTGTGCTGAGTTAAGCATATCTAGCTTAAATAAAACGCTACATTTGGACTCTCCTGTCACTTAATGAAACACTATGTTTGAACTAACTGACTAAAGGCAACTGTTTTAATCAAACAACATTATCAGGCATCATTTTCTTCCTCAATCCACTCTACTGTGACTGCTGTGATTTCTTCTTAGCTTCAACATCCCCCCTCAAACGATTAGGGGAAAACTCCACCAAGAGTTTACAACGCTGAAGAAGAAACAAAAGAGCTGTCAAAGGCTTTGTAAACACATCAGCCAAATTGTCTTTACTAGAAACAAAGCTAACACACAGATCCTTGCATAGAACCTTTTCACGAACATAATGATAGTTGTTAGGGTCATATTTTGTGTAATTGGCTAATCCTTTAACAAAATGTGTTTTACTTGTAATTGGGTAGATCTAAGATGGGTTTAGTACTTCAAGAAACATGTTATTCAAGTCAAGTATTAAAGACATGAAGATTGGTCCAAAAAACAATTGAACAAAAGTTGTTCATTAAGTCTTGACAGATAGCTTGACAGATGCCTGCTATCAAGACTTAATGTGAAGCTCGATAGATAGCTCAACAGCAGCTTAGTCTATCGAGAATTACGATTTTAGAATTTTCAAATCTAAAATTTGGCCCAATCTTGTATATTTGTTTGGAGTTTCTTTTCCCACAACCCTAGACATATATAAGGCTTATTTTAAAGGCTGTCACATAAGAGTACAGAGACCGAGATACTTATTTTCTCTGTGTGAAACTACTGCATTTGTAAGCCTTAGGGTTTTGTAACCAAGTGCTTCTAGATCTTCATTGTTAATGAAGTGAAGAACTTTGCAGCTAACAACATCTGTTCAAGTTGCTGGAGTTAGTCACGTACTTGGGATTCGTGCAAAAGGGTTAGTCACAAATTGGAGGTTTATGTATCAAGGGAAAGAAGGCTACTACAAGATCAACTCCAATTGGGTATTGGAGCAAAGGTTCAACAATAGGTTGGTAATTTGGGATAGGCCAAAGGTAGTTGGTATGATTCCTTATACTTGTAACCGCTTGATTGTTGATTAATGGATTTTTGGGAGTGGTGACCTTAAAATCACCCGGTGGGGTTTTTGCCTTGCAAGGTTTTCTCCATTTGTCAACAAATCACCGTGTCTAATTTATTTTCGGATGCATTTAGTATTTTTGGTGATTTGTTGGTGCCTCCACGATTTGCATGCAATTGAACCTAATTAATCAATTGAGATAATTGAATTAATTAACCGGGGTTAAGCTATCTTAACCCAACAATAGTCAACCTCAATATGTTTTTATCTAAAGTGAAACATAGGGTTAGCGAATAAGGCAATGGCAGACACATTATCACAACAAAGCACAGGCACATGTGAAAGAAATATTTGAAGCTCTTTAAAAAATAGACATAGCCAAGATAATTCAGCAACAATGGTGGCTAAGGCTCGATATTCAACTTCTGTCAAAGAGCGTGACACTGTGGGTTGCTTCTTGGAGGACCAAGATATGGGACTTGGGCCAAGAAAAACCAGATAACTAGTAGTAGAGCGACAATCCCTTGGGTCACCTGCCCAATTAACATCAATGAAGGCAGTGGGGGTCAAAGGTCCATGAGAAAAATGAATACCATAATCCAAGGTGCCCCTGACATAGTGAAGAACTCTCTTTGCTGCCTCCAAATGAGAAGTAGAAGGCTTGCTCATAAACTAACATAATTGATGCACATTGAATGCAAGATCAGGACGAGTAAAGGTAAGGTATTGAAGGGCCCCTACCATGCCCCTGTACTTAGTAGGATCAGACAAAGCAACACCCTCATATGGAGTTAATCGAATAAAAGGACAGCAGGCTTGGAATTTTCCACATGAAACCTATGAAGGACATCTGAAGCATACTTAGATTGATTCAAGGTAAGACCAAATTTTGTAGGAGTGATCTGCATTCCCAGAAAGTAGCTAAGTGGCCCCAAGTCTTTAATTTCAAAGGCAAGCCCAAGAGCAAAGATAAGATAGGAAATTTGTAGAGAACTATTCCTCGTAATGATTATGTCTTCCACATATATTAAAAGGTAGATAATGGTAGTCTTGGAGTGAAAGATGAAGAGAGAACTATCAGCAAGAGAAGCAATGAATCCCAAGTGCAACAAATGAAATGCAAACCTCTCAAAACAAGCTTTAGGAGCTTGTTTTAAACCATAAAGAGATTTCCTTAGCTTGCAGACATAGTTGGGACGAATTGAGTCTACATACCCTAGCGGCTGTTGCATGTACACTTCCTCCTTGAGATAACCATGTAAGAAGGCATTTGAGACATTAAGTTGCCTTATGGACCAGTTGCAACTCACAACAATTGCTAAAACCAATCTAACGGTGGTAGGCTTACAACTGGGCTGAATGTTTCATTGTAGTCAATGCCAGCTTGTTGGTGAAAGCCTTTTGCTACCAAACAAGCCTTGTACCTTGAAATTGTGTCATCACTATTTAGTTTAAGCTTAAACACCCATTTACAGCCTACTAAAATGACATGTGGAGGAGAAGGAACCAAAGTCCATGTTTCATGCCTTTGCAATGGTTGAAACTCAGCATCCATAGCCTCACACCACTGAGGATATTGAGAGGAAATTCTATATGTGGGTGGTTCAGTGTATGTGTAATCAAGAATAGCCTTATAGCATAGCTTAGGTTTAGTGATACCACTTTTAGATATGGTTTGCATAAGGTGAGTATTAGAATTGGAAGTGGGATTAGAAAGAATAGGTAGGGAATCAAGAACTACAACCACAGGAGCAGCAGAAACAGTATTTGCAGAATCTAGAGCAGGTATAGCAAAAGAAGAAAGAAAGAAAATGAGAGAGAGAGAGAGAATGAGGAAGAGAGAAAATCTTGAAGGAATGTAAAAACTGATCTTGCTTAATTTGATTATGAATATATGTTATATATTTATAGTACGTCATTAACTGTAACTGAATAATTATTGGTTCCTATAATCACAGAATCTCAACAAAAAAAACGAACTCAGAAACTAATTTTTGCACCAAGGAAGTCTGATAGCTGTAAACAATCAATACGACGTCATGCTGAGTTAAGCATATCTAGCTTAAATAAAAGATAGCGTTTGGCCTCTCCTATCACTTAATGAAATGCTACGTTTGAACTAACTAACTGAAGGCAATTGTTTTAATCTAACGATGTCATCAGGCATCATCTTCTTCCTCACACCACTCTACTGTGACTACTATGACTTCTTCCTAGCTTCAACAGAAATGACCATGGTATTGCACCTGATACATGCATAGTGGGGTAGATTTATCTTATGGTGGTGAAACTGATCCATCAAAACGCCAACTTTGTTATTTGCCTTGAGTAACAATCAAGAATGATCTAGTCCAAGTAGGATATCCCTATAAGAAATTGGGTCACAAGCAAGCTTCTAGGGTTGTCCATGTAGATAGTATGGGCTAGAAGCATTATCTTTTATCTTCCATTAGAGTAAAAGATCCAATCGATGATGTTAGATTCTAAAGACTTAGGAACTAATGTATTTAGAACTCTAATGAGTATTGTTGGCAAATCATGATCAAAACAAGTTGTTTAGTCTTGTTTAGACTTGCTCAAAGTTGTGTCTTTTATGTAAAGTTGGATTCGAGCTGATGCAAAATTGATAGTGCATTTCGGCCTGGCTCGATCGATCGAAAATCGGGCAGAATGTGTTTTTCTATAGAATTCCAACTCAGCCCTAGTTCATTAAAACGTTTAGGGTTTTATGTTTTTGCCCTAGGTATATAAGGCAAACCCTAGCCACGTTTTAGAGGTGGCTCGTGTAAATCTCTTGTGAGATCTGTGAGGAGCTTTCCTTTACACAAGCTTAGGGTTATCAGGAGGAGATTCGTTCAAGAACTTGATGATCATTCAGTTGCTGCACTAAAGAGCTTAAAGAAACACAAGCAGGTGTGCTTGTACTTGCTAGAGAATCCAAGAAAGAAGGAGTTCATGGTCTCGGAGCTTGCACGTGGTCGGTCATTAAGTTTCTACTGGTGGGTAGCAATAGGATGTTAGTGGTCTAAGTCGCTATTGTAAAACTTTGATTCTTTCATAGTGGATTCAGGTTTATCTTGAGGATATCTAGGTTAAATCCTCCCCAAGTTTTTACCGGTGTGGTTTCCTAGGTCATCATATCATTGTGTTATTTATATTTCCGCTGCTTTGCGTGATATGATTATATGATTGTGTTAACCTAGATCTGAAACTTGGACTAAGTAATCACTTGGCTAATTTACTAGGTTAATTCAGTTGTGTTTTAAGGGGTCTAAAAACAAACAGATGACATTATTATTTTTAAGGCTGTCTAATTTCATGAAAAATTTACTTGTAATTTTTAGAATTTGTAATTGTAATGTGATTCGTGGTAATAATAGCATAATTTTGAATCTTATGTTCATTGTAGAAGACTAAAGACATCGGCCAAGCAAGATTTAAGCCTCAGTCATGCGATATGGAAGATTTAGACAAAAACTCGTGGTAGACACTTGGCCAACCAAGACCCTATCATGGAAATTCTAATATTTGCTTCCAGGGTAGTTTGTAGGTTGTGTAGCCACCTCAAGCCTAAAGCCTTCTTTATAAAAAAAATTTAATAATAATAATAATAAACCAAGAAAGGCTACTAAACAATCAAGAAAAACCTTGAGAGAAATAATATTTGCCTTCCCCACCCCCCCCCCCCCCCTCCCTCTCCTATCGAACATCCTTGAGAGGTTGAGTGTTCCAAACACAAAGATTGCCTTAATTATGTTGGAAGTGCTGCTGAAAACACCTAGATGACATCAAATCTTCAAGAAGTCTTGGACTAACTGAGAGAACGGTTTTGCGGCCAGTGGAATGACTGGCAGCATCAAGTGGGTGTTAATGAAAAGGATTAAGATCAGAAGCAATTGCACCATGCAATTACATCATTTCCTTCACAATTTTTTTTACATTTTTAATTTTTAACTTTAACTTTTTACATCTTTTTTTATATTTATTTATTTAATAGTTGAGATTGAAAGTTACTTTTTGTAACTTTCAATTGCCACCCTTCAATGCTATTGCATCAGGTGCAATACCTAGGGTATTGCACCTGATCTCAATCCGAATGAAAAAGGCAGGAGTCTGTAGTTGCTGGCAGGATCAGGGAGCTAGAGTAATTAGTTTAACTACAATTTGGGTACCTATAGTATTTTTGCCTATTGGGTTTTAACTCCTTAAACATATACCACCGGTATGTGTGTGTGTGTTTTTGTTGTTTATCTATTTTACTTCTTATCCATGATTATTGTTGCATTTGAATTTTGACTAAATAATTATCCAGTTTAAGTCTTGAATAATTTATTAAAATTGGTTATAAGTTGTAGGGATCTAGATCTAGATAGTGTTTTTCAAATGAAAAATCCATTGAAAGAAGGAATCAAAAGGAGTAGCGAAAGGTGAGGAAGATAGGAAATTAGCAAACAAGTGCTAATTTAATTTACTAAAAAAAAAAAAAAAAAATCTCTCATACTTGGATATCATATTGAATCTTTTGGAAGACAAAACAAAGAAGAGCAATGGATCAAATCTGAGAGAAAGATTGTATTACTCTCTTTTGAAGCTAAATTACAGAGGCTCTATTTATTTGAATTAAAACCAATATTATATTATTTTTGGTTTGCTCATTACCTTTTCAGGCTACTCAAAATGGTTAAGGATGGATTGCTAAGAGCATTCACATCTGGACTGTCAAATGGGATATGTAGGACAGATTTAGCATTAAAGCCCAAAAACCCCCAACACTCGGACTTGTAAAAGCTTAGAATTGCAAAAAAATTTCCAATACTGCTACAATACTGTCTTACTTTTATGACGATACTATAGCATCTTGCATAAAGTTTTATATTATTTTCTCTCTCTCT
Source organism: Quercus wislizeni (assembly GCA_023055345.1). Lineage (NCBI taxonomy): Eukaryota > Viridiplantae > Streptophyta > Magnoliopsida > Fagales > Fagaceae > Quercus > Quercus wislizeni. The sequence continues at coordinate 21,219,482 of JALGQJ010000003.1, forward strand.
CTCTCTCTCTCTCTCTCTCTCTCTCTCTCTCTCAGTTTTATATTATTTTTTCTCTCTCTCTCAGCCACTCAATTTTCTTCCTCTTTTTGTTTTTTCCTCTGATTCTCTTTTTCTTCATCTCAATTCTCACTCCCTCTCTGATTCTCTCTCATTCAAAGCATGCCATCGAAGCTAGGTCGCTAGGTCGGTGATCAATGTCGATATAGGTCTGGGTCGGTGATCGATGGCGGCGACGTGGGGTGGTCTCGATGGTGGTGGCATGGGTCTGGGTCGATGGGTTTGGGGTGGTCTATGATGGTGGGTTAATCTGACGGGTTTGTATCCGATGGGTTGAGATCGTCGAGTAGTGGAGATTGGCGTGGTTCGTGGGTTATGATCGAGATCGGCGTGGTTCATGGGTTTTGATCAGCGTGGTTCGTGGGTTTTGATCGAGCAGTGGAGATCAGGTGGGTTGTGGGTTTTGATCGAGCAGTGGATTCCGCATGGTTGGACTTTGGACTTTGGATTTTGGATTCGGATTGGTTGGTTTGGGTTGGTGTGGTGATGGTGTGGTGGTTGTGACTGTGGTGGGTAGTTGAGAGAGTGAGAAACTGATATTAGAGAAAGAGGAGATTAGAGAGAGAAGTGAGAATATTTTTATATTATTTTTATTTTACTTTGTATTACTTTAATATATTGTAGGTAAAAATAAAAGTTGGGATGCTAGGTGTATTGTAAAATGATATTGTATAATTGATAAAGTAGTTTTTTAAAATGGTAAAATAGGATAAGATGGTATTTCCGGATGCGAATGCTCTAATACCCCAAGATGGTTCTCAAGATATTACTATTAGCTCGAAGTGTTATTTGACCACGAAGATTAGGGTCTAAGGTATGAAAGTGCCTAACTTAATAAGACTTTTGAAATACGCACAAGTTAACAGCTAAAAGGAATGAGAAATATTTAAATGACTAAGTTCCTAAATTGACTAAATTACTTGATAGACTAAAGTTGTTAGTGTCATCTTGAAATCGAAGAGCTTGAAGTAAATCATCTCAATCAAACTAAAACTAAAGCAGATCATCTCGAAATTGCATTATTGAAGTAAAAGTTCATACAGATCAAATTGTCACAAACAAAATATTCACGAATACAAGAATCAAGACATAAACTTACAAGCATATGATGACAATCTCTTTACAGGCCTAGGAGACTAAGAACCTTAAGGGAATAATTCCTATTCTATGGTCGTTATTATGTGCTCTTTGCTCTGAATAAGTTCTATTGTTATGTTCCCATGTTGAAGAGGGGCCTTTCTGCAAATTTTTTTTTTTTTTTTTTTCTGCTTGGTAAGTGTGGGGGATAGAACCCCCGAGTAAGAGGTTACAAAGGAACCCGGGTGCCACTTGGCTACAAGCTCTACTTATACTTTAGGGCTTGGCAATTACCCTCAAGCTACTACCACATGTTCTTCTCTATTTCTGTGTTCACTGCTGTTGTTTCTTAACCTTCATAACCGTTGGGGCAACTCTTTAGCAACGTATCCATAATCCTTTAACGTCAGTTACTCAGTAACCGCGGAGAAAATGGGCAATTGCCCCTTTCAAAAAAACAATTCAGCATTTTGCCCCATTTTCCAAACTAATTAGGGAAATGCCCCTCTTTTGAAACTCGATTTTCTCAAAATCGAGTTAAGCCCTATAGTGACGTTTTTAAGGAGCCTATAGTGACGTTTTTAAGGAGCCTATAGTGACGTTTTAAGGACCTATAATGGTGTTTTTCAACTCACTCTCCCTAAAATCGAGTTACATGCATTTTTTTTTTCTTTTTTTTGCCTATAACTCGACTTTATGGAAATCGAGTTAAAAAACATCACTATAAGTCCTTAAAACGTCACTATAGTCTCTTTAAAAACATCACTATAAGGCTTAACTCGATTTTGAGAAAATCGAGTTTCAAAAGAGGGACATTTCCCTAATTAGTTTGAGAAATAGGAAAAAATGCTGGATTGTTTTTTTTAAAATGACAAAAGCCAAATTTTTCCCAATAACCGCTATAACAATCACATGTCACGTGCCATCAGCTTGTTTCCCATCCTTAGTTATATCACGTGCATCTCCGGTGCTTTCTAATTGTTGTTGTGTTTGGACTTTGCATTGTGGCTCTGTACATCGTTATTGACAAGTGTTAGGCCCACTTCACCATTACTTGGTTTAATGCTTATAAAAATCAATATTTTGGCCCAACACTGGTATTTATACATGAAAATTGAGCATGAAGCAAGAGGCAAAAAAACCAATATTGATAACTAACTCAACTAATGGCTAATGTATAGTTATAACTAAATAACTAACTCAATAACTTGAGCTATACAACTTGTCATATCATTTATCATGCTTGAACAGAAATGTTGAAGTTTCTCAAAAAAATAAAAAAATAAAAAACCAAAACCAAAGTTACTCTTCGTTTCTTATCATCTATTAATTCTTCAAACTTTGCACTCCAGGAATACATACAATGCATTTTAACATCTTAAAAGGAAAAGTCAAGTCAGGAAAAATATACGACGTGCAGTTCAACTGATTACATTGATACAACATGCAGATCATTCATACCATTGCACACGACATTTCATTTATCATGCTTGAATAGAAATGTTCACTTCACACAAAAAGGAATGGTTTCGATACAATCTAACTTAATAGGACTTCTTTGTGAAATGTACAAGTTAATAATGAGAACAAGGAAATTAAAAGAAACTTTATTGGTAATAATAACAAGATTACAATGCCAAAGTTACAAATCCTACTTCATTTGCGGTGAATTTGACCCATTTACAAGTATGAAGTGATAACTTCCGAATTCCAAGTAATAGAGAGAATTGAAATCTTTACTTTTGATAGATGATTGTGCCGTATCTTCTATACTATTATTTAAGGAACTTCCTCTATTTAGGATCCTCATTTTTTTAATTCAAAAATACCCCTACACTCCTATGTTTATGCAGAGATAAAACTAAAGGATTATTCGGTAAAAATACAACTCTAATTCCCCCTAAAACATTGCCTAAAAAATAAGGTCACTCTCCTGTTAATTTCCAAATTTTTTTATCCACTTATAAATTAAATTTTCAAAATAAAATTATATATATAAAATAAAGACAGAGTTTTTTTTTTTTTTTTTTTACTAAAAAAAAGCCTCATTGCACGCGTGAAGTGCGTGTGATGAGGCCAGTGTATGAGAAAGTGTTTTCTTATTTTTACAAGAAATTCTGACATTTTATTTTTATTCCCTCCACATGTCATATTGTAATTGATTTGCTTTGCTTTGGTTTCCATATTCCCCCCACCATGTGTCATATTGAAATTCTACAAACTGTCTCCGAGGTATTTGACAATACTCACGTGCTTGTCACACGTCTTCTTTCTCTGTATGACTTTGCACAAGGCATGATTATTGCTACCCATGTACTTCTCACGTGTTCCCGTTTAGGCACTATTACATGAACTGTTTCTTATGGCTCAAAGTAACTGTCACGACTCACTATAGTAATATGACGCCTCTTGCTCTCTCTACTAGAGAGTCTCTAGGGGCTTCATTCATTGTTAACGTGTTAGTGACATAACAATTTGATAAATAAAACTTAACTAATAATGGATATAATAATGTCATGTGCAATACTTATAATATTAACTTAATTAATTAAATATTTGGTGTAAAAACCCACCTATTGAAAAGGAAACATTCTTGCAAAATTGAGGGTTGAGTGTGAATCTAAATGTCTAGACTCTATTGTGTGATTTGCAACAAAACATAAGAATACAAGGAAAGAGTAATGATTATTATACACTCACTATTGCACACGTGTACATACACTTCCAGGTGAACTGAAATTTTTTTTTTTAAAACACAATTTCAAAGAGAGTATATATGGAGTATGCAATAGCAAGCGTCAGTCTTCTAGAGTTAGGGTCACGAGTATTATCGTCTTCGGAGACCAAAATAATTGAGCTATCCCATCTCTACACAGGTACTCATTGTAAAAGGGAATAACAAGGCAGCAAGGAACGTATCACTTGGGGATAGTGTCGAAGGCACACGTTCCTTGGTAGTGCCACAAGAACAAGACAAAGAGTCCATTTCATGGAAAAAAAAACCTGCAGGGAACAAGTGCTAGTCCAGCAACTATGGGACTCTAACCCTGTGCTCTCGTTGGCTGGCTGCGGCATGGCCAGGGTAGCACATGGTGTGTAGGGATTTCATTGGTCATCACCTATAGGCTATAGCCATAGACAAGGTTGAGCCTGACGTTGCACCCTCCTCAAGGGCGGCGCCACCTTATGACCAAGGTGGTTCCAAGACCACCCAGAAAAAAAAAAATATATATATATATATATATATACATAATAATTTAAAATTTTATATTTATCTATCTTTTAAAAAAAAAAATTGGAACACCCTGAATTTTTTTTATACTAATAAAATTAAATTTTGGTCCATAATTTGAGCAACTTAACAATATATTTAGGGTCTTTCAAGTAAAAAAAAACCACATACTTTTATATTTTTTAAGCCTATACTACAGCTTTACTTTTAGTTTTGGCTTTACTTGACACTGTCATTGTACGACTACTTTTCCTCAAAAATATTATAACATATATTATACAACTAATTTGTCAAAGTCTCGTAAATTTATCTTTTTTCATTGTACAACTACTTTTCTTTTTCTTTTTCCGATAATTTTGATTAAAAAAATAGTAGTTTTAGTTAATTAAGTGAATAAACTTAAAAAGTTACTTAATTTTTATATAACATCAATTAATTCATTATATATATATATATATATATATAAAATAAACTTTTTTTATTTTTATGATTATAATTAAACATGTGATTGTCCATTCTAAGGAAATTTGATTAAATTTACGCGAAAAGTGTCACTAAATATTATGTTTTTACATTTTGCTATCATATTATTAGTAATAAACTTATAATATTTTTATTTATGCAATTTAAAATTTTATTTATTATATTATTTAAGACGTCACCGGTTCGACCATCGATCAAATCTCAGTCCAACTAAAAAACTAGTAACCAGTCCCTTTTCCGATTCTTTCACCGTACCGATTTATAAAATCAAGGAAAAAAACCCAAAAAAAAAAATTGAACGAAAATCTGGAAATAAAAAATTATAATAAAACCACTAACAAGGCCCAAAACCAAATGCCAATAGAATAGCCCAATACAAGATCAATTTCATCTCAGACTATGACTATCACTACTCCAACACCAACACGATTACGTTTTTAATTCAACAAATATTATAAATAAATAAAAATCACCACTGCCTCAGTGCCTCGTGGATTCACAAGTCATTAAACAATTTAAACTAAAACTAAATCAAACCAAAAGGCTAAAAGGAAATAAGAAACTCACTTACTCTCCCCAACCATCGCCATCCATCCCTGCTCAGCAACACTAACAACAACCACAACTGAACTCCACAAGCTTTACGTTGTAAAACTTAATTTATTTGCGTGTTTTTTTATTGTTGTTGTTGTTGCTATCAATATATAAATTTTTCTTTTTATTAGATTGTATAATTTATGCTTATTGAAGAATACCCGGGAAAAAATTTCTGAAGCCACCACTGACCCTCCTGGAAACAATAGCACATGTCTTGGCTATACCAGATTTTAGCACATAAAGGCACCCAATGGAAGAGTGACCAGGGATCGCTCGATGTATTTGGGGGCCTTTACAACTTTAATAGGGTATTCTTTATATTTAAATGTTAATTAAATTATATTATTAACTTTTGGTATCATTTTTTTCTTCACTTAAAATTTATTTTTCTTGCATTTTAAGATGAAAATTATTAATTAAGTTTTTGCATTCAAATTCCGCTAACACTTTATTTTTAATTGATAACACAATTAATCCACTCAAATAGGATTCTGTCAATTTTAATTTTGGAAATTTTTCAGTTATGCTTTGTTTATTACTAGTAAAAAAGAAATTATCCAAAGAAATTTCTTAAGATTCAAGCACTTTTTTAATTTTTTGTAATTTTAAAGTTTTTCATATCAAAATTGATTTTTTTCCTAGTAAACATTTATTTTAAAAAAGTATTTTAAAAGTATTTGAAACATGATGTACGATTGAAATTTTTAATTCAACTAGAATAAAATACATTTTAAAGTATAGAGAAATAGAATCTAATTTATCAAAAACACAACTGGACAATTATAAATTTATCAACTAAAGTTAAAGGACGTGCTTGGAAAAATAAAAAGGGTGTGCCTTCCATTTTATTAAGACATCAACTTCATTTTTTTTTAATTTATTTTGTTTAATATACTATTAAGTGATCATTTGCCTACGGGTTTTTTTTTTTTTTTTTCCTTACTTTTAGTTTTTATGTATGACATTTTCAGATCTCACGTTTTTTTTTTTTTTAATTATACATTTTCTCACTTTTTCATAGTATAGATATACTTTAACAGTCTTTTAATAAAAAATATAAAAAATAAACTGATGTCAAACACACACTAGTATTAAGTATATTAAGTTAAATTACAACTACAAAAAAAAAAAAAAAAAAAAAAATGTACAAAAAAGAAAAGTGAAAAACTAAATATCAAGTGGGGGGCTATGCTAATATGATGTGAATAGTTGATGTACTAACTCATCCTCAATAGGTAAGAGGAAAAGTACTCGCGAAAAAAATAAAATAAAGTAAAAAATGTCTATTCACTTTATTTGTTTTGGGAGACCGGAAGAGGAAAAGTACTCATGAAAAAAATAAAATAAAAAATGTCTATTTACTTTATTTGTAAGACAAATAAATGTAAATATTTATTTATTAAAAGGGGGTCTTTTTTTTTTTTTTTTGGGGGGGCCTCAGGCCATTATCTTAGTTACCTATAGTGTTGAGCCGACACTGAAAGTGACACCTATGTTTAAGCTAGCTGCTTCCATGTCCTATAAAAGGAGGAAGTTGGCCATGGAAAGACAGTTTTTTGTTCGCAAAGAAACAATAGCAGTAGGATAGAAGAAGATAGCAAAGGGATTTTGTAAGGAAACACTTAGCAAAGCTGCCCATTGTTTTCTTCATAAAAGCTTTCTTAGGAGTAAAGGGTTCACCTAGGGTCTCAAATGGGTGGGTTTAAGATGGGCTTAATTGGTTTGGGTACAAAAAATTAGGGTTGTTCAAGAACAAACCGGTGCCCACAAAATCGGCCGGAGCCGTGCCGATCCAACCAACGGGAGGCTCCACCAAAGCTTTCAAGTACGGTGTCGGCAGTCCTTCCGACGTCGGCCAATCCGATGATCGGCTACAAGAGTTGCACACCAAAGAGAAACCAAACCAACTGATATATTGTGGACGACTAAATTTCTCGGTTCGAAATAAATCAAACAAGTAAAATAATTTCACAAATGCGAATTTGTATTGATGAATGTATGGTACAATTCTTTGTAATTACAAAAGAGTTATCCTCTGATTCGATCTCCTTAAAAGACTTGTTGATTGGATTTGTAGTTATGTGATTTTGATTCGAACACCCAATATACTTCAATTTGGCTGAAGAATGGATCGAAGATCTTTGGAACGGAATTACAATGAATCTCTGGCTATGAGCTTGTTGGAAATCATTTGTTCTTCATGGTCTTCGTGTTCTTCGTGTGTTCTTCGTCTTCGAAGGTTTGTGGTGGAATTTCTTCGGGGCTTTAGAGGCTTGAATCCGTTAAGCTTCACTGATTTGTGATTTGTTAAGGTTTTTGGAGGCTTTTAGGCTTGATTCCAGTGAACTTTGAGATCTAGGCAGGTAGGTTGGATGATTCTGCTTTGAATGTTCTTCGTATTTGAAGGTTTGTGGTGGAAGTTCTTCGGGGCTTTGGAGGCTTGAATCCGTAGAGCTTCACCAATTTGTGGTTTGTTAAGGTTTCTGGAGGCTTTTGAGCTTGATTCCAGTGACCTTTGAGATCTAGGAAGATGATTTGGATGATTTCTCTTCGAATGTTCTTCGTATTCGAAGTTGAAGTTCTTGAAGTTCTTGGAGGCTTCAAAGCTTGGTTCCAACAAAGCTTCTGGACTTCTTGATCTTCTCCAGCTCTTCAGCCTCAGCCCTCCTTCAGCCCTTCTTTGAAAAGCCTTAGGAAGGCTTATATTTATAAGAGTTTGGGAGTAGGTGAGCGACACATGGCGGAGTCTAATTGGTGACACATGTCACAGCCTGATTGGTTCGCTTATGTCATCGCTTACATATGTTGGATTGCTTATATCATCGCTTACACGTGCGAGACTGCTTGTGTCATCGCTTACACATGCGAGGCTACTTGTGTCATCACTTACACACGCTGATGTGTGATTTGGTTTTTTGCATGACACTTGGCAAATTTCTGTGGGTTTTTGAATAGTGATAGCAAAACCTAGTAGCAATACATGGTGCTTCATAATTGGCTATATTTTGTGGACTTGGTAGAGTGACGTGTCAGCTTGTGATAGGTCGAGAATGTTCCCTCTCTACAAATGCCCCCTCGAGACTTGTTCACACACACAGTTTTGGAGTGTGGTGTTGGAATGAATTTCGAAAACTGATTTTTACACTTGACTCTTTAAGTGAAGTAGTTGAAGGTGGTGGAGCTTTCAGCAGGATGAGATAATTTTCGAAGAGTAGACCTACCCATATAAAAGGCTTTGATGAGACCAAAAAAGGGTCTGCAAGTATTGGAATGTACTTGCGTGACTGAGCCTTCTCAACAAAGGTTAAGTTGAAGTAATTTCAAAAGAGTGTTCCATGGTATTTGAAATGGGTTGGTGAAGGGGAAAGTTATTTGCAAGAAGTTGGATGTACTTGCAAGATTGAATCATTTCAACAGAGGTTAAGCTGAGGTAATTTCAGAAGAGTATTTTTGATCGATGGCGACGATCACAAGATGTTGAAGATGGGGAAGAGGTGAAGATGTTGGTTGGGTACAGTATGCAGAGCTATGGGGTTCGCCTCATGTTTTTAAGAACTCCTGGTGAAGTAATCTCGGAAGAGTATACTTCGGATTACGACGAGGCCATGTGGAAATGTGGTCGAATGTGCGTGTGTTATCACATTACTCAGGTTAAGTTGAGGTAATTTCAGAAGCTTATAGATTGTGGGGGTGCTGATGTTGGTGGTGAAGAAGACGGGGATGAAGCAAAGCGAATGGGTGAAACATACGCCCCCATGGCACTGGCCTTATATGTTGGGATCCTCTGGTGTAGATGTTTCTAGGAAGTACACATTTGGGATCCGGGACTGATTGCATGCTAAATGAGGTTCAACGGCAAGTCGTAGAGTGTGCTTGCGTGATGGGACCATGCCGACGGACATTAAGTTGAAGTAATTTCAAAAAAATACTTTCTGAAATACTTCAAGTTGAATTTAAGTTGGAGTAATTCCAGAAAATGTGTTTTGAGGTACCAACAACGATGACCTTTGGGTCCCATGCTTGTGGGAACATAGAATGAAGCTTTGGCGACCATTTACCGACACCAAAGGCTGAATTCTGATGAGCTGGTCCCTTGGAGGTTATCATAAATGTTGGATGAAAGACAATTTGTAGGATACCCTAACACTTTTTACCACCTTCACCTAATGCCACTTGTTGGAAAAGCACAGAAAAATGAAAGGTGGAGCTAACTTGTGATTCTGGTTTTAGAAACCAGTCAAGTTGCTGTTTGTTCCGAATCACTACTTATGTTAGAAGACCAAGCAATTGGAGAGACACTACAGGAGACCTGAGGTTAGGAATAGGTGTCTCTGCTGGACTTGGATTTCCTAACCAACCAAATCCACGGAAGCATGGAAAGACGATATAGACCTTGTTATGAGTAATTTTATGGACAAAGGTGGTCGTTAAATGGAGAAACAAAAAATTTTTGGATCTCAAAACTACAATGATGTTGTGAAAAGGGTTTCAACTGAACCATGAAAGGGTTGATCTCAAACCGATTATGAAGCAATATTGGTTGCTAGGTGTTGAGAATGATGAGGCCATAGTGAGAAATGGCTGGGAGAAGGAGGACTTGAAAATTTGAAAGAAACAAATCTTCATTTCATGATTCAGTGTGTTTTTCTTGATGAGTTCTTGATAAATCCGACCCTTCTATTTATAGTGGAGAGACGAAGATTGGTAGATGGGTAGTTGAGAATGGCAGTTAAGAATTTTTGGTGAGAATGGTAGATTCTCGACTAGTAGGCACCGAACGGTAGGTGGGAATGTTTGGCACTGAAAGAGGAATGGTAGGCTAAAGACTGGTAGGCACCGAACGAGAATGGTAGGTTGAACTGGTGACCCAATGTAATTTCAAGTTCAAGATACACTTGTGAGATTTCATTTGTACTTTGAAAGGGAAGCCTTGATGAAGTCTAGAGAATAACCCTGAAGGAATCCTGACCAAGTGGATGAATCTCAAATCTTGATCTTGGGAGCTTAAGTTTTGGACACTGCTAGTACTTCAGAGAAGTGGGTCACATAGGTGGTTTCCAAGTCCAAAACAAATAAGCGAATTTCACAATTAGAATCTATGTGAAAATTTGAATAGGACAAGCTTTGCTTGAACATCTTGATTCTTGGTCAAAGTTTACATTAAAGCCAACAGCTATAGAATCACACTATTTGAGCAATTTTGGATTCTTGAATGAAGAAATAGACCCCAAAATCGGAATCTACACGAAAAATTGTGCAGGACAAGTCCTTCTTGAAAATTTTGACTTTTGGTTAGGGTTTATGCAAAAGTCAACTTTCTGGAAATTGGACAATTTGCACAATTTCCGAGTCTTGAATGAAGAAACGGATCCCAAAATCAAAATGTACTTAAAAAACTGAGTGGGACAGGTCCGTTTTGAAAATTTTGACTTTTGGTCAAGATTCATGCAAAAGTCAACTTTTTAGAAATTGAGCCGTTTGTACAATTTCCGAGTCTTGGATAAAGAAACAGATCCCAAAATTGGAATGTACTCGAAAAACTGAGTGGGATAGGCCCATTTTGGAAATTTTGACTTTTTGGTCAAACTCAAAGTTTAACTTGGTCAAACCCTTTTCTTTCTTTTTTTTTTTTTTTTTTAGGTGATTCGGACCGGGTCAAGATGAACAGGTCAAACCGGGTCGGCTTGGGCAAACAGATCAGACCATAGTGGGTGGTGACGTCACCCATGACATCATGGCGCATGTCAACGCGTGAGAAACTACCGGCACGTGTTTGTTGAGGCAGAAATTTCCGAACATTATTGAGGTGCGTGGCTGCACGTGTCTATGTTTTTGGGCCTGAAATTTTTAGGTTTTGTACACCTAAGGCCATAGAAGACCCTGGTATGGTCCGTTTTCTGAAATTTGGAACATATTTGCACAGATTTGAAGGAGGAGTCCGCGATTTCCGAAGCTTGTGGCCGCGCGTGCAGGCGCGTGTTTGCTCCAGTGAGCTTGATTTTTTAGGGTTTTGTAAATCAAAGTCCGTTTAAGGTCCCTATAGAGTCAATTTTGTGAAATAAGGTCTGGATTTTCATAAATTTGGAAGAGAAGGCCGTAGGTGACAATTTGTCTATGATGACTTTTCTGTTCTTTTTTGCGGACGGCTCTGACAAGGTGGCGCCTGTGCTTAGACTTGAGGGTCAAAAGGTAGGTGATGAGCTACCGTTTTCTGTATGGCATCTTTCATTTCAACCTTTGGTGCAATCTTCTTTGATTTTGAATACTAAGTGCTGTGAGCTTGCAAAATCTGACTTTAAACTTCAATTGTTTTCACATTTCTGAAATGTGAATGAAGATTTTTCCACTGGCCAGTTGGTGGATCCATTTAATGATTTGCTGACTTTCTTCATTTTTCTTGTCTGCTACCTCAGAAGTTTTCTATATAAATGCATGTTATTGTCTTCCTTCATCACTAAGCCACATGCTCAACCTTCAGCTTTCTTCTCCTGCTTTCAAAATTTTTTTTTTTTTTTTTGGGTACTTGTTTGTTTCTTTTCTTTTAATTTTTTTTTTTTTTTACATGCTATGAGATATTTTCCCTGAAAATTTTTTTTTGTTACTTGTTTTTGTTTTGCAACACAGTTTTCTTGATCTTTAGGTTTTGACATCAAACTTTACGCTGACATTCTCATAGAAGTGTTTGCTTTCATTTGGTGGCTTTGCATAGAAACGTTCTTACAATGACGTATGCCTTAATGTCGTCATATTCTTTTCCTGCAACAACAATCTTTTAGTGATATTCGTCTTTGCAACGATGTTTCCATAAGGATATTCAGCTAGGCAACAATGCTATCGCCAGTGTTCATGATACAATGATGCTATTACCAGTACTTGACTTTAAAGTTGTACTGGCATTTGTCTTGGCAATTAAGCAATACTAGCATTGATTGTTGCAATGGAACTATGCTAGCACTTGTTGTTGCATGAAGGTGTTCCACACTTGCCTTTGCAGTGCAACCATGCCAATTGTTCTTATCATGAAGCTGCACCAACTCTTGCATTTGCATTGAAACATCACCATTACTTTGACTACTGAAGCAATATTTGCACTTGTCTTTTCTAAAGAAGCATTTTCAACATAAAGCCACATCAACACTTCATTTACACCTAAGCCGTGCCAATATTCATCTTCGCCATGGAACCACGTCAACACTTTATTTGCACTGAAACCGTGCCAATATTCATCTTTGCCATAACATCGCGTTAACACTTCATCTACATTGAAGTCGCACCAATATTGGCCTTAATAATGGAGCTGCATTAGCATCAATTTTCAAAGGCAATAAAGTTCAAACATCAAGGGTACATAGCACTGTAGCCAAACATCAAGATTTTAGAGATACCAACAAGACTTTTGAAGATGCAAGGGCTTCTTATTAAGATTTTGGAGATGCCAACGAAACCTTGAAGTTTCAAGAAGAATGCCGCCAAGACTTTGACATTGCAAGGAGCTCTCATTAAGACTTTGAAGATGCAAGGAGATGCCAACAAAACCTTGAAGTTTCAAGAGTTCCCATCAGGACTTTGAGGATGCAAAGAGATGCCAACAAAACCTTGAAGATGTGAGAAGAATGCCGCCAAAACTTTGACATTGCATGGACATGCCCTTAGAGAAAAGATGATGCAACACCAACTTCAAATGCTGGAGGAAGGTGACATTGTCCAAATTTTGGAGACATGATGTGAAACTGCACCACTCAGAAGGGAGATGATGTGGTTCAAATTTCAGAGTTGTGACGTGGCACAACCTAGAAAAGAGATGATGTAACTTAGACTTGCAAGGTACAAGAAGATGCCCCCAAGAGATAAGTAATGCAAAGCATATTTTAGAGACGTGGGAGGATGTCCACAAAAGAGGGGAAATGCCATGCAGGCTTCATTCCTTGCAAAAGAGGTTGAAGATTTTATTTTACTCCATAACCAAGAACTAACTTATGTTTATCATTAGTTCAAGGAAAGCTAAGTAACACCAATTCTTTGCAGCTATCATTTTCTACCACAATGATCTTTAAGCATCATGTAGTGAGCAATTGACTGATCTTAAGCAACGCCCGTCAATCAAAGAGATCTCAAAAGCATATTGATGACCTTTGAAAAACTTTTCAAGCTAGACTGGCAATCCTTCTTCTTTTGATGTGACTGAACTTAATGACAAGTACTAAGTTGCCTACGTACCCCGGAGAGGGATCAAGTCATCATGTAGTTCAACAGGTTTTTTTTTTTTTTTTTTTTTTTTTGCAAAAAAGGAAGGCATAGTGTGTAATAATGGGTATCACCACTAATCGAACTCGAGACCTCGGCCTTAAGGGCGACATAGGCATCCAACCACTACGCCACACTCGCAATTGGTGACATAGAGTGGGCTTAATTTCTCCTTATTGGTACGCTTTCAAGGGTAATGGGAAGACATCATGTACTCTTGTAGCGCTACAATGGGTAGTTTAAGCTCTTGCCGAGGAGCAATCCTCGATTTTCAAGTGTAGAAGTGTTTAAGGAACTTCCCATTGATGGGACCGATCCTTATGCCATCATTGTCAATCAAGTTGTAAGCTTGGTTGGTGTTTGCCCCCTACTTGAGAGTTGGAAGTACATCACAAGCAACGGTCACATGGTTTGACCCAAGAACTTCATTAAAGTTTAGATCAATCTTGTTTTCTTTGGCAAGCTTCATGATTTGTTCTTTGAAGACGAAACATTTTTGGATTGGGTGGCCAATGATGCGATGATATTCGCAGTAGTTAGGGTCATCAACTTTTCCCATGTCTTTTGGTTGCCTACATTCTGGCAATTCAATCAGTTTCAATTGCAGTAGTTGTTCTAAGATGTTTGGCACATCTTCATCGGGGAACGGATATACTTTTTGTTCTCGTTCCTTTAAAATCAAATGACGCATTTCGTTCTTTTGCCATCCTTCAAGCCGTTTTTCATTTTCATTTGCTCCTCTTCTTGGAACCTTGACTTCGACAGCGTTAACAGCCATTGGGTCTTTGAGGCTAACTTTGGCATTCCTATCCTTCTTCCTTACTTTCTTTTTGCTTTCCTCAAGTATGGGAGGGTTTGTACTTCCATCTCTAGCAATGTTCAACTCCATGTCATGGGCACGAGTTACTAACTCTTCAAATGTTCGAGGCTTTATCCCTTGAAGGATGTAAAGAAGTCCCCAATATATGCCTTGGATGCACATCTCCACAGCAGATATTTCAGAAAGTCTATCCTTGCAATCTAAGCTCAAAGAACGCCATCGATTGATATAATCGACCACCGGCTCATTTCCCCATTGTTTGGTGTTAGTAAGCTCCATCGTGCTCACCGTGCGATGCGTGCTATAGAATTGGTCAAGAAATTCTCTTTCAAGTTGTTCCCAACTGTCGATTGACTCAGGTTCTAAGTTTGTATACCAATCAAAGGCATTTCCTTTAAGCGAATGGACAAATTGCTTTACAAGGAAGTTTCCTTGAGTCCCTGCATTCTCACAAGTTTCTACAAAGTGAGCAATGTGTTGCTTAGGATTTCCTTTGCCATCAAACTGCAAGAACTTGGGGGGTTGATACCCGTTTGGCATTCTCATGTTGTCAATGCGCTTTGTGTAGGGTTTTGAATATGTAAGAGAACTTGTAGAAGAACCTCCATATTGTGCTCGAATGGTATTTGTTATCATGTCTTGTAATTGTTGGACTGACAACGAAGCCATCGAAGCAGATTGTTCTTGTCGGGGAGTGTTTTCAATTTCTCTCCCTTCGTCATCCTTCGCAAATGTGAATTTATGATCATGGCTTGATTCACCAAGATCTTGAACTTCGAGTTTGTTCATTAAAGTTGCAATTTGGAGGTCCTTATCTTCAAGTGCTTTTGTGAGAAGGACGACCCTTTGCTCCATTTCAGCCATCTTTTCTTCCATGGTAGAGGTGTTAGTCATCATGACTGACACAACTTCCCAAGATGATGAAGAAGAAAGTGATTTGAAGTGAGCACGTGAAATCTCATCTTTTGGGTTCCCTTTGATGGGAGAGAAATCGTGCGACCAACTTCTTGTGAAGGGAGAAGGGGATTTGCCCTCATACTTAAAGTGTTCCAAGGTGGAGATGTCCTTGTTGATGACCTTGTTTCTTGTGAGATGGTCTAAGGAGATGATTGTCTGGACCTTGGCTTCCTTGGTTGATTGAGCTTGAAGTTGATTGTGAGTTTTAGGCTGGCTACGATTGATTGCACCAATGCAATTGTTGGTGGTAGCCATACCAAGTTTAGTTGAAGTAGCTATTGTTGAAGCTTGAATGTTCTTGCTAGAGGCCATTAAAGTTGGTAGCAAGATGATGAAGATTTCTTTCTTTGAAGGAGAATGAGATGAGAGGCAGAGAGGTCCCACCGGGCGTGCCAGAATTTGTGGACGACTAAATTTCTTAGTTCGAAATAAATCAAACAAGTAAAATAGTTTCACAAATATGAATTTGTATTGATGAATGTGTGGTACAATTCTCTGTAATTACAAAAGAGTTATCCTCTGATTCGATCTCCTTAAAAGACTTTTTGATTGGATTTGTAGTTATGTGATTTTGATTCGAACACCCAATATACTTCAATTTGGCTGAAGAATGGATCAAAGATCTTTGGAACACAATTACAATGAATCTTTGGCTATGAGCTTGTTGGAAATCCTTTGTTCTTCACGTTCTTCGTGTGTTCTTCGTCTTCAAAGGTTTGTGGTGGAAGTTCTTCGGGGCTTTAGAGGCTTGAATCCATTGAGCTTCACTGATTTATGATTTGTTGAGGTTTCTGAAGGCTTTTGGGCTTGATTCCAGTGAACTTTGAGATCTAGCCAGGTAGTATGGATGATTCTGCTTTGAATGTTCTTCATATTTGAAGATTTGTGGTAGAAATTCTTCGGGGCTTTGGAGGCTTGAATCCATAGAGCTTCACCAATTTGTGGTTTGTTGAGGTTTCTGGAGGCTTTTAAGTTTGATTCCAGTGACCTTTGAGATCTAGGAAGATGATTTGGATGATTTCTCTTCGAATGTTCTTCGTATTCGAAGTTGAAGTTCTTGAAGTTCTTGGAGGCTTCAAAGCTTGGTTCCAATAGAGCTTATGGACTTCTTAATCTTGATCTTCTCCAGCTCTTCAGCCTCAGCCCTCCTTCAGCCCTTCTTTGAAATGCCTTAGGAAGGCTTCTATTTATAAGAATTTGGGGGTAGGTGAGCCACACATGGCAAAGTCTAATTGGCGACACATGTCACAGCCTGATTGGTCCACTTATGTCATCGCTTACATGTGCGAGGCTGCTTGCGTCATCGCTTACATGTGCGAGGCTGCTTGCGTCATCGCTTACACATGTAAAACTGCTTATGTCATCGCTTACACGCGCTGATGTGTGATTTGGTTTTTTGCATGACACCTGGCAAATTTCTTTTGGTTTTTGAATAGTGATAGCAAAACCTAGCAGCAATACGTGGTGCTTCGTAATTTGCTGTATTTTGTGGACTTGATAGAGTGACGTGTCAGCTTGTGATAGGTCGGGAATTTTCCCTCTCTACATATATATATATATATATATATATATGTGTGTGTGTGTGTGTGTGTGTGTGTGTTTTACGTGATTGAGTGATTCACGTTTGTTGTCTGGCTTTCTTTATTTTATTTTTTTCTTTTTAATAGAAATGTCTACAACTTGATCTTGAAGAAGAAGAAATAGTGCCAGCATTTATATTATATTATAATATAATATACTTTAATAATACTGTGTCGTTTTAAATTTCTATTTTTAAAACCATTTAATGACCAACTCAGTCTCGTCCTTCACTTTTTAAACTATTAATGAACTTGTGCCTGGCTTTCTTTATTTTTTAAACTGTGGCGTTTTAGACTTCTATTTTTTACACTCAACTCAGTTATCATGACTTTTGAGTGAAGTGTAGTGTGTCTTTGTGTTAGAACTCATTTTTTTTTTTTAAAAAAAAAAAACTCGGTCTCCTCCTTCAAGTGAAACAGTGCCATTCTACTGTGTAAGATTTTTTTTTTCTCTTTAAAAGCACAATACACATAACGGAACTAATCATACCAAACCGATGGAATGCACCACACCTTGTGTAGACCGGTTTTTTCCTTCTATAGGAGAGGTGCGGTTAGTTATGGGAGAAAACCGCACCTTATAGGTGTGGTGCAAAAAACTCCTCCAAAACCAACCAAACTAAACCACGTACATGCCTACATAAAACTCATTTACCGATTAATTTCCCATTTAAGTAATTACTTCTAACCCAACCCAACCCAATTATTATGAGTAAACCCCAACCCACCAAATTACCCAATAATCAAAATTACCAATGACCCTAAAACTTGAAAATGACCAAAGTACTCATAAAATCCTTTAAAATTACCAAAATACCTACTAAAAAAAAAAAAACCCAAATATGCTCAAAAACCACTAAAAATTACCAAAATGCTCCTGAAACCTAAAAATATGATCAAAATATCCCCAAAACCTAAAAATTATGAAAAGACCCCTTAACCCAAAAAAATTACCAAAATACCCTCAAAACCTAAAAATTGACCAAAATATCCCTAAAACCTTAAAATGACCAAAATACCCCTCGAAACTTGAAAAATGACCGAAATACCCCCTAAACCTAAAATAACCAAAATAACCCCGAAACCCAAAAATTGACCAAAATACCTCCTAATGGTGAAGTAAAAATCGTACCATCTCCAGTTCGTCCATAGAGTCATCAAAGACCAAGAAGGTTAACCCAACATAGGAAGGCCATCCACTGTGGGGAGGTTGTCCATGGGTATGAAGGTCGTCCACTAACGAAGCAACTGGACGACCTCTTAACACTTAGAAAAGTATGAGCAAAATCCTTGTTCATCGCTATAACTTCCCACTAAGTTCTTAACTTCTAATGGCAATTGTAGAAGATAAGATTGAATCTTCTAACTTCTATAGCAGTTGTGGAAGTTAAGTCTGAACTTTATAACTTCCTTACACGTTGAAAAGTTACTAAACAAGTAACCACTTCAAAGCTAACTATATAAGGACTCATCCACATCAAATGAAGGCAAGTTTCCACTACTCCTAAAAGTTGGAATTCTTGAGTTTTAGAGAGAAAACTAACTTAAGCATCGGAGGGTTCTTGGCTGGTTCACTCCGGTCACCTTTGATGTTGTGCTTCTTTCTTTTCAGGCCTTTCAAGCAATCACTAGCTCAGTGACACCCAAAGCATTCAACCTACTGATTTTCTGTGCGTCATCACCTCCTAAACCTTAAAATTGACTAAAATATCCCCGAAACCTAAAAAATAACCAAAATACCCTCGAAACTTAAAAATTAACCAAAATACCAACTAAACCTAGAAAAATGACCGAAATACCCCCGAAACCTAAAAATGATCAAAATACTCCCAAAAACTAAAAATTAACCAAAATACTACCTAAAGTTAGAAAATGACCGAAATACTCTCGAAACCTAAAAAATGACCAAAAAACCCCAAAACCTAAAAAATTACCGAAATAACCCCTAAAACCTAAAAAAAAATAACCGAAATATCCCTAAAACCTAAAAAATGACTTAAACACCTCCAAAACCTAGAAATTTACTGAAATAACCCCAAAATCTAAGGTTATGTTTGATAATAGTTTTTGTTTTCTATTTTCAAAAACTTGTTTTTGAGAATATAAAGAAAAAACAATTTTCTTGTATTTTTTAAATCAAAAACATGTTTGGTTATTTGAAATTAAAACAGATGGTTTTTTAAGAAAAAAATAGAAAATACTAAAATATGTTGTTATTAGGATTTGAACTTTAATGTTAACTTATTAAATGAGATAGATTCATTAAATTAAATGTGTGTTTTCATTGACTTTTGAAAATTAGAAACTGAAAACAGCATTTTGCATGTTTTCAGTTTCCTTCACAAATTGAGTTTTGAAAACAGTTTTTGTTTTCTACCTGTTTTGAGTTGCCAAACAAGTTTTTTAGTCTCAAAAATAGAAAATTGTTTTTGAAAACAGAAAACAAGGGGAAAAAACAATTACCAAATATACCCTAAAATTTAACAAAACACCCCTAAAACCTAAAAAATTACCGACATTCCCTTGAAACCTACAAAATGACTGAAATACTCTTAGGACCTTTAATTTGACAAAAATACCCTCAAAACATCTAAAATACCCCAAACCTCTATTTTGGTAATTTTAGAGGCTTCGGGTGTAGTTTGTTCATCTTATAGGTTTAGATGTATTCTAGTCATTTTAGATATTTTGAGGGGTATTTTGGTTGTTTTAGAGATTTAGAGCTATTTTAGTCATTTTAGAGGTTTCAAGGTATTTTTTGTAATTTTAGAGGCTTTGGATTATTTGTGGTCATTTTAGAGGTTTTTGGTGTATTTTTGCCATTTTAAATGTTTAGATTTGATCAGTTTTTAGGTTTAGGAGGCTATTTTGGTCATTTTTTAGAATTTGGGGGTATTTTGGTCATTTTTTTAGGTTTCGGAGGTATTTTGGTCATTTTTAGGTTTAGGGGTATTTCGGTCATTTTGAGATTCGAGTGTATTTTGGGCATTTTTTAGGTTTCAAGAGTATTTCGGTCATTTTTAGATTTTGGGGGTATTTCGGTCATTTTCTAGCTTTAAGGGATATTTCGGTCATTTTTTAGATTTGAGGGTATTTTGGTCATTTTAGGTTTCGAGAGTATTTTTGTCATTTTTTAGGTTTCGGAAGTATTTCGGTCAATTTTTAGGTTTCGTGGGTATTTTGGTCATTTTTTAGGTTTAGGGAGTATTTTGGTCAATTTTTAGATTTAAGGGGTATTTTGGTAATTTTGTAGATTTCATGGATATTTTGGTCTTTTTAGTGGTTTTGAGCTATTTTAGAGTTAGGTGATTTGTAGAATTAATACTTGGATTTAATTGAATATCTAGTTAAAACCCAATTAACATTAGTGTTAGTTGGGTTTAATTGGGTTAATACCCATTTAGTCCAGTTAATAATTGGGTATGTTTGGATCTTAGTTAAGTGGATGGGTTTAGATGGGCAAATGGGTATGAATTGATTTTACCACCCTTAGGTTCACCCTAGTTTTTCTAAACCTATTCTAAGGATATATTTCCCTTTTTAATTTGTAAATATTTGTCTATTCTCAAGTCATTTTTAACTAAAGTGAATGGTAATCTAGATGTGCTAGTAGTTTCGGTTTAGGTGTTCATTTCCTAAGACAATCCCTAAAACGATACTCCCACGTAAAGAGAGTGTGTAGCATGATTTTCCCTAAAAGATATGATTATCTTTTCTTTTCTTTTCTTTTTCTTTTTTTTTTTTTTTTGGGTTGTTTTTTTTTTTTTCTCGAAATATTTGAGAATAGCTACCTACCCATAGTGAGTGTCGGTGCCCTTTTACCTTGGGCAAGAGGCATGATTATTATAGTAAATTCAATTTAGTTGTGAACAACTATGACGACTCAATACCTCTTCCATTTACTCCAACAATTAACTTTAATGTGCAGTTTTGTTATAAATCCACACTCACTCGATAGCTACTAGGCTTGATTGTTCGATGATAAAGTCATCAAATCAGTTGTGCGACCCAATCTACAAGTAAAATCCCCCACCTATTGTACCCATTGGCCCCCCAGCACCAGCTTGACTCTTGCGAGCATCCATCAATATTAATCTCATGCGTTTGCAGGAGGAAGAGGAAAGCCTATTTTTACTTTTTTAGCTGGGGCAAATTTAGTATGTTAGTTTTTTTTTTTTTTTTTTTTGAGAAGAAGTATGTTACTAACTTAGTATGTGATATAGCATATTATTTAAGACAAAATGTTGGCGATTTCTTTTTTTTTTTTTTTTAAATGAAGGTCTTTCCCTAGTATATTCTATTAAAATATACAAAAGCTATGTAATTCATAATGGTTTTTTTTTTTTTTTGAAACTCATAATGGACTTGGATGGTCAGTAATTGAATATAATGCAAACTGTGACCAAAATATATATATATACAAAAATAAATAAATAAAATATATGATGACAAATTTTACCGATGAAAGGAAGATAAATGTGATTATAAGAAAGAGATATCATATCATATCTTATAAATATAAATTATAGATAATTGAGTTATATCCTTTATCCAGTTTTCTTTTTTTTTAATGATTTTTTTTTCAGTACTTCCTTCATCCCGAATTGTTAGTCCTATATTCTATTTTGGAGAAAATGGGCTTTTGCCCTTTCTTTTTGAAATATCCAGCAAAATGTCCCATGTCTGAAACTAATTAGGGAAATGTTCCTGTTTTGAAACTCGATTTTAAAAAAATCGAGTTTCAAATGTAACTCGATTTTTGGAACATCAAGTTATAGCGAACGTGCACTTAGGATTTTTTTTTTTTTTTTTTTTTGGAACTCGAGTACTTCACATGGAACTCGAGTTCCAAAAAAAAAAATTAACATTTCAGTTCGCTATAACTCGATTTTCCAAAAATCGAGTTTTAAATTGAAATTCAATTTTCTAAAAATCGAGTTTCTAAACAATGGCATTTCCCAAATTAGTTTCAGACATGGGGCATCTTGTTGGATATTTTAAAAAGAAAGGGCAAAAGGCCATTTTCACCTTCCATTTTAGGATATCTCAAGATGTAAATCCTCTTTGAGAATTCAATAAACTACTTTATTTAAAAGGTTAATACCAATTTTTCATTTGAGTTTAATTAATAAGGATAGTTTTGAAAACTTATATATTTTTAACTAAAAGATAGAAAATTATATTATATTTTATTAAAAAGTTAGATTTTTTAAATAGTACTAAGAATTTGGGAAAAAGGTAGTAGTATTTTTGTTGTAGGACTTCGATTTGTGAAAAGTGTAGCACACATGGGAATTAGTTAGGATATCCATTTGGTGAAATAAAATATATATTGATTTTTATATTTTTATTGAAATTTTTGAAATTTTTGGTAAAATAATTTTATATTAATCTCATGTGATGCACTAGCACATGGACTTGTTCAATTTGTCACTCAATAATATATACCAACATCTTGTGAATATGGAAAGATTTTATGACCCGATAGAAGCATTGGTCACATCCGTGCTAATTCTCCAAAAGAACTAATCAAATTATAATTGGAATTCCTTATTGATAAAATAATAAAAATATAAATTATTTATAATTCTAAGTGGAGAAGGGAGAATTGATTTGAATCCAAACGTCACCATTAAAGAAATATTATAAAATGCTATTTTTCTTGCATGACAATTATTAGTTTACATGAATAGTACAATATAAAGTGTTTATTGTAAGTAAAAAATGTGACAAATGTTAGCCACTTTCTCCCAAAGTGGCATATATTTTTCCTATAATATATTTATATAATACTATTGTAGGAATGATAGGCCCAGCAGTATATATTGGGCCAAGGGCCCAGTCCGAGGACGCTTAGTAGTCCGAGGATGGATAAACGCTATTATGAAAGTCGACATTAGTGAATAAAGAAAGGAATCTGGTCATGATGGTCTAAAAAGGTGGTCCGAGAAGGAATGCTTCCTCGGCTGAGCAAAGCAAAGGTCAGAAGGTGCGGTCTACCATCAAGAGCAACGTTTCGGGTAATTCCACTGTTAAGGATAAGTATTAAAAAGGAACAAGACAAGGGGAAGCTATGAAATATCTAAGAGAAAGCTACTACCACCACATTGAATGCTCTGCGGCTAACTCTCTGACCGCATTAATGTGAAAGTGATACCTGAACAGTAATTTTCAATCTTACAGCTACTCCCAGATATTTCAATAAGGTGCTGATGGGATAAAAATGAAAGTCAACAACTTGGTCTACAGGTGGAGGGTGGAGATGAAAGAATGAGGGTAGTATAAAAGAGAAAGAAGACCTTAAGGGAGGGGATCGGAGAATTAAGAGAAAAATATTGTAGCAACAAAAACTGTGCTTGTAATCAAATTCAAGAGATATATACAAGAACTAATCTCCTCGAATTGTGCCGATGATGATTTTCTTTAGATAAAACCAGTCTATCTTTACTTTATTGTCATCTGAATCCATGATAATTGTTACCCAACTCATTAAAGCCTAGTTTTCTAATTCACTCTCTACAAATTCATTATATTAGGTTTTTTGGGCTTAGATCCTTTGACCTTTTGGGCTTAGGAACCAAATTGCGGCCTTACAACTATCTATGTAAACTAATAATTTTCATTATTCATTATACTTTTGGTTATCTATCCGTCTTGAATAATCTTAATAGTTTGAGGGTAGGTTTGGATATCTATCCTTCTCTTTAATTAATTAATTAATTAACTAATTAAGGAGTAAATATATAAGAACAACCCTTAACAGAAGTAATTATAAATATTAAAACATAATAATAATAATTAAAAAATAAAGACAAAACCAAACCAAACCAAACAAAACCCTATGATAAATTTTTAACTACCCCTTCAACTCTACCCCTCTAAGTCTAGCTAACTCCTAAAAGTACATTCCAGCCAGACTTTGCATTAGCATTTTAGTTTGTTAAACCATTTAAATAGCCCTTTGGCCCCTCCTCCCTAATATCATCGATTTGCATGCCCCACTTACCCAAAATGTCTCCATTAACATTACTCATTAATCTTCTACTCTTCCTTGGATCCCTTGGGCCATTCATCCACATCATATATGCTTCCTATTCATGTCCTAAGGACCCCAAAAATCACAAGAAACCCCCACCTGGACCGCCACCCTTACCAATTATCGGTAACCTCCACAAACTAGGTAACCACCCACACCGTTACCTCCAAACCTTAGCCAAACAATACGGCCCCATCATGTCATTGTGGCTTGGCAAAACACTAGCGATCATGGTCTCATCACCCGAAGCCGCCGAGCAAGTCGAACTCATGAAACTGTTTTTGCAAGTCGACCTCCACCCAAAATCTCTGATTTCTCCATATATGGTGCAAAAAAGGGCTTGGCTTTTGCTCCGTATGGTCCATTTTGGCGTAACATTAGGAAAATATGCACATTACAACTTCTTAGTGCGTCAAAAATTGAGTCATTTGCACCTATGAGAAAGCAAGAGGTAAAATCATTGGTGGGGTCTCTCAAAAAATGTGCGGAAATGCATGAGGTTGTGGACCTTACTAAGAAAGTGAATGAGTTTATTGAGGGAACAAGGTCAAAATTGGGAATTAACACTGGTTTTCAAACAATATAATTAGTAGGCACTGTTTTCAAAATATATTTTTTGCTAGCATCTCAAGTCTAAAAGACTCGATTTAGGACCTATAAATCGAGTCTCAAAGACTCGGTTTCCATGGTCTGATCACGTCTGATGTGGCCGTTTTTCCACGTGGCGTCCACTTGGAAATCGAGTCTCTAAGACTCGATTTATAAGCCAATCCTTTTTTTTTTTTTACTGAAACAAGGTAGAATGGTATATTTAAATAAAACAAATACAAAAAGTGTAATGAAGGGTCTTGAGCCATGCAGGCCTAGCCAATAGCTTGGGCACAAGAACAAGGACAGACTACACACTACCAAAAGCAAAAAAAAAAAATATATATATATATATATATAATACAAAACAAAAGTTGGGTAGTCATAGAAAAATGTATAAAATACAACTAAAATTTGAGTTGTCACAATCATTTCATAATTAATTTAATAATTATTTAAAATATAAATAAATATAATAAATTAGTAAAAATTGAAAATTTAACTAAAATAGTTCAAATAAATATAGAAATTGAACGGGTTTAAGAAAACTTAAGAAATGTATAAAAAAAAAATTTAAAAAAATTTAAAAAAAAAGGTGTGAAAAGTTGGAGTGACAAAAAAAACGAAGGAAACTTAGATGAAAGAAGAAAAAGATAGGAAGAAGACTAGAAGTAAAAATGGCTGACTTATTGTAGAGATTGTTTTAAAAGGTGTGGTGCAGAGTAAACTTTGGGAAATGGAAGCCTTGGGGAAATAAAAATAAAAATGGGTGAAGTTGATGTCTTGATGAGACCAGACATGATGTTGTCAAGTGAACGAAGGGAATAAAAAGAAAAAGGCTTTAAATTTGTTTTGGATTAGAAATTAAGATATTTTTATACAATATTTTTATAATATTTTTAAAATAAATTCTTATATTGAATTAATGTTTAAAATAACGTTAATTCTATAATAAATTCACCATAAATCTTAAGTTGAAAATGTTTATTTGCAAAATAAATTTCTATATTTATTTTGAACTAAATTAGTGCATTTTCAATTTTTACTAATTTATTATATTTATTTATATTTTAAATCATTATTAAATTAATTATGACATGATTGTGACTACTCAACTTTTAGTTGTATTTTATACATTTTTCTATGACTATTCAACTTTTGTTTTGTATTTTATACTTTTTTTTTTGCTTTTGGCAATGGGTAATCTGTCCTTGTCCTTGTGCCCAGGCTATTGTGTAGGCCTGCATGGCTCAGGACCCTTCATTACACCCTTTGTATTTGATTTATTTAAATATATTATTCTATCTTGTTTCGGTCAAAAAAAAAGGGCTAGCTTATAAATCAAGTCTTAGAGACTCGATTTCCAAATGGAGTAGGTCCTAAATCGAGTTTTTTAGACTCGAGATGCTAGTAAAAAATATAGTTTGAAAACAGTGCCTACTAATTATATTATTTGAAAACCAGTGTTAATTCCCAATTTTGGCCAGGGAACAGCATTTAGAATGATATTTGGGCCGAATAAGGGTGATAGGTTGAAAATGACGGCTCTAATTCGCGAGCTTATGTTCTTGGGGCAGCCTCTCGACGTATCATCATTTTTGCCTTTCCTTAGGCCACTTGATCTACAGGTATTTTTCATTGTATGGGCCTCCAACTTTAGGCTCCATTGAACTATGAGGTATAGATTTGTTTGCAGATATTCATTTCCTAGATAGGAAAAGTCATTTTTATGGTAGTTTTTATTTAACATTTTCAGTTAGGCATTCGTTTCTTTTCAGTGAGAATTGTTTTCCTATATATATATATACAACAGTAATTACAGCAGTAGTAGTTACAGGATTTCAACAGTTCAACAGTAGAAGGCTTGAAACTAGTTCTAGTTACAAGATTTGTAGGGAAGTAGTGGAGGAAATTCTAAAGGAAAGTCCTAAGGAATTCTCTCAAGAAAACTCTCCTATAGAAAATTCTGTAAGAAAAATCTGGGTCTTAACATAAGGGACATCCCCCTTCAATAGGCAAAAAAAGCGTAATGAACAGTAAAAATGAATAGTAACTTTTCATTTTTCAACTCAAGACAACAAGTACCCGAAACTTCAGTTTAAATTAAGAACCAGCCTTTACCATTTTGGCATTTTGTGCCAAAAGTAACAAAGTGACCATAATCATTAAGAATCATCTTTATCAAAAGCAGCATCTTTTGTGAGCAATACAATAATTGGGACAAGTTTAATATGGTGGAAAATGTGATGTTTGATATGGTGGAAAATGCAGGTCGATGGAAAAGGTTTTCTATGTTCAACCAAAAACAAGTTTAATACAGCAAAATGAAAACGTTTTTTTAGAATGTCACATATTCAACTACTCATCACTTAAAAACTCTCTTCTTGCATTATATAAGTTGTCAAAATCCCTTAGATATTAGATATGACAAAACGACAGCCAACTATTGATTCAGGGAACAAAAAACTTACTTAATTTGGTTTGGTTGAGGTAATGGTATATTGTTGCTTCACCTGGAATACTGATGCCCACCACCTAGTGCACGTCTTGTACCCTCTTGCTATCAGTTTCTGAACAAGGTTGCTGTAATTACACCAAGATAGGATTTCCATGACTCTTCTCTCCCTCTATCCTACTATAATCTTTTATCATTGAATAAGAGATTCAAAATTCAAACTCCATATACACCAAAAATCAATTAGGGAATTGGCCTAGTGATAAAAAAAACACACACACAATAGTTCAAATTCTATGCATTTTTTGGGGTGGGGGGGGGGGGGGGGCGGGGGATGCATAGCATGATTCTTGAATAAATCAACAAAAATATTATGGGGGTATAGAGTATTTCTAGAGTATATGAAAAGTGTATTATCTTCTTTCACATAATAGTGAGTCCTTAATTAATTAATTTTATAGTGTAAGAATATTTTATAACTTTCCAAAATAATGTTATCTTGTATAATATCTTCGTTTATGGGATCCAAGCATGTGGAGCCCCTTGTGCCTATGGAGTTTTCCTCATAATCACTAGAGCATTAGTCCAAGATGGGATTAAGATTAGGTATAATACTTAGGGTATTGCACTTGGTGTAGTAGCATTAGATGGCTAAGATTGAAAGTGGAAAAAAGCAACTTTCAATCTTAACCATTGAATTAAATAAGTTTTTTTTAAAATGTTAAAAAATTAAAAAGTTAGAGTTAAAAAATAAAATGGTAAAAATTGATGTGAGAGTGAGTGGGTGTAATTACACCCAGTACAATATCCTAGGTATTGCACCGAATCCAAATCCTCCAAGATGTGTGTGTTCATTTGGTTACAAGTTTTTTCTTTTAGCTTTTTGTCTCAAATTTATTTTAAATATCTAATTTTTAGCTTTTTAAAAATAAATTTATTTTTTATTTTTTATCTCACACTATACAAATAAGTTGCTGACAATATGCTATACTCAAACGCACAATACAATATTCACAAAGGACCTTGTAATCTACAATATTCAGCTTAATTTATGTGAGATTAAAATAAATCTATCCTTCTATTGAATGAAAAAATATCTTTTTTTTATATACACATAATGAAAGAACATATTTATTATACCAAACATAGAGATGCTTTAAGATTTATCACACATCGGCTTCATTTATTTTGTGTATCTACTAACTATCCTTTATGCTTGGTTTTGATGACTGATAAGAGTGAAGTTACCTGGTGAGAAGTTCAAATTTGTCATTATTGAGGGTTTAAGTAATAGCCTAGTGATAATAACATCTTTTGTAATACTTTATGTTTGTGGTTCAAAAGTCAAAAACCCCTCCCCCTAAAATAAATTTAATTTTAAAAAAAAAAAAAAAACTATTCTACCCTTAGAATATTCAAAACCCCAAAATTTTAAAAAGCAAAACTTCATCCAGCATAAGGTAGTTGATTAGGACCAAAAACAATCCAAGTAATAATATGTTTGTAAATAAATCTAGCTATTAATATTCACACTTGGTTCCAATAAATGCTTGTCTATATTATTTTAGGGTTTACTAAACAAGTGAACGAGTCAAATTCAAAAATAATAAAATGTTCGTGAACAAACTCATGAGTATGAGTTTTAATATATATAATATTATATTTTATATGTATACATATATAATTATATACTTATATAGACTTGAAATTGGATTATGTAAGTATGTAAGTAAATTTATATGATATCAATTATTATTTGTAATTTATTAATGATATAAATAGACTATTATATATATATATATATATATATAGAGAGAGAGAGAGAGAGAGAGAGAGAGAGTATAATTTTTACAAATTTAAATTTGGGGAATCTAATTTTTAAAATTTCTTTAAAAAATCAGTTCTATCTAATTAACTTAATTGATATAATTTCAATTACAATTTAGTTATTAATTATTAGTATAGATTTACAGGGGTAAACAAATTTATTGGGAAAGAATAAATTAGCCAAGTAACTCTTGAACAAACTTAAACTTGTTTGACAAAAAAAAATTAAGCTTGAATATGTAAAACTAGGTTGGTGATTAGCTGGTCTGTCTAATGTTAGAAATAAAATTAAATGAACCAATCTCAAAAGCTTGCTCTTATATATGAGGTACAATTAAGGTAAGATTATTTCAATTTTTTTTTATTTATGTCTTATATATAATTGATGTGAAAATTTAGATTATAAATTAAATTTGAAGTGAATCCATCTTTTCTTTTAAAGTTTAAGTTATTGAGTAATTCTATTGTGAGGTCAAAATTGCAATAGTACTCTTGATAAATTAAATTCTATTGTTCTACATTTTAAAAGTTTATTTTATTTTAAACAAAACTAAGATTTTATACTATAAATAGGAAAAATATTGATGGATTATATTTAAATTTACAACTATATATATAATACTCGAATTGACAAATTACTGAATAAAAAAATGATACTATTTATTTCCAAATGCATTTATCAATCGATTAAGTAATGGTAATGTGACTTTACAATTGATTAACCATTTATTGTCCTCAGGGATTGGACCGGCGCCTGAAGAATGTTACTGAGGCTCTCGACAAAGTCTTTGACGCAATCATCCGAGAACATGAACAAGTTGACATTAGGCAACAAGGTCATCACAGGGACTTTGTGGATACATTACTTTCCTTGATGAACCAACCCATGAATCCCCATGATGAGCAAATTTGCACAATTGACCGAGAGAGTATAAAGGCTATCATGTTGGACATGTTTGCGGGCGCATCAGACACTTCAAGTGCTGCAATTGAGTGGAGCCTCTCTGAGCTCTTGAGGCATCCACGAGTAATGAAACATCTACAAGAAGAGCTAAGAAGTGTTGTTGGAATGAAAATAGAATGGTGGAGGAAACAGATTTGGAAAAGTTACCATACTTGGATATGGTGATAAGGGAAAGTTTTAGACAACATCCTTTTGCGGAATTTCTAATCCCACATCAATCCATGAAGGACATTGAGAATAATGGATATTACATACTTTTCTTTTCTTTTCTTTTTTTGAGCACAGATATTACATACCTAAGAGAACAGTAATTTTAATAAATTCTTGGACTATTGGACGAGATCCTGATGTGTGGTCCAATAACTCGGAAGAATTTTACCCAAAAAGATTTATAAATAATAATATAGATATTAAGGGACATGACTTCTAGCTTCTCCCATTTGGGTCTGGTCGAAGAGGGTGTCCAGGAATGCTATTAGGCATTACAAATGTCAAATATGTTGTAGCTCAATTAGTGCATTTCTTCATTGGGAGCTACCTAATGGCATGTCGCCTAATGACTTAGACATGGAGGAGAAGGATGGGTTAACAATGCCAAGAGCCAATCCCTTGCTCACCATACCAGCTTATCGCCTACTTGATTAAACTTATAAGAGAATTACTATCTTATTTTGTTACTTAACTCCGATTTGGTGTGTTTTAATGGGGTTTTAGTCTTTGGTTTTCTAGAAGGGGTTGAGGATGATTTATTTGAAGATTTGAAGGTGGTGCCACATTATATCACGTCACTTTGGCTATTAATTGGCTTCTTCTTCTTTTTCTTTTTTATAGTAGTGAGGGTTGCAAGTGCAAGCGACAGCGTGCAGCCCCTTGAGCGAAGAAAACTTAGATAAAATTTATTTTTGTAGTATCAAATCATGTATTTAAATTTAGACTAGTTATTTAACATATGGTATCTATTTAGTATGATAATTTCTTAGAACCTATTTATTAAAGACAGTATCTACTCAAAAAAAAATTCTACTAAGAATGATAACAAATGTTATCATCTTCCAACAATAAACAACTAAGCTTTGCTAAAACATTGTCATAATATTTAAATTTTCACAATAAATAATGACATATGCTATAATTGAAACTCTTCATCAAACTAAATACCTACAACCATTTGCAATGAATATTTTGTTATTCATACTTCATTCTTTGTCATTTTGTTTTATAAGCCTAATTACGATGCTTAACTTAATTTTTAATGAACACCTTTTTAAGAAATAAAAGAAATTTAAAAAAAAATAACAGACATATGTCATTGAAATTTCTATTAGATAAAATTATAATAACTGTGGGTTCTAGTTAGCTCAACTAGTAAAGTCTATGATGGTTGAATAAGAGATTTTGGATTCAATTCCCACCTACACTACCAAATACCGATTAATGTCTTTGTCTAATAATATAAAGAGTTATCATCAAGAGTAGACGCCATAGATACTCTCTCAAAAAAAAGATATAATTATAAATCTAGAAAATTTAAACCTGTAATAAATTTATGTTCTCTAGATAACAAATAGAATACCATAAATCACCATTTTTACTTTTTAAGTATGACTAATACATAAAACTCAAAATACACAAAGAAAATTTTTGGGACATTAAAATTTAGTGAGGCAATTTAGATATTGTATAATGAAATATTCTAGGTGTAGGGTCCACTTGTGGGAGGTTCTTTACTGTTAGGCAAATGAGCCCAAACCCAACGGGCCCGATACAATAAATTTGGTAGAGAAAATGGGCTCAAAAGCTAGGCTTTAGTGAGAGCTCCAACAGCCAGACATGATCATAAGGAGATGGGATAATCGAAGGTATGGAGGAAGGGTAAAAGTTTATCCTCAGGCTTTGTCTGAGAACTGATTCTTCTTCTTCTCAGTTCTTTGGTGCTTAGTGGCGAAAGCTTTCAGGGGTGGTAAGAACTGCAACCGTCTTCCTTCTTTCTCCTTTTTTCTTTTTTTCTCTCGCTCTAGGAGGGCATTTTCCGTTATATATCTCCTTCCCATTGATCTTGGCCGTCCATTTGTTGATCATACAGGTCGCTACTGGAGTGTCTGTCCCATCCGCCGCCTTCCTCAACTTGCTGTGAGATGCAGCAAATAAGGTGGTACTATTCAGGGGTCATTTCTTCATTAATGTGGCCAGACTGTCAGCTGTGGGCATTTAATGCGAAGGTGACAGCCTCTCCTAGAATTGCTCCTCCATCATGCCCTTATGGCTGGCCCATTGGGCTCGGAACTTCCTTTGGGATGCTCGAGGGGACTGCCGCTAGCAACGTGGCGTTTTCCCCTTCCGTGATTTTGGTCTGCTGAGGACAGGGTCGTCCTCGGCAGTATATCCTGGCCGTCTGGATTCTCCTTATTCGTCCTC
Source organism: Quercus wislizeni (assembly GCA_023055345.1). Taxonomy (NCBI): domain Eukaryota; kingdom Viridiplantae; phylum Streptophyta; class Magnoliopsida; order Fagales; family Fagaceae; genus Quercus; species Quercus wislizeni. The sequence goes on from JALGQJ010000003.1 coordinate 21,251,814, forward strand.
GGCCACTTCTTCCTCCTCGGCATGGGGCTTAATATGAAATGGGTCGGAATCCCTAGATCCTTTGGCCCCACACTAGGAATCATAAGATTTTTTTAGGATTTAATTAAGAGAATAACAATAAAGACTATATACTTGTGTACAAAATATAAAGGAAGAAATTATTCAACTTTAAAGTTGGGGGATGAAACTACCCCAAACATAAAGGGGGAAAGTACTTTTTTCTATAATTTTTTTTGTTTTTTTTTACTTTAAACAATGTGTTTAAAATAAAATAAAATAAAACCCAAGAAAACTATCTGTAAAAATATATATTTTGGCTCAACAAATTGGCTAAACAAAAAAACAAAAACAAAAAAAAAAAAAAGGAAAAAGTTAGGAACACAATAAATGTCACGATATTTTCTCAATACCTTTATTTTAGATAAGGTGGGCCTTGGTATGATATTTTATAATTTTATTTTAGAGTAATATTACATCCACAACATTTTCACAACAAATCCTAGATAGTAAATTGTTATTGATTTTGATTTTGATTTTTAATTAGGACAACCACTTTAAACTATGCATTAAAAAATAAAAATAAAAACTAACAGAAGAAAATTGTGCATGAAATAGTGAATTTTTGCTCACCAAATTTGACTAAACCAAAAAAGAAGTCTAGGAACACAACAAAATGTCACAATATTTTCACAATACTTTTATTTTCAGTCGTGGTAAGTTTTGATTTGATATATTATTATTTATTTTATAGAAATGTTATCTCCATAATATTTTCATAACAAATTCTAAATGGCAAATTATTACTAATTTTAAAATGGACCCACGACTGATATCACTTTTTTATCAGTCAATATTAGCTTACCACATATGATTTGTTGTGAAATTAATGAAAAAATATTGTGAACTTAGCAATTTTTTATTTGATCTATAAGAAACTGAGATCTCAACAATTGTGAAAATACTGTGATAACAACAAGTGTTACAACATTTTCACAAAACATTTATTTTTAGTTGTAGTCAATTACAGTCTCATATTTTATTATTTTATTTTGACCTATAGAAAATTGACGCCTCAATAATTGTGTATTATGAAATTTGTTGTGTCGGTATAACAATATAAATGCTAGCTCATATAAATATTTTTTTTTTTTTAAAAAAAAGCACAAACCAATGATTGGCAAAAAAAAAAAAAAAAGGAAGGCTAATGAAGTGATGAATAGTACATATTGAATAAATCAAAAAATACTGTAACCACTATAGTAGCTTTTACACATTCACACAACAAGTGTTACAACATTTTTACAAAACATTTATTTTCAGTTGTAGTTGGTCATAGTCTCGTATTTTATTATTTTATTTTGACTTATAAGAAATTGGCACCTCAATAATTGTGAAAATATTATGAAATTTGTTGTATCAATATAATAATACTTTTTTTTTTAGTTGTAGTTATTTCTAGTATGATATTTTATTTTGACCTATAAGGAATTAATATCTCAACAATTATGAAAATATTGTTACAATTTGTTGAGTTAACTAACAGCTATATATAAATAAAATAAAATAAAAAAAGAGTTGACGGGGCAATATTGCAAAAAAAAAAAAAAAAAAAACCAGTAAATAGTGTAAATTGAACAAGCCAAAAAAAAAAATGTAGCTATTACTATAGCTTTACACATTCATACTTTTGTTATAAAATTATTATGAAAAATGTTGTAGATGTAACACTTCTTTTTTCACAATACCTTTATTTTTACTTGTGACTAGTTCTAATATGATATTTTATTTTGACCTAAAAGGATTAAATATTCAACAATGGTGAAAATATTGTGATAATTTATTGTGTTAACCAACAATTCCATATAAATAAAATAAAATAAAAGCAGTGGACCAAACGATATCCCCCCCCCCCCCAAAGAAAAGCAGCAACATGACAATGCAAAGTATTGAATAAACCAAAATATTGTAGTTTTTTAACTGTTACTTTAGCGCATTCGCGCTTTTTATATTTAAATTTCAATATCAATTAAATAATATTTATTTCAAGAAGGGGTACAATTAATTGGTCTTTTATATTTCATTATTATTTAAATAATATTTATTTCTTGTTCTATATTATAATTTTTTTTAAATCCAGTATTCTCTCTTTTTAATATGACTAATTGTGATTGGATTGGATTTCTATTAATTCTTTTTTTTTTTTTCTTGAAAATGTGAAACTTATTACCAAAAATTACAAAACAATGTGGTAATGAATGTGATTGATGGCACTTCAACAAAATAATAAATGTGAATTTAAATTACTTATATATTGTGATTGATGATATATCAATTTATATAATCTATATAGTAAAATATGTAATATTCCTAATATTTATTACTCAAAAAAAAAAATCCAAAAACTTTGCCTCTAAAGTCTAAACGATTTTCTTATCAACCATATCCCTTCATTTGTACCCAAACTCTTCATGTGCATGACCTAGGAAGATGTACTATTTTGATTTTCTATCAAACTTAGACATCTAATTTTTTGGAATATGGACAAGGCTCTACAATAAAACACTCTCAAGTGCTCAAAACAAACATCTTTCCTTAACCCAACTCTTTAAGGAATATTACCATCCTAAGGAACGGGCAACAAGAGATTGATCAAATTAGCAACGGTCCTCAATATCTCATCACAAAAAGATTTAGGCAATTGTACATGAGAGATCATTCATCTAATTATGAGTTTGAGCTCAACTATATTATATTAACCATAGTTTTAATTGGTGATTTTCTTGATTGGAATATATGATTATCATGTCTGATGCATGTTCAACATGAGACCAAGAGACAATTTGGTGTGTAGGGTGCGTAGGATCGACAGGTGGAAGGGCAGCAGTGTTTGATACAACCCACACACACAACATGAGATAAGCAGGTCAATAAAAAATAGAAAAATATATATTGCTCTCAAAACAGGTTGACCTACTTAAACACGGATTATAAATAGTTCAAATTCATGTTCATTTTCCTAACCAATAGTCATTATAGATTAATCCAATTAATTATTCATGTCATTACTTGCTTAACAATCATAAATATGTTTATCCAATATAATTTTTAAATTTTTAAATGACGAAGTGAGTAATTAATAAAATACTAATGTGCAAATTAGCCAAATAGACCAAGTGACTCCCTATTGATCTAAAAGTATTAAAACGATTACTAAAAATTAGCCGTATTCATCTCAACCTATATATAATCAAACACCCTCACCTCCACACAACTTATTAATTAATTAATATGTATATAATTCTTTTTATTTGTAATTAGCAAGCACAAAATTACTTCTAAATATTTACCAGATTCTTGTTGCAATGTGGAATGGCTGTGGATTGAATATCTTGTTATCCTAAAGAACAATATATTACATCATCATTAACAAAATACATACAGAATATGTTTCATGGTCCAGAAAATTTTTATTTATTTACATTCATACTTATATATCATAGACAAGAGTGTTGAGACATGTGCATGGTTCTCATAAACTACTTCATAGAATATATACAAAAAGAGCAGCAAAAGCTTAAAGCCGGTATGTACAAAGGAAGCTGGTCTACTTCGTCCCATACTAGCTACAAAGTCCCTTCCCCTCGAAAGGGCCGAAAAGATTTAAATTTTCGTGACCTGATGCAGTCTGATGGTTGCCATCCAATTTTATGCTTTACATTGTCATATATGACCAGTTTCCCACGCAATGAGATGTCTGCAGAGGTCATTTCAACTATAGTTATCAATTTGTCAACAAATGGGAGAAAGGAGAGGTGTGGAAATATTTGTATACACGAGTGTATGTGATTAATTACAGTAATAACTGCGAGAATTTAATATAACATACTTGAACTCAAACTTATATAAGTTTTTGGGTTTGCATGATCAAGACATGTCATACCAAGGTCTCACGTAAAAACTCGGAACATCTTCCCAACGTAGTGAATACAAACCCACCCAATTCGGATGTAGCAAATGAATAAATAATGTGATAGGCTAATCATAATAGGTGCAAAACTTATGTATAATTCTTAAGGGGCAGTACATTACTTTCTCCAATTAAATTTAAATGTCTTTATTGATTAATACAATATAAACAGTATTATCTTTCCTAAAGAGAATAAAATTCAATTTAATTATGTGTTTAAATTTAATTGGGGAACCAAATGTACTGCACTTAAAGAACTATAACTAAGGTGTTGTTTGGCATCAGCTTTTAGCTTTTATCTCTTATGTATAGCTTTTTAAAATCTCACGTTTTCCCACTTTTTCTCATTTTTTTAAAGGTACAAATATACTTAAGCACACTTTCACTAAAAGCTAGATAAGGATTTTTGTGAGAAGTAGCTAGATCCTAAACCAACAGAAAACAGTAAACTTTGTGATAACTTTATTCAATAAAGTTAAATGTGATAAATATATAAGACCTTAGAGAATCCAAACTCACAAAAACCACCTCTGGTTCTAGCAGCTTCTCATCAAAAATGACCTTGGGGATGGAATGAGGGCTAATATGCTAAAAGCCACCTCATCCACCCCCAAGGTCATTCTTGGTGAAATGATGGCTAGTTTTTATTCCCTTACTAATAATATTGAACATACCTCCAAGTATAATCGTTGATCCATCATGTACTTTGCTTCCATCAAGGATACCCAAGCAGACGTTGCCTTTGTCCTACAAACAGAGAGGCTTGTTACACAATGGCCTATAAATACCATACATTGGAACACTTTTAAGTTAAAATCTGATGGAAAGAGAATATGATTGCTTACACTAATAATCAAGTAGCCCTCTGGAGGAATTTGAAGTTTTGTGGAGGCAATCCACCATGTGCTCCCAAACTGAAGCGTTAAAGTCTTAAAGAAATGCTTGACATCCTTGACAGATCTGCAAACATATGGGTGCAGCTTTTAGAATTTTGAATCTATGAATCAGAAAGCCTTAAAAGTGAGGTCAAATTGAAGCAATAGAATATTATGACATGTTTACTGTAAAGCTTGTTTTACATTTTAAGAGATCATTGAAACTTAGCGGATAAAGTTCAAAGCTTGTTTCAGGCCACTTTTTTTCATCAAAGGGAAGGAATACCTTTACTTTTCTTTTCTTTTCTTTCTTTTTTTTTTTTTTTTTTTTTGATAGGTAAATAAGAGTAATATTATTGATGAAAAAAGGAAAGGAAAACATACAAGATGTTCATGATGATGAACACAGGAAAACAAAAACAGACAACAAAGAAAAAGAAATCAAGAGGCTATTCTAAGAGAAGACAAACTTTGGAAGTAAGGAACAATTCGTAAAACCCCAGCACTGAGACCAATCAAAAAGACTACATTGGCATAGATCTTTTAACTCTTCCAAGGTCTTCCCTGTGTCCTCAAAGGAATGACGATTTCATTCCATCCATACAATCCACATCAAATAGCCTGGAATCAAATTCCAAGTATCTAAAGCATGAATCCCAAGCCAATGATTCCAACAAAATAACAACCCCACCACAGAGCCTAGCATGACCCATTGGATACCAAAAACCTGAACTCATAAAGAGCATATTACACAATGAAAAAGTAGATGGTCCATAGATTCCCCATTACAGTAGCACATACAACACCTATTATGGATACTAATTCTAATCATTTTAATTAATTTCATGGCCATTTTGACAGCAAATACAACTCACAACCAAGTCTTATCTAGAGGCGTAAGAAGGAAATTTCAAGAAACAACTACTTTTTGATATAAATTCCAGTCTGAAGATGCATATCAGCTAGCTCAATAAGCCAGATTTCGATTAGAAGCTCATGTGTCAAATTTACAGTCAAGTTCCCACACGATTTTCCAATTGATATGCAGCTTTCCCTTTCTTCTGGGAAACAAAAACTGAAAAGTTCATCTTAAACCATGGTCACAAAAGAGACAATGTTTACAATAGGGAATGAGATGAGGGATCCCCTCAAAAAAGAAAGTGCCTCTCTAGTCGGCCCAAAAAAAGTGACTAAAAATACAACCACTTTAATATATAATTTTGCTCAACTCCCATCCAACTTCTTCCATTGTAAATAACATACACATAAAAATTATATAACTATGTTAAGTAACTTACCGAAAAAATAATAATAATACTAATAATAAATAATAATAAAAATAAATTACCGATTCCCTATTTAATGCTAGTGAATGAAAAGTTTAATTATCAGTATCATGAACCAACCATGATGGCAACTCAACCCTCCCTCACTCACTCCAAATGACAGGCATTGCCCCCCACCCAAAAAAAGAAAGAACTTATGTGAACCTCTAAAATCAAAACCTAAAGAATAAAAGATTTTATTTAAAGTAATCATGGAAAAAGCCTTCTCTGTCTCACAAGCAAATATTTAGGAAGGTTTTACAATAAACGCATCTTTCTGCTTTTTTGTAATAGGTTTTGCAACATTATAGCTTTATGAGAGACAAATTAATTATGCCTTTTGTAGATTTCCTCAATCTTAATGGAACCTCCATCCACAGTAAAGGCATATAACATGGTAGTAGTAGTGGAGATGGTGGTAGAGAGACGTAGGGGCATAATGACAGTGGCACAGATGCTAGCAATGAAAGAGGTCCGGCGACATTGAAGTTGATACTGCAGAAATTCACAGCAGTGGTGTTGGCCACCAACAGTGGAATTGGAAGATATGGCTAAGGTGGAGGAGAAATCAATAACATTTTGATAATGTCTATTTTATAATAAGTTGGTTATGTCAGTGATAGCAGTGTACTGTATACAGGACAGCAGAACTTTCAGAATTTAAAATTTTCAGTAAGAGTCTAATCTCCTTTTCCTTTTAGAATATTCAGAGATGCATTACCTATTGCACTTTTTTTTTTCTTTTCATTTGCTTTTTTACAATATTCATGGAAGGAACTAACATAAATAAACTTAGAGAGTGATTCATAACTTGGCTAAGATAAGACTAAAAAATAAATTACACTAATGAAAATTATTATACTTGAAACTGATACCAGGTGCAGCACAATCAACCACAATTTCTGTCATACCTGATTGTGGATTCTGCTTTCCAACAAATCGGCAATGTTAAATCTGACGTATCTCGGATGAGTCCTAACCCAGAAACTTCTTCAAGCTACATCAACAGGTAATAAATAATAGGAAAAATGAGTGGATTTGCTATGTCAAGAGGAATTTCTAGAATTTTTCAGGTGGGAGTGGATAAAAACACTTACAGAAGCAACTAAATCGGAATATGCTTGTTGCAAAAAATATGTGTAAGAACTACCACTATCAAAAATTACTGGTCCTACGCTGCTGTCTGGAACACCCAAGCGGAGACGCCTACTTCCATAATTCATTTTCATAATCTCTGAATGATAAAAATCCCTGAACAGGAAAGCATGGAAAAAAGAGAATAAAAAGGAGAATAAAAGTGCATGTGTACGGCATAGAAGGTATTTTAGAAAATAAATATAAGAATTAATCAACATTTAAAGAACTAAGAGGTTTATTTATGAAGATTGTCACAAATTCTTGTAATTGCACAAGTCTTTAAAGATTTGGTCAATACAGGACTGAGCTACCAGCCTACCAAAGCATATAAACACTTGTATAGATGCACTTTTGCCTTGAGACTAGAGTCACGTTATTTTCTCTGTTATGTTGCATTTATTCACTGGAAATAAGATATAATCATATAAAGCACAGGATAGGGAAAGAGAGAGCAATGAGCCAGATATTATAAGATTCATTTTTAACTGAAGACAATTAAAATTTAACAAAAAAAAATTAGTAGAAGAGACTATATATCAAAATATGGTTTCCTTCTGACTGGACCTCTATTTATGTGTGTTCTGCCATGAAATATTTGTCTCCTTATAAGTCAAACAAATTATATTAAGTGCTAGAAGGAAGAGAGGAAGAAAAGAGGGGGGGGTGGTTCTTTGGAAATGTTCACTCACATTGAAAGGCCATTAAGCATAGGAACCCATGCCATACCCCACTGCGGTACAAAATCATCACCTAAGAACAAATACCCGCCACCTCCATCAATAGTGAGGCAATGACCAACTACATTTTTAATGATTCCCTTTCTTGCCAACTGGGAAGGTAAGCTAACTTTAGACCTGCTAAGCCCAAGGATTCCATCTGTCTTGGCCAGAGTACTCAAAAGTAAGCCTTTCTGATCATATGCACACCTTGCAGACCAAAATAAATTCACATAAATAAGAAAATTGGTGGAAGATTAAACACTTTTTAAGGTAATCCAGAATTTTGGGGGTGGTAGGGAGGAAAAAGAGAAGATCAATACCCGAAAACAAGATTCAGATTGGTCCATGATCCATTTTCCATAAGTAGATGAAGCTCATCTCTTGCCAGAACCCCCACAGAGGAGCTTTGATCTGCATACTGAATCTCATAGTCACATTGTTGGCAACTTTGACAATATCCAGCTGCTTGATGTCTATGAACTTCCATGCACAACGAGTCCTTGGAGGGTAGTATGTTGTCTTTTGTTGGCTTGTACAAAGCATTTGCCCCCTAAATTAACTATATCATTAGAATAAAGAGAAATTTCTAGCTGCAAATTTCAATTGACGGTTGAAATATCATTATCTTACACATGTTAGCTGCTTTCTATGATTGCATGTGATGCAGTACAAGGTTCACAGAATGAAAACTGTATGGATTTAGGAAGAAGTACAAAGCAAACCCTAGAGTGATCTAAACTCTTAAGCTTCACCACTGAAGATAGCTAGAATCACCAAGCCAATGAAAAATTGCAACGAAAATTTTATAAATTAAATCAAGCTTCTCCTACTGGAGCACAATAGCATGCTTATATATTCTACTAGGACTAAACTATAAGGCCAAAGCTCAATTATTGAATTACAAAAATAATCATGACTCCAGGAAATTAAATAAAATAATAATCGCCTAATTAGCAAATAAGAACTAAAATAAAATCCAATAGAGGTATATAGCCTTATCTTGGTCCACAGAAAACACCATCGTAACAAGCTTTTCCTTTTCAAGTACCATGGGGGGTTAATCAGTAGTAGATGCATCGAACTCATTCTTCACAACATGTGCATCCTCAAGTACCCCCATGTTGATATTTCTCTTCATTAAGAAGTGGAAAATTTTCCTTCTCAAGTGGTAAGCAATATACCTGAATTTCCAACAGGTTATTTTAACTATACTACACATGGACCATGTATTCCAGCTCGCCATATTGTTTCTCTAGGGTTGTAACAACTTTAGGCCACTGTAATTCTCTTTCACCACTAATTTTTAGTGGTACTTGGTATTCCTTGATCACCCATGAGAAAAGCTTTGCCTCCAAGGCTACTAGTTAGTCTATGTATGAAAGCCATTACTCTGTCTTATCGGGCATTTTTTTTTTTATAGGTAATAAAGATTTATATTCAAGAACACTACCTTATGCAGAAAAACATAAGGCAAAGAGAAAAATACAAAGGGAAAAGAAAGAGAGAAAAGATAAAGAAAGGAAAAGAAACTAAGTTCACTGGAGAGAGCTAAGGAACATAGGGAAAGAATCACTAGAGGTGAGTCTCCAAGCCCTAGACCAGTCAAACAAAGTGCCACTGAAAGAGGCCAAAAGCTGGTCACCCGAACTATCCATGTCCTCAAACGTCCTCCTATTTCGCTCCCTCCAAAGACACCACATCAAGCATAATAGAGCTAAATTCCAAATGCTAGACAAATGCTTTCCAGGCCAATTCCACCAACCAAAAAGGGTATCCGCAACCGTTCTTGGCAAGACCCAAGAAAACCCAAAAGATCTAAACACCAAACTCCACAACCGATAAGCCTTTCTGTGGACCAAGATAAGGCTATAAGCCTTGGAATCATCTAACTTTGCAAATAGGTTTTGGATGACTTTCACTAGGGTTCCAAGAGTTTGTTCCATTATACTCTACTAGAGTTAATGCTAACCTGTACTGGCCTGGGTCACATACTTGAACAAATAAGCCAGGTGCAATGTAATCGCTAAGGGAAAATAAATGTGCCACATAAGTGGTATGCCCTTTTTTTTTTTCAATCAGTCAGTTCAAGTCGTATGCATTTGAATTCAATTGGTGAACTTAACGTGTTTCACCTAAGATATTATATCTAAGTTTTACCCTAACATAATTAATAAATAAGATATACCACTAGAAAAAAGCATATAGTTGACTACTATAATTTTTTCAATCTAATTGGTAGAAGGATTGGGTCTCAGCATTCTTGTTCAAAGCCTTTGTTTCCCATTCTCTCAGCTATCTTTAGCCTCACTATCTATAACAAGAAAAATTTTAATAGGAAAAATGAAATATTAAACATTCAACAACAACCAAACCTTAATTCTATAATTTTGGAGTTGAATGTGGATTTTCAATCTACTAGTTAAGATTAGGACATGTATACTTTCTTGTCATTCTATTTTATCTAAAATCATATTCTCTATTACTTTCTTAATTGATACGTCATTCTTTACTACTTCTATTAATGTTATTTTCGGTCTTGCCATAACTTTTTCGTTCCTTTAACTTGAATCAACCCTCTCTCTCACTGGTGTATTAATTGCTCACCTCTAAACATAACCAAATCATCTCAAGCAACTTTCCCTCATTTTTAAATCAATAGAGACCTTCCTATCTGTAAGCAAACTTCCTCATTTCAAATCATATATGTTAAAGACAAGAATAAATTAATATAGATAAGCAAAAGCAGAAAAGAGAGAATAACACAAGTGTTATGTGGTTCAGTCTAATGGCCTACAACCACAAAGGAAGCCCTTAGCAGCTACATGTTTACTATAGTAAATTGTCTGTTACAATGAACCTAAGCAAGGTATTCTTAAAAACAAGGGATAGCTCTAAATGGGCTTACAATATAATGAGTCTCTTGGTTCATTACATTAACATAAACCCAACATATTTAACACTCCCCCTCGAACTTCAGCGAATTCGTCATATAGGTCCAACTTGGAACATAGACACTCTAAACAACTACTACATAGTGCCTTGATAAAGTTATGAGCAAGAAAGGGTTGGAAAGGGACTACCAACTACATATATCCAACCAAACAATATCTACCAAAAAAAAAAACTTTTTATTCCTATCTAAGATAAATATATCCTTATCGAGGATAGGGATTAGCTATCATCATGAGTCAAACAAGGGTCTTCCTATTTACTCCAATCAACAACCACATCGGAACACTCAAAACTCACTAGTGTGGCAACCAACCACTATTTTGGCAACCACAATGAGCAAAGAAGCACCACCAAGAACAACCTAGATCAGGGAAAAACCACTGAAGGGTACAAGATCCATGGAGACATGTCGGAATATGCTAAAACCTATAGCTAAGGAGTACTGGATCAATCGAAACAAACTAAAATACATTGAAAACAACAACCACCAATAAGATCTACAACAATACAAAGATAGGAGGACGATGGTTGGAAACCAACGTAGATTTTCCATCGAGAACAATGATACAAACCCATGTGTGGAACTCACTCTTAAATATCGGTTTACAAGGGGAGGGTGCCCAAGGACTTATGTACACATGTTTAAACTTACACTTAATCCATGTAGGACACTAGGATCATAACAACAAATACCAAAAAAAAAGCACCAGCAACCAACCACCACTACCACCAACAACAAAACCTTAGATATGAAGGTTTCGCAAGCAAAAAACCACTAACAACCAAGAACAACAACGGTTCAGCGAGGGAGGTGCATAAAGACACCTAGGATGCTAATCAACTTCATGCACAGTCCAACAATAATTTTAATTTAAAGGGGTTAGGAACTATGGATTGTATTAATGCTCTTATACCATTTTAAAGACCAAGATAAAATAATAAAGAGGAGTGGAAGCAAAAAAGAGAGAATAACACAAGGGTTACATAGTTCGACCTAACGGCCTATATATACGAAGGAAGCCTTTAGCAGCTGCATCCTTAGTATAATAAATTATCTAAATGAACAATAAGCAAGGTATATATAAGAGCTAGAGTTAACCCTACATAGGCATAAATTATATATTGAGTCTCTTAAGCCATTATCACTGTTTTAAAAACTGGACCAGACCGGACCAGCTGGTCTAACCGGTTCAACTCTCAACCGGATACCAGTCCGGTCAAAAATCAGTAAAAACCGGGAACTGGAAGCAAATCCGGTTTTGCCCCCGGTCCAGTTTTTAAAACCATGGTAATTATATTAATATAAACTCAATATCTTTAATACTTTTTTTCCCTTTCTTTTTTCTTTTTCTTGTTCTTTTTTGTATTTCCACTTACACATAGTTTGTCATATAGTAGTCTTATAATATTTTCCCCTTTAACATAACAGGTATTCTTCAATCGCACAATATTCTTGATATGCTTTTCCACTTCATCCCTCTTCAATCTTTCCATCTTTATGAATTGTTGATCTAAGATATCAAAAATTCTCTCTTTAATATCTCCTAACCATCAAGTCTTACAACCCTTTTATTTTTGTTTCTACTTTTTCTAAATTGACATTCCATTTACTAAAACCCATAAGATATGATTTGGAAAAGAAAATGACATAAAAAGAAGAAACATATGTATCATAAATTTATTTATTCACTTACTATATAACAAATAAAATCATATCAATTAGAAAAGAGTTGTGCAGATTAATGTAAATAATGCCAATTACCTATTGACATTTGGTTAGATATAAATGAAAACTAGGGCAAACATTTAGATACATAAAGAAGAATTTTGAAAATCCATTAACCAAATAACCAATTACAAATAGGCATTACCTTGGCACAGCTGATGCAAGGAGCATCACACTGAATCCATGTTAAGTCACTCCCAGTATCTATGTCAAGAAAATAACGCTTTGGAGGATCCCCAACAAGTATGTATGTGTAATACAATCTGCATGATAAAGATTAGCATCAGGACTGGCATCACGTATACATATGGCAATTGAGATGAAAAAAGCTTTGATCTTTTATCCAGAAATATAGATGAGCAGGTATCATTTTAAGAAGTTTTAAAGGAGTTTAACACAGTTAAACTCAGCAACTAGACCTCTTAGAAGGTTCAAATCCCCGGCCCAAAAAACAAAAGAAAAAGAAAAAAGGAATCATGGTTAAGAGCAGACCCAACACAAAGACTAAAGAAAATTTCTTATCTGTTTCAGATTGAGAAAGGACAGCTGCCAAGGCTTCTTTGGTGCTTCCACGGTCATCAGACAGTGTGTTCAAGAATTTTACTTGCTAGACCATGGATTGGCCAAGTAGCTACCTAATTTGCCACTATGTTACCCTAAACCTAAAGATCAACCTCCATGATTCTAAAACAATACTAAGTCTCCTCCAATTTTCTAAACAATGATCCAGCTCACCCTTATGAATGAGTGCTACTTCAAACAAGCTATAACCAGAACCTTCCAAATTGGCATACTTTGTCTCGTGTTTCAAAATGATCCACATACTTTAAAAATATTTTATTTTAATCCTCACACTTTCATGTTTTTCTTTTCACAAAGCTTGTATTCTTGTACTAGTTGTATTAGCACTCCTACTTTGACTAGAAAACAAAAAACCTAATAAAAAAAACTAACTTCAACTTAAACAAAATAAAGCATAAGATACTAAGAATCTCTTAGAAAATTCTAGACTCAACTAAACTACAAAAATGTTCTTAATTTGCGGGAATTGCAAAACTTACAACATTTCCCCTGAATATAAAATTGACTTTAACTAATAAAATTTAAATTGTTTTGACCTAAAACACACAAAACTAGATCTTTAAAACCACACAGCTTTTACCTCAATTGGACACATAAATTCGATTAACTAAATCTTAAATACACAAATTTGCAAAGTAATAACAAATCAATCTTCCATGATTACATTATTCTCACCTGGTTGAAAAATATTGGCCTCAAGTTTTTAAGATTTGAAATACAAGAACCTTCGAACTTGAAACTTGCACCAACTCTTCAACTATCTTTGAAAGCATTGAGGATAAAAAAATTTCTTTCCCACCATATCATTAATTCGTTTGGAATGATAACTCATAATTGGAGGGTTTTTCAATATCTTCCTTGGTTTTTTTTTTTTAATCAGTAAATAAAAACTTTGTTGAAAATATGAAAATATATATATATATATACAATGAAAGAACAACTTCCTTGGCACATAGGGAGTGTACAAGGAAAGTAAGGACCCATTTGGTAGAAGAGTTTGAGTAATATTGTTTGTAGTTTTTTGAAATACGTGTGGGTGAAAATGTGTGTGAAAATGTGCATAATGTTGTTTAAAAACTAAAAATGAGTTGTTTAACAACTCTACCAAACAGGACCTAAAAGTCTATCAAAGTTGCATAAATCTACAAAATCTAAAACAAAGGTTGTGTCAAAACCACTCAAAGCAGTCCTCCATTTAAATAAAGACAAAAGGAAAATGCACTTCAACTCGATGATAGAACGCTCCTCCCCTTCAAAGATTCTGTTGTTTTGTTCTCTCCATATGCTCCACATAATATATTGCGGATTAACACCCCAAATAGATGCCATCCTATGTCACCCAACACCTCCATGCCCATAAGCACCACTTGTTTAGGCATAACTCAGGAGATACCAAACAAGCTAAATACAAAGGGCATAAGGCGAAAGGACAATGAATGAGCTAGTGGTCCGCCAATTCCCAATCATTTTTACACATACAACACCTATTAACAACACAAATATTTCTTTTCCTCAAATTATCCAAAGTTAGAATCCTCCCCCTTTGCTATAGTTCAATTAAAAAAGTTACCTTAGTAGATAGGTTTCACCTCTTCTTTTTTTCGATAGGTAATAAGGAAATATTATTAAAAAAAGAATAGAAAAAAGATACACAGAATTCACAATAGTGAACAAAGAACAAACAGAAACAAAGAGGAACAAAAAAACATCAAACTATTCTATGAGACAAAATGACTTCACCTCTTCCACTCTTTCAAGCGAAGAGGTAATTAACTCTATCAGATAAAATTGAATAAATGACTTCACTTCAAAATATCTAACCCAAAACCCTAAAGTTTTGGGATTTAAATTTCACTAAGAATGTTTTGGGTTTTAAATTTCACTAAGAATGATGTGGTTTATGAAGTCTAATGAGAGTTCTTGATGGATTAAAGGCTAGGGTTTAGTGTTAGGACATTAGGGTTCTGTTTATGGTTCTCTGGTTAAGGTGATTATGGTGTATGATGGATGTTCTTGAAGTGAAATGTACTAGGGTTTCATGGAAATGAGGCTAGGGTTTTGGATTATGAGTGTCGATTTGGTTGGTGATGGGTCTAATGCATGCAAATGGTGAGTGATAAATTGGCCTGTGACTTCTTAGAGAGTCACCTTCTCCAAATAATAGATAACTTCAAGGGATACTCTAGCTCCAAGAGAATTAACAAGAGAGAAAGCAAGACTTAAGCAACAAATGATTATTTTTTGTTCATATCCCAAATGAAAGTTACAATGATTTATTCATACATCTCACGACCTAATCTTATTGGCCACACATGGCTCACTCTTATTGGTTGTGCATTAAAAAAATTACACATGTAATTAATGTGTTACATGTGCATGAGCCCTAACTAACCCAATCTCCTTATGGGTTTCAGTTAGCTCAACTGATAAAATCTCTAATAGTTGGTCTAATGATAAAGAGCTATCATCAGAAGCAGACACCATAGGTTAAAACTCTCTCTCTCTCTCTCTCTCTCTCCCAAAAACAAAAAAAAAAAAAAGCAAAAAAACCTAACTCACTTTATCCTTGTAACTAGCTAACCCTAATCATGTGCCAAGCTTGTAAGCTAATCCCACTGAGCTCTTGGCTAACTAATTAGGGATGATCCACATGCATGGGAGTGAGGAGGAGCTGCCACAGGAGTTTGGGAGCATTTGGACGAGGGAGTGCCAAATGATGGCAAAAGTGCCGATTGGCCTCTGCCTCCACTGAGTGTCAATTGTCACTTCCCCCAAATACTAGGTTTTCTTTTTCTAATATTTTTAACTTATCACGTGTTCCAAACACTTTGCTTCTATTAAACACATCCCTTTCACACAACTAGTTCAAAATCCTCTTTATTTCTTTGTAGTCTTGAGAAAAATCTTAAATTAGGACTCTATTCCGCGTTAGTCATCATTATCTTGGATGAGAAATTTTGTCAAGTGGTTGGTGGGAAAATGTTTTAGCAAAGAATTCGTAGAACGATTTTGGCTGTGAACAGTGAATAAAAGAACAGTACCCATGCGAAAAGAAAGCAATAAGAGAAATAAAGAAGAGAACAATTAAGGCTAATGTGCCTCAATACTCAAAATTCTTGATATTTTGTTGATCAACTTCATTTCTTCTTTAGGTACTAAGCACAAATGCATACATAAGAACTCTTTCTTGTACTAGTAGTATTAGGATTCCTAAGTTAACTAGTAAACTAAAAACCTAATAAAAGACTAACTTAAGATACCAAGGATCTCCTATAAAATTTTAGATTGAACTAAACTACCAAAATATCCTTAATTTGCAGGAATTGAAGAAATTACAAATTTACCCTCAAATATAAAATTGATCAAAACTAATGAAATAAAAACACAAATAAAACTCAGGTTTAGCCCTAAAACACACATAATGAGACCTTTAAAACCACATAACTTTTACTTAAATTATTCACACGTGGGTCACATAAAATAAATCTTAAATAGACAAATTTGTGAAGCAGTATTAAGTCAATCTTCCATGACTGCATCTCTCTCTCTCTCTCTCTCTCTCTCTACACGCATGCGCGCACACACACACACAAGGCTTGAAGAGCATAGAGGCATACCCACCTCCCCATACCTCAACACACACCCATGCATGCAGAGTACACAACCAAATATTATTTCTACATAACCAATACTCCCCAATTAGAGTTCTCAGTTTAGCCAAAATTAGTAGAATCACACACCCCACCAAATTAGAAACAAAAATTTCAGCTCATTCCAAAATATCCAAAAATTGAAAAAGGGAAAAGTACACAAAATCTCCATGTGGTTTCTCTATAAAACAACAAAGCCCCCTAAAGTTTTGAGTGTAATACTTAATCCACATTGGGTATTTTTTGTTTGTAAACTGTTAATTGTGTCATACTTAACCCCCTAGGGTTTTTGAGTGTAACACAATTAACAATTTACACATTAAACAATACCATAGGAGGTTTAATGTTACACCCAAAACCTCAATGAAATTCCATGTTTAAGGTGAACTCCAAAAGGGGGTTTTGTGCATTTTTCCCAAAAACAAAACAAAGCAAACTTGTCTTTCATGCTCTGTAGCTCCTTCACGATTTGCAACCCCATATGATGGAGTTTTTTCCTTTATTATTATTTGGCAATGTAATAGATGAATATGGTGGAAAAAAGTAATAGGTGTATATCAATGTAATGGATTTGATAATTGGGATTTGGTTTTGACACTCTGTATTGAAGTTCATGATGTAATGAAAAGGGAAATGAGTTAGTGTTAAGGAATATGATCTTGACATTATGTAATGATTTGGTTTGTTAATTTGTCAACAATTCTTCATAATGACTTGAATATGAACCTCACTCAAGCGAAACTTCTCGCTCGACACTTTGCTCAACCAACTTCAAGTGAACCTTATCTAGTGTTAAATAGAAACTTCATTTGACCTTCGTGTGACATTCACACGAGTGAAAGTTCACTCATTCTTGCTTGACACTTAGCTCAAGTGAATCTCCACATCAGCTAAATTATTTGGGTTAAATGAGTTCCATTTGCCACATCACCTTTTTCCATTCAACAGTTGATTGTAGGGACCTTTTTAAAACAAACATAATATAAAGGAACTAAAATGAAACATTTTAAAGGATAGTGACCATTTTGAAGGGTTTTTTTAAAAAAAAATAAGTAACGTAAGAAATTTTATTAAAAAAAAAACCAACCAAGTACGCTAGAAGTGTACTACTGTGGCACAAATCAAGAACCATTACAACGATCAATAAAATCAGGGAGAGAAAAACAAGAATAAGAAGGCAAAACTAAACTCCAATCAAGGAGAGTACAGAAAAAGAAAGACTTAATGTCAAGAATAGATAGTTCACAATCCTCAAAGCATCTAGCATTCCATTCCTGCCATAAGCACCAACACAAACAATGCTGCACAAACCTCCATAAATCTATATTTCGATGTCTACCAAACTTGCCTTGCCAAAAAGCTAAGAACTCACTAACTTTATATGGAATAACCCAATGTATTCCAAACAAAAAAAATACCATAAACCACAACTCATAAGGACAATGAAGAAGAAGGTGATCCCTTATTCCCCACACCTTTTACACATAATAATCACATTATTGGATGAAAGCTTTGTAATGGACGTACAATCCAAGTGGATGAGAAAAATATACCAGGTCTTCATAAATCATCACCAAAACTATGTTGAAGCTTTGCATGGTAAAAAAGAATTATTAAATAGTAAAATATAATTAATAAAAGATTATTTTGTAATGAAGCTTTGCTCAATTTTGGTTCACAACTAGTGATTTTCAAGAGAAAAATGTAGTATGTCACAGAAGAACAGATTATTCAGCATATAATTAAAATAATGTTGCAATTGCTAGTCAGTGTGCAACATGCAGAAGTCAGATTAGAAGTATGATTAAGTATGATACAAGACAAAAATCAATTAAATTTTTCAACTACTATCACAAAAGTAAGAAGAGCCAAGTTCTTGATTATCAAAACTATGTTCAAAAGGCTTAAAAGAAGGATCTTAGATTAAATTTGAGAACAATTATAAACAAATACATTTTAAAGTTAGCTACCTAGGGCCCAACAAGAAAGATCCAATTACTCTGAACCATATCATACATAAGCAATCAGCAGCCAATTATTAAAAAGCAGTCCCCCCCCCCCTGTGATTCCTTTTTTAGCTCTATTTACTTTATTCCTAAAAGATCACTCCAGTCTCCAACCAATCATGAATCTTATGTATATATAATTCAGAGTCAGAAATCAACCCAAAAAAAAAAAAAAAAAAATCCATACATACCCATCTGGATACAGATTGCCTCTAACAGGTAAAATGGAAGAGGAATCAACTTTTTTGTTAGAAGCAAGCAAATTGTTTGTCTTGGTGTCTCCATCCTCGATTAGAGAAACCAAATCCACTTTATCCATATCCACAAAACTCCCTAGTTTAAGTTCCAAACCCTTTTGTGGAGTCCTCCATTTTCTGAACAAAGGCAAGAGAAACGATCCGGGTTTATTATCTTCATCATCATCCTCTGTGTCACGCAAATCCTGGACGATCGGAGAAGATACTGAGCCATAAAGGACCAGAGCCAATAGAGAGATACCCAGAAAGGCCAATAGCTTTCTTGGGTTGAAAATGAAGCTTCTGCTAACTGTGGGTGGAAGAGGAAACTGTGGATTTGGTACTGATTCTGGTTGTTGGGGTGGAAGAGGGTCTTGTGGATCATTGTTGTTGTGATGGGGTTGTGGTTGTTGTTGAGTTTGGGTTGGGGTTGGGGTTTGAGGAATAGTACCAGTAGTGTTGGTGGAGATAGTGAAAGCAGTGATGGTTTTGCCTAGTGATGGGTTGTCTGGTGGTGGAAGAGTGATTATTACAAACCCTCTAACTTGTGGTGGTGCCTCATCAGAATCCATTGTCTAAATTAAGGAAAAAAGCTAAGGATTCGGAGGCTGTAGTAGAGAAGTATTGTGTGTCTAACTCCTGTTGAGAACAGGGGTGTGTACCTTCTAGGGGAGAGAAAAACATGTACCCACTACACACGGTTGTCTCAAAGACACGCTCTGTGGGTATGTCAGCATGTGTCCCAAAAGTCAACGTTTTCATGCATGGACGAAGACCAAGTACACAGCGAAGGATCCTGGAACTTAACAGGAAAAGGAGAAGCCCAAAGTAGCCAAGTAGGCTAAAGCGTAAGAAATTGAAGCCTACATTACGTTCTACTCGCTTGGCTTACTTGACCCTTCATTTTTTTTTTTTTTTTTCAATAATTTTTTTTTTCTCCCTAAAGAAAATATTTTTCTATTTTTCGTCTTTGAAATTTAAAGAATTCAATTTTCTATCCCTACAAATTTAAAATGTTACTATACATTTTTCCTTTTTAGTCACTCTTATTATGTTTCAGGCATAAAAATAAAACCTAAATGAAATTTTAAGGACAAAAGTAGCAGCTAAAATATTTCATTTTTATTCCTAAAATATAAAACATGTTGTCAAAAAATATAAGTTGATGAAAGGGAAAGAACTAAAAATAGTAACATTTTAAATTGGGCACAAATATAATTTTTTAAATTTAAATAACAATGGTAGAACATATACCATATATCAATGACAAAAAGAATATTTTTTTCAAACGCTATTTTTTTAGAACGCAAATGAATTCTTTCTTCTTGTGATTATGATACTTAAAGGTGATTCAGGTGAATGATGCTCGCATACTTAGCTCATGTTTAGTTCCACTGAAAATGCCTAGATTTTTTGTTTACATTTCTTGTTTGGCTTGTTATTATTATTAGTTGTAGCATTAAGTTACAACTAAATTTGCAGTCGAACTCTGTACTTTTGATATTATATTTCACCATGGATTATTTTCGAAGGATGGTATGGTTACCATACCTCAACTTAAATAATATTCTATCTAATAAAAGTGCGGGAGATGAACTTGGACATGGCCCAAGGATTTGGGCTAGCTAAGAAGATACACCTGAGGAATGGGCTCAACCCAAGTTAAGGGTAATAAAAGAATAGTCTTCCCTTGGCTAAAGGTAAACTGCATCCACCATCATTAAGAGCCGAGGTAATCACTCTTCCCAACATTTGTAACCGAGGTGAGGGACATGGCCTATACCCTAAGGTATCTAGGGAATCTCAAGAAACATCATTCTTCCTCGGATATGAACTTCTATCGTCTAAATTTGCCGGGACATGAAAAGGAGAACGCAGAGCCCAATAAAACAGTCACATCCACATTAATGATATTCCTTACCTAATCTCAACCACATTAAATGCTAAATGACTAGCCCAAACAATAGAAGCACCCCCAAAAGTCCTTCTTCATGATCAAACTATGGCAAAATAGAGGGTTGATGGGACAAATGTCCCCCAAATCTAGCTAGGGACAAGCCATTTAGAGAAAGAGGTGAGGGGGGAAGATGGCTATAAAATGAGGAGATGGGCAACAGGGTGAACAGTTCAAAAAATTAGAGAGGGAAAGTCTAGGCAAGAACAAGAGAGAGAAAGATAAGCTAGAAAGATTCTTTTAAGAGTTTTTAACCTTTGAATCCTACTCATGTACCTCAGGAACATTGTTTCTACATATATGAAAGCTTGATTTGGCTCTTTATGACCTTTTGTTTGTTGCTTAAACCTCCCATTGTGGATCTTTTCCCATATTTCAAAAATTAGTTATGCATATCAAATATTATCTCCACTATCCTTGTGTTAGTTGTTTTTGAACCCCACAAAAAGCAATATGCTTTTAGTCAATTTCTCTTTTCATAATTAGTTAATTACTGCTTAGGAGTCTTTTTTTTTTTCATTTTTTACATCACGTTGCAAAAAATAATTAGGAAAAAAAAGGCTTCAAAAATAAAATTCCACATCACTAAGATAAAATACTCAATATTTTTTAATATAGATAATTACACATAATGAAGTACTTATTTTAAGATGATCAGTAATGACTAAGGGATCATTATGATATCACCACACATCTGCTAGATCTTCAATAGAAAAATTAATTTCAAACGAATGAATTTTGGATCCTGACTTGAGCCTCTTCAGGACTAGTTGTGCTCCCTCACTTATCCCTTCCTTATCTTCATGGTAGCAAAGGGGATTTGACTTCTAGTTGTTTTCCAAAAATTTTACAAACAATACTTACAATTGAATTAATATAACTTAATTTGACAACTACTATTCAAATATGGAAGTTAAGGGAAATACATTCAAATCATTTTTCCTCATAGTGCATATTTTCATGTCATGTGTATTTTTTTTTCTCCTCTTTGGACATATCCTACTTCTTTTGTTATCATGCATCACACAAGTAAGGACTAATTTATCAATAATTATAATTTGAGATATTCAACAAACTCTATATAAGAGAAGTTCATAATACATTAAACCTCCACATGTTTCAATTGAGAACATTTTTAATGTTTGTTTCTAACCCTAAAATGGATTGAAAGCAATTTCTACTTTTTTATTGGAACATAAAATCATTAACACTTATTGCTATTTTAAATCTTTTATAGAAAAAATAAATAAATAAAAAAAGGTTTTTGTTTTTTGTTTTTTGTTTTTTGAATTTATTTATTTATTTATATAAACTAGAGAATTTCATTCAATCACAAAAAGTATACAACTAGAACAACAACAGAGACAATAATACAATAGATTTTGGTATAACTGGATCGTATGTCATATCTATCTAATTCCCCAAAGCATGAATTTCTATAGAGAACAACAGCAAAATCTTTTATAGAAACTCCAGAAAGACTACTAAAATTAGCCTCTAAATATTCTAAAGCATGGACAGTAGCAGTCCTGGTTAGGGAAGTAAGGTTAGACCTTCAGGTGCCTTGGTGAGCTTTGTTACACTTGTTCCAAATCATCCAAGTAGTTGTAAAAAATATTGTAATCTCCAACTCTTTTAATCTATTTATCATTTGGTTTGCCACATCCACAAACAATAGATTTGATTCATTTGAGCATTGGAGCAAAGTATTTCTCAAGCCTGTAAAACTCCACATCTCTTTAGCATATATACAACACAGCAGGACATGGTCTATTGATTCCTCCCCATCCTCATAACATTCACATCCAACATCATGCAAAATTTTCCTCCGAGTCAGATAACATTTAGTTGGCAATATGTCTCTACAAGCTCACCGAATGAGTGTTTTGATTTTATTACATTTCTTAATTACCTAAATTGATTTCTAAATATGGTTACTTTGCAAGTGGTTTGATGATTGGCCATGAGAGGAACTCAGTTGTTGAGTCCAGATAATTTTATATGCACTTTTGACTAAGAATTAACCCATGCTTGTGTATGTCCAAGCTTGGATGTCTTGCCCCGCTCTATCACTCAATGTTATAGATTTAATAACCTTAGCTTCATGGGGGAGAAACATTTGATCAATCAAAGATACTGACTAGGATCTTGTGGATGAATCAATAAGGTTATCCACTGTTTCAATTGTAGACATTTTAGGGCACGAGGACAACACCTTCAAAGATAATGGGGTTGGTGGCCATCGATCTTGCCAAATTCAAATTCTATTTCTGATCCCTACCCACCATTTTAAGCCATTTTCTAAGACAAATCTCACTGCCACTATGCTTTCCCATGCAAGCTTCCAGAATTTGATGTTGAGTCTTCTAAGTATGATGTACTAGGGAAATACTTTGATTTATAGACCCTATATAACAATGAGTGTGTATTCTTAAATAATCTTCATCCTTGCTTAGCCAACATAGCTAAATTAAATGAGTGAAGATCTTGAAACCCAATTCCTCCCATCATCTTAGGCATACAAAGTTTAGACCAACTCAACTAGTGCACTTTCTTTTCTTGTGACATTTGACCCCACCAAAACCTACTCATCATCCCTTCAAGATCTTTAAGCAGTCCTTTAGAAAGAAGGCAGTATCTTATAGCATATATGAGAATGACTTATAGAACAACTTTAAGCAAAATTTCTCTACCAGCTTAAGACATCATTTTTTTTCCTTCCATTCTTTTAATTTATTCATACTTTTTCTTTAATTGAAGCAAAAGCCCCTTTTTTGTTACACCCCAATATGCTAGGCAACCCCAATTACTACATATATTCTAGAATTGTCTCAGCACCCAAAACCTGCTTAATTGCTTCTTGAATATATATCATTGTTGTTGCTAAAAAAGATAGAGGTTTTTTTTTGTGTTAATCTTTAGTCCCGATGCCACCACATACAAATTAAGTAAGGTTATGGCTTGTTGACACTCTTCTAATTAAGCACGACAGAATAGTAAACCATCATATGCAAATAAGAGGTGAGAGACACAAGGGTCACCTTTACCTGTTGTAATTCCCCTTATCATTCCATCTATTTCTACCCTCCGAATTAGTGCAATAAGGCCTTCACCAGAAAGTAAGAGGAGATAAGGTGATAAGGGATCGCCTTCTCTCAATCTCGAGAGGGTAAGATGTAACTTGTAGGATTACCATTGACTAGCACAAAATAATGAACCGTGGTTATGCATATTGTTTGTTCGTTTAGACCCCTAAAACCAGATTGTTTAACCTATTATATTAACCAAGTGATTACTTAGATTAATTATTCAGATCTAGGTTAAACAAAAATAAATCATATCATGCAAAGATGCAGAAAAGTAAATAACACCATGATATGATGACTTAGGAAAATCAATAAAACGAACCATTTCAAGGTAAAAACCTGAAGAAAATTTTACCTAACTATCCTTAAGGTAAAACAAATCCACTATAAGAGAACTGAAGTTTTTACAATCAGATTTAATCCTAAATCTATTACTACCTCCGGTAGTAACTTACTGACACGACCATATGCAAGCTCTGAATCTACGGACTCCTTCTCTTTTTGGATTTACACCAACACAAGCCACCTTGCTTGTGACTTTGAAATTCCACTCAAAGGTTTTAGATCACCGTCAATAATGAGCTTGATGCAGCAACTATGTTCTACCAACGCTTGATTGTAGTTTTGGCTCCAGTAGATTCTTCTGTAATTAGAAGGTATAAAACCTCTCAAATCTCACAAAAGTAACACACAAGTCTTCTTAGAGTCTTCAAAACGTGGCTAGGGTTTCCCTTTTATATGTGGAGAAGTTTAAATGAAACCCTAAGTGTTTTCACAGGCTTGGGCCTATTCAAAAATTCTGCAAAAAAAAAAAAAATTGTGCCTGCGATTTTCGATCAGTCGAGCCTAATTCTTGATTGGTCAAGGAAGGCAAAACCACACTCCCTTTTTCTACAATTAGCTAGACTTGAACCTTGAAACAACCACTTTTAAGCATTGCCTAAAAACCTAAATTAAACATGTTTTGTTCTCGATTTGCCAACACAATAAAAATATGATTCTAAATATTTAAATCTAAATCTTTAGAACCTAACAATCTCCCCCTTTAACAATCCGTGACAAAACACACATAAACAATGAAATGCTTAAATTTAAATACCAACCCAAATACAAGTTATTGCGCTAATACAATCCTTACACAACTACTAACTATTAGTTGTTAGTATAGACAGTAGCTGTGGAAAGAATTAACATGTAAATTCCTGAAACGCTGAAAACAAACCATAAACGCATGTGTGGAAAATACAAATACCATAATCTAGGTATAAAAAAAAATCTGAATTTTTATTCACAAAACATATAAAGAGACAGTGAACAAACCAATAATGAATAACCTCATCATCAACAAATATCATAACCAATAAGCACATCAATGTTTGTGAATCAAGAACATACACACTAAACAAATATAAAGAATGAAAATATAAACAACAAAACCAAAGAAAAAAAATACATCAAACTCCCCCTGAATACAATAAATCTACCCCCCCCCCCATGTACAAAAAGTCCTAAAACTACTCCCCATTTTTGTTACGAATTGCCAAATGCAAAATCAGTCCTCAAAGGGTGGAGGAGGTGGAAAGGCACTCCTATACTCCATAAAATCTACTTTCAAGGAAGCAACCTCCGTCAACAACTCATCAAGAAGCTGTCTGCCTGTGTGGTCATGAAATACTCCATCATGGCACGGAGTGAAAGAGGAGGGGCAACAGTAGGGTTTGCATCGTCAACACCACCAGAAGGATCCACAGCAGCAGTCGAATCCACAAAAGTCTCCTCAACAGCACGCATAGCACCAGAGCCAGGAGTTATAGTAGAAGCTGCTCCTCGTGATCTCTTAAACGATCCAATGCTTGACTCAACACTCTTCATCTATGCCTGTCGCTGTCTAAGATAGGTGGCTCCTATGGGGGCAGTGATGTGAACTAACTCTAAGGGAGGAAAATCTGACAACCTTAGAAACCTCAAAATCCTATATATGTACATGGGGAAGAACAACTTTTGACCTTTACTAGTACTCCTATAGATATCGACAATGGTTTGAATAAACATAGAGGGAAAACACAAAGAACCATCAGTGACAAGAGCATAAAGAAATGCACACCTATCTATGGGAACAATATGAACATGAGAAATAGGATAGATGTTATGACAAGAAATCCTTAAGTAGAATTCACAAGAACTAAATCTTGGTTTAGTACCCCAAGAAATAGGACAACCACAAAAAAGTGACATCATGTCATCAACAACAGAAAAATCAGTGTATGGGTATGTGGGTTTACGAACTACAGGCACTCCTAAGCTTCAGAAACTATTTGCTTATTTATGGTAAACTCTTGACATCTAATCCAGGAAGTCAAGTAATGACCAACGTCATTTCAGGATAGATAGAGAGATTTGAATAAAACTCTCTAATCAAAGCTGCGAGAGGAGGATCAGACACCTCACACAAAGAAACCCAGTTCCTAGACACAAAGTTCCTACGAATGGATGGATCTAGCTCACTCAAGGTAATCTCCCTTTCACCCCAAATAGACCTATATTTAGTTAAGGTCTCATAAGTCTCTTCACACTTATTAGTGAGAAACCTAACTCTATCAAAATAAGCTGAACTAGAAGAGGATGAACCAGGATTCCTATTTGCTCTAGTTTTGAACTTCCTACCAACCTTAGGAGCCATGACTAATGACAAAAACAAAGAAAACACAACAAAAACCAAGGGCAAACTGCATTAAGAAGGGTTAGAGACAAGATAACATGAAAATTTGAAAAACTATATGTTGCATGATATTAGAATGCATATAATGCATGATCTAATGCTCTAAACAGTCTAAAATCATCATAAGTTTGAAAATTGATCAAGAAATTTAAGAATTATAGAAAATCCCCAATTTTGAAAACCTAATTTTAAAAAACAACTTCATTTTGATCAATTGAACACCATAACAAGTACAAAACATGTTATAATCAATCAATCTATCAATCACATAGGTCAACTTTGTCCAATTTAGCCCAATTTCATAAAATCCCCAAATCTCTCAAGAACATTAGAACCCTAATTTCGAAGATTCCAATCAACCACAAAATTTTTGAAATTAAAGCATGTGAATCATGTTTATATGATGCATGAACAAAAACCCATTATTTAGTTTTTATCAAAAACCCCAAATTTTGAAAATGCAAAAAATCCCTAAAAAAATGCATGAAAACATGTAATATGATCAAAAAGAAGGGGCAAAGGTGTCTTACCTTAGGATTAGGAAGAATACCTTTGAAACTTTGACCAAGAAAATGACAAATTTTTTTTTTTTAGAGAAGGGATCGAGAAAGGAATCAAAGAGATAGACAAAAAGTTTTGGAAAAGTCAGATCTGATTCCTATATGTTTTTGAAAATTGAAATCCGATTGGTCAAGAGGAATCGGGCAAGAATCGAAATGTACATGAAGAAAGGTTCGACCGATCGAAAGGAATCGAGAAAGAATCGAATGGACCCGAGACTTTAAATCAAAAACTTTTTTTTCTTCTTCACATTTCGATCGGTCGAATTCAAAAGGAACATAAATTTTGAAAAATTCAGGAAAAAAATTTCTGCAGAATCATTTGGAAACTGTTTGATGCAGCGTGAGCGTGTAGAAGCAGAATCTGTAACACACAATTACTACAACTCTTCCACGAAACCTAAGTTCCACAAGAACACTAAGCTAGTAGGCAAAATAATAGAGAAAACATTTCTAACAAACTTTTATTAATCAACGCATAACATCAATAATCAACCTCTCTATAAAGAGTATTTATACAAATAGAATTTCTCATACTTATTTTAGGAAAAGAAATAATAAATCTACTTCTACTTGAGAAAGGAAAAACAATTTAATTAGGAAAAGAAAAACAATTAAAATCCTAATTCAACTAGGAAAAAGAAAATAACATAAAATGTTAAAATATTTTATTCGTCCTTAACCAATCTGCATCATTCTCTCGGGGTTGGGGAAAACTCGTCCTCGAATTTTGTGGCAATCTTCCACGATCAATTGGAACCCCAAATAATCCTCTTCATCCTATTCTTCTGTGCAAGACAAGACAAATCAATATGCTACTTATCAACCTTTTCTCACTCATAATAAATCTTGATGTACGGATTTTTATTCTTAACCTCTTTTGCCATGGCGGGATATATGAAGCAAGTATTAAAAAAGAATCCATGCACACATCCATAAACTTCATATTTCCTTCTTGACAAAGATTACTTAAAATCACTCGTTCACGCCTCTTGTTGACCTCTATCAATTCTTGTTCAATAAAATCCTCCCATAAGGAATCAATAACCTTTTGTTTCTGAATGTCGAAAGTCTCATCAACGGTGTGAGTTATGAAATCACCTCGTATGTATATGACTTTATTTTCATCAAGCTCAATTTTGTCTCCTTGACTATAATCCTCAAGATAATCATCATAAATTGGTGGAGAATCCCAATTTACTACACAAACTCTTTCAGTGTATTCATCCTCCTTTTTGATATCGTAGGTTCTCCTCCTCAACATCAAAATACTCCTCCTCCACATAACATGGATTTGGATGACAGTTTTGAGATCGGTTTTCAACGACTAAAGCAATGAGTTGCTTTGAAAGCGCATCAAACCACTCATCTGTTCATTGAAAAAACGCCTCTAATTGTGCATCGCGTGCAACCTCATCGCATTCATACACGTCATCTATGGCAACAGGTCTTCCCCCACATGCTCCTCTTTGTGCCATGGTAGGAACTTAGCCTTGCTCTAATACCAACTGATGCAGTGTAGGCGTGTAGAAACAGAATCTGTAACACACAATTACTACAACTCTTCCACGAAACCTAAGTTCCACAAGAACACTAGGTTAGTAGGCAAAATAATAGAGAAAACATCTCTAACAAACTTTTATTAATCAACGCATAATATCAATAATCAACCCCTCTATAATTTCTCCTACTCCTTTTAGGAAAAGAAATAATAAACCTACTTCTACTTGAGAAAGGAAAAACAATTTAATTAGGAAAAGAAAAACAATCAAAATCCTAATTCAACTAGAAAAAAGAAATTAACATAAAATATTAAAATATTTTATTCGTCCTTAACCAATCTACATCACTATTTTTGTGATATGACATGTATGTTCGTGACTTCAAATGATTTTCAAAATCAAAATTTTCAAAGAAAAACTCAACCTTTATCAAATTTCTTCAAACTTTTCTTTTCTCACACCCCTAAAATGCATTAAACACATCAAGAAGTTAAATTTTGGAAGGCCACAAAACTTAACACACAATCATATGTACAGAGTTTAACAAGGATTTGCTTGTGGTGTGTGCAACTAGTAAATGTATGAGATACTCACAAGGTGATATGTAAATAGAAAATTATCACACTTTCTACATTATTTATCACATTAGTTTGAAAGTGACTATCACCTAAAGAGTTACATTATTTAACTCCCACATCTCCTAGAAAACATGCTTGCAACCATGCCTTTTTTTTTTTGCTTTTTCTTTTTCTTTTGAAGCATATTTTTCTTTTTCTTTTTTCTTTTTGCTTTTTTCTTCTTTTATCTATTGTACAGTAACACCTTAAGTATTTTGTTGTGCAAGTGCTACACCTTACCGAGCACAATTTTTATAATTTGCACACAGGTGTTCATGATTGGCGAGTAATTATGGTGAGATGGTTATTTATGTCTTTCTCCTAGGATTTTTTAGTCCTTACAATCAAAAGAATGTGACTTCAAAATCAAGAGCATGTGTTTAAAAATCATAAACAACTCACACAATACAAGCATTACATAGCACAACTAACAAAGTGCAGAAAAATAAAGTTCATCAAAGCTAAACAAGGTACACAGTCGTGAAATGTAAATTTCATAAGCCAACCTCAATTACTCATCTTGAAGATGTATAATACAAAAACCTTTCTTTTCTTTTTCTTTTCTTTTTTTGATTTTTTTTTTTTTTTAATGAAAAACAAAAACAAACCTAGAATGCAATGTATGAATGTTATACAAATGCAAACCTAAAGAAAAACAATTTTGGTCATAGGAGATAGACTCACTGAGGCTGAGTCTTTTGCATCCAGACTTTTTTAGATGCAAACTTGAAGTTGGAATTTCTATTAGAATTAACCCTAATTTCAACTCCAGTATTGGTATAAAGGTTAAGAACCTTTACCACCTCATGAATAAGTGCCACAAGATCTTGTGCTTTTGGCACAGACACTTTTTGTTTGGAAGCTTGTTTTAACGCTTGCAACTTAAAGCAATTTGGTTTAGTATGTCTAACTCCACCACAAAAGTGACAAAACCATTGAGGTTTGTGGTTTTTCTTGCTTCCAGATTGATTGGGATTCATAGGTTTAGACTCACTCAAATCTACCCTAGTTCTTCTAGAAGATGGAACTACATCCTTATGTACCTTAACTTCAAAAAGAGTTAGATGAACATTAGAAGATGATGTAGCAAGAATAAACAAAGGAGGATTCACCACAGTAATAGATCCACTCTTAACAAACCCTAAACCTGTCTTATCAGAAACAGGCTTTTAAACATGTAACATCTCATCTAGTTTAGAGGTAGAAGTTCTATCTATTTGTTCTCTAGTAACAGAAAATTCTAATTCTAAACTTTGAACATTTTCAATCAAAGACATGTTCTCAATCTTAATAGAGTTCAAGAGTTCATTAGCATCAAACAACTTTAGCAACAAATTCTTCTTTTCTTGTTCATGAGTGTTTATCTTTTTCAACCCAGATTCAACACTCATAGCATCTTTAGTTGCTATCTTGCAAAACTTGTTGTAAGCTTCTTGCAAATCTGCATTCTCAGAGAGTTCCCCATCAGAGGGGTTCTCATCAGCAGTCTCAATTTCACTTACTACAATAGTAGCAGTGAAAGTCATGAAATTTCCTTCTTGATCACTTTCAAACTCATGATCTAAAACTTCATCATCACTCAGAGTGACAGCTATAGCTTTACCTTTTGACCTCAAGAAGGATGGACACTCAAATTCTAGATAACCAAAACCCTAACAACCATAACACTGTTGTCCTAAAGAACTATTTGAAAATTGACCTACTTTATCTTTTGATTTTTCAGTGTTGTTATTTTTGGCAGTGTAATTCTTCTTAACATTCTTAGTATCAACTTTGTTTCTATTTCTTGCCCTCCTATTATTGTTTCTCAGAAAATTTCTAAAATTCTTGGCAAGATAAGCAATCTCAGAAGTTAAGAGTTCATCATTAAATCCACAATCATCAACATCATCAATAGAATTTAAAGCCATAGATTTGGATTTATTAGCTTTTGGCAAGTCAGATTCATAGGACTAAAAAGAACCTACAAGTTCATCTACAAGGATAGAATCAACATCTTTACTTTCAGTTATGGTAGTCACTTTAGGTCTAAATCCTCAATCAATTATCTAAGAATTTTCCTAACAATTTTTGGTTGATCATATACTTCACCCAAATTAAAAGCAGGATTGACAATATCATTCAACTTAGCATAGAATTCATCAAAAAACTCATCATCAGACATTCTAATACTTTTAAATCTAGTGGTCAACTTCTACAATTTATTAATTTTTACTGGCTTAGTGCCTTCATGCACTATTTGCAAGATGTTCCAAGCAGTGTGAGCAATCTCCACATTTGAAATCCTCTTAAATTTTTCCATAGAAACAACATTGAATATTGCATTCATAACCTTACTGTTAAAGCTTGCTACTTCCTTTTGGGCAGTAGTCCATTCACTTATAGCTGTGGTTGGTCTTTCCCAACCATTCTCAACAGATAGCCACACTCTATCATCAATGGATTTCAAAAAGGCTTTCATCCTAACCTTCTAGTAAGCATAGTTATTCCCATCAAAGCGTGAGGGGATCATTAGGGAGTGGCCATGTTCCATGAAAGTAGGGGTTAAGGATCAACTCTAGGTTAAGAAACCTAAAAACAAGAGCTAACTTGCTTTGATACCACTTGTTTGTTCGTTTAAACCCCTAAAACTAGATTGTTTAACCTATTATATTAACAAAATGATTGCTTAGATTAATTATTCATATCTAGGTTAAACAAAAATAAATCATATCATGCAAAGATGCAAAAAAATAAATAACACCACGATATGATGACTTAGGAAAACCAATTAAACAAATCATTTCAAGGTAAAAACCTGGAGAAGATTTGACCTAGCTATCATTAAGGTAAAACAAATCCACTATAAAAGAATTGAAGTTTTTTACAATCAGATTTAACCTTAAATCTATTTCTACCTCCAATAGTAACTTACTGACACGACCACGTGCAAGCTCCGAATCCACGAACTCCTTTTCTTCTTGGATTTGCATCAACACAAGCTGCCTTGCTTGTGACTTTGAGATCCCACTCAAAGGTTTCAAATCACCGTCAGTAATGATCTTGATGCAACAACTATGTTCTACCAAAGCTTGATTGTAGTTTTGGCTCCAGTAGATTCTTGTGTAATTAGAAGGTACAAAATCTCTCGGATCTCACAAAGAGTAACACACAAGTCTTTTTAGAGTCTTCAAAACGTTGCTAGGATTTCCCTTTTATATGTGGAGAAATTTAGACAAAACCCTAAACGTTTTCATGGGTTTGGGCCAATTCAAAAATTCTGCAGAAAAAAAACTATGCCTGCAATTTTCGATCAGTCGAGCCTAATTCTCAATCGGTTGAGCAAGGCAGAACCACACTCCCTTTTTATGCAATTAGCTGGACTTGAACCTTAAAACAACCACTTTTAAGCATTGCCTAAAAACCTATACTAGACATGAACCACAGCCGGCCAGCCCATGTAAATCTTTAAAAAAAATGTAAAAAAATAAATAAATAAAAATAACCTAGCAGTCCAAAATAACAAAACCAAACGGAACAAGCAAAAAAGTGAAAAACGAAGGAAAAAAAAAAAGAAAGAAAGAAAAGAGAGAGGTGAGACAGAGACTAAGTGGCGAGACTTAGAAAGATTCACGTCGCTGCTCATGTCACCACCACACGAGAGAGAGACCCATCTCGCCACCCATCTCATAGAGTCACAGATGGCAGACCCGTCTAAGTCAACTATCGGTGTCGCATGCCCAAACGGGAAACGGCCACACCAACGCCGCCACGGCCCATGCGAGACCCATCTTGCCGCTGGTTGCTCAATCTGCCCAACCTAGCTTCATTGCTCTAACCTTCAAAGTTTACAAGTATTTAATCTATCATTTCCTTCAAAACTTAATATAATATTTGTGAATCTTAGAATCTAACAATCAGTGCTTATGAACTTGTGGTGTTTGTATTTTTACTGATGAGTGATGAACTGAGTTGGTGATTGTGAATTAAATCTGTGCCTGTGGTGTTTTTTTCTTTTTTCTTTTTGGCTTTGTGACTCTCTGTCACTGTGTTTATGACTCTCTCTCTTATATTATATAGATCAGAGAAATAGTGAGAGAGTAGAGTTTGTAGAAATTAGAGAATATATTAGTGTAGTGTTTGACTGTTTGTTCTTTGTTGACTGATAGTTGGGCAATAATAGGGACAGAAAAAAAAAGAAAAAGAAAAAAAAAAAAAAAGGTAAAGTTAGGAAAAGTTTTTGGTTGCTAGTGCATAAAGCAGAATAAATTCATAGTGTCGGTAGTGGGATTGGATGAGTGTCAGAAATATGGAGACAAGACAAAAACAGAGATAAATAAAGGCAAAGGCCAAAGACAAATCATATAATATAGAAAATTGTCACACAAATTTAAAAAGATTACAGTTATTCACTTGCACCTATTATTAACTCATAATGCTAAATTAGATAAATTTATAAATTGAAAAGAAGTGAGAAATACTAAATTTATAATTAAATACATCATGCATATTATCTAGATTCTAGTATTTGTCTTTAGTTAGTAACAACAACCGTTTGTGAGATAATATATGTGATTCTTATTTTATTTATAAATCACAGGACCCGCAAGTACGAAAAAATGCAAATGTTAAGTTAAAAATGTATCCTATGGCGCTATTCACACATTTAAAAATTATTTTGCTAGTGTTTTCAGTAATTAGCAATATCCAAATAGACTTTTAATACATAAAATATTACAATCTATGTGTCTTCCTCTAAGGTCGAAGGAGGACCATCTGTCACCCATCCTTAGCTTTCACTCCATGCTATGTATGACAATAGCGTAGCACCACACTATGATGGACTTTTACCACCACGTCTACTTTCCTATTCACTTTTGGCGCAACTTGGTTCTGAGTCCTCTTAACTGCATCGCCCTTGTTTCTGGTTCATACTTCATACACGCCTTCTCTTCCAAGTTCCAAGGTACCGTGTCTGAGCATGGTTGACCTGGCAACTTGCTTGTTTTCCTGTAACAAGGACTGAGCCTCCTCTTCCATGATCTGCACTACTTTCATTCTAAATAAAAGTTATTTCTATAGAGTCCAAAGGGACTGCAATTCATTGCTGCATCCCAATCTGGGATATCAATAAGACCATCCACTACTTCTTCATTCCACAGCAGGCTATCCCCAACCTCTTGGGTCGTACTCATATTGATATTGAAATAGTTTAGTGAATATTCAGCGTGTTAAACTGGACTTTATAAACAGCTACAAAAAATGGACTTCATAAAAAGCTACAAAAAATCTCAATTGTGATTAAACTAGTTCTTTTAAGGTATAATGCAGATGTAGTTAGCGTTTTCCCTTGAATAATTACTTAATTTCATTTTGTTTTAGATTATATCGATAACATTCAGGTCTAATGAATAGATTCTCATGACAGTATTTTATCCACGTTTATGATACAAAATCAACAAATTTAACAAAATGATTTTATCACATAAGCAGCTTCAAATATATATCAAAAGAGAAGCAACTAGTGTCCATTCGAAACCACAGTGATGTGAGCTTAACAGAGTAACATCCTCAGAACAAATTTGCTAGGTAGAAATTACCGCGGCTAAAATTGTTGAGCCAATGAAGCATTTTTAAATGTCTTCACTAGAGTACCATAGTTTTCGAGTGCCATGACAGAGCCAGAATGCCTTGGCCACATTCTACCGGAGATGTTCTAATTACCATACTCTCTTTAAAGATTTTAATAATCATCACCATTGTGGAAAATCTAAGCAGCTGCCAAATTCACCAATTGCTCAGTCATTGGTGGTGGAAGCATCCCAAGCACGTATAGTTATTTAACTTATTTGCACCTTCTGGGACAACAATAGCATTTTATAACCATATGGACCATGTCCAATATATATCTCAATATCACAAGGCAAAGAGGTAAAGCCTGCATATATTCGGCTCCTAAAATCACTGTCTTACCTACATCTTGTGAAATAAATTGGAGAGCCAATTAAGGTAAAAACTTAAAAGCATACAGGAGCTTCGGTTTTTTGTTCAACAAAACAATTAGTCGGTCCTGTTCTCAGGATGCAATGCAATACGAGGAGATGAAACGTGGCAGTATTGTAACCTGTCCTATGCACAAAAACACAGGACACAGCTATAATTTGTTAACTGATTCAACTAATTAAGTTCTCCAACATGTAAGAATAAAATGGGTTACAATCCAACAAACACAACACATGATATGAGCTAGAGCTAAAGGTTGACATGACAGTAGTCTTAGTCTATGGACAAATGCTCATAAAGAATCAAAAGACAAGAAATTGTTTTGCTGGGAAAAAGGTGGAAAAAAAATCTTCTAACACCTTGTGATATTACATACATCTGTATATTGACTTAACTTCCAGATGGGTCCGGAAGACAAACAGAAACTAGAAGGAAAAGAAAATCAGTGACAAATTAAATCTAGGTAGACATCATGACCTGATCACTTGACTGTAGTGCTTGGGTGGCAAAGAACCTCACATCAACATCTGGATCCTCACTAAGTTCAATCAGACATGGACGGATTGTCTTCTCCACCACAGACTGATCAACTATGGGAATAAGTGACTGCAACACTTTAGCCACATTGAACTTGATGTTGGGAACCCTGTAAAATGCAATTGTCAACATTGCAGTCCAAGTCATAACAAACAAAAAGAAAGATGTACACAACCAAGGTTGAGAACCCATCAACTTTACCTATCTTTTGATGCATTAATTACCACAGGCAAAAGTTTGGAACAAGTAATTTCTGGTCCCATTACAGGAGCTAATAGAGAAATTGCATGTAGAATAGTCATCCGGTACAAATAGTGTGGATTGTTAATCATGTCCAAGACCTGAAAGAAAATTCCAATTTGTTTAAAACAAAACTACACCAAAGACAAGAGATAGGTAAACATCCTTAAATAAGAATAGTACTAATAATAATTTTTAAGGCAAAAATGTACATGAAATAAAATAGAGCATAAATAGACAATAATAATAATAATGCTAAAGGGGCCAATATTTACTGGGTAAAAAAATTTTTAAATAAATGGGAGAACTGCACAATTAGAATGTGGTCATTAAAGAATTTGTCTCTTATGGCAATACACAGAGAGGTAGGATGGCACAGAATTCTACTTATGTAAACCTAACAAGATGAAATAATGTACGTAACATAGAATCTAATTCAGTAAACCTAACAAGATGATGTATGTAACATAAAATCTCAAATGATAAGTACTTAAAAAAAAAAATGTATTAGATGAGTATATCACAAACCCATGCCATCCCCCAGTGGGAGATTATAATTATAAGATAGTTTCTTTAAATCATTTTCATAATTATCTATGAAGTTTGAGAAAAGTAACCCACGCCATCCCCCAGTGGTCACAGTCTTTCCAATCTCTTTACACAAAAGACGCACAACCTCTAGGGAGGTGCACTTCTAAGGTCCCCTCATTTTAAAGTAGGTCAAGATTATTTGTCTTCTTGACAATCACAAAGAACAAAGACTTAACCTTGGAAGGCATATACATCTTGCATATCTTATTTAGGGTCAAAACCAGAAACTGAGGTATCCAAAAAAATTTAAAAAAACAGACAAGACAAAGTCAAGTCACCACTAGGAAGAAGGATCTAAAACCTTCTATATAGGTCAAGAAGACATACTGATACCACAAGGAAGAGAAAGATAGGACAGTTCATCAACATCCGATCATTTTTTATAATTCAATTGTTACAACAAGTAGGGGAGGAGAGATTTGAACCCTGGTTCTCCTCATAAAAGAGAACAGGCATTGTCACTTGAGCTACAAGGCTCTTGGCATCAACCTCCTAATTATAAGCGTTTGAAATAAACAGCACACTAAAGTAGAGTGCAGGGAGATCATATTAATAACTAGACTTCCTCTAAGGCATTGGATGGTGAATGATCGATGTTATAAATTGAAGTACATATCTTTTCAAGGCCCTTAAGAGTTGCTAAATGAAATTGAGGATACCTTCTCTTTCACAATAGAGGTTGAGGAATTTAGAGCTGAGAGATAATTCTAGTTCCTTTCCGATGCTAGCGGTCAGA
Source organism: Quercus wislizeni (assembly GCA_023055345.1). Lineage (NCBI taxonomy): Eukaryota > Viridiplantae > Streptophyta > Magnoliopsida > Fagales > Fagaceae > Quercus > Quercus wislizeni. The sequence continues at coordinate 21,289,513 of JALGQJ010000003.1, forward strand.
GAAGTATTGCCTTGGCTTTATTTATTCTTGAGGTTAAGGGGCTTCTTTTCTTTACCAACTTATAATTCTCTTTCACTCAAAATATCTTCTTGTTCTTATGGAAAATAAATACATAAGTAAAGCACCATGACATAAAACTTAGGTACTCTAGCATGTCAATGGCAGGATTTGGACAAAGAATTAGGTTTCATTTGCAAAAGACATGAAGGCATGAATATAAGCTTTGTTTTTTGATAAATGGCATGAATAAGCTACATGACAAAGACAGTTATATTCTGGCATTATTTGGGTTCAGAATGACCCATAATACTTATATCAGAGACCAATTCAAAAAAATTTAAAATAATAAATTTGCAGTCAGACACCTCATATCCATGTCATGCACCTACATCAGAATTTAATCTTTTCTAGAGGAAATTTCAACAAAGAATAAAAAAAATAATAATAGTAGTAGTAATATACTATCTAACACCAATTATATAGTAACATCTGATCAGAAGAACCTGTGGAATTATGTGCTGCATTGCCCACTCTGGGCCAAACTCTTCTGCAAGGCGTTTCACATTATTTGCAGCCGCATCACGAATTGAGTAAACCTATAACCAATACCAATAAATTTAGTAAAATAAATATTATACATTATTAAGATGCTAGCCAGTCAATATTGCATGATCATGCCTGTTATTGCAAGGCTCAGACATTAAAGTACTTAAGCCAAAAAACAAAAAAACCAAAATACAAAGCTTCTCATGGTTGGACCAAATAACATGTGATTACTTAATGGAAACAAGTATACTATGGAATATCTTCCGGTGGAAAATTAGGGTCCCAACAAGGTTATCCAACCGACTAAAATCTAATTGGGTTAAAACACTTCTTCCTCCTTTACCCAGATACCCCAATCTAAAAAGCCTTTTCAATGCTGCACTCTTACCACTCTAGGAGTCCCATAACCTTAAATACTAATTCTAATATAATATTCACAGATCCTACAAAAAGGATTTCCCTTCTTACCAAAGAATAATAGTGTTTCGAAAAAAGAACAATAACAATAACAATAAGGAAGATCACAGTTTCAAGAAGAAAATGGATTGGCATTATGTGTAGAGTTTTACTACATTAGAGGAAACTGTGAATCAAAACAGATAACAAGATAGAACTAAATCATAAGTGCATTGTATCTGACATAGTGGTCAATAACCAAAAATCTTCACAAACCTTATCTTTTAACCATTGCATGCAAAGAGCACCAAGCTTGTCATCAAAAAATCCTACACCCAATTGACTTGCCAACAAAGGAATATATTCTATTATTGCAAGCCGAACCCTCCAGTGTCTATCCTCTGCAAGCTCCACAATTGCTGGCAAAAGAGACTGGGACAGCAGATCGATTCCAATTACCTGCTTCAACAGTTACATTAATTAGACTTGATTGAAATTCAATATAAAATGTTGAGCAAAACTCTTTGAAACAATTCAAGAGACACCACATTAAAACAGAAATTTGATTATGCAAAAATAAGCCTTCTTCTAGTAAAGGATAAAACACAATGTTTCCCTCAGTCATAACTCTAGTAAGTATTAAAGGCAGATAGGAACGTAGTGCCACGACACCATGATGAAGATGATCATTTAGGGGGCATTGAATGATCTGCAGGCGAATAAAAAATTCTTTTTTTTTTTTTTTTTTTTTTTTTTTTAAGGAATACATTCAATGCAACCCTGATACAAAATCATTAAACAAATTGAAAATTTTAAAACCAACCCCTAAATGCTCAAGAGAGAAAGAAGGGTTTCCTTTACACAAAAAAAAAAAGGGGGGGGGGGGGGGGGGGGAAGTAATCAAGAATTGAAAATCTGCATTAAGATATGGATACTCAAGTTATTTCTCCATTCATTTCTTATTTTATCATGAAAACTGTGAGGCCATTTTCATTTGAGAAACAAATATGAACCAATTAAAGAAAATGATTGGGAACAAGTGATGAGAGAAAAATGGAGAACCTCTATTTCAATAACAACTCCCCCACAGCCCCACCCCCCATCCCAAAAAAAAAAAAAAAAATTTGATAAGTAACTTAAAAAATTTATTGAAAGAACACAGCCCCGTACATAGGAAATGTACGAAAGAGGCAAAAAACATCAAGAAATCAAAGTACAATGATCAAGCAACCTAGAAAGGGAATTACAAGAAAAAGAAGGTATACCCAAACACCATTCGAGAAGAGTAGAAAAGAAAAAAGACTTAAACTCAAGAATGGACCGATTGCAATCCTCAAAGTTTCTCGAATTCCGTTCCTGCCAAATACACCACATCAAACAGTGCGGCACAATCCTCCAAATAACTATATTACGATGTCGCCTGAAGTTGCGAGACCAGCAATCCAACAAATCCGCTACCCTTTGCGGCATCACCCAACAAATACCAAACAAGCAGAAGATCATACTCCACACATCAAATGCAATAGGACAGTGAAGGAGGAGATGATCTACAAATTCCCCACACCTTTTGCACATAAAACACCACTCAAGAACAACAAAGTGCCTCTTCTGAAGATTATCTATAGTTAAAATCTTGCCTAAAGCTGCAATCCAAAAGAAAAAAGCAACCCGAGGAGGAACCTACAATTGCTACACCATTTTCCAAGGGAAGGGAATGACAGTAGATGGGGATAGAGAATGATAATACCCACTCACCTTGAAACCTCGACTGCAGGCTGGCTTCCAACAAAATTTGTCAGCACCAACACCCTGGACCTTTGTGGAATAGATCAAGACCAAAAACGAATCCAAAGAAAGTGACTCTTGATCGTTCACTAAGCGACGAAACTGAATGTCCCAAGAACCTCTCCCATTTGCGTAGCACATAACCTCAGAGACTAAAGCCTCCCTTGTCCTACTAATATTATATAAATCTAGAAACTCCTCCTTAAGAGGACAATCCCTACACCACACATCATCCCAAAACTTCACACGAGTACCGTCACCCGCATCATATCGAAGGCACTTGGAAAAATTCATCCAGCCACTTCTAATGCACTTCCACAAACAAACACCATAAGCCCCCAACACAGATTTTGTGCACCAACCACCCCACTCATTCCCATACTTCGCCCCAATGACCCTTCTCCAAAGGGCATCATTCTCCCAACCGTAACGCCACAACCATTTGGCTAATAAGGCATAATTAAACCTTCTCAAGCACCAAATGCCTAACCTCCAACCCAAAAAAAATTTTGAAATGAACATAACCATCATTTTCAAGAGCTTTAAGCTTCTACTTATGCAGCCTTCAAGTTCAGAAATGAGATGCGTTTCTTTCTTTCCTTTTTCTTTTTTGGTGTGTGTCTGACAACTAGTTTGACCTAAAAGAGAGATGTTTCACAGATTTGGACAACATATCAGGAATTCAACCCTTTTTTTATCATTTAATTCGTACCACATAACAAATTATGTTGCTCAACCACAATTTTTGTGTGTGCGTGTGTTTTATGTAATTACTAGCAGATGATAAAGAGAAAAGGACTAAGAAAAAAAAAATGCATGCGTCAACCATGGAAGAAATGAACATTTGAAATTAAAATTTTGATTAAACCTGGTTCACTTGATCAAGCTTGCTGATAATATTGAGCCGGACATCAGGAAACTCATCCTTTAGAAGAGAAAGGAATATAGGAAGCAGCTGTTCAATTGTTGCGTCCTGTAACCACCAACAGCAATTACATATAACAGGAAAATCAATGAAAATCCCCTTTGAGAAGATAGTATAGTTTATGAAAAAATAAATAAGGTAAGAGAGAGAGAGAGAAGGGGAAACAACATCCCTTTACAATTAAATGAGAATAAAAACTGCACAAACCACCTATACACATGTCAGCTACAATGATGCATGACATAAGATGTTATCAATTCTAAAATAACTATTGTCATTTTATGCTATGTTCAAGGAGAAAGATATTAAAATGCACACGTCCATCCAACAACCAAAAAGGTGAGAACAGAAAATCATCTATAGGAAGTAATAGAAAGACACATTTTACACCAGCATTATTGTTGATGTGAGAATGAGATACAAAATAAAAGGTGTTAGACAAAATAGCAGCTTAATTCAGAAATTCAAATCATATCTGCATGTTTATTGATGATAGAAACATTGCACAGCATAAGTCAGATGCATTCTACTTTGCACGGAAATGAATGGATAGACTTCTATATTTTCCATTCAAAATGGGAAACAACATATGTACCCAAAAAAGTTATACCTTTCCCAGAACTGGTGCCATTCCCATTATAACTGAAGCCAATGCAGAACGAACATGCTGAGATGAATCTGTTGACAGTTCCTACAGTAGGCAAAAAAGTCATAAATCATAAAACAAGCAGCAGCTGAAGAGCAATAAAAATCAAGAAGCACTACACAATCTACCATCAAATTTACAACACAAAACAACTAACTAGTTAGTGTGCATGTATACCTTCACACAAGGAAGGATATGCTGAATTGCAAGTTCTGGATTCAAAATCCGGCAAAACTTGGTAACTTTTCCGGCAGCAGCTATACGTACTTCAGCCTCATTATCACGAAGTAGACGAACATATGCAGGTACCAGGTCCGATCTAAATATGTAATATTACAGTAACCATCAATTAGAATCTAAGTAACAAGTCCTTAAACTATTGTAAAATATCTGGACAGAAGAAAATAAAAGGTAAATAATATCTACAGGAAATAAATTAAATATAAAAAAACAAGATCTCAATTTCTCCACAAGATTTTTTGTAAAGGCCAGGGAAACAATAAAGTAATTCAAAGCACAAAGACAATATCAAACCTGACAGCTGACTGACAATTATTGACATAACTATATAAATCAATTTAACAGCTACTCCGTAAGACATGAGAAATTACCTGGTAGGTTCAGGACCTACAGCTTCGCATAGTTCATATAGTTGATTTGCAACCATGTAACGAACACGCCAAGACTTATCCTGGTTGGAAAAGAATTTGTGTCACATGTAATAGCAAACAAACATATTATGTTGCACTCGGTCATTCAGATATAAAAATTAGCATAAAAAAAGTGTTCTTTAAAAACAAAAATTATAGATTCTTACTTTAATAACATATGTGCACACATGGAGTATTAGTTTATAAGAGTACACATGAGACCCCCCCCCCCCTAAAAAAATTAATAATAATAAAGAAATTAGCTCTCAAAAGTAGAGCATCCATATATCCCAAAATCCCAAAATTATAAGAAAATGAAAATCAAGTTCAAGAGGTAAATATACATCTGAAGAGCAGTTGTAAGAATATTTACATATTTATAATCGCCAAAAAATAAATACCAAAAATACCAATAGAAAACAATGGCCCAAAAGATAATGAAAATCATAATAGTATTTTAGAAGCATATTTGTACAGTTAATTATAGAAAAATGGGTAACATTAAGTTGCACAACAGATCATAGAACCTTCCAAAAGGAAATCAGTACAAAATAAGGGGTACCGAATCTATATTAGTATTAATGTTTCAATTGAAAAAATGTTATAAACATGTTAAAAGCAACAAAAGGAGTATGATAGAGATTAATGGTACAGATTTTTTTTACTTTATAATTTTTTTTCAATAAGTGGTACAGACTTTTTTAATTAAGAAGTTACTTTTTAAATATAAAAGGGTTTACAGAAACATGTTCAAAGCAATCAATGAACCACAATAGCTCTCTAGAGATTAACAGACAATAAAAGCTGATAATTAATTTCAGAATGTCCTTATTAAAAGCATAACCCATACCTGTGAGAAATTAACAATGACAGGAAGAATATGTGACACACAATCTTGAGGTTCCAATAGCTTTCCAAGTGCTGCACAACCTTCAACCGCCAATAACCGAACTGAATCTTGATCTGCAGTGGAGATAAGTTTCAGCAAATTCTTAATGTCATGAAAACTGTAAACCAGTTCATTAACAAAATAGTGTAAGTGAAATTCCAAGTAAATTCATCATAAATTGTATAACTTTTAATAAAAGTGAAGTTGACAATTAACCCTCCAGGCTAGGCAGGCACCCAGCCACTAAACCCATTTTTCAAGTCTATGACTCTATGTGAGACACTTGATGAAAATCTATCAGTGGATACACTGACAAGTTTAAATTAAGTTATCAAACAGTGGAATTAAAATTAACACAAAGAAAACACACATACCATCCTGAGTCAGATCCTCAAATATAGACATGATGTCAGTTTTCAAATGGGAAGCTTCGACAGTGGCAGCAAATTTACCCAGGTTTGTTGCAGCAGATCTCCTAACCATGGGCATGTCATCTTGACACAGCTGACTGTAAATTGTTCGTAATTCAGTTTTTAAAGTCTCTGGGGCACTTGGGTAAGCAATATGGAACAAGCCACATGAGGAAACTCGAGCTGTAAACCACTCACCAGCAGCCAGTCTCTGAAGATGGAGATTTAAATGTGTTAAATGAAAACTCAGTGTCATTAAAATTGAATTAAGATGCAAAAAGATCACGTATTATGGGAGACTGAAAAGTATAACCAAAAGAAAAAGTTTTGTTAAAGAATGAAATTACAACATTTATATAAGCACGCAAAACAGATAACAAACAAATAAACAATCAAATGTTTTAACTTATCAAAAAATAAATAAGAAAATCAAATGTTTTACCCCTGAAACCTACTATCCTAGTCAGTTGAATGTTCCCCCAACACATAAGCAATTTGTGTAAAAGCACAAGACACCACCACATGACCAGAGTGAAAAGGTTCAAATGTTGATTCCTTCACATCAGAAGACAGGCTACAAGATAGAGATATTCTGCAAGCATGTTACTACATGTATTCAAAGTAGGTACAGGAGTAACAAAGCCAACTTATCAACTCCATTACCCAGGCTGTAAGGCTTCAAACTTGTATGGCAGTCAAATGGTCACTAGGCAGCACTCAGGTAAACGGTGTGTAGCCAGTTGTGTAGTTTTTTTCACTAGTAATTTGAGGGTCCTTACATAGTCATTGGTGGCAACAGTGTCTTAACTGAACTAACGGCCAAAAAACTTACCCTTCCAACTAAAAGATCCTACAAAAGTATATTGCCACCACTATTTGAGCAGATAATTTAGTCTTAATAACCATAAAAACCAGCAAGCATGATTTGTAAAAAACTTGTGTTCATTCATTGCCATCATAAAACATCCAATTATTAATACATCTACACTAGTACCTTTACAAACCTTTCTAAACCGTGCAACTGAGTTCATACTTAATGAGTATGATACATATGAGTCAAATGTGTCACTTAGGCCACACTTTTATTTAGAATTTCAAATCAACTAAGCATCATACCGTGTTACCTTTACATAAATACCAAAGCCAAATAGGAAATTAGAAAGCAAAAAAGGTAGAAAAATCCAATCATCTGACCTTAACCAGAGGAATGAAGCACTCAACCAAGTCCTGCTCCCTCATCTGCGCCCCGATTCTACACAATGACTCCACTGCTTTGTCTCTAACGCAAGTTTCCTCAACCGAGGAGAGCGTTTCCAACGGCGGGAGCAGCACATTAGCATGCTCAACACCTCCAACATAGGGGATAAAAACCCCTAATTCCTCTGCCATTGCAAGAAGCACTTCATCATCATCGTCATTGTTCTCGCTGAGAAAAGGAATCAGCTCCTTCCTGGTCCTCTCCTCCCCGAGCGCACGCGCAATCGTGGAGAGCCGGCGGATCGAGTTTAGCCGGAGCTGAATATCTTCATTTTTAAGCTCATCAATTAAGACAGCAATCGGATAGAGTGGCTCATCAATCATGGCCATTGCGTCTCTACAAAGATCTATACAGTTTTGACACAAAGAAACCATTTCTTAATCAATTCAACTCAAATTGTAACACATTAATTTCGGTTACTACGAAAATGAAGAGAAAAATAAATCAAATCTTAAAGACTAACCAATACGCATACATAGAGGAACAAATCAAGGTTGGATTTGAACTTTCAATTTTAAGAAACCAAGACAAGATGTCTATTCATTTCCTCTATTTTCCCAGCAACCAAACAAGATATAGCAATTAGCAAAAGAGAGAGTCGTTAACTTTTTTTCTTTCTCTTTAAAAAAAAAAAAAAAAAAAATTAGACAACTACATGAAATTAAAGGAAGCAACAATTCGATCAAATATAATTTATGAAGTAAAGAGCGGTGGATTTGATGCTTGGAGATGAGAAAAAACGAACTCCAAAAGATTTGCGATGAGATCTCAAGCCACAGTTCAAAGTTCCACAAAATGTTAAAAGGAAAAGTATTAATAAGAAGAAAAATCTACAAGAACTCATAGATATGAAAAGGAAAAAAAAAAACCTAGATAGAGTTTTCCAAAAAGAAAGCAAAAGTAGAATAAAGTTGAAACAATATTTCAAAAGCAAAACCAAGCAAAGCGAAAGAGAGAGATTGGAATACCTTAAGAGTGTGGATCTATGAGGTAGTGTGGTGAAAATGGGAGAGATCTTTGTGTGGGCGTAAGGGAAGGGGGGAAGAGAAAAACAGAGATCTACTCGTAATTTTCCCAGAGAAAATTTCGTCAATTTTGTTGATTTTCTTTTTGACCAAACGCTTCCCGATATTTCATTCGATGGAAATGGAATGTTTTCAAATCGTACCCGCCCCGAATTCATGTCCGCCCCGATTCCCGAACCGACTTTTTTTCTTTTTCTGTTTTTCTTTTTGTTGAAGGGGAAGTTGATTCTTTTTTTTCTTTTCTTTTTTTCTTTTTTATATGGGTAATGATAGAGATACAAAATTTTTTAATAGAACTTTTACAAATTGCTGATGTTGTAACACCCCGACAGAACTTTATAGTTAACATATGTGTTCAAGTGGTTAATTATTATTTGAGTCACTTACTTTCTAAAATTAATAGAAGAGTATTTAATAAACATATTATTTTATAATGCCATTGAATAAGAATTGTAAATATTATAATTTTTTTTTTTTGGAGACTGAAGATAATAATTATTTATAAAGATTATAAATAATTGAATGGCTAATTGTATTATAAATATATACTATGTATGTATAAAACTATATTAGATGGTTTAAATTATTAGATGCATGGTTGGTAATTAGGTATGATGCATGAGATGTTATAATGGAAATTCCACCCACACATGCAACCAATGGAAATTCAACACATAATGCCAAAGTACCATGCATGTTGACAAACTCAAAGACCAACACTTGGCTAGCCATGCAATAAACAAACTCCACCTCATTCTTCTTTGACTTTCTCAAAATTTCTCACCTCACTTTGCTCTTTTTTCTCTTTAGGAAAGAGCTAGAAGCTCTCTTGAGTCCATTTTCTCATACCCATGGGTCCAACACCAAAAGAAAGAAAAGCTATAAACTCTCATCTCCCTCTCACACCTACGGGTCCAGCAGCAACAAGAAGTTTCTTTTAATCCTTCTCAAGTTTTTGTTCCCAACTTAAAGCAAGAGTGATTCTAGCTCCATCACTCCAAGAACTTGTGTCTAGGGTAAGGGGAAAAATCTAATTCTTTTAATCTATTGTTCATTTAGGCTAAATTGATGGTTATATGAATTTGTATATGAGTGTGTTGGATTTTAAAGATTGTCAATTGCTTGAATATGAATTGAGTCATTGTGTGCTCCTAGGTGATAAACAAAGATAAAATATGTTGTTATGGGTAAGTGTTAAAATGAGTAAAATAGCTAGATAAACTTTATTGCATTGCTAATTGAGGTGCTGAATGTGTAGTTGATTCAATAATGGAAGCTGGTTAAGAGTCAATTAATAGGCACCTCATGAACTTGATGAGAGTTACACTCATTGGTTAACTTGTCTGGTCATTATAAATCCTGTATTTTTCTAGGACAACTATGGGTAAAAGGTTTGTTGGAGACTATTATATAATATGTCTAGTATGTGTGTATTAAATCTCATATGAAAATATCATCGTTTGATAATTGTTTGTGAATTTACAAGAAAATGTTGCAAAGCTGTCACTGTGACAGATTCTGTATTTACGCATAATAAATTATGTATTAAATTATATATAGTAAATTAGGATGCTAAGAGTAGTTCTTAAGAATGCTAAGACACATATGATTCTAATGGAAGTGGTCTCACAGTCATTGGGTCAAAATAAAAATAATGGTTTAATTTCTAAATTAATTGAAATTCTATTAGGATAAATTTGAGTATGATGTCTTGTATGATTTTTAGTAAATCATGGATTTATGATTTTAGTTCTGAAAATGATATGGAATCTACTAGACATCCATAGGAGTGGCTCTGTAAATTATCATGAAAATTGGATGTGAATTGATAACTCATTTGTATTTTATAAGTGGAATATATGTTGCTGGAATAAATAGTGAACAGTAAGTGACATACCTAACTTTGAGAATTTAATTCTAAAGTTATGGTGAATGTTTTGAGCTATAAATTAATATGCTCATCATTTGGTATGTCTAGATCATAGATAAATTTTGTATAACTTGGTTCAAGATTTAGTACTCTAAAGGTGGGATTCTAAACCATTCAACTGTTGTTTTTATGAAATTGGTTTGTTCATGCTGTAGGTTGTCTTGTATAAGTTTATGCATGCACCATTACTTTCAATCTCAAACATATTCCGAATTGATTTTAAAATTGTTTGACATGATCTAAATATGAACATTAAAATAATGGTTTCTCTATGATTTGGTACATCATGTTATTTGATGAATGTATCTTGTGTTTGGGGAACCTCATTGAGGTGGGATTAGGATTTTCTTGATTTTAAGATATAGGTTTTGAGATGAATGTGTAAGTTTATGGTAAGGAATAATTGATAGTAATAAGTTTTAATATTTGGTTTAGGTGTTACCAACCCCCAGGTCTTAGCTCCTTTGACTTTAGACTCTCTGTTTCTCTACTTTCAGGTAAGTGATAAGTTATATGGGTATTTGGTAAATCATGAAGTTATTTTAAAGTTTATTATGCATTAAAAGGTTTTTTATTAGAGGTATGACATATAATCATGCTTCAGACAAAGATATATTCGTATGTTTTCAAAACCTTATGTATATAATTTAAGCATATTGATGCTATTACTAATTCTACGAACATGATGTTTAAAGAAAAGAATGAAAATGCCATTATTATGAAATGTTATGCAAAATAAGAATTTTCAGTATGATATATAAGTATGAAATGTTTTCAGGTTATGTTCTTTGGTGATCTGATCTAGGCTAGTAAGGGTTAAATTACTGGCTTTCCATGGAAAATGTTATCCGATTGGCCATTAAAAATTGGATTGGCTCTTCTATACCCGCCCTTGTTGGTTATGGCCAACTTGTGGAGGATGCCAACCGACCTCCATTGTTGAAGATATGTATTGTGATATGATCTCGAGAATCCCTAACATTGTGGAGAATGCTGGATGCCTAGCACAGTGGTGCTAGAAGCCTCCCAAATAAGTACAGACCTATCAGATATAGACTAACCAATATATTGGTTATGAAGAATTATATTATGTTATTAATAATGAGAGAGTGATTTTGTTTAAATGCATTGTGAAAAGTTAAAAGCTCTAAAGAAAAGAAAAATTGTTTTTTAAAGATAAGAGTTTTTGAAGTTCTGTTGTGCTTTAAAGATAAAGAATCTGATGAAAAAGTTTTAGTATTCTGTAAAGATAAAACTTCTGATGAAAGTACAAGTTTATGTTAAAAAGTTATCAGATATCTGTTCTTTATGAAATGTTAAGTTTTATGACTGTAAAAATTATAATATTTTACGAAAAGAAGTTTATAAAGAACAGTCTTCTTATTCGTCAAGATGTTTATAGTTTAAAACAAAGTTACCAATTATCTTATTTAAGTTAAAATGATTATTTTGTAACGAGAATATATATATATATGCATGTATGTATGTATATGATTTTAAACTATCAATATTATATTTGGTGACTTTATAAGAAATGAAAAAAATTCAATCTGATAGGTTTTTGTAATATTATTCTGATAAGAAAAGGGAGAACAATTATTTTTCTACGAAGAGTGTATAAGTTATTATTATAAATAGTATAAAATACTATGTATGAAAAAATGTTCTCTTATCTGAACATTTATAAAAGGAAATGATTTGATTTACATACATTCTTATTAAATTCTTATGTATCTTACCCTTACTGAGTTGTGTAGCTCACCCCTTCTAGTCTTTCAATTAATAGGTTTTATTTTGGAGCAAGGGGAGCCTTAGTCGAGTTTTGGAAGGAGTTGGTTTTAGTTTTATATGTATAGATCCTAAATTAGCAATTTGATATTTAGATTTGTAGTATGGTGTATTTTAGAATTTAATGAAAGTTGTATACTTTAAGGTATTAAGAGATGTATTATGTGAAAGTGTAGAAATTGAATGATTGGTGGATTAAGTTATTCTTTGAGTATAGTATAGATGCTCTGAATATCAAGTGAAAAGTTATATTTAGAAGTAAAGAAACAAGAATGAAAAGTAAGAGGGAAGCTTTTGTAAAAAGTTTAGTTGGTTCTTGTTAAAATTAGGTTTAAACTTGATATTAGCATGCCGGTCATGGTCACAAATTTGGGTATTAGGTTTGGGACGTAACAGATGTGGTGAGTGGTTATTGGTAAATAAAAAAAATGATATTAGTGTTGGGCGTAGATGAAAACCAATAAGAAATTTGTTACAATAATAATTTATAAAAATATTGTAAAATAGTTTATAACTGTAGCATTACTCTTTTTATATTCACTTGTTACCATTTTACTTTTATTGATGAAAAGTTACGCATTAATTAAATAAATTGGCTCTACCTACCGAATTGGGATAAACTTTCAAATTTTCCTCAACTTTCATTGCTTGGAAAATCAAATTATTGGTTCAGAATAATTCTCAACTTTTAAAGAAAATTCTTATTTTAAGAAGTGTTTTTTATTCACCGCAATCTAATTGGATTATTCAAACACCAATGTTTCGCAACAAAATATTTTCAAATTTCAAAGCATTAAAAAAAACATTAGGCTAAAATTTTATTTATATCATCTAAGTTTTGGGTGGCTTTTTAAATATATGAAAATTTATAATTTACACTTTTCAAGCATTTTCAAGGCAATAATATTCTTTCAGGAAAAAAATGTTACAACAATATTTATGTGTTTATTTTACTAAACTACTATTAGAATTTTACCTTTATTCCAACCACAAACGACATTGTATTGTATATAAAAAGCACATTTTAAAAAATTAATAATATTTTTAGGCAAGTTGATAGCGAAAACATGATGAATCATAATGAAAGTAGCACATTGACATCTTTGTAATAGTCAATGATATAATTTGTAAGTTTTTAAAATTGATGGAATAATTTAGAAGTGAGTCCAAAATAAAGAGTATACATTGCATCTTAGCGAAACTTATATTTATGATTTTTCTTTTCATCATCTTAAAGCATATTGAAAATATTATTTAAAAAAAGTAAAGCCAAACAAATCAAAAGCTACATGAATATTAAACAATATCGATCACAATTTCTTGTAATTCTAGTTCAATCAACCTTTTATTAAAAAATGAATTTTGAAACATAATATTATAATATACCAAGCTGTAGTAATATTTTATATTTTTTTGTAGAACTCAATCAAAAGTGGCTCCTGGGAGTTCAAAGCCAGCTTTTTTTTTTTTGACGAATTCAAGACCAGCTTATTGAAGCAAGGAGTCAACCTTTCTTTAGGCAATGAAAGAATCTTTTATGCAAAGATCAAAATATTACAATGAAACATAGTATTCTCCTTGTTTCCAGTTAAAATTTTCAAAGCTAGATTTTGTGGCCGGCAACTTAAAAAATATGATAAGCTATGCAATAGAGATAGAGATCATCCACTAATTGAAACATCTTAGTTTTTTTATAATTCAATAACTGGGAGGGAGAATAGAATTTGAATATTGAAGATTTTAATGTTTTTATTGGAAATACCAAGAAATAGTAATCCAATTATAAGACTCTTTACTATAGAAACATTATAGTTAGAAAAACATTTCAATCATAATTTCAAGATATGCACGTAAAGTATACTACTCCATTCGCTTCACAGCTTATAAAGTAGCAAGTGGAGGGGGGGGGTTTCTTCGATGTGGGAATCTGAGCCAAAATCAATTACAAGCTCACTAGGTTTGAGGCAAAAATGGTCTTCACAAGAATAATTATTTATTTTTAAAAGGTTGTATTAGCTATTCCATAGTAAGTGCAATAATTTCAAAACTTAATATATTTCCAAATAAACAAACTTTCCATATACATCTAACAATTATAAAAATAAAAAATTATAAAAAATAACACATATTTCTCTTAAATTTAAAAATAACAATTTTTAATGAAATATAATTATATGAGTAAGAAATTTCCTAAAATAAATATTAAGTTTCATTTTAATGTAATAACTAACAACCAAACTAATGAATATATTTAGTTATTACATTACAACACATTTTATTTCTTATAATAAAAATTACAATTTTTGTCGTAATTTCCATTCAGTGTACTAAACGTACCCTAAATATTTACATTTGACATATGTTACCTATCACAACATATGAGCTATAATTATATGAAATTCACATGCTGTGGAAAGCATGTTGCATGTAACTAATTTAACATCAGCCATGTAAAATTGAGGAAGTCACAAATCTAAGTAGGGGGTCTAGTGGTTGACCCATGTCCTCCTCACTATAAGCCTTGGATTGGAGTCACCATTAGCACTCGAGGCCACAGAGCTATAAGTGTAAAAGGATTATTTTGCCATGTGTGAAAAAGGTTTATTTCGCTAGATAAGAAGCGACTAAACCCACAATCCTAACTCTCTCTCTCTCTCCTTTTTTAATAATAATAAAACTGAGGAAGTCACTGAATTGGACAACTAGACCAATGGGCCTACCTTTTTGATGGTCCTGGTGCCAACGGCCCATTTTTGGAAGACAGAACATGCAGAAAGTAGAAACAGAGCAAACGAAGAGAATTCACTCTTGCATTTACAAATTCAAGCAGGCATTGGCGCAATTTGAGATACCCTGCCGCTCATAGTGATCTTGTTCTGGTGTCATAATACAGCGGATCAGGTACCTCCTTACTAATTAAGTTATTTTGAAGATAAAACTATTAAGTTTTGAATTATCCTTGGAAGTTGGAACCTCAGTTTCTAAAGTTGTTTTGAAATAAAACTAACAAGTTATTTTGAAGATACGACTGTATAAAACATTTAAAAAATGAGTTAGACATGAAACTTTTTTTTTTTTGGGAGCAAAATGTAAGACATTATGAACTGTAATCAGAAGATCACTCAAAATTCATTTAAACCAATTAGATTGTGTTCAAAATCAGACATCCCCCACCTCTGTGACCTGCCAAACTGCTTATAAATAGCTCATCACTAAACTATACAAGTAGACAAGCAACCAGTTCTTGAGAAAACCAAATCAAGTTAGAAGACACATAAAGAGTGCATAATTGAGTAGAGAACAGTATATTATGACTTAAAACTGTATACTACATTGTCAATGTACAAAGTTACTCATATGCATCAGTTCAGCTAGATAATCAGATATAATCAATCTTCTCATCAAGTTTGAATGCAAGTTCTCTATCTGTCTTTCAGAGTTTCTCTGAGACAGCATTGGCAACTGGTCTAAGCATGTTCATTTTTCCCGGTAATGTTTGTAACAGAAATCTGTCCCGCCATATTTCAGAACTGACTAATGCAGGTTTCAATTTTGAGAACATTAGAAGGTACAGGCCCTGAATTATGACATAGGAGAACTAAGGCCGTCTTCTTTTCATGATCTTTAATTGAGTAGAGGCCATATCGAATTCTAGTACTTTAGCAAATTACGGAATTTGTTCCAAAGCCCATTGTGCTCTACTCCTGCTGGTTCCTCAATGGGATCCTTAAAATTTGCTTTTTCACTTAGTTCTTCAAATGAGTAAACAACATTTTGAAGCCTTGCCACAAATTCAATCAAAAGAGATGTGAATGTTGCTAATGCCAATGCACTAGCATTTTCATATGTTTTTGATTCTTCCACTACTGGTACTGCATTGGCATTAAATGAGATACGTCGAGGCCATGATATTTGTGTCTGGAGAACGCTTCCTGGAGAAACATCAGCAGGCAGGGTGGAGATCGCACCATTTGGGATCTGACCATCCCAACTTTTTGGAACTGTAATTGATCTGAGATCAAGTATGGCTTCACTATAGGACTTGTGCTGCAGTATTTTATTTTCGTCTTCATCCAAGCTCAGCAAGTCTTGGGGATCTCCCTGCTCCTGACGATTTCCAATTTCCCAGCTCTCAGAATTGACAAGAAGGTATGACTTTCGGTCAACCTTGGTTTGCAATTCTTCTGCAGCCTCATGCACTGCATAAAGTATGTCTCCAGTACCTAATTTCTCCATCCTTTTCACTTTGTTCCCAAGTTCACGCAACACTTTAGCACCTTCAAAACCTACTCTCTGAAGCTCACTTTGAAAAACCTGTCTTCGTTCAGGAGGGGCCTACATATACAAATATTGGAAGTTTGAATAGGTACATATGAACACACCCCCACTTTTTTTGATGCACATGGAATGTAACTTCAAGCAATCTATTGGCAGCAGCTCTCACTCAAGTAAGATATGGAAAAGAATAACCATCAATACTGGTGAAAGCAAAAGCCAATAACACGAAATTCTGTCCAGGTGGCATTGTCCATGTCATTATTGAAAACAAGAGCAAAAAGAAAAATGAAACGGTTTGCATTATAAGCTGCCAACACAAGCCTAGGAACTTTCTCCCAAAAAAAAAAAAAATCAGAAGCAAATTGTACAAGAACATAAATTTAAGTTCTGATCCTTCACATTGTAGTTGAATCATTATTATAAGTCACGTGGAACTCATTCCGCAAAAAACAAATATTACAAATATAAATCTTGCCAAAAAAATTTTCAGCATATTTCACAATAGGAAAAGGAAGATCCAAATAGTCTTTCTTCTACTCACAACTGCATGACAATGAAGATAGAGATGAAAATGTACCTGTATTTCTGAAAGCATACATCCATGCAAAGCCATGACTGTAAATGCAGAATGCCTGAGAGCACCGCTTACTTTGACATAGTTCTTCCATGGATATCTACACATTTTGTAAGGACCATGAGGTGGCTCCCAGATAGCAAATCCCATCTTCAAACAAAAGAAAGAGTAAAAAATATAACACAATAATCAATTCAATCAATGCAATGAATTGCTGCAGCATAATTGCAATAAACAATACCAGAGACTCCTCTTGGCTTGTAGATTCTACAGCTGATCTGTAGCCACTGTACAGTGGGTCATCCGAAGCTTGGTAGGTAAGAATCTTTGAAGGGACCCTTTCGTATTCAATACAATTAAGGTAACCATTAACACAACCTGAAATATGAACTCAAAAAAATTAGTCGAACAAAAATGAAGATGAGAAAACAATAATTCATTTTTTAAATTTTACTGAGTCAAGCAATTTTACTATTTGAATGGTATAACCTCCCAAAGAAAAGGGGATGCACCTTCCAAAGATGTTGCAACACTCATGAAATTCTTTACCACCAAATTGTGAAGATCCTCACCAGCCCAGATGGGATAAATGCATATGTTTACCACCAAACAAACACCAGCACCAAGTGCAATGAGCAAAAACCGTGTCACCGCTGTATTAACAAATTCACCTGTCCTATACCCAGATACCGTAATGAAACAATATGTCAACAAGAAGACCCGAAACCCATATTCGTAAGGCTTAAGCGTTGGGTATAGTTTTGCATAAGTTGCACAAAATGCTGGAAACCACATAAAATGTCAGAAAGATATATTAGTAGCAAAATATAAGGTGACAGAATCTTCTTTCCCAATAACAGAAGAAAGAAATTTGATTAAAAAACCCGACCTACCTACGATGAAGATACTCAGAATAATAACAAGTTCTTCCCACTCTCCAGCTAATTCTGACAACTCTGCCATGCCTAAAGCAAGACCTCCAGCTGCTACTGTCCCCAACCCACGGTTAAATCCTTTGCTAAGAGTTGCTCCTGCAGAAGACCACATTATCAAACTGCACTTTTTCAAAGCAGAACTTCACTTTTTTTGGTAAAACTTTTTAAACAACCAAATCTTCAAAAAACTAAAAAATAAGCTATACCAAAACAGACACAAAAAAAGTTATTCAAAAGAAATGCACCAATGAGCACTAGCTCAAGTGCTACCTATAGGGTGAGCTAGTGGGTTCAAGAGTGTAACAGTAGGAAGTATGAACACTTCATTTAGAGTGTCGTATCTGTGTCATACCAGTGTTGTACCAACCATTTCATGTTATAATTTTTCAAAAATTACTTGTGTCATACCCATTTCCTTGTTTGTGCTTCCTAGGTGTAACATATCAAAAAAAAAAAAAAAAAATGTTTGATTAAAAGGTGACTCAAGATCTTCTTTCTTTTCTGGGGGGGGGGGGGGGGGGTTTCTTTTCTTTTCTTTTCTTTTTTGGAGGGAAAAAAAGGTTGATTCAAATAGACAGTGTGAACTTTAAAAAAAAAAAAAAATTTCCTGTCAATGAAAAGACAGTGAGAACTGAGATGAGCATCTATTAAAGTCAGTTCAATCTTCTGGCCCCAACATGAAGAAAAGGAAAGCCGTTTAAACTTTGTCTGATGCTCTGTGAAACATTTAAAGAAACGATGGCCCCGCAATATCAGGGGATGGTGGAAAAGCTCTCTATTTTATTTACACAAAGGAATCGACCAATGTGGTCCATTGATTCATAAACACAATGACTCAGTAGAGACTTTTTGATTTCACTTCATTATTAAATCATTAATAAACCTTTATGCTTTTCCATTCCGTTATACAAATTTTACGTTTTCAATTCAATGAAGCCACTTTGTGCGTACCAACATAATGCATCTCATTAAATCTATACACAACTTTTTTTTTTTTATGAGAATCTATACACAAATTGCCTAAAATAGATCTCATTACTCCATTTTTTTTCTATATCATATATATAAGAAAGTGGTAGCCTATGCTTAAGTATTCCACTCATTGTCCACGAAATACTTAAAAAAATAAAACCCAAAAGTGAGGCTTTGAATAAACTATTCCACCCATAGTATATAAAACACTTTGGAAACTCCAATAATATGGCGGATAGAACTTGTATCCTTTGAGTTCATACACACGTACAACAAGTACTCATAATCCCATATGACAAATGCTAAAACCATAAATTATTTTACAAACGGTTGATATAAAGGGTGATTATTGATAAGTAAAAAAAGCTATCTTAGTACTAGGTTACAAGTTCCGCAGGTAGTTTCTACTAGGTTACATACATACATTCATAACTAATTTTGCTTTTATAGATAAATTATTACATCCTGTCAAGACACGAATTACTTTAATAATAATAAAAACTATGATCTTTATAGCAAGTCAAGAGATTTGATCACTTAAGCTAATTCAACCACATTCACTAAAAAAAGAAAAAAAAAAATTAAGACCCACATCCAAAAAAAGAAAAGAAATGAAAAAAATACTAATTTTTAGATTTGGACTAACTGAATTATTTTATTTTAAGAAACAAAGAGAGGAAAAAGCGGCGTACCTATACTGAACTCAAAGAC
The DNA here is from genome assembly GCA_023055345.1 of Quercus wislizeni. Classification (NCBI taxonomy): domain Eukaryota; kingdom Viridiplantae; phylum Streptophyta; class Magnoliopsida; order Fagales; family Fagaceae; genus Quercus; species Quercus wislizeni. Next base: position 21,309,231 of record JALGQJ010000003.1, read on the forward strand.
CACAACAACAGTAAGAATAGCCCAAACAGAGTATCGGCTAAGCTCTTTGACCGGTTCTTTCAAGAAAATCAGCAACGAAATGAGAGTCAAAGCCAGACCCATTTTCGCTGAGAACACAATCTTTCTCGGGTCGGTCCTACCCATCTTCCAGGCTTTGTAACCCACATCTGTCGCTGCTGTCCATAGCCTCGAAACTCTACCCTTAAGCGAACCAAACGACCAACACTTCGAACCTGCTCCTTCTTCTTCTTCGTACGGCCCTAGTGGATTAAACCCACCTAGCTCCGAGTACCCCTTTGTTGATAGCAACCTCTCTCTCCTCTCCGTAAAAGTGTATCTGAAAGAACCCAACTTCCCCGCCATTTCAGCAAATCACAGTTTGTGAAACGAAACTTGAGAATTATAGACCAATCATGTATAGTTTGTAAAGTTGGGTTTTTTTTTTTTTTTGGTTTTTTGTTTAAAAGACAATATTCGAGAACTTGATTTGGGCACGAAATTCGAGAGCACAAGTTAAAGGTCCAGAATTTTATGGAGTTTTTTAATGGATAAAAAGCACAAGATGGTGGTTGAGAGTTAAAAATAAAATATAATAAAAAAATAATTAAAGGAGATGAAACAGAGAGAGAATCTGCAGGAGAAGTGTTTAGGGTCGGATAATTGTGTGCTTTCCTTCCAAGCGGTCTTCGTATCTCAATCAAATTCACGACTTTAGTTAAAAAAAAAAAAACTGTAATTAGGTGATTGTCACATTTATACATTCATGACTTTTTTTTTCTACTATCTATAATTAGTCCTGTAAAAAAATTGTGATAAAACTATAAATGAAAAAAAAAACTGTAATTAGCTGTTTGTGATCTCTGTATAAATTTGTTACTTTTATTTTTACTGCTCATAATCAGTTATGCAGAAAAATTATGGTAAAAATAGTAAATTTGTTTATGGTGTTAAATTTATTTTTGCGAGAGTGAGACATTGGTGGTGTACGGATGGGGCCTACACGTGGAAGGAGTCAGGTGTATGATTGAATGCTGATCAGGGACGGTCCCATATATCTAAGGGTGAAAAGGTTGATACATTGTCCTTAGTTGCGGCGAATAACCCAATTATTCATTAATGGTCGGTAGGGACGGTCAGATTTTTTTTTTTTTTTTTTTGTATTATAGGATAGAATATCAATTTATGATGTTGACATCATAATACTTCACCTGTTCACGGGTTGTTTTTAAGTGCAGGATAAGCTTGGAAGTCAACATCATTTATTTAAGAGAATGGATGGTTTTATAATAAATCACAGATGATAGGTTTTTTTTTTTTTTTTTACTTGCTATGGAGATAGAAATTTTATTGAATATTGGGTTTGAAAAAACCCCATAAAGCATACAAAAGTCAAGAACATAAAATCAAAGCCTCCCCTCGATTAGGAGTGTGCATGGGTCGGATTGGATTGAGTTGAGGAGATTTTTTCACTTAATTCACTATGGTGGGTAAAAAAAATTCAATCCAACCCAACTCACATGGGTTGGGTTGGGTTGGGTCGGGTTAAACCTTATGGGTTGGACAATTTTTTTTATTACTATTATTATTAAATTAAGCAAAAAATATATATCACAGTTGTCACATGAGTTGATAAACAAAATACACATTAATACATAAACTAATATTCCAACTTAGTTGTAAACAAAATATGTTTAACCATCCAACTGAGTTGATAAAAAAAAAAATAAACGAACAAGTATCCTAATTCACTTATAAACAAAATATACATGAGTTTCTAACTCAGTTATAAACAAAATATATCTAAATTTTTTTTATTAATTATATAATATATTGAAATATATATTAAGAGAACTAATATGATTTTATATTATATATGATAATAGGAACCGAGGAAGTGCTCTACAGCTGGTTTTTTTTAAAAAAAAATTTATTAAATATATAATATATTTTAAATGGGTGGGTTGGGTTGGGTTTGTAATTTTATGACCCAAACCCAACCCGACACACTATAAAATAAAATAAAATAAAAATTGTAACCTAACCCAACCCACCAAATCCTAAAAACTGACCCAACCGGTGGGTCGGGCCAGGTTGGGTCGGGTCTGGCAGGTTGGCGAGTTTTCTGCACACCCCTACCCATGGCATAAGGGTACAACCATACAAAAGTAAAAGGAAGCTATCATGACCATGGAATTTAAACCCGAACCGGACCGTATGGTCGGACCGGGAAGCCCTCGAACCGTTCACATCTATTGTCCATTTAAGGTGAAGAACCGTTCCATGCGAAAAAAGCATGGAACTATCCGGACTGCGATCTGATTGTCCGGTTCTGTGAACCATGACCGGTTCACATGGTTCAAACGGGCTGCCTTGTTTTAGCTTAAAACGGCGTCGTTTCGTCCCTTTTTTCCCCCTAATATGGCGTCATTTGGGGCATTTTGATTGAATAACCCTGAAACGAAACCCTCAGGTCCCTCACTCTCTCAATCACTCTCTCGTCTCTACCTCTCTCCCTCGTCACCGTCGCAGCTCAGCCTAGATCGCAACTCAGCCAAGATCACAGCTCACTCTCTGCCTATCTCTCACCCTCATCGCAGCTCAGCCGTTGCAGCTCACTCTCTGCCTTGTTGTCGTCGCCGTCGTTTGGTACAATAATCAATTTTTGTCAATTTATATATATTTTTATGTTGTGTTCTGGAGGTACTAGATTTGGTTGTGTTTGACTTTATTTGGTGAGTGTTAGATCCAAGTTGTAGGTTTTGATTGGATTGTGTGTGTACTTTGATTGTTTTTTAAGGTTGTTTTTTGGACACTCAATTTTGTTACTTTAAATTGTGCTTGGTTTTTTAATGTGATTGGATTTAAGAATTTATGGTCAGCGCAGAAAAAGAAAGGAAAAGGAAATTATGTCTGTCTGTCCACTGTGGGAGTGAGTGAAACATATGTGTGTGTGTGTCTGTTTGGTTTAGCTAAAATTTCGAAGTAAAAAAAGTACTACATTGTTTTGGTCTAAGCTGTTCAGCTTTTGTTTGTTCGATTTTTAAGGTTCTTAACAACACTAAATTTTGAAACTTTCATCTTTGTTATGAGAACTTTAGTGTGAATTCAGCTTGATCAACTATAGAGAGAAGTATCCTTTATTATTATTATTATTTAATGGCAATGCTGTTTAAGTTGTTCAGTAAATGCAAATACTTAATCTTTTTCTGCAAAAGTAATTGGTCATGGTAGGATAAGGTTTAGCTCTTGAGTAGTTGAGTTCGTCAGTAATGGTTTTCCAACGAAATTTTTGGTTAGCTGGGAAAGTAGTATTTTCGAGTACTCTTTAAGAATGTTGGAATCATTAAATCCATGTTGCAAGCCCACTCTCTTGAGATCTAGCTAGGGCTATGAAGATGAATATATATTATATATAGATACTTCAAACTAGTAATTTACTAAGTCTTGCCTTTTTCTCAGCCTATGAATGCATTTGTGTATGTGTGTTGGCTGTCTTGAAAGTAAATTAGACTATTTTAGTTAATTTTTCTATTTTTTATTAATTTAATGTTTTTATATATATTTAAAATAATTATTAAATTAATTATGACGTCATCACGGTTCGACCTCAAAAACCCTGAACCTTTCCCTTTTACGGTTTAATGAACGGTCCGGGTTTGAAAACCATGATGACAAAGAGCTGATCATGTAATGTCCCCATCACTACTCCCTCTATTGCTTAACTTGGTTCAGCCAGATGTCTATTCCATCACTGGTAGTCTTGTATAAGAGTTGTAGCGGCTTGAAGGACGTCCTTTGGCTGGGATTGTTTTTCCTCAAAGCAAAACCTGTTTCTGGCATTCCAAATGGACATCACCCAAGTCTCCATTTCCTTCCTTGTGAGTCTTTCCTCCAACTGTTGAGCCAAGCGGTAAAAATTCTGCACCACAGCTCCATATTTCTGCAACCGTCCTTGAGTCATCACCCACACGTTTCTAGCCATGGGACACTCCTAGAGCACATGCCCGACTGTTTCATCGGTCTGCCCACATATTGCACACAGTGGGTTTGTATATACTTTTTTACGGTAGATGTTGGCGTGGGTCGGAAGAATATAATTGCACGCTCTCCACAAAAAATTTTGAACCTTGGTGGCACATTCAACTTCCACATCCTATTCCAAAGCCTCTTTTCTTCCCCTACCATGGAGTACTCAACTCCTACCTCTCGGTGCGAATGTAAGGCAACGTGAAAGGCTGTTTTAACCATGAACTGCTGGACTTTGTTTTCTTTCCAGTGTAGCTCACCTCTTGTTCGTGTGTTACTAAGATGAAGGTGCATAATTTCATTTTGTGTGGCTTCCATGAAGGTGGCCTGTATTAGGGGTCGGTTCCATTGCATGGATTCATGGTGGATGAGGTCCCCCACTATCAGAGTAGTGTCGGCACCAGGCTTGAATAGAGAGGGGGGTGTGGCAGCCAATTGTTGCTGGTAAGTTTGATACTCTGCCCATCACCAATCTTCCACATAGAGCCCTCCCGAATTACATCCCTTGAAACCAATAAACTACGCCACACAAATAAGGGATTGTGGCCTAACTTAGCATCCATAAAAGAGCATTGGGGAAAATATCTGGCTTTGTAGACTCGATAGAAGAGGGAATGAGATCCGGTGACCAAGTGCCAAGCTTGTTCTGCTAGCATAGCAAGGTTGAAGGTGTGAATGTCCCTAAAACCCATGCCACCCCTATTGTTTGGCATGCATAGTCTCTTCCAATTAATCCAATGGATCTTTTTTTCACTCCTTGTTTATCCCCAACAATATTTTTCCAAGACTGAGTTGATATCCTCACAAACACTTCTTGGGATCTTGAAGATGCTTATAGAGTAGGTGGGTATTGCTTGAGCCATAGACTTGATTAAAGTCTCCCTTCCCACCTTTGATATGGTCTTTTCCTTCCAACCCATCACCTTTTTTGTTATCCTCTCCTGTAGTCCCTTGAATGTGCCTACTTTGGATTTACCCCTAACCATAGGCAATCCAAGGTATTTTTCACAGTTTGTCATAACTTGTGCCCCCATCAAGTTCTGAATTGCTTCTTTTTCTCTTCGGCTTGTATTTTGGCTAAAAAAGAGAGTGGTCTTCGCTTTATTGATAGCTTGCCCCGATGCCTCCTCATATTGTGTAAGGATATCCAGCAAATGGCAACATTCTCCAATCTTTGCCTCACAAAATAACAGACTATCGTCAGCAAAGAGGAGATGGGAAATACGTACTCCAGCCCGACTAGAGAAAATACCTTTCAACCTATTTGTATCTATTGCCTTTCAAATCAAGGAGGACAACCCCTCAACACAAAGCAGGAAGAAATATGGGGATAAATGGTCGCCTTGCCTAATGTCGCGGGTTGGTGTGATGAAGCCCTTTGGTTCCCCATTAATGTGTATCGAATATGTGGCTGTTTTCATTATTTCCATGGCCAAAGTCACCCATTGTTCAGGTAGCCCTATCTTCAAAATAATTCACCGTAGGAACTCCCATTCCACTCTATCATAGGCCTTGCTGATGTCTAGTTTCATTGCCATGTGACCGGTCTTTCCTTTCCTCCTACTCCTCACACGGTGGGGCATTTCAAATGCAACAATAGTATTATCTGTAATGAGTCTATCAGGAATAAACACACTTTGGGCATTAGAAATAACATCGAGTAAAATGGAATTTATCTGATTAGCTAGGACTTTGGATATAATCCGTGAAACAACATTACTCAAACTTATGGGACGAAACTCCGTGATATATTGTGGGTCATTATTTTTAGGAATGAGGATAATATGTGTAAAATTCATTTTCTTCAAACATTTACCAGAGTGCAGTACGGATAATACGGCAAGTGTTACATCATAGCCAACAATATGCCAATATTTTTGGAAAAAGAAAAGAGACATACCATCCGGACCCGGTGATTTTGATGGATGCATATTGAATAGAGCCACCCATACTTCCTCCTCAGTGTAGGGCTGCGTTAGTGAGTGAGAAATGTCTTGAGTCACAACCTTATCAACTACCTCCAAACCCCCCCCCCCCCCCCCATGTTCCTTGGTTGAGTTATGGTAAATAAGTTGGTGTAGAATTCCTTAGCAATAGTGCTGATTCTACTCATGTTAGATTGCCATACACCTTCCCTATCATTCAGTCCATCTATACTTTTCTTCATGTGTCTCTGGCTTGCTCTTTGGTGGAAGAACCTAGTGTTTTTATCCCCTGCCTTGAGCCATATGGACCGAGACCGCTGCCTCCAGAACACTTCTTCATGGTGCAACAAAGTGTTAATCTCATTTTTCAGTTCATTGATGTTGTGCAGATTCTAATCTTAAGTTCCTGTTGTTTTGCATTAAAGCGGATCCATGTGTTGCCAAAAGTATGCCGACTCCATGTTACCAAGGCTGATCTGCATTGTTTTATTTTCTCAAACAGTCTGTTCATGGGGCTACCTGAAATAATTGAATGGGTCCAAGGGCCACGAATTATTTGTTCAGACTCTAGGTGCGACACCCATTTTTCTTCAAACAGTGGAGCTTATGCCGCCGGCCAGGGGCAGGGGCAGTAACTGGTGTAGTGTCTAGTAATATCGTTTCATGATCGGAGTAGGAGGCTGTCAAATGGATCACCTTCGCCCTTGGGTGTATTTCCGACCATGTTGCTGATGCGCACGCTCTATCCAATCTCTCTTCCACAAAGCTTCTTTTGCTCTCTCATTTCGCCACGTAAACCTATACCTATTGTAACCAAGGTCCATTAGTCCACAAAAGAGCAAAGCACTTTGAAATTCGACCATGGGGGGCAGCGGCTTAAGTAGTCTGCCATTCTTCTCACTAGAGTTCAATATCTCATTATAGTTGCCAATACACAACCAAGGTAGTGTAGAGCGATTGTGAAGGTGTCAAAGTAACCTTCATGTCTCCGGTTTCTGTTGTTCGTTGGGGTATCCGTATATACCCGTTAGTCTCCATGGTTGGGCTAAGGGAGGGAGGACCCAGGTGTTAATGTGATGAGGGGAGTAAGTATTCGTGTCAATTACCACTTCAGTTTTCCATAGCATTGCCAAGCCACCTCTTCAACCATCACTGGATACCGCTAGCATCCCCTGAAATCCCAACTTTTCCTTTATTGGTTCCACCTCTCTGTCATTTTTGTTTCCATGAGAAACAAAATGGTGGGAGTTTTATTTCTCACCAAGTTAGCAAGAACCTCAATTGCCCGGCGATTCCCAAGCCCCGACAATTCCAACTGATGATGATCATTGTGGTCGGCGGGGCTGTGCCACAACCTCCATCGTTTGATCTGTAGGTTGTGTTGAATTGGCCACACCCTTAAACCGTATAGTTTTTGCTTTGTCAACCTGGCCATCATGGTTGTTTGCATGGCTAGATCATCTCTTTTTCCCAACTAAGGTCATGGTATGTGATGTGGCTGAGTTTTGTTTTGATCTTGCAAGTTTTTTCTAGGTAGCTTTGTGTTTGACCTGTGGGTCCTCTGTTGGTGTACATGGGGATGTGAAAGAAGACGTGACTATAGTAGTTGTCTTCCCATAACTAACGGGCACGCAGTAAAGTTCGCCCTCATAATGACTAGTTTCCATGCTGGTTTGGTTTTGATTTGACGTAATATTGCTTTCCATTAGTATCGGGTCAGCTGGTAACGTAAAAGGAGAGGATAATGAGTTGATTGATTGCATTAAAAGCTGTACCATAGGTGTCGGGCTAGGCATGGGAGTTTTCAATTTTTCCACACTTTCTTGAACTGTACTGCACGTGACTGTAGGTTCTGCTGGTAGCGACGGTGGTTCGGTCTCAGCGGTGGTACCTCCCCGATATTGTTTCGGACTTCTCAGTTTGCTTTTTTGCATTTCAGGTTTGAGCCGAGTTCCAGCCTTCAACCACTCTCCGTATGGTTTTTCGTTCTTGTCCTCTTTGTTGCTGACTTACACTTTTTTATTTCATGGCCTATTTTACCGCATGCGAAACACCAGCCTACAAGATGTTTGTATCGGAAAGCAACTTTGGCTTCATCACCCTTTGGATTTACGATAGGTCCGCCCTGCCGCAACGATCTGTCCAGTGGTGCCTCCACCCGTATTCTAAGGAAGTGGGCTTGATCCATTTTGATTGCTTTGCAATCCACTTCAATGACTTTACCCAGCCCTTGCCCTATGTCCTAACCCGCTTCTTCGGTGGTTAAGTCAAATGGCAGCCCCCAAACTTGGACCCACAAGGGTATATGGGTGAAGTTCACTATTCTTGCTGTCATTCCCTTCTCCCATCTCTGTAGGGCAAGGATTTGATTGTCAAAACACCAAGGACCATTGTTCCAAACCCAAGTAAGTTAACTCTCCAATGAGAACTTAAACTGCAATAGGCCATCTCCTACTTCCACCACCTTCAAGTCATCTCCCATTTTCCACATTGATCGCTGTAGATTCTTGGTGGCTCTCATATTAATTGATCTAGTTTTAAGGAATTTACCAATTAAGCTTAAAGAGTATTCTTCCAATATCTCTTTTCTTCTTACTGGTCGTATTGTGATGGGTTCATCTTCCTCCGTTGTTAGCTACAATTGTTGAATACGTTCTAGGAAATCAGTGTCCATCGTGCTTTGCCTAAGATAGGGAAGCCCCAATGGCAATGGCTCTCTAGTCTCGAAGGGTCAAGCCTAGGAGAAAAGAGAGGAAAAAAGGCTCACTCTCAGTGAGAAGAAACACTCCAACTCAGAGGAGAAGAAAAAAAAACTGTCCTTATTAGTTTTAATTTAAACATATTACTAATTAAATTAGAACCCATAACAACTTATCATACATGATTTTGTTGTGAAAGTGTTGTGAAATTGTTGTTAATAAGGATATTTTTGGCACATAAAAAATCTTCTTAATTCTTTGACATGTCAGAAGGAAACGCCTCACCTATGATTTGTCAGGGCAAACTCCCCACTCCACCTCTTTATGCACCAACAGTATAGGCACCACACATTTAGTTTTGATGGGCGTTCCGCACGTAAGCTCAAACGCATGGTTGGCATGTAATTTCGACGGGGACTTTTGTGGGAGCCCAGCAGGTAGATACGTATCAACTCGACAGGTGGCCACTTATGAGCCTAACGGATAGATGTGCATGGGCTCGATGAATAGATGAGTATAAACCCAACAGTTGAATACACTAGGCCCCACAAACTTTTTGCATGTTCTCCCCTCATATATCCCTATATGAGAATAACTTGCACACCACGCCTAAAGACCCTGCAACACGTTCGTATCTTCCCTATATGGGAAGGGAAGCCTTTAAATCTCGGGGCCTTAACTCCAAATCTTCTTCATAAGGAAAGCTCCTACATTCAAGGGATCCTAGTTAGCCCTACACTACTACATAAACACCAGACCTCCTCTCCACTATGGTAGGTGAAATTTCCTAACTCTCACTATTGAATTTTTTGAGATTCTTCAACCACTAACTTAACCTTTAGAGGGTTTTTGGCTAGCACCTCATTGGTGCTCTCTGTTGGTTCTTTGTTTTCTTATTTTTCAGGTACCCTCCTTGGAGTGCGTGTGGATGATTAGCTCATTGACATTTTTGTGCATCAAAAAATTTTAAATATTACATTTCTTTTTATTCAACAGCAAGAGACTTTATTGATTAAACTAAGTTTGAAATTCACACAAACATTGTATAGTAATATTTGAGTGTGTAAACTTGGAATTAGATTATTAAATCCTTTTTTTTCGATATTTGATGTGGGGGTTTTGAAATTTAACCATTGGATTTCTTTGTTGAAAACACTATGATGTGCAATTAATTTAGCTACAAAGTTCTTGGCGAATAATTAAAATTAAAAAAAGAAAAACTTATTTTTTGAGTGATTTGTAAAAGTTTAATGTTTTGTGTGAGTTCTAATTAGTTTAATTAGTAAAATTTCTTGCCATTGAATAAGAGATGTATGGTTCAAACTTGACCTACACCAAAATCAATTGGTGCATTGGCTTAATAATCAAGAATAATCATCATAGAGTGAGTACCCGTTTGGATTCAGCATTTCCGCTAAATCTTGCGTTGCGTTTTTTTTTTTTTTCGTTTCAGGGAGGAGACAAAATTTACTGTTCATGAGACAAATGTCACTGTTCACACACTGTTCCGATACTATTCACGCACTGTTCATGGGACCTATAGCCACTTTATTCAAAAAAATATTAAAAATGGGTTCCATAGTACTATTCATACATTTAAAAATTATTTTGCTACAGTGTTTTCAGTTTTCAGTTTCAGTAACAATAAGTTCAATCCAAATGGACCCAAATATCATAAGAAAAAAATCTATCTTATCTATATGGAAAAAAAGGATTAAGATTTGTTTCCTTCTATGAGAGAGAGAGAGAGAGAGAGAGGTCTATTAAGGTTTTGGATTTGGAATTGTACTGAATCCATTAAGGACTTTAAACCTTGAAGTTCTTAGATTTGAAATCACATTTGACTTAAAAGGAGTTAATTTCGTATTGTAGCAGTCTTAATACAAAAAGCGCTGTTATTTCATGTTGGTGTAAATGTCATCCACACTAAAGGCTGTTCCAATTTTATTATAATTATTTAGCTAAGCCTAAAACTGGCCCTACGAGCCCAATGCATACATCACATTCTTTTTAAAGCCCAGTGCTACTTATACTTAGTAATATTTCAAAAGTTCAATTTTCATTGGCAATATCAAAAACCCAGTTTACGTTAGCACTATTAAAAGTCCAAGCTAGTTACTTGACACTATTTAGTAAAAAGTCCAAGGTTATCAATACTTGGCAAAATACTATATCATATGTATTTCACTTAAAGTCCAATGATGAACAATTATTTAACTTCTTAAACCTATTACTATAATATTACAAGCCCATGGAATTTATCTTATAAAGCCCATGGTAATTATTTATGTTACGTAACACTATTCATTTTTCCAAAACTCATGGCAAACATATATCAAGTCCATAGAGAATTATGAATTTGGGTTACTAATATAAACGACCATGGAAAGTTATGATTATCTATCTTAAACCCATGACATTTATTTACTTCATACCTTATTATAAACTCATGGTAACTATTTATGTTACGTAACATTATTCATTTTTCCGAAACCCATGGCAAACATATATCAAACCCATAGAGAATTATGAATTTGTGTCACTAATATAAAAGCCCATGGAAAATTGTGATTATTTATTTTAAGCCTATGACATTTATTTATTTCATACCATATTATAAACCCATGGAATTTATATAATACCCATGGTCACTATTTATCTTATATTACAACATTCGTAATGTTTATTTCTAAAACTCTTGGTAATTATTCACCTTACAAGCCCATTATGATTATCTATAGAAAAACCCATGAGAATATCACATTATTCCATTATAGTGGTTGTTACCATTTTTATTTGAAACCCATAGATATTGCCTCTATTAAAACCCATGGCAAAAATTATGAGAAACTATACAAATTGTTATTTAAAACCCATGGAAATTAATACCCAATACCTATCATAAATATTAAAGCTCATGAATACATTTCATTTTTACTAATAACTAAAGCACATGTGGAATAAAAATCCATGGTAATATATGGTAATTTTGTCCATTTTGTATGGCTCACAATGAAAAAGCAAAAAGATTGGCTCAAGAGGAAAGATCCACCAAGTCAAAGGCCCACCAAAATACTCAACCCTCATGGCCAAGCCCAACCTAAAATCTCAGTCAAAACAGTCCATGTGTGTAAACTAACCCAACTAAAGAACTGATAACGCCTTACAATGTATATTTGTTATCAGGGGCGTAGCCAGAAATTTTTGCTTGGGAGGGGCCAAGATAAAACAATCATATTGATTTGCAATTCAAGAAAAATTCAAAATATAACATTCATACATGTCTTGGCACATTAGTTTAGAAAAACAAACATTAAATCCAAAGTAAGTCTTAAGTCTTAACTATATATGTATCATATATATATATATATATATATATATATATCATAAGATTACTACTAGTGTGTAATTCAAATTAGCACCCAAAATACTAACAAGCTAATCAATCAATTGAGCATCGTAAGTAAGAATTAATGAAGAGAAATTGAAGAGAGAGCACTCGGTAATAGCGATGAGTATTGAGTAGAGTCTTTTGGGTGACTATAAAGTGCAAGGGGATATTGTAATAGTTTTGGGAAATTGCAAAACTTAAGTATAATATCTAAAGTGTAATACATTAGGTTTCTCAATTAAATTCAAACACATATTTACCATTACAAATAAAATACAAACAATATTATCATTTTTAAGGACAATTAAATTCAATACAGAGTTTAATTGGGAAATATAATGTACTACACCTCAGTTTTATGACTTCATTCTATTAGGAAAATTGAATGAATAAAAAGAGGTAAAAATGAGGGGTAAAACTGTTGTAAAGGACATGGACATGAACATCAGGACATGGGATATGGTCTTAGCCTCTTAGCAAAAAATAATTAAATAAATAAAAAGGGATCTGCCAATGGCTGTGCTTTTAATGGAGAATAGAAAAAACAAAATGAATGAATCTTTATGGCTGAAAAGTGGGGATTTGAGACGAGGGAAGGGAGTTCTTATAGTTGACATATAGGAGGGGGGGCTGAGTTTTTTATCTTGCGGGGGCCAGCTATTAAATCAAAGGGACTGAGAACTAGTTTTCCCTACAATTAGAGAGGATTTAAAAATATTTGGAGGGGCCATGGCCCCCCCAATGCATTACTTAGCTCCGCCCCTGTTTGTTATATATTTATGTAGGCGTTATCTCCTTATTACTATGCTTAATTTATATAATTAAGCCATGATTTACATTAGTTCATATTATTTATCTTTACATAATTTCTTGAATAAGATACTATTCATTGTGTGTAATTTTCTACTTTCAAGAAATCATGTGAGAAAGATGAGTTTACAGAAATTTGTGAGGCAATGGAGGCCAAACTAGAATTAAAGTGGAGCTAAAGGACAATGCTTAAATGTCTAAGGAAAGAAATCAAAGAGGCAGAATCTGAAAAGGAAAAATCTAATTTGAGCACTGATTAGTATTTTGGATGTACCTCTCTCCTCAAAAATCCAATTGACACAAGGCTAGATGGGTTGAAACCGTGACTTAAATATCTACAACTTTCCAGTTTTGAGTTTTTCGAAATTATCAATTTTTGGAGGCCGAAATTAATTCACAAGTTACTGCTGTAAACTTGGACAGAAATTAAAATAGAAAAAGTTTTATTTTATTTGGACACTTAGACATTAGGGTTTTGAAGGGTGGCTGGGAGAACAAATTTTGGCAAAGAAAACCTTGTATTTTTCTTTTTCTAATGGCAGCCTAATCTCTTTGCTAGGGCTAGGGGTTATGTTTATTCTATACGGTATGAATATTCAATGTGATTCTTTCTAGGATTTTATCAATAACATATTTGATTGTTCAATTAGATTTCTTTTGATGTATTAGTTCTTCCATGCTTTCAATAAGTTCAATCATGTTTTTCTTATTGTTTAGATGAATTTCTAATAGTTTCAAACAAAAATTAGGTTTTAAAGTGAATGAGTTTTTCTAAAAACTTTTCTAACCGCATTATTAATCGAGGTTATCATGCGTTCTTGAATTGTCTCAGTTCAACCAAATCATAAGTTTTTAATTGTATAAGAACAATCAATTATGAAATAGATATTTTCCTAGATCACAAAGAATCTCATATCGTTATAAGGAAACACCTTGATGTCCTAGTATTTATATTATTGATTTAAATAAGTTTTTATTATTATTCTTGTTAACAATCACCAAGGAAAAATATTTTTCTTCTTCACCCAAATTGTTATTTAATTATATTGTCTTTGAATTTACCCTGCTCCTTGTGGTTCGACCTCGGTACTCTGAGAATTATATTGCTACGGTCTCCTGCACTTGGGAGTGAGCAAGCAAGAACTCCCTTCAGTTCTGCCTTTTGCTGGAGAGCACCTCAAGAAACAACCAAGCTCCCAAACCAAATTAGGAGCTGGCCACCTATCCCATTAGCCTCTCTGCCATTGTCATTTCTGACGTGAACAATACTAAAAGGTTGGGTTGACACCAAAAAGCTGAAATGCAATAAATGTCATTCTTCCTTCCTAAGTTTCAGTTACTGATGGAGGAAGTCAAGAGCAAATCATCCAAACTTCAGCAAACTAGCTTTCTGAAGTATTGAAAATGTCTAAAAACTAATTCATGAACCAAGCCCATGAATTCCTAAAGTGGAAATTTAGGGAAATGTGGTTTAGAGGGCGTAAAAAGATCTTCAGCGGGGCTCCCTAAAGTAGGTTAAAAGTTTGACACTTGGCTTGGGGTGATAGCTCCTACTCTTTGAAGCTCAAATTTTAGTTGCAGCAACCAAGTTCTAGCCCCATGTCTGTCTTGATCTTATTGGTTGAGATCAATCTCAAAATCTCAGCACTTAATGACATTACCCAAAGAAGATAAAATACCCAAAAGCAAATCACACCATTTTTGGCCAAATCCTAGATTAAATGCTCTGAATTTTAGCTCCATCTAACATTACCCAAAGAAAACAAACATTCAAAAAGGAGCTCACACCATTTTTAGCCAAATCTCATTATGGATATTTTGAAAATTCTCTTACTAATCAGACCAACGTTTTTGGCTTTTGCTAATTGCTCCTGAAGCTTCACTATAAAAGGAAAGCATCATCTACTCACCAAGGGGGGAAATCTTTTCAAAGTCTCCATCAATCATGCTAATTTTAGCACTTAATTCAGAAATAAATTCATTTTTTAGTTCATAAAGGCCTATACCCATTAACTCACAAACATTCCCTCTATTTTCTAACAAAACCTAGCACCATAAAGGTCTCATGATTAGCTACAATTAGTCTCTCTTTACCGTGGCAAAAAATAGCAAAGTTCATTTACCATTTTACTTCCACATCACCATATATTTACCTAGCCACTCATATAAGAGTAGTTTCCGTCATTTACCATACATCCTTCGACATATTCTACCATGGACATAAGAACCTTAGTTAAATTATTTTCTGCACTAAGCTGGGGATTCTTTTTCTCCCTTCATTCTATCCTAATTTTCCTCTTTTACTTATAATTATAAAGCCTTTAATAATTGTTTATTGCTATTATAATGAAGGCCATAATGTATTGGTTACTATGGATGTTTTCCCTCATGTTGACTTAATAATAATGAGGAAAAGATACGATTTTTATCATGTAAACACATTTATTAACTAATAAGATATTACCGCTAGAGGTCTATCATATTCACTACTGGACCATTTTCCTCTTGTGTACTTGTTATAATGGGTCCACTTTTATATCAACCGATTATGGAGGAAATGCATAATTTTTACTATTCGAATACATTTATTAATTTTCCTGACATCTACTGCTAGACACTTCTCTTGTTTACAGTTGAACTATTATTTAAGCACTTATTATGGTGGGCCATTTTTTGTGCTAACATATCTTTGCAAGAGGTATTATTATAATCTTTATTTGATGCAATTCGGACCTTGAGCAAAAATAGGCATTTCACACTTTACCGATAGCCTTTAGGCCATATTTCAAGCCCAAAGTCAAGTCTCGGTCTTGGCTTTCCAAATATCATATTGGCAACGAAAAAACTGCCCCCTAATAACTTGATTTTGTAGCACCCCCCCATATGGCTTGATCCTCATCAACAGCTCGATAAGTAGTATCTTGGTCTGCTCCTGATATCTCATGGTACAAAATAAATTTTGACGGGGCTAATATTTTTGAAATTTTTGAAAAGGATAATTGTGCAAGACTCGAAGTTATCATAAGAAATTCATCGGGCTTGGTAATGGCTTCACTGTCATAGTTGATACCCTTACCTTTCTTAGTCTTTGAGGTTGAAGCCTTGGCAACCAGGAGAGCACTTGAACTAACCGTGGACATTGGGATTGATAGAATTATTCTGGAGGGAGATTCAGATGTCCTTATTAACACTTTGAAGATCAGTGTTAGGCCTCTAGCTCAGTTTAACCATCTTGCAAATTATATTTTGTATCTTGCCTCACATTTTACAACTTAAATTTTTTTCTCATTTACGTAGGCATTTAACAAGGTTACTCACTCACTTGCAAGACGAGTAACTCTTTCCCCCCTTTGTCAATTTAGATGGAAGATGTACCACCAGACGTTGAATCTATTTTCAAACTGATTTGAATAGCCTCCCTAAATAATATGCTCAAACTTTCAAATTGCTTGCATCTACATCAAGTTATGGACATTAATTTCGTTTGGAGGAATTTTACGAATAATGTCAAGTTACGGACATTAATAATTAATTTCGTTTGACACCACGCACCCTTGGTGCGGTGGTCACTCCACAAGTATAAGTGTTTGTGGGGTATGGGGGGCAAGGGTCGGAGTTCAAGTCTTCAGGATGGAGTTTCATACACATATACACTTAGATTAGACTAGAGTAGAAATTCTATCTTGTATAAAAAAATTAAATAAAAAAAAACAAAAATCGTTTGGAGGAATTTTACGAATAATGTGACCTCTGTACTCTTGAGAATAAGGCAAATCCTAAATCGTTTTGCTTTGGTATGTAAATCTTGGGCATTCAAAGAATGTCACAGTGGAGAACCTCCAAGGACCTAGTAATATTCCTCACCTTCACAATGGATTTTTGTCACATCACGTGCATTTTTTAAAGATGTTTAATAATTATATCTAAAGAAATAGTGATGATTGTCCTAATCATTTCTTTTGACTCAAAAGTAAAATCACATGATAAATTTACGTTATAATTTACCTAGACCCTACCTTGGTAGCTATCACTTTTTTTTTTTTTTTTTTAAGAAACAAACACATATACAAGAAAGAGGGAAGGAGATTCTAACACCAACGGAGTCAATACCGTACCGGAGGCTGTACTGGTTTGACCAGCGATACGATATATTTTGGATACCGGTTAATATTGGTGTACCGTTTTGGGTTTACCACTATTTTTTATATCTATAAATAAATAAATAAATATATATATATATATATATATGTGTATATATATTATAATAAATATAAAAGTTTACCATAAAAATTTCCTCAATTCAGAATTATTTATTCATGGTTTTAGACTTTAGTATCAATTAAAAGAAAAGAAAAAAAAACAAAATATAAAAAATAGAAAGCTTAAAAGTTACCATTGAATACTAAAAAAACAAATAATACTAATAAGTTGATGTAAATAAGTTACCATTCTGCCCTAACAAAAATTCAAAAATTACAAAACTTAAAAAAAAAAAAAAACTTTTTCTGTATTGGCCGGTATTGCCCAAAATTGGCCAGTACATGGCCGGTACGACTTGTATTTAAACCGGTACGAAATGTTGATATTTCAATACCAGTATACATACCAGTACGGTACATACCGGCCGGTACGGTATTGACTACCTTGTCTAACACAAACACACGCCACAAACTTCACTCAAAAGCCATGGTTGGTAGCTATCGCTTGATGAACATGTTATTGATTCAGTGTCTCATTTGTAGAATTTTCAGCATAATTTTAAATGAGAATTTTCATTATTTTTTATAAGCTTAAATAAAAAGTATATGTAAAAAATGCTAAAATTGTTCATAGAAGCATAGATTTTCCTCACTTTATAAAAAATAATAATAATAATAATAATAATAATAAATCATCGATTTTTTTTCAAGTATGAAACAGATTTGTGACTAATTTTAATGTATTTATAGTGCACCATGTTTTTACAAAGAAAAACAAAAGAAAGAAGACGTTAAAAAAAGGGTAAAAATATAAGGAGGACAAATATGCCATTAATACAACCATAACGTATTGGAAATTAAGAAAAGGAAATTAATATATAGTATATGATTTTTTTCTTTTGGAGAGAGTTTCTCCAATATCTTATTCAATTATCAGATGATGAATATAAAGTATAAATTAGAATCACGTGGGACCATGGAGAAACAAATTTAATTGTGCACAAGTTTAGATTTGTGGTAATCTAATTAAATTGTGCACAATCTGGAGCTGTTTGCTCCACGGCTTGGTCAATATGGACACATAGGAATCGGTCCGACTCAACCAACCAAGCTGTAGTCCACACCAGATAGCACCTTTGGCGAAAGAGCTTCTGACAGAGTTCAATGCAGTTCAGTAACCGCCTCGTGTGCAGACCTGTACCTCGCTCACGGACTAGATGGCGTTCTCCACCTCTGGATTTGGTTAAGGTGAATTTCGACGGCGCAAGTTTTACGAAGGAAGGAGAGTCCAGAGTTGGTGTGGTTATTTGAGATATGCAAGGCAATGTATTGGCCTCACTATCACAAGTGTTACCTCAACTCCATAACCCGCTGGAGATTGAAGCAAGAGCAGCATCCTCAGCGCTACAGCTTGCTACAAATTTGGGTTTCAATTGGGTTGTCCTTGAAGGTGACTCACAAGTGTTGATGCATGCCCTGGCTGATGATACACCCTTCTTATCCACGATTGGTTTACTAATTGATGATGTTAGATTCAATGCAGCCTTGTTTACAAATTTACACTACTCTCATGTTAAGAGGGAGGGTAATATGGTCGCTCATAGTTTAGCTTGTTATGCTTTAACTATTTCAAATTTTGTCATGTGGATAGAGGATGTTCCACCACTATTTGTTTCAATTGTATTGTCAGACATTGCTGGTTTACCTTAAATAAAGTTCGATTACTTGACCCTAAAAAAAAATAATAATAATAATTAACCATCAAGGCCCCTTGCATCACCAAAAAATTTTCTTCTACCATGGAATTAAATATTTTGTTCCCCATAAGATCAAAATTTTCCTAGAAGAAACATCTTCGCTTATATTAAGAAGGCTTTCTAGGTTGTTACCAAATAACAACTGATGTTAGCATATATATATATATATATATATATATATATATACATACACTTATTCATCAATACTTGGAGGTGGGAGAATTTAAATCTTGAATATTTCTATTAAAAACACCAAAAAAAATATTAACCAATTATAGGCTACAAAACTCTTAGTGCTAACATTTTTAAATCTAGAGAACAATAAGGTCAATCTGTTTCAAAAAGAAGGATAAAAAGAGTAATGTCAACTTGGATTTATTAAGATGATCAATGAGGACATCATTATTCTTTTATTTTATACTAGTTGGAGTAACACCAATTGAGATTGACGATTGTTCGTACGTTGAGCACTAAAGCCACTAAAGAAAGCATTATTCTTTCATTTCATATTGTTTACATTATTTTAAACGGAGTTTCATCAAACTTACATGCTACAGCTAGTTGTAAGATTTTTCCCCCTAATTGATGTATTTTGTTCTATGATTGGGATTGGGAATATAGAGAGAGAGAATGGTTTTGGGTAGAGAGAGAGATAGAAGGGGGAATTTAAATCTTGAATATTTCTATTAAAAACATCAAAAATATATTAACCAATTATAAGCCACAAAACGTTTAGCGCTAACATTTTTAAATCTAGAGAACAATAAGGTCAATCTGTTTCAAAAAGAAGGATAAAAAGAGTAATGTCAACCTGGATTTATTAAGATGATCAATGAGGAAATCATTATTCTTTTATTTTATACTGGTTGGAGTAACATCAATTGAGACTGACGGTTGTTCGTACATTGAGCACTAAAGCCACTAAAGAAAGCATTAGGGTCCGTTTGGTATATGTGTTTAAAAATTGAAAACTGTTGTTTAAAAATATTTGTGAAAATACGTGTAGGTAAAAAAGTGCGTTGAAATACGTAAAATGTTGTTTAAAAACTGAAAATGGTTGTTTGAAAATACTAACCAAACACCCCATTATTCTTTCATTTTATATTGTTTACATTTTTTAAACGGAGATTCATCAAACTCACAGGCTTTCTCCCTAATTGATGTATTTTGTTCTATGAGAGAGAGAGAGAGAGAGTAACATTAAAAGTGCTACTGTTTTGCTGAAATACATGGTTGTTCCTTAAACTTTTAAAGTTTACATATTGAGCACCTTTGGTCCTTTTTCAATGAGCGCTATTGGTCTGGTTAAAAAAATGAGCCTTATTAATCCTTAAAGTTAAAAAGGAAATGTTATTGCTTCCTCCATTTAAATTCTGTGACTTTCTCTATCTATATGTCTAACAGAGTGATAGCACACATTTTTTAAATTTCAAGACACAATAGCGCACTTTAAAACATTGATCTTGATGTCAATAGTGGGAGAAATTATAAGGTCTACATGGTGGACAAGTGATGTGGTCCATCATCCCACTAAAAAACTTTTACTTGTTTAAAATTGTTAGTTAGAATTTTTTTTTTAAACAGAAATTAATTACTGACTCAGCAATTTTAAACAAGTGGAAGTTTTTTAGTGGAATGATAAACAGGTGAGGTGGTCCATCAAAGGACTCTATAATTTCTCCAATAGTGGCTAGTATTGATTAATTTATGTGGAAGTAGAGGTAAATTCTTTACTTATAAAAGAAGGGCAAAAATATTACCTTGGGGTTACCATTAATTTAGTCTCTACATTTTAATAACAGTCAATTTGTTCTATGTTATATTCAATTTATAGTCAATTTACGTTAGTGAGTTGATAGTAAACACTAAATTGACTACAAATTGAAAATAATAAGGATCAAATTAATAGTGATTCCAAAATGTAGAGACCAAAATGATATTATGGCCTTAAAAAATGGTTTATTCTTCCTTAATAATAATCAAGTGCTCTCAGTATTTTCTTGTAGTGCAACATTTTTTTTTAATATATATATATATATATATATATATATATATATTTTTTATATATTTGAGAAAATCTAGCTGTGCAACGTGAATGTTGATATCATATTTTTTGGATAATGAGAAGGAAACACAAGTCAATTTAAGATATAGTAAATGGACTCAATTTCCCAAAAGGATCAAACCAAGGAATACAACACTAGAGATAGACCACTCTATCCAACAAAAAAATTATTAGGTTCACCGTGAGAGGAATGTTAAAGTGGTCCTTCCAATCAATAATTATTGACATTTATGTAAATGTGTGAGTTAGATTTTTAATCAACATAAAAATTAAAACTATTAGGTGATGTCATATTTGTATAAATAACAGTATTTTACTAGTCAGAAGGATCAGGAGAACTAATTTAGCAATTTTCCTAATGGATCTAATAATTTCATCTATCCAACATGAGATATGGTGTAAAACTAATTATCAATTCAAATTCATCTGAAGAATGAGTTAAACAAGAAGAAAACCTTCTTCTAAAGAAGCCAAAAAAATCGATTTTATTCAAAATCACAAACTAAAAAATTTGTACATGACCAAAGAACTTGGCAACAATAATATTTTCAAAACCAAAAATTAATGGAAAACAGACACCCTGTCCCAAAAAGTTGAAACACAACTAAGAAGACTCCTAAACCATGCTAAGGAATAAAAAAAAAAAAGGAATCTGAGCACTGAAACAAATTGAATAAAAAAAGAATAGAGAGCAATGAAAACATACTGTTCTCAATCGGCTCTTTATTAGCCTAATACTTGTCTCTTTATAAGAAGAACTAGCTAAAAAAAAAAAAAAAAACATTGTAGAGAAAATATATTTTAAATTTGAAAATATATCAAACCTGTAGACTCAGAATCTGTGAGGACATCACCTCATATGTGTTGAACTCTTGTTTTGTTAAGTTCTTGAGCTTGTCATGGGGACACTCAATTTTCAAATGGTATCAACTGTCTACAAAGCAATATTGTAACTATGTGAAGCAAAGCAAGTAACCACATGAACAAAATGAGACAAAATGTACATTAACATATCAAACATTGATACATATATGCCGCTCATACATGAGATGGGACAACTCCCTCTCTGTCTTCATGCTATGCAAGTTTCAATGTGGTTGTGGTTGGATGCAAGGTTCCAGAAGTGATATAGGGTCTCTGGTCGTGATGATCTTCATCGATGGTGCTAAAATCTTGTATGTCCAATATCTCAACTCTACGGTTAGTCTCCTTCCTTATTTTGATTGCCACGTCCTGTGGGATAAATCTACCAAAAACACTTACCCGGCAATGATTTTTCTCTATTGAATGGGTCTGCAACTCTATGTTAGAAAAGAAAATTGAAGATTAACATTAAGAAAACAAAGTTAGAGTGCTAGGCGAATTTGTAGATGAAAATTTTACCTTTCATGTTAAGAAGGGCTCTCCTAACTTTTTTGTAACAACCATTGCAGTCAATATTTATCCTCATAACCATGCAGAAAAACTGCCATGTGAAAAGACAAAATTAGAGTTGCAATGAATAAGGTAAACTAGCTAAAATTTTCCCAGAGAGAGAGAGAGAGATTGAAGATTGCCTTTTTTGTCATGGAACGAGCGAGAGAGAAAAAGCTGTTTCAGAATTCCAAAATGCTTGAATGGAAGACAGAAAAAAGCGTACATTAAAGGGCAATGATGGAGTTTTGAGAATAAAATGGATCATGGTTTATGAGCTGGTTTATGTTTTCAATCATTCGTGGGAATTTTTCTGTTCAATTCAGAATGTGATTCTCCTAATGCAGAGGTAGAGGCTAGGAATGCAATATAGAGTAGTATGTTCGTTATTCTTGACTTCTTTGCAATTGTGTTTGTATATTTTATGCGTTGCATTAAGGGAGAGCATCCTTTTCTTGTTTATGGAGGCTACTGTGCAAAACGGAAAGGCATTGCTTTTTTCATAGACTTCTCCAAATAAGAAAAAGAGAGAGCAAAAGAACACTTTCTGAACAATTATACAATGCTTGTATGTGCTTTTCAGTATGCCTAGCCTAACATATGTGTTTGCCAATGCCTAGCCTAGCAAAAAAGTTTACTGTATTTTTACACAATTTCACATGACTGATGTAAGTGAACTATGATCCTAGCTAGCTAAAATGTATTACTTTTTTAATTATACAAGTATTGATGTAAGTGCTCTAATTTTTTTCTCTCTATATGAAGATAATAATAAAAAAAATGAAAATTGATTATTTAAATAAAATAGAATGTAGAATAAATAATATGAGGTTAGTGTAAAATATAAAAAGTAGATTCTTATGCTAAAATAAACATGATTTTTTACACGAGTTGATACGAATACTCTAAGCGCACTCACATCAATGCTTATATAATAGAAAAAAGAACTACATTTTGGCCAACTAAGCCTAAAATTCACCCCACATTAGGCTATGTAAAGTTGTATAAAAATATATGGTTGCTATAATAACTGTGTAAATTCAAACTAACACTATTCATTTTGCATTTATTTTTTTATTCTTTCCATACATATCCCAAGGATGAAGGAATATAGTGGATTGTTGTTGTGTGTAAAAAATAAAAACAATTAAAAAAAATGAAGAAAATTTGATATTTAATTTTAATGAAATATAGTGTAAAATAGATAATATAATGTAAAAGATTTTGAAAAGTGAGTATGTAAAATAAAATAAAATAAAATAAAAGTTATTATGCAAAAATAATATGAATTTTTGCATAAACTGATGTAAATGCTCTTAACCATGTATATTTACACAATTATTGTAGCAACTCTGTAAATTTACACATCTTTATCTTGACCGATATAAGTAGTTTTCATGGTTAGATATGTAAAATTGAGTCATTTTTCTATTTTACATTGTCCGATGCAAATGCTTAATCATGCAAGCTTGTAGATGCTCGATTAATTCAACCTAGATAGGGATTCAAATAAACCTAGTATATTGTAAACCTTTTACGGTTTGACCTCACTTATTTTAAGGATTCCACAACTTTTTTTTTCTCCTCCATCTTTACGCTATCATTAAGCATAAAGCTGCCTTTAATTCTGAAAAAGGGCCAATAGTATACCGTATACGGTTCCAGAAAAATTCCACCATAATTCTGTTTAAGAATAGAAACTATGCACAAATTCCTTTTGTAGAACTTATCATGAAAATTAGACAGCTTCCATATTAGCACTTCATTTGTTATATTCTAATGGCAAAATATCGCTAAGGGCTTGTAACTCAATTGATTGGCACTTTCAACATTTTCAAGATATTTCTTGTTCAAATCCCTCCTATCTTGTTGTAATTATAAAATTATAAAATAAAAAAATCAAAACATTATATAAAACAAATTTCATCTAGTAACAAAATACTTGTTGTTGTTGTTTGTTTTAAATATTTTTAATAATGAACTGAATTGTAAATTGCATCTTTTAAGTTTAAGGTAGTCTTGATCCCTTATATTTAAAAAGATACTAAATTCTATAAGGACGTGGTGTAAAACCCATTTTTCTACACCATCCAATAAGTGATTGTCACATCAGTATTTTACTTAAATTCAATACATCCTACCACACCTAATAACATCTCGATAGATCCCTAATTTGGTTGGATTTATATATGGGTATTAGAATTGATTGAGTGTAATTGTATTTATTCTTAAATATGTGATAAGATGATAGGGCATGTTGGGATTATAGGGGTAAAACATGAGTTTTATACCACGTCCTTATTGAATTTAATCTCATTTAAAAATTACTTCCTCTAACTTTATCTAAATTCAATTCAATTTTACAACTTCAGATTTATTCATTTTAGTTATATAACTCTTTTCCATATTTAATGTAGTCCTCTCACGGTTGGGTATACGGAAAAGTGGAAGAATAGAAAATGGAAATAGAATAGAAAATGGAAGGATAGAAAATATTTTAGTTTTCTCTCATGGTGTTTGGTTGGGAGGATGAAAAAGTGAAATGATAGAATATATAGTTTGTATAAATTTACTCTTATATCCCTATTATATAATATAATAAAGAATTTTTTTAATCATTAAATAATAAAAAATTTACTTTTTCATTATATTACATATATATATATATATAGTATTAAAAGTTTTAAAAAAAAAACCATTATTCAAGAAATGAAAAAAACAAGCCACGGTTGATTTAAAAAAAAAAAAAATCAAAACCAAAGAAAGCACGTTGAGAGGAAAAGTGAAAAAAGAAAAAAAAAGGAAAAAAAAAAGAAGAAGAAACAAAGTCACGTTAAAGCATGTTGAAAAAAAAAAAGAAAAAAAGTGCAAAGACACGTTAACAGGAAAAGATCCACATTTCAAAAAAAAAAAAAAAAAAGAGAGAAGAAGGGTGAGATACATGCATGGTTTGCAAAAGAGAGAAGGTGACATGTACTAATTGGGGGTAATTTAGTAACACCAATTGCATCAAACTTTCACACTCATTTTTTCTTCAAAATCAAAATAGAGAGATTAACTTTTTGGTGAGTTAGAGAAGTAAATGACTGAGCCTTACAAAAAATCCTCTAACTTTTTTATTTTTATCAAACAATCTAAAATTTTATTTTCTATCATTCCGATTTTACCTCTAACCAAATTTAGGGGTCTCAGTCTCTTAGAAATGATTTCATTTTGCTAGTTTTCAAATTTCAAAACAAAATGACAACCAATTTAATGGAAAGTTGTAGACATAGGACTGAAAAGAATAAATCAAAATTTACATACCTAAATTGAATTTTTTGGACAAAAATTATAGGATTAAATTAATTTGTAATTTAGCCTTAAAAACATGGGAGGGTCACGAGGTTGATACGTTGTGTCCAATTGGTTTCTTAAACAAGTTGCCCAAGTCCTCGATTCAGTTGTTGGCGTCCCTCAATACAAACACGGACTCCTCACCTCAATGCATACTTTTTCCTCAACTAAGAAAACTCAGAGTAGTTTTGAGGAAGATAATGATAAAGAAAGTAATACTTTTTCCTTGAATTGCGATTCTTATTAATTCTCTACTAAAGAGAGGATTGGTAAATGAAGTACAACCAGAGGGGAAAATTGGAAATCAGATTCTTGGGTAGCAGTGAGGGTTTTTGGGCTTCAATAAGCTAACTTTAGGTGTGGTCTTTAGTGTAGTGTTGATATGGCGATGGACACTAGCAATGAGGCTTGGTTGTGGTACTCATAGGATTGAAAGGCGTACGCTGAATGTTTTATATAAACTATAAGATAATCGATTTGGGTAAATTTTGATTCTGGTCTTGATTTTTAATTAAAATAAAATCTCTATTTGATTTTGTTAGTGTAGGAATGAGGACTTGGTACGAACTTGTGCTGGAGGTGATCTCACGATGGTTAGGGATCGAGTGTCGTGGCTGTATGGTGGTGCATACCATTGAAAAAATGGGAGAAAAAAGATAAAATAATAATAATAAGAAAACAAAAATTAAAAATAGTTAAATTATTTTTATTATTATTTGTGTGGATAAAACGATGTGGTTTTAATACATTAGAACTATTACTGCATACACTTGGTGCAATAGTCACTCCTCAAGTATAAGTACTTGTGGGGTGTAGAGGGTAAAAACCGGGTTTAAACCTCCAGAATAGGGTTTCACACCTATATACACTTATATTAGATTATAGTAAAATTTCTATCTTGTATATAAAAAAAAATTATTATTTTTCAGTTAAGGTTTAATTTAACGGTCAACTTATCAATAAACGTGGACAAAAGTAATAAAATCAAAACAATCCCAAAATTTGTAATTTATTTATTTCTTTGGTAGAAAAGGACTTGGATGCTACTCAATTTATTTGGAATATATAGCTAAGTTGTTTGATGTACTGTCCAGGGCCGGCCCTAGGCTTAGGCCACTTAGGCAATCGCCTAGGGCCCCCCTACTAGAGAAATGCCCCAAATTTTGGGGCAAAAATTGATATACATTTTTTTAAAATATTTTTTTTGAGATATATGAAAAAAAAATAGTTTTACATTTTTCTTCTACTTTTAAGAAGTACCAAAGAATTGAGTAATACTAGAGATATTACAATTTTAAATACATAGAGCTTACAAATATGTGTCACTAATTACAAGAAATAATTTAGATAGGAAAATATTATAAATTTTACTTTAAAACCTTTAAACAAATTGATGTGACAATTAATATGATTTATAGACGTCAACAACCTATTAAATGCATTTTAAAATTACTTAGTGATACGTCTTTATAAGTATCATGTTGTAAAATTTATAATATCCCTAACATCATTTATTCAAACACTTGTTTATTATTTTCTTGAAGTGTCAAGAATCACATTCATTGCTACAACATTTGTACGTTTTTTTTAGTAAAATTTGTTATAGTTTTAGCATTTCTTCAAAAAACATATTACAAGATAAAAAGAATGCATTTTTGTTATATAAAAATTATGATATTGAAAATTGGTTAAATATTATTTAATTAATAACAAAAATGCCACATTTAAATATATCGTCTTAGACCTCAAAGTTTGTTGGGCCACCCCTGGTACTGTCCAATTATCATGAGGCTATATTTTTAAGGTCAACTTACACACCCAAAGAAAACAAATTTGCCTAGTGATTTCTTAAGAAACTCTCCATAGTTACATGGAGCTAACTATATTACATGGAAAGAAAACAAAGTACTGTTCAGGCTTTATGCGAGAGTTTTATTAAGGCTTTTGTAAATAAGTGTCAAAGTACGTCCCTTGAGGAAGAATCAAGCAAGTCCATATTGGAAAGTAGCAAAAATTAATAACCAAATACCCCTTACTAAATGTTATGTGACTAAAAAAAAGTTATCGATTGCAATAAAAACTCAACCATAAGCAATGCACTTCAATACTCGTTAACTAGGCCATTTCCTAAATACATTGGTAACTTTTCTGATAGATCATCCACCGGCAGGTTATAGAGTAATTGTCGCCTTCTTCTCTAGTATAAAGTATAAACTTGAACAGACCCCGCATTTGCAAAAACATTAATTTATAAAAGCTCATTAGTTTTCTCCTCTTTGCATAAGTCACAAACTCCTTAATTTGAGCTTAGCTATTAAATATATTAGCAACGCGATATGTTATATCATGTTGTATATGCTAGAGTGGATGCAGAAGGGGAAGGGGAAGTATAGAATAGGAATATCGAGAACACAAAGGTTATGTGGTTCAACCTTATTGATCTACATCCATAGAGGAATCCCTTAAGCACTACATTTTTATTATGTAAGAGTATAGTACAATGACCTGTGTTACAATGAACCCTAACATGAGTATATATAGACGACTAAACCCTAGACTACTAGTACAAGGAAGAGTGGGCTTGGGCCTATTACATTGGGCTAATATGTTTAATATATCTCTAACACCCTCCCTCAAACTCAAGACAAAAGCTCGATGAAGACTTGAGGTTAAATAAGCATGAGAAGATCCCTTGGAGATGCCTTGAAGAATGCCTTGAAGAAACCACAATGAAGAATATGCCAATTGACCAATTTCGGAGCTTTAAATGAAGAAACAGAATCCAAAATTGGAATCTATGGGAAAAACTGAGCAAGATAGGCATTTTTAGGAATTTTAACTTTTGGTCAAAGGTCAACACAAAATTTAAAGTCAACGGATCTCGGGTCAAAGTCAACGCTCAATCAATGGCTACATGGTTAGGGTTGGTTCCATGTTTCAGGTCAGGTCACGGATCAAGCTGTAGAGAAGCTGACGTCATCTAATGACATGGTGTTAACTAGGATTAGGGCTTGCTTGGCTAATGACGTGGCATGCTTGCATGTTGTTGACATGGACAGAATGACATCAGCATGCCATCATCAGGATTTTTAGGTGCGTGGATGGCATGTGACTGTGTCTACCAGCGCGTGGTGGTGAGACAGAAACCAAGGAGGCACGTGTTAGGTCTTATGAGGGTCAGATTCTCGAGCTACATAGATCGATGGACTTCAAGGCCCTCATGGCAACGTGTGTATCCAAAAGTTGATCTAGGAGTCAAGAATTTATGGTGGCGCATGGGATTGTGTTCGAAAATTCAGGTAGCATGTGTAGGCGCGTGCAGAGGCTCAGGGTGACTGGAGTTCTGGGTTTTCCACACAGGAGGCTGATGAGCATGTATGTGTAGTTGGTTTCTCGAAAGGAAGGCTTGTTTTGCACAAATCTGAGATTGATGTCACGAGTTTGCTTGAGTTTGTGGATCTTGGACACAACACTGAGCCATGGTGGCTGCGAGATGTCGTGGAGTCTAGATCTAGCAGACAAGCATGTGTGACTTCTAATGGTGGTGTGCATGTGAGAATCTTCTTTACTTGCTAGAGATGTTTGTTTGATGCCAAGAACGAAGTTTGGCTTTGATACCATGCTAAATATATATTAGCATTGCGATGTGTTATACCATGTTGTATATGATAGAGTGGATGTGGAAGGGGAAGCATAGAATAGGAACACAAAGAACACGAGGGTTACGTGGTTCAGCCTTGTCGGCCTACATCCATGGAAGAATCTCTTAAGCACTACATCTTTATTATGTAAGAGTGTAGTATAATAACTTGTGTTACAATGAACCCTAACATGAGTATATATAGACGACTAAATCCTAGACTACTATTACCAGCTGGAGTGGGCTTGGGCTTATTACATTGGCCTATCTTGCTCAGTTTTGTTAGAGATATATTAGATATATTAGCTCAATGTAATAAGCCCAAACCCATTCTTGCTTGTACTAGTAGTTTAGGATTTAATCACCTATATATACTTATGTTAGGATTCATTGTAACATGGATTATTGTAATACACTTTTATACAATAAAGATGTAACCCTTAAGGAATTCATTCGTGGATGTAAGCCGCCAAGGCTAAACCATGTAAGCCTCATATTCTCGGTGTTCCTATTCTATACTTTCCCTTCTGCATCCACTCTAGCATATACAACATGGTATAACACATCGCGTTACTAATATATTTAACATTAGTTATGATAATTTTTTGATAAATTAAGATATCATTAAAAGCCAGAAACAAAATCATCCTTCCTCACTTTCACGGATACTGAGAAGGAAGGAGGGAGAACATATTACAACAAATAAACAACATATTTAAAGAAGCATGCTTATCGTGAATGTGAGCTTAGTTATACTAAGATGCAAAACAAGAAGAATGTTAGATGCTCATTATTTTGCAATGAACCCTAAGTAAGGTATATATGGAAAGAGTTTAAATCAATAAGAGTTTGGTATGAAACCCCTTACTTACACTCTCCAATACCACCAAGCCACATCAGTGTTTCACAAATGAAAGAATAAAGACTACCACACACAATACATCATCTTTAATTTCCTAATTAAGAAAATCAAAACCCATCAACTACCTAGCCTCCAACTTAAGGGTCGTCAATGGGCCGGGTCGGGCCGGCCCAGCCCATTTTTACTTGGCCCATGGGCACAACGGGCTGGGCATAATGGGCTATTAACTAATTAACGGGCCGGGTCGGGTTGGGCCGAAAGAAAAAACCTTAGCCCATGACCCTGCCCATGGGCAATGCCCATTTTGTCTTTAGCGAGGTGGGCTATCGGGTTGGGCCTAATGGGCTACCCATATTAACATATTATTTTATTATTTTTATAAGGAAAGAATCAATTTTTTATAAGGAAATAATCAATTTATTTTTTTAAAGGAAAGAATTAAATAATTTAATACTTAATTACAATTTTTTTTATAGTCAAATCTATTTAATTTTTTGTTTTGTTAATGGAAACCTATTTAATTTTTTTTATTAAGGCTTTAAATAGTTTTTTATTTGCTAGACTACTAGAAAAATATATATTTAGTAAACTAATTTTAGCACAATTACTTTGAGTATTTTAGTGGTTGAAAGAGTTCTCTTAAGAAATTCCTCTATAATATCTCAAGATCAATCTTTCATACACTTCCTATATATCTTTGTTATGAATTATGAGTTATTGGGATGGGCTAACGGGTTACACCAATGGGCTGGGCAACGGGTTGGGCTACTGGGCTAGCCCACCGGGTACCCATGGGCATAGAAACTAGCCCACAGCCTGACCTACTGGGCTAATGGGCTACCCATGGGCCTCAATAACAACGGGCCAAGCTGCCCATTAGCCCGGTGGGCCGCTGGGTTTCTGGGTCGGGCTTTGGGCCGTGGGCTATTTGATGACCCTTACTCCAACTCGTGATAAAACATAAATAAAGACTACCACGCACAATAAATCATATTTAATTTCCTAATTTATAGAACTCTCAAATTATGTTGTAAGGTTATCCAATACATGCTTTCCATCACAATCCTTAAAAGGACCAATCAAATTCAATTAGATTTAATTTAGTGCATGTTGATGTTTACATTGAAATCAAAATTTTCCTCCGAGAAGACATTGAAATCAATTTTGAACCAATTAAAATCATTCTTTCAAATGATTTGATAACAATCCAAAGTGTCACATGGGAAATGACCACCCTGCGCATTTCATATTGACCGATTATGATGTGAATTTTTACCTTAAGGTAAAATATGAATTTCACAATCATGTGAATGGACAATTTTACCTATTGGTCTTATTTACATGAAAGTTTTTTTTTTTTTTTCTTGAACTTGAGAAATGGGTTACAAAATCATAGGTTGAAATCGTGCTTAATTACAATGAAAGAATAATACATGTCTTATCCGTTTGTCAGTCAAAAATGAGCTACAGGAAGGCAAGTTTTGTAATTACACATCAGATTTTGGGCTCTAATTTTCTAATTACAAGTGTCATTTCTTGAGCTTAGAAAGTTAGAAGTACAGCTTGTTAGTTATGTACCTGTGAGAGAGAACAAGAAGTGCATGTAGAATAACACACACCATGCATGTAGCAACTCACACTCAAACTATGCACTTTCATCTATTTTAGACACTTTTGGCCACACTAATATCTCTAAGCAAGAAAACACCATGGCTTCTCTTCACTCTCAAACTCCTATTGCCTTCCCCATCCTGATTCTACTCCTTTTCATTTCCTTCCTAACCACCATCCTTTCCCAAGATCCCAGCTCCTCAAGCCCCTCCATAGCCCAATGTGCACCACGCCTGATTCCACTGACCCCCTGTGCATCATTTGTGCAGGGCACAGCCCAGTCACCAGGACCTATGTGCTGCACCAACCTCAAGCAACTCTACAGCCAGGAACCCCATTGCCTCTGCCTCTTGCTTAATGGCACTACCTTGAGCTCTTTCCCTATTAACACCACACTTGCTTTGGAGCTTCCTGATCTTTGCAGCCTTCAAGCTAACATCTCTACTTGTTCAGGTATAAAGCATGGCAATGCTGTGTTATAATCCAGAATTTGTGTCCCATCCCATCTCCTGGCTAGAGTGATCTCTGTTTATATAACTGCACATTGTTTTGTGGGATTCCTAAAATTGAACATGGTTTACCTGTGCAAATATATTATTATGCTAGCAGATTTGTGGATTTTATTGATTTTCTTCTAATATATGTTTCTTTTCTTATATACTTTTTTTTTCCTGCTTAAGGAATAAATGTGCCTTCTAATCCACCCGGTTCTCAAGTTTCCCTTGGGACAAACACCAACTCTACTCTGGGGAGAAAAGCAAACTCGACTGTTGCTGGTATGCATACAATGTTTAATACTAACATCTTTGTAGTTTAGAAATTGATTGGCCATCCATTATGGTTGGCAATTCCAATCAGAAATTTTAGTTGTCTGCTGTTTAATTTCTACATTGCCTTTGTCATAATCCTCTGCTACAATCGGAGTTTCAGCTTCTCCAGTGGTTCAAGTAGCACCCAGAACCAACATTACGGGATTAGGCTTTGGCAGAAGCACCAGCACCAGCATCAAATTGAAGACAGATGTTGATTTTGCACTTGTGACAACTATGGCAGCTTTTCTGTTGACAAAATTATTGTATTGAGGTGTTTATGAAATCTTAGTGTCTAGGATTGAAGACTTGCTTACTACCCTTGTTAAAAATGGTTTTTGATTTGTATTTGGATGCTATCATATATTTCGTTGGAATAAAATTACAATAGTTTATGGTTATAATGGGTTGCTTGGAAGAATGCTAAAGGCATTTTCAAGCTGGAGTGCCTTTTCTAACAAAAAAATTGACATATTTAAGTGCCAATTAACAAAAATCAGTTTGTAGAGATCACTTTGGTGGTCATCAAGGTTCTCATGGAAATCTTTGGTGTGTCAAATTAAACAGTACCTGCTAAAATGCATGTCCTACTACCATATCTCAATCTTCAAAAGATCAATGTATATCAGAAAGCAATATATAACCCCTGCCTTCGACTAAAAGTTTTTCTGTTTACATGATGTTTCAACCAGGAAATTTGACTATCACAGGAAGTTACCCAAAACCAAATCTCAGAACCTTGGTAAAAGTACATGAAAACAGCAGAGATCATCTCAATAGATGTTTCAACAATTTGTTTGTAAACTCATTGCATACTACCAAATTTTCCTGTATCAAATCCCAAAGTTACAACATATATGCAGAAAATTTACGTACTAAGCTTGATGTCCTCATTGGAATGTTTCTTTGTCTACAATTATATCATATCCCAGAAGTAAACCTTGTTTCACTCACTATAGAGATACTATTCCAAACTAGGAGCCACCTCTGTTGGGTTGGACTCAAACACATCTGAGGTTGATGCATCTGGTTCTTCCAAAAGCTCTCGAGATTGGATTGATTCTTTGTATGCAGGAGTCTCCTTAAAATCTGTTGCCCCTTCATTGTACGTAGCCACAGCAACCCCACATGCAATCAGCTGTCAAGAAGTGCAAAATATAAGCCTTGATGGTCATAAGAAGCTACCTCCTCATGTCAAATTAGAATGTGCATAATAAGTAGAAAACTTGCAAATTCATTTGAATCAGCATTACATGAAGATCATGAAGCTCAATATTTGTTCTCTGTACAAAAATAAGGTTTCTCAACCTTCACATGTACAAAGGCTTCTGAATTTTCATACGAGGATATAATAACAAGGCTTAATATAGATACTTCTGTGCTCTTTCATTTTCTTTGTTAAGTCAAGATGAGGAAATAAAGAAACCCCAAAATTGTAGCCCTAAACATTATTATTAACAAATATCTCCCACCTTAAGTATAATTTGGAGCAATCTTGAGTCATTCTTATTGATATATATTGTTTCTTAATCCATTCATTCACTTAAGCAATTGTGCTATATCAACATACCCTCATTAACCCTTAATTTATTCACTCATTCATTTATCAGAATCATTTGTTCAAATACCATGACAATTTACCACTTACCCTAAAAGCCTAAGTTGATGGAAAAAGATGAATCTTGGCATTTAATCAATATTCTAACGTAGTAAGAGCCATCCGTTTAGAGCACCTATGCCATGATATCTTCTTCATCCCAGCTTCAGTAACATAAAATTTAAAACAAATTAAGTTGATTGACCTTTTGTACACCTTCTCTAGGAGTTTCAAAGTTGGGGCTGTGCCAATTGGACGTGACAAATAAATTAACCTGTCTTTTATAGTTGGAGTCACAAAGAGGGGTGGTGGAGAAGGAGAAAGTCGTTTGGAAAGGGAACTATAACGAGAATTGTGTCACTTTCGATGCAGTAATGTTGCTTTCTTTATATCTACAATTCATTCTCAGTCTCAATGAGCTCAACTCTTTCTTGTTTATCATACTAACATTAATTTTCCAACTCAACAAGATTCTATCGAAGTCAAACAACATAGCATCGAATTATCACAGTAGAATCGCAAAAAAACGAGTATAACTAAAACCCCATCAATCAAAATTATGAAAAACATATATAAAAACAAACTTAGAAACAAGAAAATCAAGCAACAAAACCACAGGAACAAGAAGAAATGAAGGAAAACAAAAGAAGAATACCGCGAAAACGATGCCAAAAGCCCACAAGTACTGAACAAAGAAACCAAAAGCATCCCACTGAGGTCCTTCCCAGAAGTCAGGCTTGTCACCCGGAAGCTCTGGCAATACATATCCATCAGCAGCAGCAGCAACAGCACCATCTTCAAAAGAACCTACAGCACCACCTTCAATACTGTTAAACTTATTGTCCTCCAAGTCATTACGTTGCTGGTTTTCATCTTGGTCTTTGGTTGTGGTGTTGCTCCTCCGGTTCTTGCCGTCGAGTCTTCCAGTTCTGGAGGAGAATTTCTTGGCCGAGACTATGTGGAGAGTGGTGGTGGTGGTTCTGGTTGAGAGTGGGAAGAGGAGGTGGCGCTTGATGGGGAGGCTGGTGAAGGGGTGTTTGGTGGGGTTGCTGTAGAGGATTCCACCTCTACTACTGCCACAACCACCACCACCACCGTTGGCTATGGTTAGAGCCATTGTTGAGTGAGTGATGAGAGGGTTGTGAAGGGTTTTACTGGCTGTGAGTGGGGATAAGGTATCAGAGAATCAAGATATGTATCTGTGTTTTTGTTCAATTATTGGGCCTTCCTGCTTTGGCCCAATTTTTGTTAGAAAATCTTCTTACTAATTTGCTTTTGGAAGATAAAAACCATGGAAGGGGAGAAGAGTCGTAAATGGACCCATCTCAGTTACAATTATTAGCCCAATGGGTAATGTTATGAGAAGAAAAGAAAAAAAAACATATACATGCTTGTGAACCAACAAAGTCCCAACAAAGAAGGTAAGTAAGAGTGGATATAATAATGATAAATGGAGACTAAAAAAAAATATCTAGGGGCCGAAAGGGAGCAACTTGCAAGGTTTCACAAATTGACTTGTAATGGCCTTAAAAATCAACATATTTTAGCTTGAGTTTATTGGCCAACATAAGGGTCTATTTACTTGGGGTATGGAAAAATGAGAGAATAGAAAATGCAGCAAAAATGGAAAAGTGAGAAAATGAAAGTGATTTCAGTTTTTTTCTTTGGTTTGAGAGGTGAAAAGATTAAAAGATAAAAAACTCTTTTGTTTGGTTAAGGAAAAAAGCGATAAGATAAATAATGTAATTTATATAAATTTACTATTATGTCCTTATTACATTAAACAACGAAAATATTACTTATTATCAATTAAAATTAATAAAATTACATCTTATAAAAATTAACACATTACATTACACATATTATATTGTTTTATTTTTTCTTTGTTATTATATTTTCATCAAAATCTTCTTATGTTTATCCAATCTACATATCTTTGCCCCAAATTGAAAAGTTCCATTGTGTATTTCTAACCTTCCATCAAAATCCAAAACTTTCCCACTATCGACAAGATCCTAAATCGTAGATGCTTACGGGTGTAGCCAGACTAACAAGTAACAACACAATCTTTTTCAATGGATAATGCAAACCATCTTTAATCAGCTATAAATGCGAGCACCTGTAATTCAAATTTGCTGACACAAATTGTTTGCATTCTTGAAGTTTCTTTAGACCTTTCCCAAAGAAGAAGGAAACTGCTATAGGGAGGTTATTACGTTTCCGAAGTTTGTGGCTCAGTAAGGAATATAATCCAGTCAAAGACGGGAAGGGCACCAACTCGGCTTGTTATTCCTCTAATAAAAATGTTTGAATTGATTTTAGCCACAACAACATCAACAACCCAAAAAAAGAAAAGAACATGTTTGAATTTAGGGGAGATTAGAATTTTCTAATCCCCATCTTAAGGCACCAACTTTCCTCGTCATTGTTCTAATCAACACGTTTGAATTTAGGGGAGCTTAGAGTTTTCTAATCCCCCCCTTCATTTTAGGTTGGATTATGTCATTTTTGTAAAAATTGTTTCCTTGTTATATTAAAGAAAATAAAGAGAATCAATTATTGATCCTAAATTGGTAAATTTCTTTCTTTATACTAAAATCATAGAGAATTGTTATATTCATAATATTTTCACAACAAATTTTAGGTGGTAATTTGTCATTAGTTCTAATTTATATTCATAATTAAAATTACCTCTTTGTCCACAAGTAATAACCTATCACTTAAAATTTGTTGTAAAAATATTGTAAACATGTCATTTCTCTTTATCTTACTACACTAATAATAACTAAGAGATTCGTTTTTTACCATTTGTCCACTAAGAGATTCGTTTAAAAGATAACAATTATTTTACAATCTGCTTTCACTCAATTGTCCAATGAGTCTCATGTATTAGTCTTACTACTAAGAATAATGTCATCTTCACCTTCTTCTTTTTTCTTCTTTTTTTTTAAAAAAAATAATAATTTATAAATTTAAAAAGCTTTTTACATATGCGGGTAAGAGGTTGTCTAATCGCATTGTCCACAAAAAAGATTTGGTTTGGACAAGGCTTACCAAGTTACCATGCATAAAAAATCTCCTAATTCAGAACACAAAAATGATGTCCAACTATGTCCCAAAAAAGAAAAAATTTGGGACCCATTCTACATTCATGGGGGACAATAACTAGAAGCTATGATTCTTGCCCATCAGCTAAGTAATTCTTCCAATCTCGTCTATGATGGTAGCATCTAAATTTGAGCCACAACTAGGATAATGGTTACAGTTAAGGAACAATATGTGTCAATCACCAAGTCTATAAATTCGTAGTTTCTTCGCCAAGAAACCTATAAATTCTTACTTTCTTTATTAGAATGAGGTACAATCACTGCCCTTACCCTTTAAAGAAAATTTTTTATTTATTTTATGAAATGACTATTTTAAGTATCGAAGATCTTGAAATCGATACCACACTAATGTCACACATCAAACTATCTTTCTCATGCCTCGAAGTTGATGTGAATTACAATTCATCATTAACATATTATTACATCTACACTGAAAAAAAAAAATTTTATTTATTTTATGAGATAACTATCTTAAGTATCGAAGATCTTAAAACCGACACCACACTAATGTCACACATCAAACTATCTTTCTCATGCCTCGAAGTTGATGTGAATTACAATTCATCATTAACATATATTATTACATCTACACTGAAAAAAGAATTTTTTATTTATTTTATGAGATAACTATCTTAAGCATCGAAGATCTTAAAACCGACACCACACTAATGTCACACATCAAACTATCTTTCTCATTCCTCAAAGTTGATATGAGTTACAATTCATTATTAACATATATTATTACATCAATTTTTAAGTATATTGAAATGAAGTACTCCATTAACATATATTATTACATCAAATCAATTTTCAAGTATATAAATATGACCATTTTATATAATGTTTATAAATGCAATCTTATTAAGAAGGGAGATGAAGAAATATCTAAGATGTTTAAATTCAAATGTAAAGTATTAATATTATTGCACAAAATAATTTGTACGTAAATTATGCCCCAATTTGTCAAATTCAAACACTTTGTTTTTAATTTATTTTATAATAAGTTTAATGACGAAAACTTAAAAATAAATCCCCAATGATAAATATGACATACCATATAACATGTTAGGAGTACCTTCATAATAAAAGTAATGTAAACATAAGTACATCAAAAAACAATATATATATATATATATATATGAACTTTCTCAAAAAAAAATTATGAAAAATATAGTATTCTAAACATCAAGGCTCATTTGATACTGTTGTTTAAATAATAATTTTTGTCATTTAAATAATACAACACATTTTTTCATAACATTTTTTTCATTCACATATATTTCTACAACACTTAAACAATACACATCAAAATTTCTTACCAACCGAGCCTCAATTGTTTTTGTTGGGTTATTTTGTTTTTGTTTTTCAATTGCAAAAATGAGAGACGGTAACAGTTTTTAGTATATAAAGATTACACGTATTTTTACATATTTTTTTATTATATGCGACATATTTTTAGATTATTGGTCTAATAATAAATTATTGGTATTGATGTCATATTGTCATCGTAGCTTATTGCTACTTTTAATTTCAAAAAATATTTTTCATACAAAGTTTTTGAAACTGACACTAAAATTGAATAAAATTAAAAATAATTGGTGTCAACGGCTAGAATCTTAGAACAAAACAAAGACGGTTTCAAATTTCAGATATACATATTTCCATTTTTCATTTTCCCTTTCCTTTTTAAAATTTACAAACTATCCTTTCTGTGTATATATATATATATATATTACTACAAAGCGGGCAGTGATTCGGGTCTCCACAGTAACTCCGAATCACCAGCCGGGTCATAGCTCTGATCCGAATAATCAAACAAACCTCCTAATGCCACGAACTCGCTATTATTATCGTTCAAATTACTCTCCGAGTCAACACCGATTCCAAACTCGAACGAGTCGTAACTCGGAATCTCGTTCTCGAACCCTAACAAGATCCCATCCAATCCAACGGCTGAGCTCGCCTCGAAATCCACAGCTTCGATTTTCACTTCCTCGCCGGAGGAGGTCGTCGGCGGGAGGCCGAGTTCGTCGTCGGAAGCTTCGAGAAGGTAACCGAGCTCCAGCTGGGACTCGCCGGAGTCTGACGTTTGGTCGATAACCGCCGGCGCCGCCGGCGCTGGAGATGGAACCAGTATTTCTTCCTCGAAGCTTTTGATCACTGAGTCGAGGCCTTGAATCGCCGGGTCACGGTCAGTGACTATGTCCGAGTCGTTTAATATGTTGAGTAGGTCTTCCTCGGAAAGGTGCGTCTCGGGCGAGTTCAAATCCGAGTCTTCCGAGTTAACAAGAGTCGACTCGGTCGAGTTATCCGAGTCAATACGAATACGTTTTGGCTCGGGCGAGTTCAAATCCGAGTCATTCTCGTCCTGCTTCCTTTTGTTTTCCATTGTATGCCAATTAACAAAATAAAAGAAGCGCTCCTCAGTTTCAGAAAAATAAAATCCAATTCCTAGCTAGAGGAAAAGATTTTTCCTACTTTTGAAAGAGAGGCGTGTTTTTTTCTTTTTTTTTAAATATGAGAAATGAGTAAGGGTGTTTGGTTAAAGTTGGGAATTCAGAATTCTTAAATGGTGGGAAATATAAGCAAGGAGAGCAAGAGACAAATAGTAATGGGTTGGAATCTTGGAATAGGAATTCCCCCTTTTTTTTGGGTTTTCCTTAGAAAGAGAGAAAGAGATATGTTGCGAGATGTTTGGGTGAGACGGAAAGAGAAATGGTAAGTGGGTATATATAGTAGTTGGAAAAGAGAGATAGGATTTGGTTTTCTTGTATTTTTTTTTATTTTTTTATAGAATAATTTAAGAGGTGTGATAGGCGCGTGTTAAGCGGAGAAAGTAGGGGGCATAATAAGAAAAACAAATTCCGCCACGTTAACTTTTTCTTCTCTATTATTCTGTGGGGTGTAGTGGGGGGTTTGATTTGTTTTTTTAATTTTTTGCTCTGTCAATTTTTAACTATATTTGATTGAATTTGGATTCCCCCGACTTTTTGGTTTTCCCAATATTATCAAGTGGATATGATTTTACTGGTTTGGGTTTTGTCTCCTCCTTTTTAAGATTTCCTAACACTTTTGCGGTGTAACCTCAGTGTGGTCACTGGTGAAGCGGTCTTAAGGTCTGTTTTTTCTTTGCTTTGCTGTGCAATTTTGAGGTTTCATGTTTTTTAAGGCACATTGATTTTTTACATTAGCCTTATTATAGTAAACAATTTTTACGTTATAATCTTGTGAATAGCGTATAGCCTCTCTGCTGACTTCTCATTTGCTCAAACTACCTTTGTTGGAGCTTAACAAATTCTTAATTAATACTTAAGTATTGCTATTTTTTCACTGATATAATAATTAATTGCTATAATTGATCCAACGGAATTCAAATCAATACTGTTTTTGTTTCCTTCTTCTCAAAGAAAAAGAAAATTACTGTTTTTGACTTTCTGTTTTCTGATGGAATCCGGTAGAATATTGAGGTTAAATCCAACATTGAACTTGTAAAATTTTATCCATTCATTTTAAATTTAGGTTTTACATTCATGTTTTAGTTAAAATTTCTAACTAGTGTTACGTGCCCTAAGCCTCGTGCCCCTAAAGTAATATTGCCTTTAAGTATTTTAAAGTAGAAAAAATCAACTTAAGGGGCTAAGAGTCCTGTAGCATAACTAATTGGCATTTCTTGGTAATTCTAACAAAAATATCTAGAATTCAAATAATTTGACCCATTAGATAATTCTCGAGTTATGAGATGGAAATAGAACTCTAGAAGTTTGGGTAAATTACAATATAAACTCTAATTTCTTAAGAATTATTTTCAATCAAATCCTAAAATTTCATTAATTTTGGACCTTGAAGTTTAAAAATATTAAAAACTAAATATACGGTTTGTTAGTTTCAGATTAAATTCTAAAAATTAAAAATCATTTTAATTTAAACCCTCTTTTTTGGGCTAACTACCATACTATATTAATAAACAAAAGAAGTTTGGGATCTAGTCCCCATCTTGGCATCTTCCAATCCTTCAGGGAGCATTTTTACGTTAGATTTCAGATATGTTAATGTTTC
Source organism: Quercus wislizeni (assembly GCA_023055345.1). Classification (NCBI taxonomy): domain Eukaryota; kingdom Viridiplantae; phylum Streptophyta; class Magnoliopsida; order Fagales; family Fagaceae; genus Quercus; species Quercus wislizeni. The sequence continues at coordinate 21,350,534 of JALGQJ010000003.1, forward strand.
TTCACAATTACAAAACAGAGCCCAACTAGAAAACAAATAAGCTAAAGGAATACAATGCCTAAAGACATGAAGTGCTTGCTAACACTCACATGTACTCAAAACAGATCTAATGCTTACTACAATGAATTCTGAGGTTTACAAATAAAGAGAGCATCATCCTTAGTTAACTTTTTTCTTTTTCTTTTCTTTTTTTTTTTTTTTTTTTTTTGTTGAGGAAAATCCTTAGTTAAAATATGATATCTCAAATTGTTCCAATTTAATTTGATTTGATTATTTGAGTGTGTATTGTCTAAGTGTGTATTGAGTCTCACATTGAGTGTTCACTAAATAAACTTAGGTTTATAAATAATTACAATGAGCCTCAATTGCAAATTTTTTTTTAGAATACTAAGTATTTTAATACACATACTAAGAGAGGGGAGAAAGTCTTAAAGAAACAAATAGTGGTGTATATCCAATCCTCAATTGTAAATGGGTTCCAGTTAACTCAATTGATAAAGTTTCTATTGATTGTATAAGAGATCTAGAATTAAATTATTGTTTATACCAAAAACTGATTGGTGTCTTGATTTAATGATAAATAACTATTTTCAAGAGCGGACGCTATAAATTGAAACTCTCTTAAAAAAAAAAATCTCGATTGCAACTTGAATAGTCATTTTGAGGCATAAAAGCAGATGTGACTATCATAATTATCCTAGCCTTGAATTTTTTTTCTCCATGATTGTAGGTGGTTACAATATATTGCTTTTTTTTTCATTTGTTGTTTTGTTAATTTGTTGGGCCACTTGGATAGAATTAATTGTACATGTCTCCCTAGTCTTTGCATTCCTTTGCATCCAAATTATATCACAATTGATTGCAAAATTCCTTGTTCTTTCATAAGAAACACAAAAGGAGTCAGCTAGGGTTGATTATCATTCAAATCTATTCCTCTAAAAGTAATGTTATAGACACAAATTATTTTATAATATTTTTACAAATTATTGATATAGCAAAACTAGTTTTAATATGGATCCACCACTAATATCATATTTATACTTATTAATAATAATTTGAAAAGTGTTAAAGCCAGATCAATAATTTATAAAAATATTATAAATAATTTGTATTTGTAGTATTATTCTTCCTCCAATGAAGATCTCAAGTTGCTCCAGTCTAAAAGACCTAACCAGGGAACATGAACCGTGTTATGTATGTCACTAAGTGCTCGATGGGCAGCCATTACACAAAATATGAAATTTCAATACTCAATTGGGAACCTCTGATTGAGTGAGACTGACTGGTTGGAAAAATTTTCCACTTTAACTTTTAGAGGAGGTTTTTAAATCTACATGTATTTGTTTTTTAGTCCTCATTAACTTCTTCCTGTTCCAGGCATTCTGTACTACACTTCTTGAGTCATTGCTTTCACTGCACCTTTGTCCTTTGCGTCTTGTCAATTTGGAGTTCAGATTAATCTATTGCCTACTGGGATGGTTGGTTTGACAGAGTTGGATATGCATTATGTTGTCTCTCACAGTGTTTAAAAGCTGGAAATCAATGTTTATCACGCCTTCTTGGATTATTCATTATGAGGATTTAAATTAAATTTACTTCTTGTCTTGTCTGACAAGGTTGCGTCGGTATACAAAACAAAAGAAAGTCTATAAACACAAATAATTTAACAAATTTTTTTACAAATATGTCAGATAGTTAATAATAGGTAAAAAATGTTGTCAAAAATGAAATCAATTGAATTACTCAACTTAACTGTTGAAAAAAAAATGTTATAATAATTATTATTATTATTGATGAGGCCGTAAATTCTACAGTGAGTTACACAATTCTATTGCTCGTGAATTACCTGCACAAAAGAAAAAGAGAGGAGACCTAACAGAGAGCATCGGTGTGGTGCTGGTCAAATACCATTCGAAGGTCAAGTTAGATTTTTTTCTCACAACTCCAGAGTGCTAGAGAATGGTAAATTATGCGTACCTCGATGTGAGAGGGTATTGGGGCTTTTATAGTAGTGAGGATTTACTTCGCTTCCTTGTAGTTCAAGTTCTTTCCTTATAGGACTCTACTTGAGGAATCCTAAACGTGGTGGAGAAGTCATTCCTCCGTAGAGAAATCCTTTATTTAAGCGCGCACCTTCCGGAATCTCCTCGCGCTTGGGCTCTATTTTCATTGGGTCCTTATTTTCTCGTAGTGTTTTTTTCACAATGGACCTATATAGGAGATGGGCTTACCTTTTGTTCGGCTCATGGATATAGATCCGTCAGGCCCATCTTGCCAGGCCCGTCAGGTCTCATTTTTATCCTCTTCAGTTGCCCCCTTCACCCCTTTTGGTCCGTCTTTATCTGAGAAAGGGGGCTAAATGGGGTGACGGTCAAATAATTACAGACTGACGGTTCGATGTTCATGGGTTGACGACTTAAATACCGGCGTGAACGGTGACAGGCTCAATAGGATGACGATCGAAATGTCGAGTGGACGGTGACAAGGTAAATGGGATGACGGTTCAGAAAGACAGAGGTCGTCAGGTATACAAAGTTCTGACAAGTTGCCCAGAAGCATTTATGACGCATGACACGTGTCGTCTTTCGGTTGGTTTTTATTGCGGATCGAAGTGCCGCTTCGTCTTCCGTGCACTTCTCCTATAAAAACCTGCTCGCTTTCTCTCATTTCTCTACTTTTCGCAGAAAACACATTGTCAGAGCGGGTCCGTCATCCTTGTTAGAGATCTGTCCGTTCAACTCCTGAATTATTCGATCTCACCCGTTCACTATTTTCCTTGGTAAGTAATTTCTTCCGTTCACTTTGTTTCTTTTTCCTTTTTTATTCTCTTTTTTAAAGAAAACTTTATATGGCTTTTTGTGCCCCGTCACCCTTTCCAAACTCGTCAGTCTTAGGTTCTGTCACTACGTGTAGGCAATGTCTAGTGCGTCAAGTAAACAGTTGTTCGTCCGTGACGGGGCAGGTTACGAAGAAGTGTACCCGTCGGGTTATAGAGATCCAAACGATCTAAGCGAGGAGAGGAGTCCGTTTGCCTCTTCCCCGTTCTCAAAAAATGAGGATATGGAGGTGGCTGAACTAGAGGAAGGTTCTGATGATGGTGAAGATCAAAGAATTAAGTCCGTCGTAGGTGCTGACGGACTTAGGGAGTTCGTCATGCTACCGGAGTGGACGGTTAATGCCTTTACATCCACCATCAAGGAGGCACACTTCAAAACCCTTAGGGCCAACTACCAAATACCCGACTTCATCCCCATTCGTCTACCTTATAAGTCAGAAAAATGTTACTATGAAGGGGTAGACAGTGTAGAAGTGTACGAACAGGTGCTCAAGGCAGGCCTTAGGTTTCCTTTGAACTCCCTACATCGCGAACTTCTTAAGTACTTGGGCTTGTCCATCAGCCAAATATCCCCAAATGCCTGGAGGGTCTTTATAGCGATGGAGGTCTTGTATGGAGCCATGTCAAATGGTGCCAGATCATTGACGGTACGGGAATTCCTCCACTGCTACCGTCTGGATGAGATAGATAAATCAAAAGGAATGTATAGTTTTGTTCCTAGGAAGTCCGTCCTCAAAGTGATCTATGAGACCCCGGACTCCAATAGGGACTGGAAGAGCCGTTACTTCTTCCTGGAGGGTGACGGTTGGATGTGTCATCCACAGGAGACGGATCATATGCCAGTTGACAAGACTTGGGGAATATTAGATCCGTCCGATATACATACCCGTCATATAGTATTTAGACTTTCTTAATTCCTTTGATTTTCTTTTATTGTTTTTTACATCCGTCTACTTTTTTACTTCTTTTTTCTTTTTTTAGTCCGACGACGCCCCTAAATTGACATCAAGGAGTTCAATTTTCTTGAGAGAATTTTTGCCAAGTCCAAGCCAGAGGAACGGACCTAGGCTAAGCTCGTCAACCTCAATACCGTCCACTGGTATTGCGGCGGACCTGAACCTACTCCAGCAGCCATCAAATATACGAGGAGCGAACCCGTCAATGTAAGTCCGTCGTTTCTTTCTATTTAACTAATTTGTGTTTATGGCCAATTTACCCGTCTTCTTCCTCTTTTAGAGATGGACAACGCAAAAAGGAGCAACTATCAGACTTCAGGCCGCCAAAAACAAAGAAGCTGACGTGGATCCCATGGGGACGGGCTCAAGCAAACCGTCAACCAAAAAGAGACTGCTGGCTAAAGGAGACCATGCACCCAAGAGACCCAAGGTTTCATTGGAGCCCGTCGTAGGTCTAATGGCCGAGGGTACTAAGATGGCGACTTCTTCAAAGCATGGGGTTGGTAAGGGCCTAATGATCCCTCCGTCGGGCAGCCAAAAGAAACCGTCTGTTCTGCTCCGCAAAGATCCCAAGTATGCCTTAAAGAAACTCTCGTCGATCATCAGTTCTGAGGATTATGAAGACTTGGGCAACCATTCGACGGAGGCTATAGGGGAGACGGGCCTTTTTAGTATTGCCTAGGTAAATATTTGTCCGTCGTTTTCTTGCCCGTCTATATTCTTTGTTCGAAACTAAATCCCTTACTCTTCAGGCCATGCTCATGATGAAGGGGTTAATGGAATGGTCTCTCCATCACAAGACGGCGCTGGGACGAGTACGTGAAAAGGCCAAGCTGGCGGAGGAATAGCTGTTTGAACTAAAGAATTGGAAGCTTGTGACGGAGCAAAAACTCAAGCTAGTCGAATAGGCCAGAGACGAGTTTCATAAGTTGACGGAGGAGTTGAAGAAAACTCTGGAGGATAAGGAGAAAGAGGTCCATCAAGCCAAGGAGGTAGCCGTGTTAGAGTATCGCGATTCCGATGCCCTTATATCAGAGCTTGGAGTCTCATACAACGACGATTTTGATGATGCCCTCCGTCAGGTAAAGGCCTTATATCCAGAGCTTGATGTTTCCTCTGTCAACATTAGTGTTCTCAAGCAAACCTCCATTCACCCTGACCAGTCAGAGGACACGAATGAGCTCTTCGGAGAGGATGTCCCCGTCACCAATGCCCCTGTGGTTTTGATGGTTAAAGGAGAATCCAAGAATGAGGAAGCCCGTCAAGTTAAGGAGTCCGAGATCCCTACTGCAAGTTGAAGAAATTTTCTCTAACCGTCACTTATTTTTTATGTATAAATATTTTGAGAACAATTATGGTTTACCCGTCATACTTAGGGTTATGTAGACATTTTTATTATTTGCTTATTTTGCTTAAACTTTATTAATACACCCCCTACATTATTTTGTTGGTATTTTGCTTGGGAATGCGTCTGTCTGCTTTATTTAAGCATGCTTTTTTCTTTTCGCAGACCATAGGATATCTATATTTGTAGACTTCGTCCACATTGAAGCTCGTTCACTCTTTGGGCTATAAATTTTCTTACTCTTAGGGTAGTCCGTTTGGTTTGGGGCAAAGCTTATGCCCGTTCATTAGTACTCGTAGGATCCGTCCATTTTGAGGACTTGTCAATTTTTCGATCCTAGGTGGGTCCGACTACTTTGTGTGTCTGCTTAATGGTTAACCCTCATAGGGCCTGTTCATTCTGAGAATATGTTGAATATGGAACCCGTCCTAGGGTCCGTGCATTTGTTGGATTATGTGTCCGTCCACTATGTGGACTGGTCTAATAGTTAACCCTCGTGTGGTCCGTCCACTTTGTGGACATGAATATTGATCCCTCGTGGGGTCTGTCAACCTTGTGGACTTAGTCAACAGTTAACCCTTGTGTGGTCCGTCCACTTTGTGGACTTAGTCAAACAGTTAACCCTTGTGGGGTCCGTCCACTTTGTGGACATGAATATTAATCCATTGTGGGGTTCGTCCAGTGTGGATTCAGTAGTTGGAATGCAATAGTAATAAAACATAGTTGAGTCTGAATGTTCTTCCATAAAAATTTAAAACATGTGTGTAGAAAAGTATCTGCCCCCTCGGGCTTAAAAAGGGTATTGAAAATTATTGTAGCAAAATTTATCTAAAAAAGCAGAAAACTGGTAGCAAGGAAATTAAATAATTGTGAAATAGGGGGAAATTGCCGTCCCTCTCTCTACTTGTAATACTTCCGAAGGTGCTCTGTGTTTCACGGGTGCTGAAGCCCCCGTCCATCCAACGTTTCGAGATGGTAGGTGCCCTTCCTCTACCACGATGTGATCCTATAGGGTCCTTCCCAATTTAGTTCGAGCTTTCCTTGTGAAGGGTCTCTAGCAGCGCCCATTACCTTTCGTAGCACCAAGTCTCCAACCTGAAAGTCCCTATGCCTGACATTGGAGTTGTAATGTTTCGCCATGAGATTCTGGTACCGCACTAGCCTTTGTTCTGCCGCTATCCGGACCTCATCCACCAAGTCTAGCTGAAGGCGCAACTCTTCTTCGCTCGTCTCTTCGTTGTAGCTATCTACTCGATAACTTGTAAGTCCTATCTCTGCTGGGATAACTGCATCAGTTCCGTAGGCTAGTCGAAACGACGTTTTTCCAGTTGGTGTCCTTGCTGTAGTCCGATACGCCCATAGGACGCTTGGTAGTTCGTCAGGCTAGATACCCTTTGCCCTTTTGAGCCAGGTCTTGATGATCTTTAGCAAGGTCCGGTTCGTGACTTCGACTTGTCCATTGGCCTGTGGGTGTGCTGGGGATGAGTAGTGATTCTTAATACCTAGCTCTAAGCAGAAGTCCCTGAATGCGCTGTTGTCGAATTGTTTTCCATTGTCGGAGACGAGTACCCTCGATATTCCGTACCTGTAGATGATGTTCCTTCATACAAAGTTACGGATGTTCTTTTTCGTGATAGTGGCTAGGGGTTCTGCTTCCACCCACTTGATGAAGTAGTCGATACCAATTACCAAAAACTTTAGCTGTCTTAAGACCGTCAGGAAGGGGCCCATGATGTCTAGTCCTCATTGGGCGAATGGCTAAGGGGCCGTCATGGGTGTCAGCTCCTCTGATGGTTGCCTGATTAGATTACTGAACCTCTGACACTTGTCGCAGGTCTTGACGCAAGCTTGGGTGTCCTTCAGCATAGTGGGCCAATAGTATCCAGCTCGGATCAACTTGTGCACTAACGACCGTGCCCTTGCGTGATTTCCATAGATACCCTCATGAACTTCTCTCATCATGTAGTCTGCCTCGTCGTGGCTCAAACACCTCAGGTACGGTCGAGAGAACCTTCTTTTGTATAAGACATCCCTGATCAGCACAAATTGTGAGGTTTGGACTTTCATCTTCCTAGTAGCATCGTTCCCGTCTGGTAGAATGCCTAACCTCAGGTATGCTATCAAGGGCGCGGTCCTATCAAGGGCGCGGTCCAATTCTTGTTTGAATTTACTTCCTGCATATTTGCTTTATCATCGATAAGCGAGGAGATTTGGACAAAAGATAATACCTGTTCAGAGGGAATCATAAATTCTGCAGAGGCCGCTTTGGCAAGGCGGTCGACACGTTCATTCTCCCCCCTTGGGATTTGAACGAATTTGACTTCGAGCCTGTCGATCCGATTTTTTACCTCTTCTAGGTACTTTTTCATCCTTTCACTTCTGCACTCGTATTCACCGTTGATCTGACTTGTTATCGCCTATGAATCGCAATGCACGATCACATTTCCAACCCCTACTGCCTTCGCGAGGTCTAGCCCTGCCACTAGTGCTTCATATTCGGCCTTGTTGTTGGTCGTTGGGAAATCTAGCCATATCATACATTCGATCTTATCCCCCTTCGATGTCTGTATTACCACACCAGCACCACCTGCATGTCGGTTTGAAGACTCGTCAGTGTGCATTTCATACATAAATCTATGAAAAATAATTAGGTACTTTCGAAATATGATGACGTAACGTTCTCACTCACATTCAGGGTAATTCGTCCGACGAATATAATTAATAGAGTCCAACGTAAATACAAGAGGAACCACCACATCTCCTACTTTTTAGCACATTTCTTTCTTCAACTCTTTTTTCTCCATAGGATAGACTTCCACACGCCCAAATGTCTTCATTTTTCACCAAACTCTAGAGTCTAGCCCAGTTTTGAGATCATAGCTCTGTTTTATTCTTGCATTCTTCTCAGCTAAAGCCTTCCTACTCTTTTGCTAGGGTCATAGGTTTCAAGACTGACAAGCCATGTGTAAGGTTTTAGTTTGTTTCAAATATTACGAATTTAAGGAAATTTTGTTGGTTTAGATTTAATCCTAGAGGTAAAATGAGAGTTTCACTTGGAAAGTGAGGGTAAAAGTGAAAATATAAGTTTTTATTTTTATTTTATTTTCTTCCCATTAATGCAAGGGGGATAAAAACAAATTTTCCTTCCTCTATTTTTTGTGGCAAATTACACTATTTTTCTCTAAAGATTTTATGAAATCATATACTGTTCTCATAAAACGTTTCAAGAAATGACACACCTCAATCTTCTCCTTGAGGTTTCAAAAATGCAATAGATAAGTTCATTCTCTTCATTTTGTGTCATTTCCACCATAAATTGAGTAGAAATATTTGTTAAAAAAAAAAAAAATCTATTAGTAAAGTAATAGTATAAGAAAACATGGAAATATTAGTTTCATTTATACAAACCTCAATTAGTGTCATTTCTATTTCTTAGAATGTTAGGGCCGTAAGGGGAGAAGGAGCGTCCTTTCATGAAATTTCAAGGGTGAATAATGTAGTTTGCCTAATTTTAAATTGTTATAAGTAAACTTTTAGTGTCCATTCGGATTTTTTTTTTTTGTTTTTTCTCCTCAATTTATTTAGCTTACTTGTTTATGCATAATATTTTAAAACCAATTTTTAGGTATAAGTATAATTTATTTTTATCTATTTTAAAAAAAAAGCAAAATAAGTCAATAAATAAAAAGTTTGTCCAAACTATGAGTAAATATTTTTTTAGGGAGGGTGCTTTTTCCATTCCAATAAGTTACATTGTTTTGGGGTTTTTTTTTTAACAGGTTTCAATTTATGACGTTTGCTTCTTATAGTGGCAGTTTTATAAATTTTTTCTAAGGTAGCTATTAAAATACTTAAATTATACAAAATGAAATAGAAAGAGAATTTGAATATATCAACATCACTAAAAAAACACAAAAAAATACATAAAGTTTAACAATTTCCTTCAAATAACAAAATTTAAAACCAAAAAGAGACTAATGAGAGATAAAGTGAGAATTGAGAATGCTAAGATGACAATCATAAGGTGAGGGTCTTTCAAATGGAGAGAGAGAGAGAGAGAGAGAGAGAGAGAGAGAGAGTAATGGATGATACATCTTGCAATAATGGATGATACATCTTGCAACCACAGAGGAGAACTCATGAGTCATGACCACAACATCTCTCTTTGTATACTTTTTTTTTTTTTTGTAAAAATGAAATTATTGAATAATTTTATGAAATGGATTGAACGGGTTACGAATCTAAATGATTAAAGATTTTTGTTTTGTGTTTTTGAATTGATTTTTTAATGAATATTTTGTAAAATTTATTGTTTTTTTTTTTGCCTAATCTTGTTCTTGCTTTGGCCATTTTTGTTGTTATTTAGGCTAATCTTTATTGTTGTTATTTGATTTTTTTAAGGGTTTAAGGATAGGAGTAATGCTACGTCTAGATTAGAACTAATAATAGTCTTCCACTTAGGATTTGTGGTGAAAATGTTGTGTACGTTGCATTACTCTAATTATTGTATTTGGGGGGTCAAGATTATTTTTGTGAGTAATGCTAGAGACACAACATTCCTACATTAGCATCAATAAATTTAAATTAGAGATTGTGGTTGACTCTTTTTTTTTTAGAATGATTGTGGTTGACTCATGTGTGAGTTTAAACTATAAATGTTATGAAATTTTGTTATCCTTAGTATTACTCTTATTTTGATTGAATCCAAATTTAGGAGATTCTCAATCAAAGTGTTCAATAATTTTTTTAGGGTAGGCAAAACATGTTAATTAATATATAATTATGTATAGAAAAAATTTGCAAGTATAGTTTTTTTTTTTTTTGGTGGCAAGTCAAGGTGTTCTTATGGCTTCTATATGCAACCATTACTTGCTCCATGATGATAACTCTTTATTATTAGTCCAAGACACCAATTGGTTTTTTGGTGTAGATGAAATTCAAACACCAAATCTTTTGTTTGAAGACAAAAGACTTTACCTATTGAGCTAATTGAAATCCATTATTTTTGGGGTTTAAATGATAGATCAATAATAATAACTAATAACATCATTTTTCTAAAGACTTAAACTTCGACCATTGCTGCTCGCACCCCATAAACACTTATACTTATAGAGTAACTATCGCGTTAAATGCGGTACCAATAACATCATTTGAGATGACCTATACTTGTAATTTGAAACTTACCTTCTTTCTCTGGTATATAATTTAAATAAAAAAAATAGATAGAAAGAAGGAGTTGAAGCTTGAATTTTTTTATTTATTTTTTTTATTTTTTATTTTTTATTTTTATTTTTAAAGAATCGAGAAAGTTGAAATTTGAAACTTGATGATCGAGGTACAGTTTAGTGCAGAAAACTATAGAGCCGTGGGCTACAAGACACCTACTAAGGCACGTCTGTGATACTTAAAAGTTAGTAAAATGGAAAATCTCATTTGTTGTATTTTTACTTTTTGTAAAATCTTAATAATTACTTATAATATTAAAAAAAATACTTATTTCCATTAAAAAAGTAATTATAAAAGAAAATCTCCATAGTCCCATACTTAATTGCACTACTTTGTTCTTAATTTGTTGGATGAATGAAGATCCAATAATAATTTGTTTTTTTTTGGTCTTCAATCATTCGATGTTGCAAGTATTACTTGTCTATTGGTAAGTAGGGTTTAAGAAAATTTCCAATTTCTTAAAAAAAAAAATATATATATATATATATGACCATAATAAAGATATTTATAATCATCACAATAAGTCATTAATGATACAATAATATTAGAAAAATATGTATGCGACTAGAGCTGAGTAAAAAAAATCCCCAGACCGAACCGATCAACTAGAATTGACTATTCCGCTTAATTTTGTTTGAGGGTGTATATTGGTATAGGTTTTAAAAACAACAAAATTCTCCTTCAAACCAATTGAACCAACCCCTATATGTGACTAAAAATTTCCTTCTTTTGGACATGAAATTTCAAGAATGTGTGTTGATTTGGTACAGATTATATATATTTTTTTTTTCCTCAAAGAAAAAAGGTACATTTCATTTTCGTTTACCTATTTAAAAAAGAAGAAGAAGAAAAGAATAAACTTTTAAAAGTTGTATATAAACAACTAAATAAAAGAAAAGTAAAAAAAAAAAAATGAAAAAAAAGTCAAACAAAACTTTAAAAAATCGATGTAGGGAGTTGTTGGGACCCACTAGGCGTAGCCGAATATGAAAGCCGAACAACCCCTCACCCCATAGCCGTAGACTCGAAGCAGCGCCGACAAAAAAAGAAAGAAAGGAAAAGTAAACAAGTGGCGCGACTGGTGGCTTTATCTATTTTCGAGAAGCCGAAATGTAGAGGCGAAGTTTAGTCAGAATCTGCGGCATTTAAACATACACGTTGCCACCTCATATCTTATCTCGCCACGTGTCATATCAAACTAAACAACAAAGTACAAACCGCCTTTTAGAGACACGTTGTTCCGGTGAGCAAGTAAAAAGCGGTAAGAGATATTTTTTTTTTTTTGTTCAGGAAAAGTAAAGATAGAGACGTGGCATCCTGTGACAAATAATATTAAATTATAGAAAAAAAAAAAAGCTGTCACATGTGAGGTGGCTGTGTACTTGTGTTTTTGGTTATCAGACTCGTTAGAAATAAAGAAAAAAAAAAAAAATCACGTGTGTCTTTTTTTGTGTCACTAAAGCGTGTGGGGGTGTGTGGGGGGCATGATCTATGACGAAATTTTGGGAAATTTCATTTTTATTTATTTTTTGTCCCAAGTCTTAACTGCCAACTAATTCTACACATGTGTAGGCCTTTTAACATTATTGAAATTTCTTAAATAACACGTTCATTGTTTGTCAGTATAATTTCGTCTTGGATTCTTGTTGATGTGACTTGTAATGAATTGATGATAGGATTAATGAGCAACAATAATTTGACAAAGATAAAAGCTACACCTAGATGGTAGGTTCAACGGATATGTAGGAAGGATTCTTGCTTTATTGAGCAATCTCCGATCTAATATGTAATCTATGACTCTTTATTGATTTGTTGTCAGTAGGAGAAATTATAACATTTTTATGGTAGTTCGTAGACCACATTATTTATTCATTATTTTATTAAAAAATTATCATTTATTTAAAAATATCGAGTAAAGAAAAATTTTAAAACAGAAATTAACTACTAATTCAATAATTTTAAATAGATAAAAATATTTTAATAGAATAGTAAATAAATTATGTGATTTATTACGGGGATTTCATAATTTTTTCCGTAGTAAGGGGTTTTGATTACCCTTGTGGCACTTTTAGTGGTTGTGGTTGATGATTTGCTGGAGACTTCCACACTTATTATGTAAGGGGCTGACAGTCTCTTCAATAGTAATGCCTTGACACCTACCAAGTGCCCTCCTAGGCTCGCCTCTTCCTAGTTTATAAAGTTATTTGTTTTCTGATTAAAAAAAAAAAGAAAAAAAAAAAAAGCGAACTTAGAGATCCAAATTTTTTCCATTATATAAAGGTCTATGAAGGTTTTTTATTTTTTATTTTTTTGAAGAGTGTTTTAACTTATGGTATTTGCTCTTAATAATAGTTCTTTATTGTTAGATCAAGACATCGGTTGAATTTTAGTGTATACGAAAATTGAACCTTATATATCTTATTCAACTATTACAGATTTTATTAGTTAAGCTAACTGGAACTCACTTATAAAGTTAATGAGAAGAAAGAAGTGAAATGGATGAATTATTTAGACAAAATGTTGAATATTAATTACTTTATATTAAAAAAATCATTTTGGTCATTTAAGTTTCATTTTTATATGTTTATCAAAAAAGTTTCATTTTTATATCAATTTAGTTCGGTAAATTTATATTTATTGTCATCATTAATCCATCTGTTCATAAGTCCCTTCAACTACTGAAAAATAAATTTATATATTACAAAATTACTAATTTTTTAATAATAAAAAACAATTTAAAAAATATAATCTTATATTAGAAAATCTAGGCAACATTAAGATCTTCACACATGGAGAACACAAATATATATATATATATATATATATTACAAATCCTAATCAAATCCAAGTAACCAAAAAAAAAAAAAAAAAAAAAAATCAAACTCATCAACCAAAACCCAGTGCCACAAATAAACCATTGTGAACCCCATCGATCCCAACATCACACATCATCACTGAGTTCGATCCCACAACAGTTTCTGAACTTTGAACAAATCCTCAGATTATCACAAACCCAATCCAATTCCTTAAGATAGAGAAGATGAAGAAGCATAAATCGGGAGGAAGAAAAACCAAACTATTTGCACCTGAGAGAAATTGATAAGAGAGAGAGACAGAGAGAGAGGAGAGATTTAATTTTAAGCAAATATAGCTAGTCACATAGCGAGCTTTAGTGGGCATTTGAGGACTGTAACAGCTTGGGACTCCCATAATGGTGACTTCACTAAAAATAGAGGGTTAGACTTTGAGTACCTAATAGCTAATAGCCATAATTTAGTAAAGTTCCTTTTCAAGTCAAGATCAAAATTTACATATACAAGCGTATTGATACAGTATCTATTATACACCTTTGATAATGTTGGATCAAGACTCTGGACCTTTATTGAAAAAAATGTATATCATGTGTTTGGCACATACCCCAACTCACAATAAGTGGGACTTACCATATATTATGAGAGAACTGAGTTTATACACTCGGACATAATGTCCTCTTGCCTAGAGTAGCATTTACTTGGCAGTATAAATTTACTACATGTGCTATAAGTCATAACGTATGATAGGGTTTTTTTTTTTTTTTTAATAGAAAGGTATTATTAACGTATGTGGTGGATTGTGCCTAACTTTTGTTGCATCATTGATATGAATTTGCGGTTTTGAATATGATATATTAGGCGTTGAAAAAGGACGAGACAGATTTGAATCGGAAGGTGATGAGAACCTTCAAGAGAGAGAGAGAGAGAGAGAGAGAGAGAGATGGTCTATTTAGCTATCTCAAATAAAAAACAATAATTTCAAAGATACTTAGGAACCCAAATGGAGAAAAGGATAAGTCTATTCGGCCAAAAAAACGAGTGTTCTAAGAAACTAAAATGTGAATGTGATGACCTGTTGACAATGCCTGAAAAATCTGAACCATGCAAGAATGACTGAATGAGCACGTCTGGAAAGGAGAAAAAAAAAATGCAAGAATCATTTAACACAAGTAAAGAATAATAAGAAATAACCAAGAAACGCAAGAAACATAAAAGTCATGCTGAACTTTTACGATGACAATGATGGAAATAAGGACCCTTCACTATATAGGCCTCCATATATAGTTCGATTTACCTAACAATTACATATGTTTCTCAACAACAACAAAAAAAAACCTAACATATATATATATATATATATATGCTTTTTAGGACTATATTAAATTTCCAAGCACTTTCCAAGAAATGTTTCCACAATGACCACAACTTAGGAAAGTGGGGACATCAAAAATCATATTAGATTTTTATATGGAGAATACTCGGTTGGTCTCAGCATATATATATTTTTTTTCATTTTCATTTTCAATTTTTTTTTCCTTTTGGTGAAGTGTATGAATAATTCTTAAATACTTCCAGAGTGTATATATTTTATCATATACAATTTTTTAAAGGACAAAATTTAGCTACAAACTTAGTTGTAGCCTAAAAATACCATTTTCGATAAAACAATTAACGTAACTACATATTTTGAAAATTTAATCATTGGATTGCATTTTTTTTATGCTCTTAACATACATGTAAAATTTTGTGTCAGTTAGATGTTATTTACTATATAATTCATAAACTTATTTTTTTGCATAATTTTAGACTACAAAAACTTACAATTTAAACAATTGATTAATGACATAGTTATTAATATTTGATTTTTTGGAAATTTTGCAAGCATAAAGGATATAAGAAGAAAATGTAATCTAATGGTAGATTTGTCAAAATTTGCATCAAATAAAAAGATATTGAGTGAAATTGTAGCCTTAGGCTATCATTAAGTTTGTTGTCAAACTTTGTCTATCTTTAAATTACATATTTTAACGAGAGAGAGAGAGAGAGAGAGAGAGAGAGAGAGAGAGAGAGAATATCATATTAAACTTTCACGTGCATTGCATGAACTATCAACCAAAATATATAGTAGGTTCTAGTTAGCTCAACTAATAAAATTTCTGATAGTTGAATGAGAGATCTGGGGTTCAATTTCCACCTATACTAAAAATAAATTGGTGCCTTGGTCTGATGATAAAGAACTATTATCCAGAGCAGATATCATAGGTTGAAACTCTTTAAAAAAAGAAAGTCAGAATATATAAAACCAAAAAAAATTAACTTTTGGTCAACCTCTTAATATTGTGCCAATAAACTTTAGAGGCCCCCCAATTTTCCATGTTGTCATTCTATTATGTATATTTTAATTACGAATTTCTTATAAAAACTTCTATATTATATCTTCAATTAAAATATTGTCACATCATATTTTCTTTAAATGGTAGAATAAATAATTTCATATAATAACACAATCATAACAAAAACATTTTTTTAAATGGTAATAAGTACTTATTAATAACTACCATAATTATCAAATTTTGATGTTTAAAAAAAATAAAACCGAGAGAAGATTATATTTGGAAAATGGTAAAGGCATTACAAATTTTATTACAAAACACTTACAAATTGAATCTATAAAATAAATAAACTCTTACAAACTGACGTGGCAAGAATATGATTTGTGCCACTTAAACAACATTTTAAATTAATGCTTGAATTGCTTTTTATTATTATTATTATTTTTATATTAATGGTAACATATTAGTTTGTAAGGTATACGCATTAAAATTTATAGTATTCATAGCATTACTTATTATATTTTTTGAAATTTTTGCTAGAATTACACAGGCTACTAACTATTTTTATTCATATAAATGAAAATTCAAAGCAAACCAATAATTTTCTTGCAACAATTATAATTCATAGTAGTTGTGGTAGAGACACTTAAAATATGATTTGAATTAATGGTATCTACTCCATGATAATTGTTCTTTATCATTATACAAAGATATCTATTGGAGGTAATTTTTCATAATTATATTTCAAACATATACTTATTGATCTTCCTTGGGGAAGCAATGTCCAGGCATTGTCAAGACTCAAGAAGGCTCAAAATCAAGGGCCTAAAGAAATACAACTAATAAGTAATACAAGCAAAATGATTGCATCTTCTTCCTTCTTTAACTTATTTATTCAACTTTTTTGTCCTCCCACCTACTTTTCTGGCCAATCGACCTCAGCAGCAAAGCAGAGAGACCTATTCCACCTCAAAAATTCATCATGTCAGCACCATACCAAAATAAAAGTGGGTTAACTTGTTCTTGAAGAGCTATCAGAGGAATATTCCAACTACCCCAATGCTCAACTTTTCTATTGAGTAGGCCATGAGGGTTGCAACTTGCATCTTTGACGTATTGTATCCCATTTTCCAATAGGTGTATAAAAAACTTTGCTTAATTTATACGTCTGATGTTTGATTAATAAGAGTAGATTAGACTGTCACCATCAATTTAGACATTAAAACGGATATTCGTTCTTGTGGTTAAGATTACTTGACTAAATCAAATAAGATAAAAAAAAAAAAAAAAAACAGGTGCATCATTCAAGTCTTTAGAAGAACTCAAAAGCCATCTTAGAGTAAATTGGATTATAATTTTGACAAGTAGCATATAATAGATATTCTAGATACTAGTAACGAAATGGTCCATCTACATGTTTATATATTAGGCTTGTTTTCTCAATGGATGATGCCCTTATGCCTATTCTTTGTCAGCATGAAAGTCATTGTCTCATTACTCGGATTTAACACGCATTTTGTTAATCAAGCTTCATATATAGAATCGTTCTAAATTTCTAGCTTTATAGTACTATTGATAAAGCATATAATCCTTCTTACTTGCCTTTTAAAAGTGGGGTGCTATATCAAATTCGGGAAGGGTCAAGCTCAAGTACTCAAATTTCTAAACCCCAATAACTCAATAGTTTGATGGTTGCTTCAAGAAATAACCACTCAAACCTTCGGCTATCTTTAATCTATCTAGTTCACAATAAAATTTCATTTAATAGTAATTATATGTCCGCTGCAATTCATAGATTTATTAATATATATATATATATATATATATTTATATAAAATAGAAAACAATATTTGAAAATAGCCTCAAAATTTGAATAATAAAATGATTAATTAAAAAAATTTCTTAAATTATGACTTTGAAGCATTTCATGTAATACCAAATATTTTGTCAAAACTAAAATTTTTTGGCCTTTGAATGAAGGACCAAAAATTATATGACTTTGAAGCGTTTCATGTAATACCAAATATTTTGTCAAAACTAAAATTTTTGGTCTTTGAATGAAGAAATAAGTCCAAGATGAAAGTGTGTTCAAGAGGAAAAGGTTTTTCTCCAAACTAGTTTAGAGAGAAACTTTCAAAACTTTTCTTGTATCTTTTTATTGGATGTGAATTTTAAAAATGTAACCGTTGGATTACATTTTTTTTATTATATCCTTTATACTTGTAAAATTTCAAGAAGATCAAAGACCAATAGCTATGTTATCAACCAAATGTTTAAATTTCAAGTTTTTGTGGTATAAAATTATGTATAAAAATAAGTTTATTGATAAAATAATAATTAACATCCAAATTGAAAGAAATTTAAAATGTATGTTAAGAATATAAATAAAATGCAACTCAACAGTTAAATTTTCAAAATTCACATTGAATAAAAAGATATTAGATGAGTTTGAACGGTTTCTCTCCAAATTAATTTGGAGAGAAACCTTTCCATGTTCAAGACAAGAGAAAAGCTAAGGACCCTTTAAGCAAAAGCTTGCTTGACCACTAGAATGGTAATCATGTCGAAAAAATTTTATCTCCAAACCAATTCATATATCTTTCTCCAGCTCATGGTGTGTCAATTGAATAGACCATGCGTGTGTAGTTTTAGTCACATGACTCTTTTTATAAATTATTGATTTGTTTAAATGATATAAATGGATAGTTTTATAAATTACCACATAATTGGTTTGAAGAGATAATTTCAAATTAACTTTGAGCTAAACTATGTACTAGGAGCACTTAAGTACAAACAAAGACGCAATGAACTTTCCATTTGAGAAGAAGTCTATTGGCTGATCTACAACACCGAACACATTGAAAGAGTTTAGTGTTTCAATAGGGTTAGATTTCTATTGGTTCAATATTTTGAGGGCCTTCAAGGTTCGGGAAAGAATGCAAGAACCACTCATATTTTTTTTCTTTAAATTAAAAAAAAAAAAAAAATCATTTAGTATTCTACATTTTGAGACTTTTTTGTACATAATGGAGTGCCATGGACCCTTCATAACTTTTTTAGGCTGTGTGGGCCTTAGATTTAGAATTAGGTGACTCAGGCCTACACCCTATCCTAACCCCAATTATTTAATATTTTAAATGGACAAATATCTAGCAAATGGTGTTCAAAGCCGAACTTATTTCACTCAGCTTGAGGTGAAAAATTTTTTAGTTTGGAGAAAAATTATTTAAACTCTTCCTATAATTTTTTATTAGATGTGAATATTTTAAAAATCTAATCGTTAAATTGTATGTTCTTATTATATTCTTAATACTTGTAAAATTTCAAGAAAATTAAAGATTAATAATAATACCATCTATCAAATGTTTAAATTTTAAGTTTTTTGTGATCTAAAATTATTCATAAAATTTTTTTATTGATTGCAAAGTAAATAACATCTGATTTGAACAAAATTTGACTTGTGTATTAAAAATATAAAAAAAATGTAATTCAACAGTTAGATTTTCAAAATTCATTTCTATTAAAAACATATAAGAGGGGGTTTAAGGATTTTTCTCCAAATTAGTTTGAAGAAAAACCTTGTCCTTTTAAGGTTGGATGAAGGTTGTAGACAACCAATGCTTAGTAACACGGGTGGAGAAGCCAAATGTAGATGGTGGAATAGATTCATGCTCGAGCTTGAAACTGATGCTGCCATGTAACTCACTATATTTACATTAAAAATTTAATTTACACTATGTATTTTAAATTATTTTAATAATTTATTCTAATTTTTATTTGGATAGAAACTCAGTCTTACGCAATATGCTTTCACCTTGTTATTTAATTTTTTTTTCTTTAAATTTTAGTATCCATTTTATTATTCGAATTCAATGTTATAGGAATTTTTTATTATTAAGATTACATATGATAGTTTTAAATTAACTAGTGGACCATAGGGATAATGCTATATAATTTAAGAAAATATTTTATTCTTTATTCCCCCTTTCATTTTTCATTATATTCAAGGCTAATGGTCAATCTTAAGAATTAAATTTTTTTTTATAATTATATTAAGAATTAATTTGAGAGACACACAATCCCCATTTGCTGCTAGTATATTCATGAAGTTTATTTAAATGGGTCTGAGACTTTGGATTCGTTTTTCTTTAATCGACTTTTTTTTTTTGGACCACCTTGTTGTCCAACATAAGAATGTCTCTCTACTGTGGGTTGGGCCATGATAGTTAATGGGTTGGAGTTTAAAAGGGACTGGACTTTCAGTCTTTTGAGGATTTTTTTCTTTGGTCTGATTTGTTCGTTCTAAAAGCATGTTTCTTGTGGTAGAATTATTTTCTTGTCAATTGAAAGCTGGGAAAGCCCAATGTTTTCTTAGCATGGTTGGGCTTCATTAATGTTTTTGTATAACCTAATTGCCCTATTCATTCTAACAAGGCCGAGGCCCAAGATTAATTAATTTAAGTGCTTAGTTAAATTCAAAGTTAAATTTAAGTGGATCTGTACTAGTGGCATAGACCTTGTTTCATAATCATGTAGCTTCTAACTCAAATAGTAGATGGGTAACTGGTTTTCCTCCCTATCTTTACTATGACTGACAGATACAACAGTAAAAGTCTTCTTGGTTTGGGTGGGATGTATTCCTAAATGGTGTCAAAGCCTTTCTACCAATGTTCATTCCACACCTTTGGTTTTCCATTCTTCAACGAAATTCGGAAGATGGGTTTAAAAATGGTGGTTAATTTGGCTATAAACCAACTAATGTATTGCAATCAATCTCCCAAAGAAACCTTTGATTTATATATATATATATATATACTAGCTTGTAACTCTATGTATATGTATGGATACACTTAAAAATATATAATAAAATGCATAATATAATTCCTATATATATAATTTAAATACTATTGATAATCATTTTTATATTTTGTTAACTCTTTAAAAAAATTTGTAAGGATATTATTAGGTATAAAATGTAAATTGTCCATTTTTTTTAAAATTATTGTGAAGCACTTTTTTTTTATTTTAATTTTTACGATTCATTTATTCTAGATTATTTGGTTTTTGTACTTAATAACTCATTTGGATGAATATTTATGATGTGGTCCTATATTTGATTCTAAAATTAAGAAATAAAACTCATTAAAAATAAATAATCTAGGACACATGGCACAAAATTGGAACTCTAATTTGGAATTCTAATTTGAGTTTCTTCCAGTTTCACCTATTATTATATATATATATATATATAGATTAAAGAAAAGATTAAACAATTTAAAACTTATTTAATTTTTTTATTAAAATTTTAAATTTTTTTTATTTTTTTTCTATCATAGATTACTAGAAAAACATATATTTAATTTAACACAATAATTTAAGCATCTTAATAGTTAGGTGTGTGTTCTTAAATTATTATCCTCTTATGTCTTAAGTTTAACCCCAAAATTATTTGTCATAAATTCCAAGTAACAAGCCAGGCTAACAACTCAGCGGATGCACATGTGCCTAGGATGCAGCCCATGGCCTGTACCACTATGCTAGTGACCAGTGAGCTACCAATGGACTTCAATAGTGATGTCCCACTATGCTAGTGACTAGTGAGCTACCAATGGACTTCAATAGTGTCTATATATATATATATATATATATATATATATATATAATATTAAAAATTAGTCAAAACTAGCTTGCAACTTTTTCATATACACACAAACACATTTACTTGATTTTTTTTTTAATCTACCTAAGAAGTAATAAATGAGATACATTCATAGTATTACAATAAAGTATAACAAATTTGAATTTAGTTTTTTTTTTCTTTCTAAGTTTAAATGCATGAATTTGCATATATAATCGACTTACAATTAATGTATAATTGGATTCAAATTGGACATAAAATTGCAGTGCATTTAAAATATTGACATCAAATAATAAGACAATTAGCTTAATACTTGTCACAAAATTAGAGTAAAAATAGAATCTAATTTAGATTTTTGATTGAAATTTCTCTCAACTTAATATATATATATATATATATGTGTGTGTGTGTGTGTGTGTGTGTGTGTGTATGTATGTATGTATGTTTGTGTGTGTGGTGTGTGCGCGCGCGCGCGTGGGGTTACGTACATATTAAATATTCAAGTATATGTTTAAACAATAATCATGTATTCATAGAGTTTTGAACACCCTTTTTATTAAAAAAATAATTAAAAAATGATATATGTTAAATAATATTTATGTGGTAGCATTTTAATATTAAATTATTAATTTTAGTATTTTATTGAATAAAAATTTAGCAACTTAAATGTTCATAAATTCCAAGTAACAAGTCAGGCTAACAACTCAGCGGATGCACATGTGCCTAGGATGCAGCCCATATCCTGTCCCACTATGCTAGTGACCAGTGAGCTACCAATGGACTTCAATAGTGATGTCCCACTATGCTAGTGACTAGTGAGCTACCAATGGACTTCAATAGTGTCTATATATATATAATATTAAAAATTAGTCAAAACTAGCTTGCAACTTTTTCATATACACACAAACACATTTACTTGATTTTTTTTTTTAATCTACCTAAGAAGTAATAAATGAGATACATTCATAGTATTACAATAAAGTATAACATATTTGAATTTAGTTTTTTTTTTCTTTCTAAGTTTAAATGCATGAATTTGCATATATAATCGACTTACAATTAATGTATAATTGGATTCACATTGGACATGAAATTGCAGTGCATTTAAAATATTGACATCAAATAATAAGACAATTAGCTTAATACTTGTCACAAAATTAGAGTAAAAATAGAATCTAATTTAGATTTTTGATTGAAATTTCTCTCAACTTAATATATATATATATATATATATATATATATGTATGTATGTATGTATGTATGTATGTGTGTGTGTGTGTGTGGTGTGTGCGCGCGCGCGTGGGGTTACGTACATATTAAATATTCAAGTATATGTTTAAACAATAATCATGTATTCATAGAGTTTTGAACACCCTTTTTATTAAAAAATAATTAAAAATGATATATGTTAAATAATATTTATGTTGTAGCATTTTAATATTAAATTATTAATTTTAGTATTTTATTGAATAAAAATTTAGCAACTTAAATGTGAAGATGTGAAAGCTAATACGAAAGATAAATAATTAGTCAAAATGTAGAATCTCATATTGATAAGGAGAGAGACTCCATTAGTATTTATAAGTGATAATTTAATGAGTTGAAATGTATTGGAATAGAAATTGTGTCAATATGTGCACAAAGGGAAGGTGAAGGGAGGAGACGTTCTTTTGGTGGAGTTTTAGGCTTTAACACCTTGTGCAAAGGTTGTTCAAGCCATACAACATTGTTGGACTGTTGTATCTCAGAGAAGAAAAGTCAAAGAAGGTCTGCACCAATTTTAAGTTTTGTCAATCAAGGGCTTGAATTTTCTTATAGAGAGCAAGTCTTGTGTCTCAATCCAATTGTACTATGTAATTTCTTCCAACAAATATTATCCATTATTTTTAATTCGGTTTCTGTTGTATTATTTCCATTTTCATGTATTTGAACCAACAATTTATATTTGCTTTTGAATTTTTGTCAATTCTTGAAAAACCATTATAGGATTTTATTTGATAGAGTATGCAAATTGTTCATTTTTTTATTGTTCTATTGTACTTAACAATAATTGAAGCTTGTTTGGTTTATTTATATACTTTTTTTTTTTGAAGCAATACATTTATTTAAAGTTCATATTTTTCAAATCAGTTATGAAGTTGAATTATTATTAAAATATAATAAAAAAGAACAACCAATTTTTAGGGCATTGTAAAAATTTTTATTGAAGTTCATAATTAAATAAATTCTTATTTTTGTAAATTTCAAATGGGTTAGAAGTAGCTAGTTTAAATGGGTTTGCAGTAGTTTTTCATACTACAAATAGTTTTTCTTTTTTAAAGGAAGAACACTTTATATAAAATTGGAGAATATAATAAAATCTAATTAGAATTGATATATATATATATATATATATATAAAATAATAATTTGATAGTTATATGGAGTATATCTAACTTAATACAAAATAAGAGTAAAATTGTAATATAATTTGAATTCTCTATTGACGTTCAACTTTAATATATTATATAGATATATAATAAATTAATGATTCAAACTTGCATTGACAGGAAAAAAATGGGATGGGAAGAGAAAACAGGCAGCATGTTTAGAAAAATTTATCCGATAAAGAATACTTTTTTAAATTAAAAAAAAAATCCAATAATAGTTTTCATCAAAATCTTTAATCGCTTTATAACTATTTTGAAAAAAAAAATTGTTTTGTTGGTTGGCTCGAACAAATATTTTTTTTGTAATTGCACGTAGGTATACAAACAAAAACATTCATTTACAAAAATAGATCCTAAAAGTGAACAATATTTTCTATTGCTTAGACTTTAGACCATTTGGAAGCCTTAAACGGGAATGGACCAAAATATAGAAGGAAAATGTTAGGACCATAATATAGTTTACAATTTTTGTTGCACATAGCGAGTTGTAAGTTATGGAGAAAGAGTGATAATTCTGTGTAAACTGTAAACCAACATTTTTACTACTCATAACTTGCCTCATGATATGTGTGGTCTTAGCATTGTTGGAATCTACACAAAAAAATTAAGTAAGAAAGTAACTCAACCGTTGGTGTTTTTACTATTCCTAGAGTGTTTGTGATGTAGAGTTTAGTTTTGCTGATACCTTTGACCATATAATTTTTTGAACGATATTTCAATTTTTAAAAAAAAGAAGAAGTTAAATTATATTTTTCATCCTAAACTACTACCCCAATTATACTTAACTCTTAAATTATTGAAATAAACAATGGACCTCTGAAAATTATAACTTTACTTTAGTATTCCCCTACTATTTGTTTGGTGTTAAGTTTGATGGAATTTAATATTAAAAAACCAATTTACCCATCTTCACAAAATAGCCAGGTGAGGGTAAATTTGTATTTCAATACTAAATTCCGTTAGAGTTAATAACTAAAAAAAATAAAAATGGGTTAAGTGTAATATATTTTTTAAATTAGATGGAATTGTTTTGATAATTCAGGGCGTGAAGTATAATCAGGATGATAATTTAAGATAGAAAAATGTAATTTCTAAAAAAATAAAAAAACTAATTACGTAAAAAGTAGGAGGTAAAATGATAAAAAAAAAAAGTAGTTTTAAAAAACTGAAAATAAAACGTTAATTACATATAATTTTTTTTTAATAACTTGTAATTTTCTTTTAGTACATTTCAGTTAGTTTAATTCATAAAATCTTCTCTTGTTGAATAAGAAATCTAGATTTCTCTAAGGTTTGAACTCCATCTACACAAAAAATCAATTAATATCTTTGACTTATAATAAAAAGCAATCATAATGTAATGAATACCATAGATTCAAAGTCAATGGTATTAATAAAAGGATCTTACTTCTGTCCAATGACCAGTATTACCGGACACATTAGATTACAGACATGTGTCCAAGACTAGACTTAATTCGTCAGGTTGTTACAGGTCAGAAGCTGAACCCTTAATAAAATAAATAAATAAAACTTGTAATAATTTTTTTGGGTTAAAATCCTACCAAAAAAAAAAAAAAAAAAAAAACGTTATACATCGAAACATAATTAAGATTTCTTTCTTTCGCTTACCCCAGGAAATTAAAAAAGACGTTGATGGGTCATAAATAAATAATTTATACATATGCAGAGAGAGAGTCACTCACACCCTCACAATTCAGTGTGAACAATTAAAAATTAATTATTTAAAAACAGAACAAAAACAAAACAAAAGAAAGAGAGTTATAAGAAAAAATATATATATAAAAGCAAAGAGAATAACCCAAAAATAAATAAATAAAGGACAACCTTAACTCCTGTTGTCCAGCCAGGCCGGCGTAAGGCAGTTTGTCCACCACCCACGGCGGCGCCACCTAACTTCATCTCCTTGCACACTTCTATGAACTGATATTACTCTCTGCTTCTTCTGGAGCAGCCGCGTTCAAATCCAAAACCCCAGTTTCCTCCTCACCCACAAGCCTGTTGTTGTTGCTGTTCTTCTTCTTCTTCTTCAATTTCATGAGCTCAAGTTTATGATCTTGATCATCTTCATCAACAACCTCTTCCACCTCCACTGCTTCTTCGTTCTCCAACGCCGCCCTCCAGCCCTCCCCATTCGACTCAAAGTACTTCACCGCCGCCTTCATCCTCCTCAGTATAGCAAAAAACTCCTCCACCTCCTCCTCCGATGGCACCTCCACATCCCGATCTCTCACCTTCTTTCTTTCCTCCCCTTCTTCTTTATCTCCATCTCTCTTTCTTTTCTCCACTTCCATACCTCTCTCTCTATAACTAACACGCACACAATTATAACTGTACACGTGCGAATTAATAGAGATGGGGTTATTGCAACTTGATCTTACATGTGAGAGTTATACGGGTCTGAGAATTGAGACACAGACACATGCCACTGCTTAAAGAAACCAAAACTGGTTGTTGGTTTGGTTTGGTTTGGTTTGGTTTGGATTGTTTGATTCGGGGTTGTTGTCATTGGCTTAGTTGAGTCGATGGTTTATATTCTTTGCTTGTCATGGTTATAGTACTAGCGGTGAAGACTTTCTGTGTCCTCGTTATGCTTGGTTTTTTAGCCGTTGGATGACTAAAAGATCAGACTCCTGTGGGTATGACGTCATGCGATAATGGGTACGGTGACGTTGGTGCTTGCCTTGCCATTCTTTTGCAATTATGCGATACCCGAGCAAACCACGAAATCGTTAAGTTCACGCGACCATCCTTTTGAGTTGTGACGCGCTTCTCATCATGTGATGTGACTCCCACTCGGTTTAACATAATAAGTGATAATAATAACCATGAACATTTACCAACTTAAGTTTTTTAAGAAGCAACATTCACCTACTCAAAGAGTCACCCTGTTCTTGGGACTGTTATTATTATACTATTTTAGAAAATTTTTAACATTATTTTGAGGAGGAATATAAGAAGTTGTCAAAATTTTTATTTTTTTATAATATTAACCTAAATATCTAGATCAACACAAAGATTAAGATCCGTTCTTCACTCGAACAAGAAATCCACAAATTACCTTTAAAAATTCAAACACTACTACACACAAACATCAACGACCTGACCACCGACCCAAAACAACCCAAAAGCCCAAATAAAATGTCTATTTTTTAGCTTCACTTCGACCTACCACCTACCTTTGTGCTTTGCAGGTCTATGGTGTAGCTTCGTTCTTTGCAGATCTATGTCCTAACTTTGAGAACCTTGTCAATATCACGGCAATGCAACTTCTCATTGTTGAAGGATGGCATAATAAGCTTCTAGCCAATTTGTGGCAAACATTGTTGATTTCACAACAAGGTAACTTCTCACCGCCAAAGGACTTCAAAGAGAGGGAGAAGGAGAGGAATAGAAAAAAAAAAAAAAAAGTATTGTTGAGCATGATACATAATGGTTTTGATTGAGTTTAGACAATTTTTGGTTTAAATATTGTTTTCTTGAGGTTCATGAGAGTAAGAAAAAGCCAATTTTTTTTAGATACCTTCAAATACACTGCACATCTAACACTCTATCTTCCTGATATTCCATAAAACTATTCTTTCCCTATTCTTTTCACTTCCTTTCTATAGTTTATTTCCATAATCAAATAAATAATTTAAAATATAACAAATAAAAATTAAAGTGAAAAAAAAAAAACTTCAAATCAATAGAGATTTGAACCTAGGAGTTAGAGAAAAGGACATGCCTACGTGGTTCAAATAACTAGGATGTGGACCATAGGCACCAACAATCCTGTCATCGATCTCAAAGCTCATGTTCAAATCCTTAGCGAAAGCCATCCTCTTAATGTGTTATCCTTTTCCGTCCTTCACTTCGAATGATAGACCTTCTAAAACGACAATAGGGAAAGATGAAGAGGATAAGAGAGAGGGCTAGTATCTAGATGAAAAAGAGGGATGCCTTGAGTTCATTACTTTAGCTCGATTGTCAACAACACACACAGAGAGAGAGAGAGAGAGAGAGAGAGAGAGAGAGAGAGAGAGAGAGAGAGAGAGAGAGAGAGAGAGAGAGAGAGAGATCCGATTGACAATTATTGACAAGTACTAAAATTATAGGCTTGTCATACAGCTGACGAGCATTCAATTTGTAGGCTCGTCCATACAGATGACTAGCATACAATCCACATGGTTGTCACATTAAGTCTTCACATGAAAGGATGATAGGCACCAACAATGGGGGAAAGCGGACATGCCTATGTGGTTCAAATAACTAGGATGTGGACCATAGGCACTAACAATCCTATCATCGATCTCAAAGCTCATGTCCAAATCCTTAGCGAAAGCCATCCTCTCAATGTGTTATCCTTTTCCGTCCTTCACTTCAAATGATAGACCTTCTAAAATGACAATAGGGGAAGATGAAGAGGATAAGAGAGAGGGCTAGTATCTAGATGAAAAAGAGGGATGCCTAGAGTTCATTACTCTAGCTCGATTGTCAACAACAGAGAGAGAGAGAGAGAGAGAGAAAGAGAGAGAGAGAGAGATCTGATTGACACTTATTGACATGTACTAAAATTACAGGCTTGTCATACAGTTGATGAGCATTCAATATGCAGGCTCGTCCATACAGATGATTAGCATACAATCCATATGGTCATCACATTAGGTCATCACATGAAAGGATGATGTAAAATGTACTCCCCTTAGATCGATGGTTTTACATGGAGTCGCCACTTATTTAATTTAAAAGGAAAAATGAGAAAACTTTCAAAAAAAAAAAAAATACTTTTGTTGTATTAATGTATATGACAATTTACATCAAATTTTGTAACAAAAATTTATAATGCTTTTTTGTCCTAGATACAATCTAAGAAAAGTAAATTACATTGCTTTATTTCCTAGTTACATTCTAAAAAAAAAGTAAAATTGTATATACAAGAGCATAGTCTAGAACCCTTGATCTTGGTTTGGAGGCTAATTTACGAGATGAGAAGGGATTAAACACCCATCTCACCCGGTAAAACCTGTCTCCTAGGTTAGGGTGGCCAATATCATGTCATGTCAAACAAATACAAAGAATATGTTTTATAAACATGTAATTTGCAGGAATTGTAAACAAATATGTGTTAGGGGAATTTGACATAAGGAGAAACAAAAAGTGAAACTTGTTAGATAACAATTTTAATGTAAAGAAAGAATGAAGGTAATGGCATGTTCATCCAAGAAATCAATATAAACAAGGAATTCCTAGCCTAGACATGTCCATCTAAGTATGTGAAGGAAAAACAAAGTTGTCATGTTATTTGTCATAAACATAATTGCAAAGAGAAACAAATAAAAATAAAACATTTGAGCATATTTGATCATCCAAGCAATTATGAAAAGAAGTAAAGGAAGATCCCTAGACATGTTTATGTAGACAAAATTAAAATACTTTGACATGTTTGTTCAAGCATTTAAAAAAAGTAGAACAACTACCTAGACATGTTCATTTAAGTATTAAAGAGAAAGTTGTGTATTAGCCTAGAAGTGTTCATCTAAGCATGTAAAAGGAATATCAATGAGACATATAGGCATGTTCATCCAAGCATATTATGAAAGAAACAAACAACAATTTGTTAAGCATTTATTCAAGCATGTGTAGAAAGTTAAGAACATAATTAACTACTTACCAGCATAAAGCATAATTTAAAAAGGGAAAGTGATCACTTATAGGGCTAGGAAGAAAGTAAGAAAGTACTAAACTACAACCAAAGGAACAATGGTTGCACAACAATTTTTTTTTTTTTTCCTGCTTTCTCACTAACTCTCCAGAGGAAATTCGGGGTCCAGAAAATGGAAGAAATCTTCTCTATTTATAAGGAAAGGGGTGGCTTAGTTTTAAATCTAAGTTATTAGCTTTCTTTTGAAGCTAAGGGAGGAGGTAACCTGTTTAAATGAGCTGGAACGGATTTGGTGCTGATCCCCATTTGAATTTTGAAAGGAAGTTGAAGATGATGCTGCACCTGCTTCGTATTTTGGCTCTAACTTTCTGCTCAAAATTCTAATTGATTCAAGATTGATGTTTTTTGAAAGTAAATTCAATTATCTACAACTTTTTCAGCAATAGAGAAAACCAAATTTCAATTTTTTCCAGGCCAAAAATGAGTTTCAAATTGCTTGAGAAAATATGTTTTTTGAGTATTTTTGAATTTTTTTTCATAGGATGTATTTGTTTCTTATCCAATTTATTTTTCAAAAATATTTCTTTTGAAGAAAAGGGAACGGACAAGTCTATTAGATAGGCTTGGACATATTTGATGTTGATCCCCATTTGAAATTTTGATAGAAAATTGAAGATAATGCTGAATTTGTGTTATCTTCTGCACTTGTTTCGTATTTTAGCCATAAATTGCTACTCAAAATTCCAATTGATTCAGAATTTATGTTTTTTTTATAGGAAATTCAATTCTCTATAATTTTTATAGAAATAGAGAAATCCAAATTTCAATGTTTTCCATGCCAAAAATACAATTCAAGTTGCTGCTGAAGATAATGACGTTTTCTGAGCATTTTTCTTTTTCTTTTTTTTTTTTTTTGATTTTTTTCATGGATCATATCTCCAAATTTTTTTCAAAAGAGCAGATAAGATGCCATAAAGAAAAACATTTTTTAATATTATTTCTTTAAAAAATGAAATAAAATGAAATCCAATAAAAAATCACACTTAATTAATTTTAAATTAATTCTTGTGAGAACCAATCAAAATTAAATGTTTAATATAGGACGTGATCAGGCCCATCGTGTAGGCGAGACATGATTATTGAAAATTGTTTGTATGATAACTTTTAATCAGGTGGTCCGATCAAAACCCATGACATACCGTTATGATCATTAGAACATCAAGATTTGTTTTATATCACAAATTTGAAGATCTACCAGTTGGTTAAATGCAAGTTGTAAAATGGGGTGTTTACAGATGACCATATATCATTTATGGCACAGTCATTAATGGTTGTGTAACCAACGAGGTCCAACGGTCAGAAAAGCCAACCATGAGCCAGTTAAGCATTATTTAAGCTTAAACATATGTTACAAAAGATAGCCAAAATAGCCATGAAGAGGCTGCATTAGTTATACTTGTAATGAGTCTCCCAATAGCTGTACTAAGCCTATAAATAAGCCATCAAGCACCGGGAGAAATGTACACAAATTCAAACCTATAGAATTACATTCTGATTCTCTGAAAGATATAGAGAATTCTATTGACTTAATCATCAAAGAATTGTTGGCTAACACCACTTCGATGTCTTTTTTTCTCATCTTTGTAGGAAATGTTACCTCGTCATAAGTTACGACGAGATTATCAAGTGACAACCATTTTTGGCTTCTTCACTTATCATTGCTGATGTTACTACTATTTATACAAAAAGTATGCACTCTTCACCGTGAATTGACTTGTGAGAGCAATTACATCAGCTTATGCATAAGATTCCGTCTATTTTACACTTAAAAACTACTTTTTATATTTTACACATCAATTTTTACAAAACACTCACATCAATTTATCTATTCTACACATTTATTCAATAAAATATTATTTTTTTACCATTTTTTATTACTCTCCCTCACCACCCCTCTCTCACATTCCAACCCTCCCTCATAGACCCAGACCCAAACCTAACTCTCTCACAGACCTAGACCCAACACGCAAAGCGAGCTTCGTTGGCGTGCGAGCTCACAGACCCAGACCCCCGTCAGCGTGCGAGCTCCATTGTTGTCGTCGGTGTTCGGTTCCGGCGTTTCTTAGATCTCGAGCAAATTAGAAGCGGCAGAGATGAAGAAGCAAACTCTGCAGAAAACACTGGAGCAAATCCATAGCTCTTCGTCTTCGTTTCTTTTGTTCTCGCTTCAATGGAAGGATCTGGAAGACCACTTTGAAGGAATTTGAGTTGAAAGAGGTGAACTTGGAAGAGAGAGTTAGACCCAGACCCAGCCTTTTTGTTGTTAATTTTCTTTATTTCTTGTTTGGTTGGTGAGAAGGTGGTGGAAAAGAGTAGATTTTCTCTGTGTTTGGTTAATTTTCTTTATTTCTTGTTTCTCTATGTTTTTCTTGACAACCAAACAAATCCTGTGTAATACTAATTTCTTGTTTTACTTGATTTTGGAAGAAATTTTTTGATGTGGTTTTCTCTGTTGATGAATGTGTGGTGTTCTCGGTTGATGCATGTGTGGCGTTCTTTGATGATTGGCGGCAATGAGAGTGATGTGAGAGTGAAAGCGAGAGCGAGAGCAACCAGAGATACAGAGAGAAGGAGGGAGAAAAAACTAATAAAATAATAAATAGAAGCGCTATAGTAACCGTGCATATATGCACGGTTACTGTAGCAATTGTGCATAAATGCACAATTTTACACCCAATGTGGGTGTTTTTTGGGCCAAATTGTGTAAAAGGACTGTCTTTTTTCTATTTTGCAAAATTATCCACTGGCCGATATAATTGCTTTGAGCATAAAGAAATACTAAGAATCTTTTCAACCACCCAAGGATCAAAAAGTGCAAAAACCAACCTCTTATTCCATCCCTTTCCCTATTCCAATAAAATAAAGAACTCATAGTTGCATGTGTCGGCAAAATTTGTGGAGGTACAATTGGTTCTATTAGCGGCTGGGCTCTATTATTTGGTAAATAAGGATCCCCCATACATGAATGCTCCTCTCAGATCTACCCTCCACATGCCAACTCAATCCTAAACTAGAAACATCTCTTGTCAAGGATATAATTCTTTAAGCCTTAGAAGAAATCCCTTTTACCTCTTTTACCTTGGTGTCCATTAAATAAGTTTAAGGGAAATATTCTGCTTTAAATACTTGATATACTAGAGAGCTTGTATTATGCAATGATGACCATCCTAGTCTCTCTAATAAAACTCAATTAAGTAAGTCAAATCCCAAGAATTTATTCACTTATTATCCTTTGGTTTACAACATTCTCTCAATTTCAGCAAAAGATGTAAAGAAATAAAAATAAATAAATAAGGGTCATCTTGGCTTCTTCGCCGCTTGCTTTGACTTGAAAGGGAGGTTGGGGCTATCTTTGGATTTAGGTTTAGTGCTTTTATAAGTCACAATGATAAGGTAGAGGATGGGTATGCTGGGATTTTGTTGGGTGGGTTTGCCTTTTGGACTATGTTGGGTGGGTATGTTGTTGTGTTTTGATTAGTCACAAAGATGAGGGAGATGATGGGTTTGCTAGGATTTTTCTTGTGTGTTCATGGTTTTTTTATTCAAATTTGTTGGGTTTGCTGGGATTTTTGTTAGGTGCTCAATTTTGCTATTTTTTTGTTCGAATTTTATGGATCTACTAGGTTTGTGTTCTCCATGTATTATTAGACTTTTTGTGTTTGTGTGTATTGCATGCTACCTTTACACTTGCTTTTGTTGATTGTTTTGAATTGACTTATTAATTTGATTTATGGGTTTTTTGTATTTGTGGGGTTTGTGAGGAACTTGCATCTTGAAACTGAAGGTTAGTCCTTCATTTTAAAAGTTGTTGTAATTTGAATGGTAGGTTTGGTCATGTAATTTTTTTTTTTTATTGTGCTAATGATGAGAAGAAAATGAAGTTAACAAGGATGATTGAAAAGTTTGGATATAAAAATTTGAAATGGGTTGTAGGGGTGATGTAGAACAGATCGCCACAGCCTTCTTGGACTATCACAAGCAAGACAAAAAGGCACTAGTAGAAATCATGGGCCTCGGAGTTGGAATCACATAAAATTTGGTAGGTTGAAGCGAAACGGCATTTTGAGCAATAGTCGTCGTTTTGCCACGATGTACCCCTTGAAAATGTCAATTTCCTCCATTTAGGCCTTGAAAACCGCAATTTTGTCATTTATAGTAATTTTTGTTTCCTTAATAACTTTTACTCAAAAGTTAGAATAAAGTCCCGCTTGTTTTGGGACAACCCTTAAGGTCAGTAGTTTATGATTTTGCATTTAGCTCAATTTTGCTATTTTGGTAAATTTTGGTATTTTGTCATCTTATCGTGTAATTAGTGTGAATTAGGATTTCAGACGTTTCCTAATCGTCTTAGAGTTTTATTTTCTCAGTATTTATATGTTTTGTAACTGTTAGAGGCAAATCAAATTATTATCATCAAAAGTACAAACATTTTGTCAGTTTTCTTCTTTGGTGGATTCCAATTTTATCATCTTGTGGATTCAATGAGCTTCTCGTGGATTCGAGATTTACTATCTAGAAATTAACAGTTTAGATTTTGTCCATCAAAGAGAGCATCGAGTGTGCTTTTTTTAGGTTTCCACAACATCAAGGAGAGAAGATGGAAATGAGACATATATTATGTTTGTTCTTAGTTTTTATAAAACTCTAACTTTTGGATCTTATTTTCTCTCTCTCTCTCTCTCTCTCTCTCTCTCTCTCTCTCTCTCTCTCTCTCTCTCTCTCTCTTTTGGTCTTAGGAGGAGATAAACATAAAAAAGGAGTAAAAATACATATTTACCTATATTTTTAACAAAGGTGAGTTACGAGAGATAAATAGTGCTATCTTATATGAGTTTGTCAAGGTTTGAACCATGAGTAAGAGCATTATTATTGATGGTGCTAAAAAGCTATATAGCTATTTTTAGCATCACCAATTACAAAATTGGGGCTCCATTGGTGGGGCCAAAGCCAAAATTTTTGGTTTCTCATCTACAGTGCACAGCTAAAGATGGCTGTGCACTGTAGCTCAAAGCTCTCTCTCTCTCTCTCTCTATATATATATATATATTATGTTGTGTTCACACTCTATTCAGAATATTTTAATATTTTTTTCTTTTCTTATTTATTTATTTATTTTTATTTCTCCTCCTTTCCCATTTCTGCTATTGCTCCTCTCTCCTCACTCTCACAACCATTTGCTCTTCGTTGCTTCCATCAGACCTCGCTGATCTTGCCGATCTTGCCTGTCAGCTGCCAATCTCGCATGCCCAGTCGCCGTTCTCGTTGCCCACCCCTACCACCAACCCATCTCGCCTCTAATATTTGGGGAAAATTTTGAGAGTTTTGATTGAATTTTGGGTTGTGAATGGAGAGTTGGATTTTTTTTTGTTTGCTAATTTGAGGTTTTTGTGTGTTGAATTCAATTGGTTTTTGAGAAATATGATGGATTTTGAGTTTTGAAAATTGATCTTTTCTATAATTTGTTTAACTATGTGGTTGGGTTGTGATTCTTGTGAATGTTTGCTAATAGACTCACCTGTATTTATTGTTGCATGTGTAAACTGAAAGAAATTAAATAAAACTAGCCTCATCACACGCGCTTCACATGTGCAATAAGGCTTTTTTTTTTAGCAAAAAAAGAAAAGAAAAAACTCTATGTCTTTATTATATATATAATTTTTATTTTAAAAATCTAATTTATAAGTGGATTAAACAATTTGGAAATTAACAGGAGAGTAACCCTATTTTTTAGGTAGTATTTTAGTGGGAGTTAAAGTTGTATTTTTACCAAATTGTTCTTTAGTTTTATCTTTGCATAAACCTAGGGATGTTGGGGTATTTTTGAATTAAAAAAATAAGTATTCCAAATAGGAGAAGCCCCTTAAATAATAGTATAGAAGATGCGAACTGCAAACTTGGAAGTTGCAGTGAGGAAACAAATGAAAAGAAAATGAGTTGAAGAAGAAGAAAAAAAAGACGGGAAGAAGTAATTGCCTTTAATATTGAAAAAAAAACTAATTGCCCTTAATATTGAAATAATAATAATAATAAAGACATGACCATCTCCACAACCATTTAATTAAAAATTGCAATTACAGTCATAGAAGGATACCTGAGTGGCGGTGGCGGTGGCAATGGCTGTTGTGGTGGTGGTGGTGGTGGTGGCAGTTGCAGTGGTAGTGGTTGTGATGTTGTTTATTGTAGTGGATATATTATTTTATTGTTGTAGATATATTATTTTATTGTATTGTTTATATTATTTTATTGTATTGAAAGTTAAAATAAAACCATTAATATTGAATGTTTTATAAAGGCAAAAGTAAAAATAGATAAAATAATTTTTTATGGTACCAAATAACTAAATTTTTAACACCACAAGTATAAATGCTCTGAGTAAGGTGAAAATGAGTGTAACTACTTGCGTGAGTTTATTGTAGGCGTAAATGCACTTTTAGTCACTACATTTTAACTTTTTTTTTCCATTTTGGTCCATACATTTTATTTTTTCCATTTTTAATCCCTAAACCAATTAGCGCGTCTCATTTTAGTCATTTTCGGCAGCTAACTAGCGGAAAGGTTGGCGAGGCAGCCAGAGTGAATAAAAAAATAATATAAAATATCACGTCAGCATCTAATTTTTTTTAAATAATTTATAAATTTTAACTAAATAAAAAAAATAAAAAACATAATAAAAAACAAGAAGAACATAAAGAACACAAAAACAAACCCAGAACCAAACACAAACTCAAATTTAAAAACACAAAGAACACAAAAACAAACAAAAAAGAAGGAATTCAAAAATTTTCTTAGTCAACCAGCATAACATCACAAAAATTAAAATTCCCAATTTTTAGAAAAAAAAAAGGGGGGAAAAAAAACCAACCTAATACGCTACTAACCCAAATATCTCTCTCTGCCCCTTGAATTCTCTCACTCTCTGTTTCTCTCTTTGATTTGCTTCACTCCAAACCCTCTGCTCCAAACCAAGAGAACCATGGCAAAAGACATTAAGCTCCAAACCCAGACACCCATGGCCAAATAAAATAACATTCTTTCTTCGATCTACCCAGAAACCCACCTTGTCCTTCCTGATCATGTTCATGAATTCCTTGGGGACTCTCTTCATATCGTCGTGCACGTTGTAGCACTCGAAGTAGATCGGCACGTGCATTGCCTCCATCGCCTCCATCGCATGAGACTAGCATCACCGCATCGGAGCTCCGTCGCCAGGTCGAGGCATGTGGGTCACAGATCAGGTATGGTAAAGGGTTACGAAATTGAGGGAGATGATGATTTTTTGTGTGCGTTTGGCTGCTAAGAGAGTGGGGAAAAGAACCAATCGGATCACTCTCTCTCTGACCTGGGTTTGTTTTTCCCTGTGGGTGTTGAATTGTTTTAAATTTCTGGGTTTGGTTTTTTCATGTGGGTTTGATGATTTTTCTGGGCAGGAGGTTTGATGATTTTTCTTGGTTGGAGGTTTCGGGGTTTGATAATTTTTCTGGGTTGGAGGTTTGTTGATTTTTCTGGGTTGGTTTTTTCATCTGGATTTGATGATTTCTTCATGTTAGAGGTTTTGGTGGAGGATAAAGATTTTGTATGAATTTGTGCATGTTTATTTGCTAAGAAAATACTAGAAAAGAGAAAAAAAATCTTAGATTATTTTAATTTCTAGGCAACCCGAAGAACATGAAGAACATGTTACTCTTGTTTGTTTGAATTCCTTCTTTTTTGTTTGTTTTTGTGTTTTTAAATTTGAGTTTGTGTTTAGTACTGGGTTTGTTTTTGTGTTCTTTATGATCTTCTTGTTTTTAATTCTTTTTTTAATTTTTTTATTTAATTAAAATTTATAAATGATTTAAAAAAATAGATGTTGACGTGGTATTTTATATTATTTTTTTATTTGCTCCGGCTGCCATGTCAGCTTTTTCCGTTAGTTAGCTGCCGGAAAGGACTAAAATGAGATGCGCTAATTGGTTTAAGGACTAAAAGTGAAAAAAAAATGTTGGGACCAAAATGAAAAAAAAAATATAATGATTAAAAGTGCATTTACGTATTTTTTGTAATTTGCCTTAAAAAAAAAAAAAAAGGAAATGGCGAGTGAACTTACGCGCGTCTGAGTGTGGCGCCTTGGGTGATGAGTGAAAAGCATGTGACAATGTCCCTTCCCCGGTAATTTCCTGTAGACCAAAAGGACGACTTGTTGGTTAGTCAACATTTTAATCGATGAAACTGGGTTTCTATTCTGTGTAGCTCAGGACACTAGACTAGAGCACCTAAAAGCTTTTACACCTACCTATAAGGCTGTTTGTGTGGCACATCCTTTGTAGCTATCTATGGAATCAATAAAGATCAAGGGATCCGATTCGAAATATACTTTAAATCTAGTACTGTAAAGTTGGTCCACTTGAGTTGATTATTTATTTGAATTTTTGTGAATCA
This sequence comes from Quercus wislizeni, assembly GCA_023055345.1. Classification (NCBI taxonomy): domain Eukaryota; kingdom Viridiplantae; phylum Streptophyta; class Magnoliopsida; order Fagales; family Fagaceae; genus Quercus; species Quercus wislizeni. The sequence goes on from JALGQJ010000003.1 coordinate 21,388,249, forward strand.
CAGTATGAAATTTGAATGACTCAATATTTGTTACGCACAGTATTACACGTACCTTATTTATAATTAATTACTTTAAGTCATAATTTCAGTTCATAAATGTAATGTGAGTTTTAAAATTTTTATGAGATTCGAAATCAAGTGAAGATGAGGTATATGGAGCACTTAAATTTCAGCCACTGACGAACAAGTGGGGGAGGGGTCAGCACGAGTCTAATCTTGAGGGCTAAAGATACGACATATGGCCTACCACACACTTATTGGGCTTTAATTTTCAAAAAATAAGGGCCACCTATAAAAGCATGGTTTGACCAAACACCTTTTTCCAACTAACAATTACAGGAATTTGATAGGGTATGAACCAATTGGATTCCAGCAAATTGGGAAGGTGCTCTTGACCTTATTTATAAATCAAAAGTTGAAGAAAAAAAAGCAATACCATGGGGTAAAAAAAATTTAAAGAAAAAAAAGATGCTATATACAAAGCATATTTTCTTCTCCTCTTTTTCTAAGAAAGCCAACATCTAATCCCTTCTTTCACGAGTAAGAACAATTTGTTAGCGTTTTCATTGGTTTTGATTTAACCAGTAAGAGTAAGAGATGTAACACGGTGGAAAAGATGGCCCAAGATTTGAAGAAATTATAGTCTTCTGGTAGATCACGTCATTTGTCCATCATTTCCCTAAAAAATTTCATTTATTTAAAATTACTGAGTCAGTAATTAATTTCTATTTAAAAAAATTTTCTAACTAACAATTTTAAACTTTTGAAAGGTTTTTAGTAAAATAGTAGACCACATCACTTATCCACCAAATAGATGTTATAATTTCTCCAAGATTTGAGAGTTTTATTTTTATTTTTATTTTTATTTTTTTATGTTGAGTTGGTACGTGAGCATTACTCATTGCACTCATCAAGAGCTCCAGGTTTTGATACATTCTCCAAGCCCATTTTAGAGATTTTTAAAGAGTTGTACCACAAATACATTAAATTATTATAATGGTTCAGAATGGGTGCTTTTAAAGCATTTATTAATAAAATAAATTTTGATACTATTTTCATAGGAAATTTAAAAAATTGTAAAAAAAAGAGAGAAGTGTTATGTCCACAATATTTTCATAACAATCTACCATTTAAAATTTGTTGTGAAAATATTATAAAATTTTTGTAGATATAGCATTTCTAAAAAAAAATTCAATTTCTTTTTTCTACTCTTATAAAAATTTCTAAAAATATTTCATAAATTAATGTTCTTAAGGTTTTAGTTAACTTTTTCTTATTATAATATTTTCACAATAAGGCCCACCACAACTAAAAACAAAAGTGACGTGAAAATGTAGGGAAATTTTGCTGTCTCTAAATTTTCTCATTTTTAATTGGGCCCAAGTTAGTGTGAAATGTCTTTTTTGCCCTCCAATGCACTTTTTATTTTTTTTATAATTTCTTTTTGCTGGCATCCTTTTTGTGTTGGGCTTGGTCCACACAGTAATAGAAAAGAGCTTGGATCCAGGCCCTTAATTTTGGATTGTGCTGGATTTTGTGGGTATGAGTTTTTTTTGAGAATGTTTGTGGGTATGAGTTGGTTATTGTTATAACCTAACTTTTGTTAGTTTCATGGGCTACAATAATGGATCTTGGTATTAGGTCATCATTGTACAATAATCGGCATATACGTGAATTGTATAGTAAATTGATTTTTGATTTTTTCGTATGGTGTATTATATCGTAATGTGTATCGTAAAATACACAGACACTTAATAAAATTTATAAATGAAATATAGATGTACATATATAAATGGTATATTCGTTATAAATATATTTAAATACTGACTAATTTATTCATCACCTATGTAATAATATTTAACAAGCTAACTAAATAAATCAAACTAACATGTGTTTATAACATACACATTTAAATTGCTTAAATTTAAGTGTGATAATACATTACAAATAACCCAAAAATAATAATTTATTTTCATCATATTCATCATATTGTCTAATTAATGCTATCATCTTGTTTATCATTTCGCAAACTTATTTCTTTATTAAAATTTTCTTCATTGTCATTAACATTTACAATCTCTTACTATTCTTTTTATTTTAATAATTTTTTTTAAAAAAAAGAAATTACTTCTTGGCATTCTAATTTCTTTAACTTATAACAATAATGACAAAAATAAAAAATAATTATATTGTCAATCAATATCTTATTCATAGTATATAAAATAAATTTGTAAATATTAAAATGAAGTATAAGTGTGTGTTGTGTAATCCAAATTTTGTAGAAGAAAGTGAGGAAAAAAAAAAAAAAAACTTATGAATATGTTATTTTATTAGGCTAAATTAACTAGAAGTTTAATTAATTAGTCAAAAGAAAATAGATTAGATCTTGGGTTTTCCCATATGAGAAACTATTTACTTGCTTGGCTATGATCTTCAAGGGCAGTGATTAGTTTGTGCACTTTCTTCTTCTAAGCCACTAGTCCTTCCAAGAAGTTTCCTACCCAGTCTGCTCTTGGATGCTTGTGCTATGTATTAGGCTGCTCTTGGAGACTGGCTGAAGCCTCAAAGGTAGCAATCTTTAATGCAAACTACACGGCAAAATGTTTGGAGGTTCCTAAATCATTCTTTATCATTTTTTGCTTTTATATTGCACATTATGTGTTTGATCTTGAAAAAGAAGTTAATTCATTTGTCTTTCTGCAGCATGAAATCAATGGAACTGTTGCCCAACAATTCATTCTTGACTTCAGGGATTTCAAGGTATCTAAAATCACATTTTTCAAAATGGATTCCCAATTCAGTAAGTTTATTATGGCTAACTGTGAGTCATTTTAATTGCAGAACACATTGAGCCTGAAGATGTTGGTAAATGTCTTATGGATTATGGTTTTGATGGATTAAAAATATCATGGCTAATTCTGGAGACACTTAAATGGTTGAACCAACAGAAAATCAAAGCAAGGTACACCAACAGTTCCTTTTCTTTGTCTTCTTTTGTCGGTTAAGAACAAATTATTACCTTCCTTACAGGCAGAATTCGATTTTGCAACACTCTAATATCCATTAGAGAAGAAATTGGTCAGATTGAAAATGGTAAAGCTGATATATATATATATATATATATATATATATTCGTAACAATGTTCTCAAGATAAACAAACATATTTCTCAACAAACTGCGTCATTAGTTTTCTCTAAGCTATTTATCCAAACCAATTTTCAGGTAAAAAGGCTGAAGATACCACTTCAAAGCCAGAAGGTTTCTGATCTGGTGAACCATCTCACTCCCTGCTAGCTCCAATTTATTTGTGAAAGGACCTGTTGTGCTGCATTCCAAACAGCCAATAGAACTAGCATTTTAAACTATTTTTAGTTTTTTTAGTTTTTTAGTTTTTTTTTGGGAAAAGAAATTTATAGAAAATATTTAAATGTCACACTTCATAGCAGTAATCTTTAAAAATTAACTAAAATCCTACTATTTTATAGTTTAAATTAAAAAACAAGAAGAAACTTTTTCTTTTGATTCTCACTCTTTTTTTCCATTTCCAACTGAGCTCTGAGGATATTTTTTTGGCCCCTTTGAATTAGGTTTTGTTACTTTTGCTATCCCAAAAACTTAAATTATTGAGATATGATAAATTTAATCATTTAACCACATACTTCTAATAGGATCGAATTATAGGTTCTCATCTCTTCTTTGAGGTTTGGAAAGCTTGTTCAGGATGAGAGTGAAGCAAGTTGGGATGGGGTGTGTGGTGAAGCAATTTTGCCATCCTTAATTTGGTGGCTCAGACAACGATGATATAGAAATGATGAAAAAAAGGAGGGGTGTCACCGTATTTGTGAGAGTGCCGAAAGAGTAAAAGACAAGTGTGTTTCGGAGATGGGCGTGAGCCAAGGTAGGGCAAGGAAGACCCATTCCCACCTTGTCCCATCTTCAAGGCAGGAAAAATTCATGCGAGGTGGGGGTGAGAATTTTTACCATTGTTACCTAGGTAGGACTTAGTGGAAGGAGAATCGAATCAATTAAATCTTATCAAAGAAGAATATTGCAATGGAATTTGAGAACTTTTGATTCGTTTGAGATGATGATAATAGAAAAGCCTATAAAGATATGAAATTAGAGCAGAAGAATGAATGTGGGATACAATGTCATGGTCTACCAACTACTTTGATTGCAGGGGTAGAAGATGGTCCAGATGATTAAGAGATATCCTCTAATGGGATATGATGGGAGGCTAAACCAGAGAGGAATTGCACATCAAAACATATAACCCTGGAGAGAACAATTATGTAGTTTCTGACCAAGTTATTAACTAATTCGAGACTCCTATTCAAATCCGTATGGTTCTCCACTTTAGACGTGGGAAATTGAGGAAAGTATAGAGATCTGAAAGAGTCTTAAGTTTCTTATGAATGATGATTGTAATTTAAAAAGAGCAACATTTTTTTGCTCAGCTGTTAAACAAAATTTCCTAATAATGGTTAATATTCTTTAAGTAAAGTTGTTTGATTAATTGTGGTACTAATTGTTAGGTACATTTTTTTACACCTAGTATTATTTAAATAACACCTATTTTCAAATGTCACAAACAAATTATTGGGCATGCCTAAATATTTTCTGACTATCACTATGCTAGTCCACAACCTTTCTCCTCTCTATCACAAAACTGGGCTACAAATGCAAAACACTATGGGACCTAATATTTTCTCGTAAAAGCCCGAATTATTTAGTGAGTGAGATAAAATCTAATTATATCTAAGGCCTATTGCAAGTATCTATGAAAAAACCCAAAATATTTACTAATAAAAGTCCATGAGGGATGAAAACCTATGGCAAACACGTGTTGTTAATATCCATTTTGTAGGATGCACACAACCCAGCCCAAAGAAACCAGCCCATGTAATCAAGCCCAATCCAAAAGACCCCAGCAAAAGGCAGAGGATTGAGAGTGGACAACCAGCTCTTGTTCATCCCTAACCAAAAAAACAATTGGAGATCCCTATATGAGAACCAAGCCTTTGAGGATGAACTTGGGGCTGTTCCATCAGTTTTCTGTCACCTTTTACCTGACGTGAACAATGCTTGAGGGCTGTCATATCAATTGAAGTCTAAAGGATGATGAAACTCCATCATCTTCCTTAAGACTGTACCTCCAACGGAAGGGGAGCTAAAGCCAAGTTATCCAAACCTCAACAAATTGATGTTATAAATGTTAAAAATGTTCAAGACATGATTCATGTGCCAAGCCCATGAATCCTAAAGGGGAAAAATCGGGAACATGTGGTTTGGAGGGCATAAAGGGATTTCCAGCGGAACCCCCTGAAGTGGATTTAGAGTTTGACACCTGGCTTGGGGTGTTGAATCTTACTTCTTGGGGTCCAAATCTCAATTGCAGCATTAAGATTTGTTCTTGATACACGCCTTAACCCCATTGGTTAAACTCAGCTCTAGAAATCCTGACATTTAATACAAAACACTCCAAAATCTCATCATATGCCATATATTACCCAAAGAAGCAAGGTAGCCTCTAAAGTAAATCTCCTACTTTTGACAAAAAATCCTAGAAAGATTAACCTTGATTCACTATGTTAGGGTACTTTTTTTTTTTACACCTAATTTTATTTGAGTACTACCTATTTATACCACTAACGAGTTATTGAGTTTTCCCAAATATTTTTTGCTCTATTATTCCATTAATCACAAATATTTCATATCTCATTATCTAAACTGGGTCATGATATAAACTATTACAAAAAACTCAAAAACTCATATTTTATCCAATTTTATTATCATTATTTAGCTAAGCCCAAAACTGACCATTAGAACCCAATGAGCACATCCTATTCTATTTAAAGCCCAAGAATACTTATGCTTGACAATATTTGAAAAGTCCATGATTCAAGTCCATGGCAAAATAATTTTATCAATAGAATTCAAATCCATAATCAAAGCCCATGATTTAAACCCATGGCAATTTATTTATCCAAAGTCCAATTCTCATTGGCAATATTAAAACCCAATTCTCATTGGTAACATCAAAACCCAATTCTCATTGGCAATATCAAAGCCCAGTTCTTACTGGCAATATTTAAAACCCAATTCTCATTGGCAATATCAAAGCCCAATTCTCATTGACAATATCAAAAGCCCAACTTACGTTGGCACTATTAAAAACCTAAGCTAATTACTGGGCACTATTTTATCGAAAGCCCAAGGTTATCAATACTTGGCAAAATACTATATCGCAATTATTTCACTTAAAAGTTCAATAATGAACAAATACTTTAGATTCTTAAACATATTATTGTAATATTACAAGCTCATGGAATGTATGAATTATCTATTCTCAAAACCCATGGCAATCATCTTATAAAAGCCCATGAAAAGTTATGATTATTGGACCCATGATATTTATTTATTTCATATTAAACTCATGCTCACTATCTATCTTACATCACAACATCCATAATATTTATTACCAAAACTCATGGTAAATATTCAAACCCGCAGGCTCATCATTTAAGTTATGATGTGATTATTAGAAACCATGAAACATTATTTGTAATATGAAATTCATCATAGTAAATATTACTTACAAAGGTATTTTGAAACTTGTCTTATTTTTTCAAACATCACAACTAATTGCCCAAGGACTGTCACATCAGTTGAAGTCCAAAGGATGATGAAATTTCATTATCTTCCCCAAAACTGCACCTCCAGCGGAAGGGGAGCTGAAACCAAATTATTCAAATTTCAACAAATTGATGCTAAAAATGTTAAAAACATTCAAGACGTAATTCATGTGCCAAGCCCATGAATCCTAAAGGGGAAATAATTGGGAACATGTGGTTTGGAGGGCATAAAGGGATCTCCAGCGGAACCCCCTGAAGTGACTAAGAATTTGACACTTGGCTTGGGGTGTTGAATCTTACTTCTTGGGGACCAAATCTCAGTTGCAGCATTAGAATTTGTTCTTGATACTTGCCTTAATCCCATTGGCTGAACACAATCTCAGCAATCTTAGCATTTAATGCAAAAAGTTCTAAAATCCCATTATTACCTAAAGAAGCAAGACAACCCCTCAAAGTGGATTTTTCCTACTTCTAATTAAAAATCCCAAGAAAGTTAAACCTTGATTCGTCACCCCTGATGAGTCATGCGCTTTTGGATTCTTGTCAATCAATACTTCCCTAAAACTCCATTATAAATACATGCACACCTCAGCCCACAAAGGGGGAAGCCTCTCCAAGAACTTCTATCATTGACTACATTTTGCAGAAATTCAACCCCTATTTGCTTTCTTTAAGCTTCCACAAGTTCTCTAGAGCTCACTCACAACCTTTCTCAGCCTATAGTCACCATAACACCAACATTCACCACCTTGCTTTCACATTCCTACTCCATAAACGTCTCATAACTGACCAACCTAGCTACCCTCTTTGAAATTCTGGGTTTGTTTGTTGTTTTGCTTGTGGTTTAGCTTCCCTCAAGCTCACCACTCATCATCTTTAGCCTACACTCTTCTAATCTCAGATATTCTTTTCCTCCTTTACACAATCACAGCTCAAAATGTCCTTCAACTAGTCACAAACAGCCCATTACTCACAAAAAGCTTCAATCTTAGTGTTAATCCCATCTCACTCATTCAAAATAGCCCACATTCACCTCATTCATGCCTTATAATTATACACTCACCAAAATCTTAGTTTAATACTTGCTGCACTGAGCTGGGGATCTTTCTCTCCCTTCATTCCATCCTATTTTTCCTCTTTTATTTGTAACTATGGAGCCTTTAATCATTATTTATTATTATGATGAAGAATATAATGTATTTGTAACAATTGAATTTTTCCTTCACAATTGATGTAATGATGGCTGAAAGTACTATAAATTCCCTTGACCAAGACACACAAGAACCCCTAGAGTTGAACACTTTCCTAAATTTATTTTATCATTGACTGCTGGACTTTAAGTATAATTTTACCCCTACCGCTGGAGATAATACCATACTGCTAAAGGACTGATTTGAACTATGACGCCGTAAAAAGACTAATAATATAACAAACTAACAATACTAACATGTTTATTGAGCTTTATTGTTGTCTTCTTGTTAGGGTGCAGCCTCTATCTCTTGCTTGGACGGACTTACACCACACCGATAGCCTTTGTGCTTTATTTCAAGGGCCTATCGTTGAGTTTCGGCTTGGCTACCCCACATTCTATTTGAGGACATCAGAAATTTTTCCCTTAACACACTACCTCTGATTAGTCCTACGTTTTTTGGATTCTTGTTAATTGATGCTTCTCTAAAAACTCCATTATAAAAGCATAAGCACCTCAGTCCACTGGAGGACAGCAACCCCCTCTGAAACTATTGATTTGTTTGCTACTTTGCCTGTGGTTTAGCCCTCCTTAAGCTCACCACTCATTCTCTTTATCCCCCACTCATCTAATCTCGGATATTCTTTTTCCCTTTTACACAATCACAACTCATAAATGTCTCCCAACTAGTCACAAATAGCCCACTACTCACAAAAAGCCTTAATCTAAGTATTAATCCTATCCCACTCACTCAAAATAGCCCACATTCACCTCGTTCATGCCTTATAAACACATACTCATCAAAATCTTAGTTTAATACTTGTTGCACTAAGCTGGGGTCCTTCTTTCTCTTCACACCATGCCAATTAATCCTCTTCTTCTTCCTATGGAACCTTTAATTTTTACTTTTTATTTTACTGTTGAAGAATATGATGTATTCATAACGATCGAATTCTTCCCTCACATTGAGGTAATGATGGCCAAAAGTACAATAAATTCCGCTTGACCGAGACATACAAGGGCCCCTAGGAGTTAACAATTTCCTAAATTTATTTAATTATGGATTGCTGGATTGTGTAATTTCACCCCTACCGTTGGACAATTTGTCTTTCTAGACTTAAGTGTAACTTCACCCTTACCGCTGAAGAATTTATTTCCCTTAAACTATCAGAATAGGACCACTAACGCATTAACGAAGTATTGTAAAGTATTTTTCATTGGGCTTCTGTTGCTGTTTTTGTCAAGTGCAACCTTTGTTTCTTGTTGGATAGGCTTGACATCACATCGAAAGCCTTTGGGCACCATCTCAAGAGCCCATAGTCGAGTTTCGGCTTGGCTTCCCAACATTTCATTTAGAGGTATCAATTTCCCTCTCAACATTTTGGCGACTCCACTAGGGAGCCAATCAATAGGTGAAAGTCTATCATGCCTCCAAGGTTGCGCAATAGCCAACAAGAAGCAAGTCAAGATAATATTCATACAGCAACACAAAGCCACCAGAGTCTAGTTGCACAAGATGACCAATTTGAGCAGCCACGAGTAAACAAGGAGAATGCCGATCATCCATTCACTTTTGTTCTTGAAATGCTACAAGGAATACAGCAAGCCCAGTTTGAATTAGTTGAATTTATCAGAATCCTAAGGGAGGCTCAAGGTCAAGGTGTCCAACCGCCACGTGCGGAACTAGACCCTCGCATGCAATAAGAAAGGGGTTTAGCAATTGGAAATCATCAATCTGGTGAACTGAACACCCTTATGCACCAATTTGTCACTCTATCTGATCTTACTTCTTTACTAGAGAGAGAAAGAGGCAGGCAGCGGAAGGAGCCTATGCATTACGTTTGCAAACCCCTGTATCTAGCAGAACTACTTAGCAAACCATATCCGGAGAAGTATGAAACACCTACCTTTGCCCTTTATGATGGGGGGAAAGGGAATGCAATGGAGCATGTCAGCAAATTTATGGATTCCATGAGACCATTTGCAGGAGATAGGGAGGTTTGTCTAAGGGGGTTCTTAAAATCCCTCATTGATCGTGCTTACACATGGTATTCTACTCTTTAACCTAATTCCATTCCCACGTGGAAAGATATTGTGGAATATTTTTGCACTAAGTATTTCCATGGTGAGGAGAAGTTCACCATCATTACTCTTCACAATTCAAAACAAAAGCCTTCCGAATGGCTCCTTGATTTTATTCGGCGGTTTAGAGATACTGCCCTTGATTGTTATGGACAATACAAAGAACAAGAGTTAGTAGAGGTTTGCATTGACAACATGTTCTCGGAATACCGAGCAAACTTGGAGAACCTTGACATTCATCAATTCGCCCAACTACTCCAAAAGGCTCGCAAGACAACCTTATCAGCTAAGCCATCTTTCACGGATAAGCCTAGAGTAGAAAAAAGAAGCCCTCCTCAAGCTCTTGCTATCTCCGATGAAGAATCGACAGCAGGGGTAAAATGCAAGAGGGATGATGGTGTAGAACAACAAGAGCTGCCTCCAATTCCATATATTGACGAAGAAATCAGGGTGATAGTTGAGAAGTGGGCAACTGATAGAGTCCTTAGAGCCATCAAACCAAGCTGGCAGCCTACTAAGGAAGATAAGCAAAACCCTTATTATTGTCACTATCATCAATATATGCATCATAAGACCAAAGATTGTAAGGCTCTTCAGAGGATGTTTCATAAAAAAATCGCAGATGGGACCCTTGATTTGACCTAAGAGTAGGAGGTCCAGTGGAACCCATTGCCACAACATAACAAAGGAAAGGCCATAGCGGCAGTGGTGATTCATGCAGGGAATATCGAAGATGATATGAGTAAAAGTGGGGAACTACCACCCACAACCATCTCAGCACTTCAAAGGTGCCCAACCTTTCGTGCCCTGTTCAACCAGCTTGGATTCAACAAAGAAGTAAGGAAGGTAGCAATTGAAGCACTAGTGTCCATTGCCTCTGACTCTAGTACATACTGCCTTACTGCTGAATCTCATGCCATCTCCTAATTTTGACAAAAAATCCCAGGAAAATTAACCTTGATTCACTACCTCTGATTAGTCCTACGTTTTTGGATTCTTGTTAATTAATGCTTCTCTAAAAGTTTCATTATAAAAATATAAGTATCTCAGCCCACTGGAGGACAACTACCCCCTCTGAAACTATTGATTTGTTTGCCACTTTGCTCGTGGTTTAGCTCTCCTTAAGCTCACCACGCATTCTCTTTAGCCCCCATTTATCTAATCTTGGATATTCGTTTTCCCCTTTACACAATTATAGCTCATAAATGTCTCCCAACTAGTCACAAACAGGCCACTACTCATAAAAAGCCTTAATTTCAGTATTAATCTTATCCCTCTCACTCAAAATATCCCACATTCACCTTGTTCATGCCTTATAAACACACACTCACCAAAATCTTAGTTTAATACTTGCTGCATTGAGTTGGGGTCCCTCTCTCCCTTCACACCATGCCAATTAATCCTCTTCTTCTTCCTATGGAACCTTTAATTTTTACTTTTTATTTTACTGTTGAAGGATATGATGTATTCATAACGATCGAATTCTTCCCTCACATTGAGGTAATGATGGCCGAAAGTACAATAAATTTCGATTGACCAAGACATACAAGGGCCCCTAGGAGTTAACACTTTCCTAAATTTATTTAATTATTGATTGTTGGACTGTGTAATTTCACCCCTACCGTTGGATAATTTATCTTTCTAAACTTAAGTGTAACTTCACCCTTACCACTGAAGAATTTATTACCCTTGAACTATCAGAATAGGACCACTAACGCACTAACGAAGTATTGTAAAGCATTTTTCATTGGGTTTCTATTGCTGTTTTTGTCAAGTGCAGCCTTTATTTCTTGCTTGGATAGGCTTGACATCACATCGAAAGCCTTTGGGCACCATCTCATGAGCCCATAGTCGAGTTTCGGCTTGGCTTCCCAACATTTCATTCAGAGGCATCAATTTCTCCCTCAACATTAAAGAAAGATGAAAAGTTTGTGATATTAGCCCTATTGGTATTATGTTTCGGCATAGTTTTCTGCCTTTCAAAATTGAATCCAAAATTCACAAATCACAATATGTCTTGCTATATTTCAAGATACCTTCTAATACTTTAATACTTAATTAAGAGTCTGAATTTAGTGAGGATGGGGGCGTAAAACCCATGTTTTACACCATTCAATAAGAGATTGCCATATCATTTTTTTTTTACTTAAAACTAAATATATTCTACTACACTTAATAACATCTCAAAAAATTCTTAAATAGGTTGGATTTTCATATGTGTATTAAAATTGATTGTGTGTGATTATGCCTATTATTTAATATGTAATATGATGTTATGACATATTGGGATTGGAGGGTGAAAAACTTGAGTTTTACACCACATTCTCATAGAATTTAATTTACTTAATTTAACTTAGAAAATATTTAAATTTTTTATTAAAAAAAAAGAAAAAGTTTTAAAGCATTTGTCAGAGCACATGGTAGGAGACAAGCCTATATAATTGTAAAAAATAAGGCAAAAATACCTTTTTGGTCCCAATATTTTGGCCATGTTTTCATTTTGGTCTATATATTTTTAAATTTGTTGTAATTTTGATTTATATTGTTATCTAATTTACAAAAAACATAATTTGAAATTAGCGATGCAATCAATAAATCACATAGGCGTTCTCTGTTATTGATGATAATATACATTTAAAGAAATTAATAGTATCTTTTTTTTTATAGCTAAAATATAAAATTTTATATTACTAACAAAATAATATTATACACAAATTTCATAAATTTCTAAAGTACTAGCATCAAGTGTACTAAATGTTAAAATTTTAGTATTTAGAACACTAAACACAAAAAATCATCTTCATGAGATGTGTCAATTTGGCATTTGCCATGGTGCGGAGATGTACAAATATTTGGTTATTTTTTTATTCAAACTTTCTCTAACTTCATGATGGTTGGGAATTAATTAATTACTAGAGTAAATTGCAAATTACACCCCTAAAGTTTGGGGGTGCTTGGATTTTACATCCTGAAATTTTAGAATTTAGATTTTACCTCATGAAATTTGGGAGTATTTTGGTTTTACACTACATTTTAGCATTTGGATTTTACTTTTTTTACACCCCTAAAATTTGGGAGTGTTTAGATTTAACCTCCTAAAGTTTCATAATTTGGGAGTGTAAAATCCAAACACCTCCAAACTTTAGGAGGTAAAATCCAAATTTTGAAATGCCAAGGTGTAAAATCCAAACACCCCTAAATTTCAAGGGGTAAATTCTAAATTTTGAAATTTCATGATGTAAAATATAAACACTTTCAAATTTTAGAGGTGTACTTTATAGTTTACCCTAATAACTATTCAAAGATTCTCTCTCTTATATCGGGGAACAACAAAAATGAAAGAATTAAAAAAAAAAATTTTAAATAAAGTAATATAAGAATAAAATATGTGATGCAGAGTTATTGTAAAGTGATGTATTAAATAGATATAAAAACTTTTTATTTTTATTATTTTTTATTCATTGCTTATTTGATTTACAAACACGATTAATGTTAGAGACACAAACTATTTTACAAAATTTTTTATAAACTGCTGATGTGGTGAGTGATTATTGGTAAATGAAAAAATGATATTAATAGTGGATCTAGATAAAAACCAATAAAGGGTTGGCCACATTAATATTTTATAAAAATATTGTAAAATAGTTTATGATTATAACATTGTTCTTACAAACACCACCTTGTGACTTTTCACAATTTAACTAACAATTAATGCGATAGACATAATAATTGCCACAATATTTTTCACAAAATAATTGAATTAATTGATTTTAATTAAGAGTAATATTGAAACTACAATATTGATCCCTTAAGTTTACCATGTGTGTGCAATTGGTCCCTCAAGTTTGAAGCGTGCACAATTGGTCCCTTAAATTTTCAAAATGAGCAATATAAGTCATTTTACTAATTGTCATTAACGGTGTTACTTATGTGGCTAACGGATCAATGACTTGACATTTTGTTTTAATGATGTGGCATATTTTTAATTAAAAAATTACAAACTAAAACTACACATGAGAAACATTATTTACCAAATTAAAAAACTATTTTCTACCAAGTGTAAACACCCAGCTATGGCTTAAAAAAAAAAAAAAAAAAAAAAACACCCAGCCAGCCACAAGACAGAGAAGGGAAGAGAGAGGGAAGAACAAGCCCTCATCGTCCTCGTCCTTGTTCGACGATGAGAACTTAGGAACTTCCACCGCTTCACTGAACTACTACTGCTCCAATCCGACGATCTCTTCCACACAAAAACCAAAAGTCCGATTATCACAGCAAACGACGTCGTAACGATCAGTACGACCGAGTTCGATACTGACTCGCAGAGCGAAATTCCCAACACCGACTTAATAGTCCGCACCAATTCCGAATTCGAGCCCATATTCAAACTCAGCTTTTTTTTTTTTTTTTTTTTTTGGATATTCATTTTTAAGTGTGAAATTTGAGCTTCGTTCGGATTTTTTTTTTGACTTCGTTTGCTGAGTTAATCTTTTTTTTTTTTTTTAAGACGTGGCTGGGTGTTTACCATCGGTAGAAAATAGTTTTTTAATTTGGTAAATAATGTTTCTCATGAGTAATTTTAGTTTGTAATTTTTTAATTAAAAATATGCCACATCATTAAAACAAAATGTCATGTTATTGATCCGTTAGCCACATAAATAATACCGTTAATGACAGTTAGTAAAACGACTTATATTGCTCATTTTGAAAACTTGAGGGACTAATTGCGCACGCTTCAAACTTGAGGGACCAATTGTGCACACAAGGTAAACTTGAGGGACTAATATTGTAGTTTCGCCAACTATTTTACAACATTTTTACAAATTGCTATTGTGATTTTAGTAATTTTCAAGTAATTATTGGTAAACATAAATATGATGTTAATAGTGGACTTATATTAAAATTAATAAGAATTTGTTACGTCAATAATTTGTAAAATATTATAAAATAATTTGTGGACGTGAGGACTAATTGTAAAATATTAAAATAATTAATTAATTCACATAATGACTAATTGTACACATCACTGTCTTATCTACCTTCATATCATGACGAATCCTAAACATCACTTAATTATCTAAACTACTGGCCAGCTTGACAAAAGTTGCAAGGATCTGGATCAACATGACACGTCTCCTCTGCGTGAGGATTTTCTTTATTTAAATTTTTTATTTATGGTCAGTTTATATTTTACCCTTATATATAATACTAGTGTTAATAATAATAATATATATATATAAAAAAAAAGCTCTCACTCATATATATATAATTCAAATTCGAAGCCTGTAGTAGTGGTCCTAGTGGAAGCAGAACCAAACCAAGGCTGAATAGGATTAGTACAATGGTCTTTCATGGTTCGAAGAGAACAGAGAGACAGAGTGTGTGTAAGAGAGAATTCAAGAAGAGAAACTATATAGGAAAGAGAAAACCACTCACCGACTTGGGTAAGCACCAAAATTTAATAGTTACATTGCTTTCTTGGTTTTCTTTGTGTTTCCTTTTCCTTTTCGGAATTGAAAAAGGCATTCAAATTCTGGAGTACATATATACAACATTCTCTTTTTGTTCTTTCTCACTACCTTGTAATTGTATCTCTCTCTCTCTGTCTCTCTCCCCGACAAGACAGTGAGGCTTCCCAATAGAGACAGAGGAGTGTGAAGCACAGGACTTATCTGAAGAAGCTCTGTTAATCTCTCTCTTTATCACGTTCCTCTTGTTCTTGATCACCTTCTGCATGCAATCTTGGTGTCATTGTCAGACCCTGAAACAAACTTCCCCAACCTTTTCCATGCTATTAAGATCAAAACGGTACGTGGGTTTTTTGTCTATTTATTAATTGTTGCTTATTCAATGTAGGAACAAATATGACTTCTGTGTTTAATTTATAATTCATGGCAAGGGTCTTAGGATTTTTATTCTATTATCTTTTAGTTATTTATCTTTGCTTATTCAATGAAAGAAAAAATATTAATCTGTGTTTAATTCATGATTCATGGCAAGGTTCTTAATGGGTTTTAGGATTTCTGTTCTATTTTGTTTTATTTATTTATTTTTGCTTGCTCAATGTAGCAACAAATTCTATTTTTGTGTTCAAATTATGATTCATATCAAAGGGTTTTAGGATTTTCATTCTATTCTGTTTTATTTTTTTTTATCTTTGCTTATTCAATGTAGGAACAAATATTACTTCTGTGTTTAATTTATGATTCATGGCAAGGGTGCTAATGGGTTTTAGGATTTTTGTTCTATTTTGTTTATTTATTTTACTTATTCAATGTTGGAACAAATATTATATTTTTGTCTATTCAGCTTTTGGTTTAATTTTTATGTACAGACTTTTAAAGTCTCAATTTTTAAAAGTAGAATCAAATTTTAACTTTCACAAAAAGGAATAAGCAAAAAATTGGAACTGTGTTTCAACGTAGCTCTTTATCAAAAGCTTATTTACTTATTTGATAAAAAATTGGGTAAAGTATAATATTATTGTTAATTTTTAAAATAATTTGATAGTTATAATAATGGAAGATGTATAAAAAGTTGTACAAAAGAAAATAAGTCAATAAACACTTATGATAGGCAATTTTCAATCAGTTTTAGGATTATTTATTCTATTTTGTTTTATTTTTAATATATTTTGATTTTAATTATTATTTAAGTTCTTTCGAACTACATCTCAGAAAAGATTGTTGTTTTTTCTATTTGGGTTTTAGGGGTAGAGTTTTAATTTTATTTCATTTTGAAAATTTTTAGGGGTTTGACTCTACATGCCTGAACGCAAAAGGCAAAGATTAAATCAAGACAACAATTGTGACATATCCAAGAAAAACTCTATGAGGAAAGTTCGTATTATATACCTTGATCCTTATGCCACCGATTCTTCAAGCGATGATGATGAAGAATATGAGCTTAAAGATGAGCCAATGTCTGTTAAGCGCAGTGTCATTGAGATTTTGCTTCCGGGACGTCAACATGATTCATATACAGATACTTGTCCACAACACAATTCAAATGAAGGCAAACAGGAAATTAGTACTATTGATAATCAGGTTTGGGATGATAAGGACGATGGTGAGAGTAGTAGGTTTCGTTACAAAAGTAAAGGTGGAAGATCATCGATATACAAGGGTGTTCGGCGTAGGCCATGGGGGAAGTATAGCGCGGAGATTCGTGATCCAATTTTAGGTCGTCGGGTGTGGCTTGGTACTTTTGATACTGAACTTGAGGCAGCTGCAGCTTATCGGAAAAGGACTTATGAGATTGACAGATTGCTATGGTTACAGAAGAATAAGAATTCCTTATCAACTGATGGGAATGACACGGAAGAGACCAAAGGTTTGTTTTCTCATCCATCCCCATCATCTGTGCTTGAGGTCTCTACACCAGCTCTACTTGGTAATGGAATTGGAAATTCAATCAAAGAAGAAGACAATGTGGAACTATTTCGACACAACTCTATTTCAGCTCTACTTGTTAATGGAATTGGTAATACAATCATAGAAGAAGGTACTGTGTTTCCAATTCTTGAAGAAGAACAATCGGTTTTGGATTTCTGTGAAGCCCCAATAACATCACCATCTATTCTAGAGTTGTTTCCGCAGTTTGACAATCAAAATTTCAATACTATCTATATCAATGACATTGATGTTTATCCTATGCTTGAAGATGAATGGGGCGAGGACTATGATCTTCCTCCAATCGATATTGAATTTGCAACTGAGGATTTTTCTTGGATGAGGACCTAAATTTTACAATCTCATAAGTTTTGCAACTCTCTCCTACGGTTTTTTTTTTTTTTTTTCCGAACATTTTGTAGTTAGGAAGTAGTAGTAGTAGTAATTCCACGAGAGCTCCCAAAACATTTTGCATAGTTTTGGAGTTTTTTGCCATCTTTGTTAGGGAGCAAAAGAGTTCTTGGGTTTTTCTCTGTGCTTTAATAGCCGTCCCAAGTTTTTTAAACTCTCTTGCTCCCACATATGAGCTGTTTGTAAGAGTGCAACTTTTTTCTTTTAATGAGCAATTTTGTTATTTTTTTTTGCGACTTTGATTTATTTTTTATTTTTTATTTTTTATTTCATGTTTTTAGGCCTTTGGTTATATTCCTAAAAAAGTGCTCTTGAAATCATTTTCAGGTTTTTGATTCGAATGAAAAATCACAAATTTTCCTATATATTATTGTATTGATATTAATTAAAAATCTTAACTCACCACTTAAAAAAAATTAATACATAAAAATTAAAATCAACCTAAACAATAAGCAAAATCAAAATAACTGCGTAATAAATCCCCCCCCCCCCAAAAAAAAAAAAAAAACTAATGATAAACTTGAAAAAAAAAACTATAAGCTAAACATATATTCACATGTATAATTACATACATTTGAAACCTAAAAAATGACGTTCAAAACTAGCTTTTGTGGGACTTTTAAAAGTTTGGGGGTGATTCTTGAATATTTGAGGCATACTGTAGCCATGCAGATTTTAGAATATATATATATATATATTTAATTGGAAGATTTTTGTTTGTTATTTTGGTGGTTTTAGAGAATAATTTATTTTTTGGATATAGTTTTAGAGCTATTTCAATCATATTAGAGGTTTTAAGATTATTTTGATCACTTTAAATGTTTAACGTTATATTTGTCATTTTATATGTTTTAGGATTATTTTGATCATTTTAGAGGTTTTAGAAGAGTCGAGGGTATTATGATCATTTTGATGAGTTTACTTGCTTTTTTGAATGTACTTTAGTCATTTTTGTAGATTTTTGAAACATATATATTAGAGGTCTTTTTTAAATTTTTTTTTTTTATCAAAACATTTTTTAAACCCCAAAAAGGTGTTTTCTTAGTCAACGGAAAAATGATGTTGGTTCCTTCTCAAAAAAAAGAAAAATGATGTTTGTTTGAGCAATTTTTTGTTATTTCAAACACAGAAACACTGGAAAATTTTGCTAAATAGTATAATTTTTGGAAAAATTTGCTAAATAGCACCTGACTAAACTTATTTAGTTATGCAGCACTTTTTTGAAACTAAGTTTGTCAAACTCGACTTCTAAGTGAAACTCGAGTTAGGTAAACTTTAGTTTCATTTGGAACTCGAGTTTGACAAACTCGAGTTCCAAAAAAACATACTACATGACTAAATAAGTTTGACCTAGTGCTTTTTTTTCTAAATATTTCAAAAAATTATGCTATTTGGCAAAATATGCCTAGAAACACTTGAAAGTGAAGAAAACATTTTTCCAGAAAAATATACTCTAAAAAGAAGGGGTCTTAGATGCTTCTTGATTTCCCCCCTTATGTTCCTGATAGTTATTTAATTTTTTTGAGTAAAAGTTCCTGATAGTTATTTAATTCTAGGCTTTTAGAATGCTTGGCTCTAATCCAATGTTTGGATTTATTATATTTCAATCACCTTATATTCTCCTCTTTTCTTCTATCTCTCATCTCCATTCATTCATCATAAAAAAAGACGCAGGACTATGACAAGGATATTTAATACTTTCTAGCTACGTTGCGATGGACAAAAGGAAAATTTTTAAAATAAAATAAAAAGATGAAGCTTTCTTTAGGTTACCCATGGAAAATTTTGATATATTTCTTGTTTTTATTTTGGTTGAGCTCGCTGAGGCTATGGCAGCTGTCGAGTAGTGGCATTTGCAAAAGAGGGAGGAGCATTGTTTAGACCATTCTCTTGTTAGACGAGAAGTTTTATCTGTAGGTCTAGATGTCTGGATAGAATAACTACCACTTGATTTGAAATTTGTATTCTAAAAGAATTTGATTCAGTAATAAAGTTTACTTACCTTTTTCTTTAAAAAAAAAAAAAATTGTAAACAATGAAGAACATAACATATTTTTCTCCAATCTATTTGTGTCACTTAAAAACCATACCGAGAATTAAGATAACATCTATATCATTTGTCCAAAATCTTATTTTGATGGGTTGAATTATAGGTAAATGTCTTTTTTAAATATGTGGGATTAATCCTCTAGCTAGTTACAAGGATTTGAATTATTACAGAACTAGGCTTCGAGATGAAAGGAAGTAAAACAGGCAACGTGTGTATGGGAGTCACAACTCACAAGGCTTTAAAGAAAGTCGAGGAAATTAAAGGAGGTCTTTACTAGTAGGGCTAATGAACGACCATTTGATCTTTCTCATTCCCAGCTTAGCCAAGTTTGTACAATGGGAATGAGATATTGAATGAAAGTCAGTTGAAGAAGCTAGAAATGATACGCTGCCTTGTCTTTTTTTTTTTTGAAATAAAATACCATTTTAGTCAATACATTTTAAGGTCATAATCAATTCGGTTCCTATATTTGGTAGTAATCAATTTCGTTAATATTATTTTTAATTTGTAGTAAATTTGGTATCTACTGTTGACTACTAATGAAAAATGTTCCATCATGAACTGTTTGTATTCAAAAAGCATATATCAGAATTTGAATTAAAAAAATCTAATTAACTAAAAAAAAAAAAAAAAAAATCAAATCCTGCCTCTGCCGAATCAAATAACCCAATTCTCATACATCCCACAAAACTCCCACCACTGAATCAACTCATAAACCATTATTAGCTGAGAACCACGCCATTCTCCCATTGAGACGCCGCTTTTGTTTCTATCAAGAGAAGTCTCAAGACTTCTGTCCTTTTGTAAAAAAATTTATTTAATTAAAGAAAATGGTATATGATGATATATGACGTTGTTTGTGTTTTATTCTTTTGAATTGCTTCAGTAATTTCGAGATGTGGGTTGGTTGGTGCTCTATTTGGTGGCTGAGAAAACCTGGGAAATTGGTTTTCTAGGCTTGATAATCAAGATTCTCAATGTCAATGGGTATCCTTTTGCTTTCTTTCAAGCTTGGTGTTGTTTTCTTTCTTTCTTCTTTCATTTTTCTTTTAAGAAATAAAATAAAGAAAAAGAAAAAGGAAAAGGAAAGAGAGGATTAGATCGGTAGGTGTTGGGTGTTGTATTGAACATTTGGGAAGGGAACCGTAAATTACGAAATTTTAAATGTGTTTGGTTGTTGAGAAACTGAAAGAAGAAAAAAATAAATGGGAGGTGGAGATTTAAAAAAAAATTTTATTTAATTTTTCTTTTTCTATAAAATTATGAATTAATATATATATATATATATTGCTAAAAGTTTTTTAAAAATTTTCTTTGTGGATTTTTTTATGATATGGTGGTTTTAAAAAAAAAAAAAATGAATCAATTTTTTTTTAATATTATTTTATTGTCACGTAAACTTCAAGTGTGCTAATTGTACAAATTGTTTGTCATGTCAGCATTTTCTATTAGTGAGTTAATGTAGAGATTAAATTGACCATAAATTGAAAATAACAGGATCAAATTAACTGTTGCAAAAATGTAAGGATCCAATTAACTGTGATCTGAGAATATAGAAACCAAAATGATATTTTCGCATTTTTTATTTTTACCCCCACTAATTGATTACAAACACAAGCTCGAGATTTATGGTTTAACTAACGAGTATTGCTATAGACACAATAATTGCCACAATTTGTTTCATAATAATTAAATTGAGGGATTTTTATTGGTTCTCATATTTTTTTTAAAAGAATATTGGTTTTTATTACTTATCATTAACATCACTTTATTATCAACCTTAGAAATTGTGAATCTTTTATCA
This sequence comes from Quercus wislizeni, assembly GCA_023055345.1. Taxonomy (NCBI): domain Eukaryota; kingdom Viridiplantae; phylum Streptophyta; class Magnoliopsida; order Fagales; family Fagaceae; genus Quercus; species Quercus wislizeni. The sequence goes on from JALGQJ010000003.1 coordinate 21,409,812, forward strand.
TAACCAAACTACCAAAGTTGCAAAATTGATGTGGGGTTCGATTGCATGTGTTCATTTGCTTGAGTGCTTTTTTTGGTTAAGTTACAAATTTCACCCTCTATGTTTGCCAAAAATTCAATTTAATTCTCTAACGTCACTTTCATTCAATTTAGTTATTTAAGTTTCAAATTCTTTCAATTAGGTCCTCTCATCTACTTTGGTTAGAGGATTGGTATTAAGTGTACCAAAATGACATTAATTACTTTTCTGTGAATTTTAAAAATTAAAAATTAAAACTAATTAATAAATTTTTTTTTTTTTTTTGGGGAAGAAAGTAAAGAATAGAATTTCTCACCTTAAAAAATTCTGAATGATTAAAAAAATATATTAGGATTCATCTAAAAAAAATATAGACTCTCCTTCTCTTTTTGATCTCTCTTGGAAAAATCTAAATCCCCTTCAAATAATAGCAATCTAGCTATAATAATGGGATTTGGTTTAGGTTCAGTGCATCCAGTGCATTGGACTCAGTCAGATGGTGACACGTATCCAAAAATAGACACATGTCATCATCTCAATAGATTTAATACTATTGGATATTGGACCTAAGTCTGATTCATAGTAAATTAATAATGGACCCAAAACCAACTTGGGAGTCACCGCCATCATTCCCATGCACAAGAATGGGCTTGCAAAGCTGCTTCTTGGAGCAAAGCTCCCGAAAAAACAACCATTATAGCCATTGGGACTTGTTGCTCTTCCTTTGAGCACAGGAAATCAAATCATTTTTGTACCAAGTCTTAACCCCACTACCATCGTAGCAGCAAGGGATACTTCCTCCTCTGTCACAATCATAGTTCTTGAATCTTGATGCCAACCTATATCTGGGTAACGGTCCAGATCTAGGGAGAAATGTCGTTGTTCCAGTTCCAGGCCATCCATTTAGATTGGTACCTTCCTCTTCTGTTTTGTGCTTGTTTTTATTCTATTTGACATTGGGGCTTTATAGCCTTTGTTGTGAGTTTTATCATTGTTTTGTTTTGTATATGATAGTGGAGAGTGAGATCTCGCTTGTTTTAGATAAAAATTTTGGGTTGAATCAGTAATCTGATTATAAATTGAAATTTATTGTTTGAATCTGTACGTACCGGGTTTATTTTCTTCCTTATTTGAAAATAATTTATTTGATGGTAGCATAGTTTTATTTGAAAGTTTATGGTTTATTTAGGTTTCTTCAGGCCAAGTTATGCCATACTCAGTCATAAACCTACCTGGCTACTCATATGCGTAATATCCAAGGCTCCAAGCTACCTACCTAAAGATCATATCCACATGAGCATCATATCAGAAGTAACCGTTTGAATTTGCTATGAATGAATGAACAATCAAAAGTCATTGAGTAGCCTTATTATAACTGCTAATCTTTTAACTAAACATACTTAATGACATTGTTGATTATTGTGTTTGGATTAAAGAAAATCATTATTTTATAGAACAAGCTCTTTTTCATGATGTATTTATGGATTTTTCTATTTAATGAAGTTTATGTTTTGTTATTAAAAAAAAAAAAAAATCATTGAATAAAAAAAAAATTATTTTTAAAAAATAGAAGATAACTAAAACGGATAAAAAAACATATATTCTTTGGGAAGGAAAAAGAAATATTTTGATTAATTTTTTTACTAATACAAGCTACAAGCCACTAATTGTAATTTTCTTTATCGTAAAGTAAGTTAAATACTAGTAACTAAGTTCTATTCATGTCTTCAGAACTCCATGTATTGCGTTGGCCAATCATCATCTTCAAAACAATTCTAACCCAAATCCATATCCATAATTGAATCATCTTCAAAATGATCTGAATCCAAATTTTGTTAGATTTATGGTTAAGTGATTAAATTCACCACTTTCTAACAGCTTAAACTTTTGGGACAATCGGTAATTTAACATGGTATCAGAGCAGAAGATCTTGAGTTCGATCCCTGGCTTCAGCTTAAACTTTTAGGACAATCGGTAATTTAACATAGAATCCATAACTGAATCACGATCTGAACCTGAATCTTGAAAATGATTTGAACCCAAATTCCTATCCGAATTAACTTGAAAATGATTCGGGCCGAAATACCAAATAGACTAATGGGCGAGGAGAGGACCTAGATGGGCCTAATCACCGCCACATGTCGATGGAGCACAACATCAATACTCCCTCTTCCTTCTTGTTGATGGTCCACAGCATATTGAATGTCAATGCATATTATGTTATGGGCTTTAGGCCTAGTTACTTTACTTGTATAACGCACTTGTACTTGTACTACACTTTACTTGTACCGCACACTTATGCCTCCTATATAAGGCACTGATGTATATTTTCTCATTAAGAAATACAATACAAATCTTCTAGTATATCTATCATGGTAACAGAGCCATCGCTCTGAATTTTTCTTGGCAGTCCTGTCTTCATTGATATTATTTTAGACTCACAATTGCTTCCGCCTTTACAATTGCTGCTACAGCCATTCGCCGTTAAACCTTTGACGCGTTTCAGTCATCATCTCTGGTTCCGGGCTTGCAACCGCCATCATTTAGAGTCTCGAGACCACTGCCAGACCGTCGCCGCCGTGATCCTTGCTCCGATTGTGTTTTTGCAGGTACCACTAAAATCTTCCTCCGCCAATGTACCCTCTCGTGGAAACCTGACCATCATCGGAGCTCCCACGCACCCTCACGCGTCGCTAAAAGAATCTGCGCAATAGCTCACTCGCTCCACGCGCCTTCACGCACCTCGAGGCTCTGTCACGTGCCATCACGCGCCAACTTTTCCTGTTGACGTCAGCCTTAGGTGACGTCATCACTGCCACGTCATCTGCTGACGTCACTCACCAGTCAACTGACGTCATCGTTGACTTGCGTTGACTTTGACCGTTGACTTTTCTCTAGGGTTGACTTTTTCAGTCCAGGTTCTTCTTTCCTAGTTTTTTGCGTAGATTTCATTTTTGCAGTCTGTTTTTGCATATTGTGTCTCTAAATGGATAAAAAAGATGTTTTTCTTCCTCACCCCATCAATACTGTGTTGGTGGGGTGTAAGAATTACTTATCTTGGTCTCAAGTTATACGCAGTTTTCTTAAGGGTCGCATGCTCTGGCAATATTGTACTGGTGCAATCACTGTTCCTGTCAAGGGAGCCAATGAAGAAGATGCTGCCTTCCTTGGTCGCATGATTGAATGGGATAGTTACAACCACATGATCCTCACATGGATTCGGAACACTTCCATTCCCTCCATCTCTAATATGTTGGGCAGCTTTGATGATGCCAAGTCAGCGTGGGATATGTTGGCCAAAAGGTACTCCACTACTCATGGCTCCATGAAATATCAAATAGTGGTTGAATTGCATCAACTCAAACAAGAACCAGGGCAATCCATCAATGACTACTATGATCAGCTTCACTTCATTTGGGACCAAATTGACCTTTTTGATCCAACTCGGGCATGCTCAAAGGATGCTCAACAATATGCTTCCATCAGAGATGAATTTCGCCTCTATGAATTCCTGATGTCCCTTTACAAGGACTTTGAGCCTATTCGAGGTCAGCTTCTAAATCACAATCCTGCTCCCTCTCTTGACACTGCTGTGAACGAGTTAGTTAGAGAAGAAACTCATCTTGCAACCCTTCAAGCTCAGAATAAGCTCAATGTTTTGGGCATTACACCTTCTGCTCCACCCATAAAGCAACTTCAGCAATCAGGTGATTCCTCTGGCTCTAGCAATCGTCGCAAGCAGTCCAACAAAAAGTTCTGCAACTATTGCAAGCGTCCTGGCCACACCATTGAAACTTGTTATTGTCGCAGTAAATCTACTGCTGCTGTTGCTAATACTGAGCCTACTCTGCCAATGGCTTCCATTTCGGCTGAATCGCAGTCTTCTGGATCCATTATCAACCTCTCCCCCACTGAATGACAGGAGATCATAGCTCAGGCTATTTGTATGGCTGGTAATGCATCTCTTTCCACTGCTCTCTCTGTTCTACCCGGTAAGTCTCAAACTTGGCTTTTCGATTCTGCCTGTTGCAATCACATGACACCTCACTCCTCCTTATTCTCCAAACTTGACCTTGCACCATACCCCCTAAATATTCATATAGCTGATGGTTCCACCATGCATGGGAATAGTCTAGGTTTTGTTTCGACTTCCAACCTCTTTGTTCCTGGAGTCTTTCATGTACCTGACCTATCCTATAATTTGTGCTCTGTGGGACAATTAGCTGAACTAGGTTATCGCTTTATTTTTTACTATTCTGGGTGTATTGTGTAGGATCCAAGGACGGGACAAGAGCTTGGGACCGGCCCTAGAGTTAGGCGTATGTTTCCCGTGGACAATCTTCATCTTCCACATGTTGCTCCTGTTTTTGTTACTGCTGCAGCTACTGCAGTTTCTTCCTCACCATCTCTTGCACTTTGGCATTCTCGTCTTGGTCATGCATCATCTTCTCGGGTACAACAGTTAGCTTCTAGGGGTCTGTTGGGTTATGTGTCCAAAGACAATTTTGATTGTACTTCATGTCAGTTAGGAAAACAGCCAGCTTTGTCTTTTAATAACAATGAATCCATTTCTAATAGTATTTTTGAGTTAATTCATTCTGATGTTTGGGGACCTTCTCCTATTGCTAGTATTGGTGGATCTCGATATTTTGTTGTTTTTATTGATGATTATTCTCGTTATAGTTGGATATTTCCTATGAAATATCGTTCTGAAATTTTACCAATATACAGCAACTTTGCAAAAATGGTTGAAACCCAATTCTCCAAACGTATTAAAACCATTCGTTCTGATAATGCTCTTGAATATACTCAATATGCGTTTCAAGCTCTGTTACATTCCTATGGCACTGTACATCATCTAACTTGTCCAGGTACCTCTCAGTAAAATGGTCGAGCCGAAAGAAAATTTCGTCATATTCTTGACACTGTTCGTGCTCTTCTTCTTTCTGCCAAAGTTCCTGCCCCTTTTTGGGGTGAAGCTGCTCTCAATGCTGTTCATGCGATTAATCGCATTCCAAGCGCTGTCATCCATAATCAGACTCCGTATGAGCGTCTCTTTGGGTCACCTCCTGACTATCATCACCTTCGATCTTTTGGATCTTCTTGTTTCGTTCTTCTTCAGCCTCATGAACACAACAAACTTGAGCCTCGATCTAGACTTTGTTGTTTCCTTGGTTATGGCGAAACTCAAAAAGGGTATAGGTGTTATGATCTTGTCTCTCATCGTCTTCGTGTTTCTCGTAATGTTGCACTACAACAAAATGTAACTACAGTGACAAATTTTAGTGAGGAAAAATTTTTCGTCACAAAAAAGTACCATATAGTGACGAAATTTATATTTCGTCACTAAATATAAAAAAAATAGTAACCTTTAGTGACGAAATTTAGATTTCGTCACTATAGGGTATGCTAAATTCAGGGTGGGAAACAAATGGATCTACAGTGATGAATTTTTTCTTCACTAAAAGTTATATTTTTTTGTGACGAAACAATTTCGTCACTAAAGGTGCTGCTAGTCATGCCTTTAGCGACGAAACTTAAGTCGTCACTATAGGGTTACTTTATATATCACTATATTCTTTTTTTTTTTTTTTTTGAAACTATATATCACTATAGTACAGAACCAAACAAGTATTCTTCAGAAATTCTTCAGAAATGTTTAAACCGGCGATACCCACAGTCCAAGTCGCCGGCGACGATTCGCCTTCTTTAGCACCGGCGACGCTTCGCCTGCCGTCGCCGCCGTACTCTCAGCTTGCCGTTGCCGACGATTCAAACAGAATCACGACGCTTCGCCTTCTTTAACGCCGGTGACGCCCAATCGCGACGAATCAGACGCCGGTGACGCCCAGATCGCGACGCTTCAGACGCCGGTGACGCCAGATCGCGACGCTTCAGCTTCCAATCGCCGGAGACGCTTCAGCTTCCAATCGCCGGCAACGCTTCAGCTTCCAATCGCCGGCGACGCTTCAGGCGACGTTTCATCCGTTGGGTATTTTTTTTTTAATTTTTTCCGTTTGAGTTAATTTTTTTTGTTAATTTTTGTTTCTAAATGCTTAATGTTAATTTTATTTTTTCCTTTTTGTTTTGTTTTTGTTTTGTTTTTTTTTTTTTTTTCTTGTTTGAGATTTGAATGATTTTCATTGTGTGAAAAAACCCATTAAGAGGTTTATGATTGTTGGTGAAAATCATGGCTGAAAGCTTGTGATGTTATGACATGTAGTTTATGTATGTGTGCTAAGTCCTTATAGAAGAACATTAGTTTGATTATTTGAAAGTTACTCATTTCAAGAGGTTTATGTTTTTTTTTTTTTTTTCTATGTATATATGTAAGGAAACTTAATGCCATTGAAGCTGATTGACTTTACTTTATTTGGGTTGGCAGAGATTGTAAAAAGTCTTTGAATATGGGATGCCTAGTGTCAATACCAAAGGTCAAGAAGCTCGTATTGTTGTAATGGCTGGTCAAGAAGCTCCTAAAGTTACAAGAACTAGGAGAAAAACCCAGCATGGTTTATATATGTACAGAAAAAGGCACAAGGACTAGGCATTTTTGCAAGAAAAGATGTATTTATATATGGACATAAGAACTAGGAATTTTTTAATCAAAAAAAATTACTAGCCAGTAACTCTATTTGCATATATGTATTTACATATTTTTAATAGGCATTTTTGTTGTGCAATTTCAATGTGTATGAAACTATACATGAGCAAGGTTAATAAGCACAATAATTAATTAAAATTCAGTGCAGTTAATAAGTTTCTACTAAAAGTTATCTTTCTTTTATCTCCAGCTCTCTTTGTCTTTGGTGGCTGAAGAAATTGTGAGGAACAAGGTGAAGAACACAAGTTAACTTTGGATTTTTTCTGAAAGTTGTAAACTTAGTTGAGCAAAGTAAGTATATTCTAGTTAAAAACTTATAAAACTCTATATATACTTGTGATGTTGGAAATTTGTTTTGTGGTGGGCTGTTGTGTTGGAGCAAGCGGGTGGCTTGCGTGGTGTTATAAGGTCGTTTAAATTTATATTGGGAGTGTATATTTGTGTGCGCAATGTATATTTATTTAAGTATTAATATAGACTCGTGCATTTATGAATATGATAAAATTTTATCTAAATAACATATAGACTTATATGTTATAATACATTATGCATGAGTTGTCTTTATTTTACTAAAGTAGCATTCATTTTGTAATTGTAGTCAAACATGGATAAAAGTTGGATGACAATGGGTAAAACACCCGATGGCAGATTAAGTCATCCATATATTGAAGGAGTCAATGCATTTATTAATTTTGCAAGAGTAGTTATGGACTCGAGTGGTAATATTCAGTGTTCATGTATTCACTGTGGGAATTGCTATCGACAATCTCCTAGTACTGTGCGTATTCATTTGCTTCATCGTGGGATTATGCAATCTTACATTAATTGGTATAATCATGGAGAACCTCATGTATTGAACAAGAACATTCATGATAATGAAATGTCGGATGATGATCATATGGATGGTATCAATGCTTTGGTAGGTGACCGAATTAGAGGGGAACCAAGAAATGCAATCGAAGACGAGGAGATGCGTCATTTTGACAAACTTGAGGAAGATGCAAAGCGTGAGTTGTATCCGGGTTGCACTGATTATAGTATCTTGAAGTTTGTTATTGAGATGTTGAATGTAAAGGTAATGACCAACTTGAGTAATAAGGGACTTGATATGATGCTAGAATTGCTAACAAAGGTTTTACCGAAAGGTAACTCGGTTCCAAGGTCAACTTATGAAGCAAAAAAGATATTACGTGACTTGGGCATGTCATACGAGCATATAGATGCATGCAAAAATGATTGTGCACTATTTTGGAAGGAAAATGAAAACCTTGATAAATGTCCGGTGTGTGAAGCGCCTAGGTACAAGGATACACGTGCCCAAGGTAAGATGATTCCTCATAAGGTATTGCGTTACTTCCCGTTGACACCGAGATTGAGGAGATTATACATGTCAGGCCAAAGAGCTAAGGACATGAGATGGTATATAGACAAACGTGTAGATGATGGGATAATGAGGCATCCAGCTGATAGTGAGGAGTGGAAGGAGTTTGATTTGCAATATCCTGATTTTGCCCTCGAACCTCGCAATGTAAGGCTGGGTTTGGTTACAGATGGATTTAGCCCTTTTGGGAATATGAACAACAACTATAGTATGTGGCCTGTCATACTTATCCCCTATAACCTACCGCCTTGGTTGGTTATGAAAGAGCCATATTTTATGTTGTCCTTGCTTATTCCTGGTCCCCATCAACCGGGAAATGAGATTGATATTTACTTGAAACCATTGGTTGACGAGTTGAAGGAGTTGTGGGAAGAAGGTGTAGAAACTTATGATGCTTATAATAAAGAGCATTTTCAGATGCGTGCAACTTTGTTATGGACAATACATGACTACCCTGGATTTGGTAATGTGTCTGGGTGGAGGACAAAGGGTTATCATTCTTGTTACACTTGCAACGATGAACCATATTCAGAAGCTTTGGAAAGTAAAATTGGATTCATTAACCATCGAGCTTATTTGCCTATGGAACATCGTTGGAGACATAGTCGGTTGCATAATGGTTTATCGGAGAAACGAAAAAGATCTTTAGAGTTACAAGTGGGAAAAATACAAGAGCAGCTAGATAAAATGCCAAATATAATTTTAGGAAAGCATCCAAGTAATAAGAAGAGACAACTCATTGGGGAGCCAAATTGGTCAAAGTTAAGTATTTTGAACAAACTTCCATATTGGAAGAATAAGAAGCTTAAGCACAACATTGATGTCATGCATGTGGAGAAGAACATTAGTGAGAGTACTTATGGTACTTTGTTGGGCATTGAGGGGAGAAATAAGGATACTGACAAGGCACGGATAGACTTGCAAAATATGAACTTTAGGCACACGCTGCATTTGAAACAACGTCCTGATGGATCATATGACAAGCCTCGGGCTTTCTTTTCATTAAGCCCAAATGAAAGGGATGGTTTCTATGATTTTTTGAAATCAGTCAAGTATCCGGATGGCTATGCAGCCAACATATCAAGGTCAGTGAATGCAAAAAATGGTAGATTATCTGGTTTGAAAAGCCACGACTGTCATGTGCTACTACAACGAATTCTTCCAATTGGGTTGCGAGGGTTTGCACATAAAGATATTAGTATTGTATTGTTTGAGTTGGGCAGCTTCTTCCAAGACTTATGCTCAAGGACCCTAAAGCGGAGTGAATTGGAGAAATTAGAAGAACGTATAGTTCTTATACTATGCAAGCTTGAAAGGTTCTTTCCTCCAGCATTCTTTGATGTTATGGTCCACCTTGCTGTTCACTTGCCTCGAGAAGCAATTTTAGGAGGCCCGGTACAATATCGGTGGATGTACCCTATTGAAAGGTAATTAAATCTTTTAATGCATCCATCAATTGTATTTTTTTTCATGTGGTATAAAATCACATAATGTGCGTATTTTTTCATCGTAGGTATCTTGGAAAATTGAAAAGATACGTTTCAAACCGAGCTCGACCAGAAGGTTCGATTGCAGAGGCTTACATTCTCAAAGAATGTATTAACAACTGGTCTTTGTATATTGATGGGATTGAAACTGTGCATAATCGAAGAGAAAGAAATGAAGATTTAGGTGAATCTAGCGAAGGATTGATAGTTTTTTCACAAACTGCCCGACCTACAGGTGGTAGGCGAAATGACGGCAACTTGTCTCGTGCATTGCTTGATACTGCTCATTGGTACTTGTTGTATAATAGTCCTGAGCTAGAGCCTTATTTAAAGTATGTGATTTTATATGCATGTATTGTTTGATCAAGTTTTGAATATTATCTGCAATGCTTAGCTGAAAATAAATCACCTTATTTTTAACAGTGAACACAAAAACACATTGCATAATCCTACTGGAGAAGTCATAACTCAAATCCAATGACAAGAGTTTCCCAACTGGTTCAGAGAACGTGTAAGACATTTGAAATTTAATCACACATTAATAAAAATTAAACATTTAAAAGTTTCTTCATTGCTTATTACTAATTAATATCACTTGTTGTATGTCATTATAGATGAATAGATTGAAAGTTAACGAGTCACCAGAAGCTACTAAACAGTTATGGTCATTAGCAAATGGTCCTAAGCCGCATGTGAAGGAGTACACAGTTTGTATGGTCAATGGTATAAAGTTCCATACAAGGGACCTAGACAATAAAGTTCCATACAAGGGACCTAGACAATCGTCGTGTAACCCAAAACAGTGGTGTATGTACCGAAGGGGATCATGAGGGAGAAATGCATGACTTCTATGGTCACGTGTGCAAAATTTGGGAATTGGAGTATATGTTTCGCCATAAAGTTGTTTTGTTCCAGTGCGATTGGTACAATACTGGTACCAATGGTCGAAGGAGAACGATAAGAACTGATGCACACTGCACAAGTATTGATGTTACAAGTCGGTGGTATGAAAATGACCCTTTTATACTTCCTAGTCAAGCGAGACAAGTTTTTTACCTTCAAGATACCAAATTGGGTGAACCTTGGAAAATTGTGCAATCCATCTAACAGAGGGGAGTGTTTGATGTCCCGGAAGTCAGAAGTGGAGAATTCAATGATAATACAGAAGATAGTGACGCATTCCAACAAGAAGCGATTGTTGATGTTGTCTCTATCAATGTTGAGGATAATATTATTGACTATTGTATGGGTGATGTTGAAACTGAGGTTGTTCTTGAAGGTGGAACTTCAAGAGATGCTAATGAAAATGAAGAGCATGACATACCTGATGTTGATCTTGATATGGATTATGATATGTAGAGTTCATAAAAATTATCTTAAATGTTGTGTGCTTGTCTTAAAGTTTTATACTTGTCTAAGTAGCAATTGTTTTGTACTTATCTTGAACTTGATATGATGTTGAAACTGATGTTGATCTTGATATGGATATTGATGTGGTCATTTGTTGTGTTGAGTTAGTAGTAATTGTGTTCAAATTTAGCACTTGTGAATTGTTTGATATGTATAATGATGTATACTATGATATGTATAATGATGTATACTATGATATGTAACGTTAGTAGTAATTGTTATTAAGATATTTTGTACTTATCTTGAACTTGATATGGATATTGATGTGGTCATTTGTTGTGTTGAGTTAGTAGCAATTGTGTTCAAATTTTGCACTTGTGAATTGCTTGATGTTAAGTTAGTAGCAATTGTACTTATCTTTCATGTCAATACATAGTTTCAAAAAATGCCTAAAAAGGCCAAATGCACTCGTAATATACCGAGGTATGAGATGGCAAGATTGGATAGAATGAAGCAAAACCAAGAGATAATTGATGCTTTGGGATTGAAGCACATCTCAACTTCTCTAAAGGATTCTGCTCAGTCCAATTGTGCAAAAGGGAAAAGAAGTAGAGCTAATGTTGTGGTAGATGATGATTATGTACCACTTATTGGTGACGATGACAATGATGATGAGTCATCTAATTCTGTAATTCATAAGGTATAATAGATGTTCCATAGGGTACAATAGATGATAATAACTTTATTGTTTCATTACTTGTAATGACTTTGTTCCATTATATGTATGTTTGTTACTTACAGATGGCACCAGGACGACTTACACGCTCGCAAGGTGAGGCATCTATCCCGGTGGTCCGATCTACGGTCCAATCTACGGAAACACCTCCTGAAGCAAATCCTCCCGCTCAAAGTTCTTCTAGTACGGAGGCGCAAACTACCGACACATTAACTAACACGACTGGTAATTGCATAGAACATACTTAATTACAACTGCACCATGTTTTTACTATTGAGATTATACTTCACTTAATTTAGCTATAATGTATAATAGGATCTGCTAGCAGAACTACTCGTGGAGCAACACGTGGTATAGCAGTACGGGCACTTGTTGAAAAAAGTGGTAAGCTGCCAGTACGTATAGCTGTAGAGTATGATGCTCCTGTTGGGAAGAATGCGTGTAAACTTGTCAATCACGTTGGCGTACAAGTGCGAAGTATTTTGCCCAGTTACAATGTGAAAAATTGGAAAAATGTTGATGTTGCTACTAGAGATGTGGTGCTTCAAAATATTGCGGTAAATTTACATTGATAATATCTAACTAGTCTAATTTATATAATAATATTTTTATAATATATATACACTTCATTTTACAGGATCAGTTTGAGCTAGAAGGAGATTCCAACTTAGTAACGAAAACATTAAATACAAAATGTGGAAGATTATTGAGTTCCAACTCCTACAAGTTGCATCAGACTTATAAAAAACTCAAACAATCTCATGGTGCTGACTATGCAAGAAGCCATCCGCAAATGAATGCCACACTTAAGCAGTGGACTGAACTCATTGATGGGAGATGGACCAATGAGGATTGGCTGGTAAATTATTTATGCTTATATTAATATTTAATCAATGTTTACTATATTATGTTGTCAACAGATTATATTAATATTTAGATGAAGTAAATGTATATTGTTTTATTCATAATCTAATAAATATCTTAAATGTTGTTTATTAGAAAAAATCAAGAAAGAACTCTGAAAATAGGAATAAAACTAAAGGCAAACATAGATGCGGGACAAAGGCACTTGCTGTTAGGGTTGATGAAGAGGTGCGTATTTTTTCATTTTCTTAAACCTTAGTATATTGCATGTTGTGAATAATTAAGTATATCTATCTAACACTTGAATGTTAATTAATCAGACAAATAATAATGATGGTCAAGTTCCTGAATTGGCAAAAATCTTCAAAGATGTTCATTTCAATCCAAATACAAATATGTGGATACACCCTGAGGATGAAGTGACATACGTATGTGTATCATTCCATCCCTATCATGTTTGTAAAGCTATAACATATGTAGTATTAATGTTGTGATTGTTTGTTTCTTTCTCTCTTTCAAATGATAGGAAAATATTCTCAAAGTGCAAGAGGATCATTGTCAAGATCCTAATGCAATTCCCCTTACACAAGAAGATATCTCAAACTTGGTGTTTAAGAAGAAGTCCGGTATTGTAAAAGGACTTGGCATGAGACCTTCCTCTTCTCTAGTAACCACCGCCTCTTCTAATTCATCGGTGGAGTATATCCAACGGTTAGAAAATGAGATAATTGAACTCAAAGAGGCAAGAGCTAGAGATCAAGAGGAGTGAGCTAAGGACCAAGAGGCACGAACTAAGCAAGATGAGATCCAAAAAAATATTCTTAACTTTTTGAGGAGGAAGGGTTATGATGATGCTCTTACTTATGGGGGTGGTTCAACTTCAAGTTAAAATACTTTTTGGTTAGTACTTTATTTGCTTTCTACAACTTATACATTAGGAATAGTGATTTTATAACATAGTTAATGTTTTTACTTTACGTTTTTAACGAAGTATTGTTTTTATATTTGTGCAGATTTCTTATTGGTGGCTTTTAGGGGATTTACTTTTGGCATTACTTGAAGACATATGAGGACATCTTCCGTTAGTTCTAAAATAGGATTTAAGTAGAGTTATTGAAATAAATGTATGGATCTTTTTTACTTGTGAAATGTATGGATATTTTTTTATAAATGTGTTGTTGAAATAAATGTATTGTTGAAATAAATGTGTTATTCAAATGCGAGATTTTAATAATGTAATGACAGGTTACAGGTTAATATCAAAGTCATGAAAAAAATAAAAACAGAAAATAAGTTTTAGTGACGAATTTTTTTGTCACAAATATAGCAACAAAAAATTGTTTTAGTTACGACAATTTCGTCACTAAATATAGCAAAATTTTGTAAGAAATGGTTTTAGTGACAAAAATTTTCGTCACTATATGTGCCTGGATTTTCTTAAAAATAGTTTTAGTGACGAATTTTTTTGTCACTATATATACCCGAACATAGTTTTAGTGACGAAATTATTCGTCACTAAATATGATTTAGTAAACTAAAATGTTTTTAGTGATGAAATATTTTTGTCACTGAATAGTGTTTTTAGTGAGGAAAATATTTAGTGACGAAACGTTTTCGTCACTAAAAGTTTAAAAAAAAAAAATCAAATCGGACTTTTAGTGACGAAAAATTTCGTCACCAGGACTTTTAGTGACGGGGCTATAGTGACGAAATGAGTTTCGTCACTAAAAGTCCAATTTCCTCACTAAAGGTCCTTAGTGACGAAAAACTGGACTTTTAGTGACGAATTTTTTCGTCACTAAAAATACATTTTGTTGTAGTGTTGTCTTTTGGGAACACCGATTATTTGTTGAACTCTCTCACTTTCGTTCTTCCTTAACTACCTCCTCTGTTTTAGAAATTTTTCCAGATGAGTCTTTTGTTCCTTCTTCAAATACTATTGATCCTCCTTCGTCACTAAAAATACATTTTGTTGTAGTGTTGTCTTTTGGGAACACCGATTATTTGTTGAACTCTCTCACTTTCGTTCTTCCTTAACTACCTCCTCTGTTTTAGAAATTTTTCCAGATGAGTCTTTTGTTCCTTCTTCAAATACTATTGATCCTCCTTTGGACCTTTCTCCAGATATTTTTGATACTTCTCCTAGGCAGGTTGAAGATGAACAGGTTGATGACGAGCTACCCCACTTAAAGCCTGGGTCCCCTGCTCCTACTCCGCCTGAAGATCCTCCACAAGACATTCCACCTCACCACTCAACCCGGGTAAGATCCATTTCTACGCATTTACTTGACTATCATTGTTACACTGCCCTTGCTACACTTCACGGGCCTCAAACCTATCGTGAGGCCTCCATTGACCCTTTATGGCAGATTACCATACTTGGAACCTGGTCACTCTCCCTCCTGGATAGTCTGTGGTTGGTTGTAAGTGGATTTATAAGATCAAGACTCGCTTTGATGGGTCCATTAAGCGCTACAAGGCACGTCTTGTTGCAAAAGGTTTTACATTAGAGTATGGGATTGATTATGAAGAGACCTTTGCTCCAGTTGCTCGTATCTCATCTGTTCGTGCCCTCTTAGCTGTTGCTGCTGCTAGTAAATGGGACCTTTTTCAAATGGATGTTAAAAATGCTTTCCTTAATGGGGAGTTGAGTGAAGAAGTCTATATGCAACCTCCTCCTGGTCTCTTTGTTGACTCAAATAAGGTTTGTCATCTTCGACGTGCACTTTATGGTCTTAAACAAGCTCCATGAGCTTGGTTTGCCAAGTTCAGCTCCACTATCTTTCGCTTGGGTTACACTGCCAATCCGTATGATTCTGCCTTATTTTTTCGTCGTACTGGTAAAGGCACCATTTTGCTTCTTCTATATGTGGATGATATGATCATAACTGGTGATGACCTCAGTGGCATTCAAGAACTCAAGGATTTTCTCAGTCAGCAGTTTGAGATGAAAGATCTTGGATATCTCAGTTATTTCTTGGGTCTTGAAATTACTCGTTCCACAGATGGTCTTTATATTACTCAAGCCAAGTATGCTTCTGACCTTTTATCTCGAGCTGGACTCACTGACAGCAAGACTGTTGACACTCCAGTTGAACTTAATGCGCATTTGACACCCTCGGGGGGGAAACCATTGTCTAATCCTTTTCTTTACAGACGATTGGTTGGCAGCCTAGTTTATTTCATAGTTACTCGTCCAGACATCTCCTATGTTGTTCATCAGGTGAGCCAGTATCTGTCTGCTCCACAATCTACTCACTATGCTGCTGTTCTGCACATTCTTCGATACCTGAAGGGCATTCTCTTCCATGGCCTTTTCTACTCAGCTTAGTCTCCTCTTGTGCTCCATGCATTCTCTGATGCTGATTGGGCAGGGGATCCCACTGATCACAGGTCCACTACATGTTATTACTTTCTCCTTGGTTCTTCTTTAATTTCTTGACGAAATAAGACACAAACTTTTGTGGCCCGTTCCAGTACTGAAGTAAAATATCGTGCCCTTGCTGATACCACATCTGAGCTCCTTTGGCTATGATGGCTTCTTAAGGATTTAGGTGTGTCCACATCCTCTGCGACTCCCCTTTATTGTAACAACCAGAGTGCCATTCATATTGCTCATAATGATTTCTTCTATGAACGGACTAAACACATCGAGATTGATTGTCATTTTATCCATTATCATCTTGTCCATGGTGCTCTCAAGCTTTTCTCCGTCTTCTCCAAAGATCAACTTGCAGATATCTTCACCAAGTCACTTCCTAAGGGACGCACTCGTGATTTGGTTGACAACCTCAAGCTGGTCTTACATCCACCTTGAGTTTGAGGGGGGCTGTTAATGTATATTATGTTATGGGCTTTAGGCCCAGTTACTTTACTTGTATAGCACGCTTGTACTTGTACTACACTTTACTTGTACTGCACACTTATGCGTCCTATATAAGGCACTGATGTATATTTTCTCATTAAGAAATACAATACAAATCTTCTAGTATTTCTAACATTGAATAATACTCTTGCCACTATCTTCCTTCTTTAGTGGCATAATGAATTTGCAAAGCGGACATAACCTGCGAATCTGAAGCCAGTTCTAATAACAAGCCGAATGGAATCTGTGCTTGCATGGCATCTCTTTAGCCTCACCTCACCGCCGACCTCAAACTGTTCCAAGCAAATCGAGCAGAGAAATCAAGAAGAGGAAAAAGAGAGATAAGAAACGCTACTGAAAACGAGAAATCACTCACTGACTTGGTTCGGCACTAAAACTTGAAAGTTGGACTGCTTTCGTGATCAAATTTTCAGCAATGTTTTCCGTGTGCTTATATATATAGGATTCTTTTTTTTTTCTCTCTCTCTAACTTGTATCTCTCTCTTTCTCTCCCTGACAAGACAATGAAGGCTTACCAAGAGAGACAAAGATGAGTGTGAAGCAGAGGACATTAATTATGTCGACTGAGTTTGATGCGCTATATGGAGATCTGAATTCATTATCGATTGATGGGAATGTGACGGAAGAGACCAAAGGTTTGTTTTCTCATCCATCCCCGTCCTCTGTGCTAGAGTTCACCACTCCAACACTACTTGGTAATGGCATTGGAAATTCAATCAAAGAAGAAGACAATGTGGGACCATATTTATACTATACTCCAGCTCTAGTTGGTAATGGAATTGGTAATACAATTATAGAAGAAGGCAGTGTGTTTCCAATATTTGAAGAAGAACAATCCGTTTTGGATTTTTGGCAAGTCCCAATAATGTCACCATATATTCCAGATTTGTTTCCGCAGTTTGACAATCAAAATTTCAACGGTATCAATGACATTGATGCGTATCCTATGCTTGAGGATGAATGTGGTGAGGAATACGCTCTTCATACTTCCGATATTGAATTTACTACTGAGAATTTTTCTCGGATTGATGATGTCCTAAATTTTACAAGCTCATAAGTTTTGTAGTTCTTTCCTCCTATTTTTTTTCCCAAACATTTTGTAGCTAGGAAGTAGTAGTCGTCATTCTTCATATTTTGGAGGATTTCGCCATCTTTGTTAGGGAGCAAGAGAGTTCTTGGGTTTTTGTCTGTGCTTTAATAGCCATCCCAAGTTCTTGAGTTGTTTGTAAGAGTGCAATTTTTTTTTCCTTTTAATGAGCAATTATTATTGTCAACAATATGAAGTGAGAGAGAGAGGCTGAATAGTCTATATATTGTGTGTAAATAATAATGTACAATAGAGAGCCTTATATAAGATAAGTATGTGTGCGGTACAAGTAATATGAGTAAACTACAAGTATAATAATATGAGTAAGGGTGCCTTATCAGAAAATTGGGATTCATCAGTACAAGTAATATGAGTAAACTACAAGTACAGTATACTGGGCTAAGCCCAATGGGCTAATTTAGTCTAAGCTATACACTAACATCTACCCTCAAACTCAAGGTGGTAAGGAGGAAGCCAACTGGAGTTTGGATATAAGATCTCGAAGACGACCAGGTGGATGAGTCTTGGTGAAGATATCAGCAGGCTGGTCAGCAGAGGAGATGGAGAACAACGTGAGATTGCCTTTCTTGAGATGTTGGTGAGTGATGTGACAGTCAATCTCAATGTGCTTGGTGCATTCACGAAAGAAATCATTATGAGCAACGAAGATAGCACTATGATTGTCACAATAAAGAGGAGTGGTAGTGGGCTATGGAGCATCCATGTCAGTTAAGAGCCAGCGAAGCCAGATAAGCTCACAGATGGTGTCGGCAAGGGCATGATACTCAGTCTCAGTACTGGAATGGGAAACCATATCCTGCTTCTTGCTACACCATGAGACAAAAGAAGTACCCAATAGGAAATAGAAACCTGTGATAGAGCATCGATCAGTAGGATTAAGTGCCCAATTCGCATCTAAATAAACATGAAGCTCAAGAAAAGACCGAGAGAAGTAGTGGAGTCCATGATAAAGTGTGCCTTTGACATATCAGAGAATTCGAAGAACAACATTATAGTGGACAGAACGAGGGGCATCCATGAACTTACTGACCATACCCACGACATGTGAAATATTTGGACGAGTAACGATGAGATAGATCAGATTACTAACCTACTGACGATAGCGAGTAGCATTAGATATAGGTTCACCATCTAAGGGTGTCAGTTTTGCATTGTATTCCGAGGGAGTGGAAACAGTCTTATTGTCAGTGATACTGGCTTTGGAGAGAATATCAGAAGCATATTTAGCTTGGGAAAGATAGTAGCCATCAGAGGATGAGGTAACTTCAAGCCTAAGAAAATAGCTGAGAGTGCTTAGATCTTTCATCTTAAAATGTTGACTAAGGAAGTGTTAAAGAGAGCAAATACCTATAGAATCCTCTCCAGTAATAATCATATCATTAACATAAAGAAGAATAAGAGTGATACCAGTAGAGGATCTTCGGACAAAGAGAGTAGTGTCATGAGGACTCAAAGTAAAACCCTGTTGAGCAACAATTGAGCTAAACTTTTCAAACCAAGCTCGAGGAGCCTGCTTGAGGCCATAAAGAGCACGTCGAAGGCGATAAACTTGATTGCTTGAGTGTGGATAGCCAGGGGATGACTGCATGTACACTTCTTCTTGGAGGTCTCCATTGAGAAAAGCATTCTTCACATTCATTTGATAAAGAGGCCAACGGCGAACAACAGCCACAACAATGAGACATCTGATAGATGTAAGGCAAGCAACAAGAGCAAATGTTTCCTCATAGTCAATGCTATACTCCTGAGTAAAGCCCTTGGCAACTAGGTAAGCCTTGTACCGTTCAACAGATCCATCAGCCTTGGTCTTGATCTTGTAAACCCATTTACAACCTACTACAGACTGACTAGGAGGCAAATTAACTATATCCCAAATGTGATTCTTATGAAGGGCATCTAGTTCTTTGTTCATAGCTTGTTGTTAAAGAAAGTCAGTATGGGCCTTACGATAGGTGTAAGGTTCATAGAGGCTGGCAAGAGCAAAAGAGCAGTGATAATCAATGAGATAAGGGGGAGGAATGCTTACTCGAATGGAATGACGAAGTTCAGGACCAACAGGAGACTCAGGAGAGGGTGGTGCCACAGGATCCAAAACAGGCGGGTCATATGCCGGGGACAGAACCGGAGATGAGTCGTCTGGAGAGGCAGTCGATGTTGAAGAATCCTCCACAAGTTTAGGATAGAGAGGGAGGAAAAGATCAATAAAAATGAGAGACTCTGAGGAAGAGGATGCATGAAATTGCTGAAAACTCGTGAAAGGACGATGTTCCCAAAACTCAACATGACGGGAGACACGAAGATGATGAGAAATGGGATCATAGTAGCGAAACCCCTTTTGAGATATACCATCACCAAGGAAACAACAGAGACGAGCATGAGGCTGGAGCTTTGTTCATTTATGAAGAGGAAGAGAGACAAAACAAGTACAACCAAAAACCCGAAGAGAGGAGTAGTCAGGAGTTTGACCATAGAGAAGCTCGAATGTAGATTTGTTGTGTGTAGTTGGTGAAGGAATACAATTAATGATGTACACAGTAGTGAGTGCGGCCTCACCCCAAAAACGCTTAGGAAGAGAGGTAGAAATGAGAAGGGTGTGGACAACATCAAGAATGTGACAATGTTTTCGTTCTGCACGATCAATTTGTTGAGAGGTGTAAGGACAAAATCGCTGAGCAAAGGTACCATGACTATCTAAAAAGGATAGGAAAGATTTATCATTATATTCTTGAGCATTATCTGATCGAAAAACTTTGATGGTGCGATTGAACTGTGTTTCACTCATTTTATGAAATGTTTGGTAAATAGACACAAGTTCAGACCTATGGTGAAGCAGATAAATCCAAGCATATCGAGAAAAATCATCCACAAATATAACAAAATATCTAGATCACCCCTTAGTGGGAATAGGTGCAGAACTCCAAATATCAGAAATGTATAAGATTAAAAGGTGTAGAAGAAAATGAGTCACTCTTATTAAAGGGCAATTTTGTTTGTTTGCCAAAATGACAGGAAGTACAATAAAAAATTTGAAATTGAACTGAACCTAAATGACCTTGAGAAGCTAACAACTGAAGACAAGATAAAGATGAATGACCAAGAAGAGCATGCCATAGATCAGGTGAGGGGGTGGCAGTGGTAGTAGCTGTAGAAACAACTTGTGAAGGAATTTTCAAGTCATGAACCTCAAATATGTGACCAATCTTCCGGCCCATCCCAAGCACTTGACCTGTCCGGAGATCCTGCACATCCACATCATGATTAGTAAATAGAAGGTCTATGCCTAATTCACAAAGTTGACCAACATAAAGTAAATTGAGGGATAACTTTAGGATATGAAAAATGTCACTAAGAGATAAACAAGGAGAAAAAATTGTTCCTTTATGACTAACAAGCATAGGAGTTTCATCAGCAGTGTAAATAGTGATTGGATGTTCTAAGGGTGTCTTATCAGAAAATTGGGATTGATTAGGAGTCATATGGTTATAACATGCAATATCAAAAAACCAAGGTTGTTTACCTGAGGTGACAAAAAGGGCAGTGGAAGTGTGGGATAAAACTTGTTGAACTACTACTTGAATATCAGTTGTAGTAAGTGAGGAAGTTAAAGATGGACCTATAGGAACCGATGAATCTGAAGGACATACAGCAGCTGCCCGAGGAAGAGAAGCTTTATTCTGCTCTTGCATAAATTTCTGCAGTTTGTGACAAATTGAGATGTCATGGCCTTTGGCAAGGCAAAACTCACAGCGAGTACCATTGGAAGACTGAGAGGTAGGACGCCCAAAGTTTATTGATAGAGGAGCAGTGAATGCAGTAATGGGAGGTTGTAGAGATGATGTAGCCAATACATGATCAGATGATGACATGTGATGAGTAGGCCGACGGTTCTCCTAAAATATGAGCTCCTTGACTATAGCATTAAGAGAAGGAGTAAGAGATCGGCTAAGCAGAGAAGCCCTAATAGGTTCAAAATCCTCACGTAAATCCATCATGAAGTGCATAAATTTACGGCGATCCCGATATTTGACAAAGAGCTCAATGTCCTTAGAACACACCAGTGTAGGATCTGTAGCAGAGAGTTGTTCCCACATAGTAGAAGTCTGAGAATAAAAATCAGAAATAGACTGACCTGACTCTTGGTGCATTTGATAAAACTTTGATTCAATGTGTAACTCCAGGCTTGAATCATTAGTACAATTATAGCGATTGGCCAGAAATTTCCAAGCAGCCTCAGCAGTCTCAAGACGAGGAAGAAGATTATGAATGGAGGGAATAGAGGTAATGATAAACCAAGACAAGATCTTACTTTGAATACTCTCCCATTCCTCTAGGCGTTCTTTATAATCATCCGTTGTAATAGCAGTCTTGGAGGCATCTTCAGTAGCTGTGGCTTTGGACTTAGGGTTTGGAATTGACTTAGGAATTGAACCTGTCACATATCTCCACTGTTTACAACCTTTGAGAAAGATAGTCATATTTTGAGACCATGCATGATAGCTAGTAGGACCATCCAACATAATGGTGATAGGACGAATGATATCTCATTTATTTTGTTGAGCCATAATGAAGAAAATGATCAAAAAGTGGGATTTAGAGACCTAAAATGAAGAAATAGAGCCTAAATTTGGAATCTACGCAAAAAACTGAGCAAGACAGACCCTTTCGAAAAAATTTGACCTCGATCAACGACGGCGGTCAAAGTCAACTTATGCTGACATGATTAGGGTTGACGTGTGCTGACGTCACTAGGGCTGATGTGGCAACGCGGCGATGAATGGTGCATGTGGTGCGTGAGGCGCGTGAAGGCGTGTTTCGACAGGTGGAGGTGTGTGGGTGCGTGTTATGAGAGGCATAAACTTTGGGAGGCGCGTGGAGGTGCATGGGAGCTCATTTGGGACTATTTTTGGTTGGGTTTTGATTGGAGAAGTCTGATCTATCACTTCATAATTGTGGTTTGATGATTTGATTGATGAATAGACTAGATCCTAGAGGTGGATGGGTGTGACGGCGGTGACTCGCTTCTGACGGTGGCTACCGGTGAAGGCGAGGGCAGCGGAAGAACTCCGGTAAATACCACTAGGTTAGAGCAATGGCTCTAATATCATGTTAACAATATAAAGTGAGAGAGAGAGATTGAATAGTCTGTATATTGTGTGTAAATAATAATGTACAATAGAGAGCCTTATATAGGCTATATATGTGTGCAGTATAAGTAATATAAGTAAACTACAAGTACAGTATACTGGGTAAAGCCTAATGGGCTAATCTAGTCTAAACTATACACTAACAATTATTATTATTTTTTCGACATTGAAATTTTTTTTTTTCTTTCATGTAAAAAAAATAAGGTACTTGGTTATTATCCTAAGATATTTTTTTAATGAGTAATTGAGAGTATTTGAAATCAAATAGAAAACAAATTGTTATTTTAGAATTTGTATAAAAACACTTGAAAATACAATATTATTAGCTTTTTTATAATTCTAGAACAAAATAAATGAAAGAAACGTTTTTATTTATTTATTGCAATATAGAAACCCCCATCAAATTTTGGACAAGTTGAATGAAAGTAACTCATGAAAAATTAAAGTTTAAAACCGTTTTCTAAATCCAAGATCATCTCACCACCTCTTCTCACCCATATAAAAATACCAATCACTCACTCTTGAAAACCATCCCAAAAATCTCAATCTAATCAAACAGGAAATTAAGGAATCTCTAGCTAGCTAGTACAAGTTTTGCACCATGGCAAAGTTCAACAACATCTTCATCATGGTGGCTTTGATCTTAGCAAGTGGAGTCATGGCCTCACTTGCTCAAAAAAAGATAAGCCCACCAAAGCATGTACCAGGGTACCCCTTGCACTTGTTGCATTGCGCTAGGAGAGTAGAAGATGAGTGTGGGAAAGAAATATTTCTTGGAATGTTTGAGAAATTACCTGTGTCTAACAAATGCTGCCTGCAGCTTATTAAGAAAATGGGAAAAACTTGTCACGATGATTTGGATAAGGCAATTGTTCACTTGCCAGATTACTCATCAAGGGCTTCCAAGGCGATTCCCAAGGGTAACCGGATATGGCATAAGTGTGCTTTGGTTGCTCGGCATATTTGAAATGCTCCTTCTCCATCCAATTAAATTGTAAATTGAATTCTATTTAGTAATTTTGTACCACGTGAATGTTAACATTGAATAAATCTTCATTTTGCTGTTGAATTAAGAAAGTATACTCAACCAATGTATAGAAATAATTTGTCTCACAATCTAAAATTGAGGTTTCTTATTCGGTGGGATAATGCTTCTATCCAATATTCTTGTGCATTAGATAGGGTATAAAGTCAACACATGAACATTTAAAATTCATGTAGTGCACGTGTCATTTCCAATACACAAGAACATTGGAGATAAGGCAAATCTTCTTCTTCTTCTTCTTCTTCTTCTTCTTTTTTTTTTTTTTTTTTTTTTAATTTTTTTTTAATTTTTTTAATTTTTAAAATTCTAAAGATTAATATATCTCTCACAATAGGATTCAAGTCATTACTTGTTTCCTATTTACCTTTTCCCTCTAGTATCCACATTGCATCTCCTCTAATAGTAAATTGTTGGGAACTAACTCTTTGCTGGACTGACTGGTACTTGGTGGTATCCAAAGGAAACTAATTTACATTAGATTGTATAGCCATTTATTCACCCTTGATTTTGTGCACTTGATATGGATAGCATTACATGCATGCAAGGATTGGGTATATCTCTCTCTCTCTCTCTCTCTCTCTCTCTCTATATATATATATATATATATTTATATATTTACAATTGAACTTGTTGGTTGTAACTTGTAACTCAACTAGCTAGTTGTGTTATTTAAAGTGATGGAGTTAGCTATGCCGCGGGATCCATTCCATCTCATTTGGATATGTGTGAGTAACTCTACATAAGTAGAAAATAGTTAAATAAATAAAAATTGAACCTTTTGCTTTCTTCATGCATAAAGCTGTTAAAGAAAAAAGAAAAAGAAAAAGAAATATAGAAATAGATTGAACCTCTCATTATTAGAATTTCCAAGATTTAAGAATTAATTCCTTAATGATTTCAATTCTAATTAAATAATTTCAATGCTATTTTGATTTTATTAGTAATTCATAATATGTAATATTAATAGGAAAATGTGTAAAACTTAAAGTGCTCTTGGAATATTTTCAGATTTTTGATTCATACGAAAATCACAAATTTTCCTATATTCTTGTATAGATGTTAGTTAAAAATTTTAACTCACTACTTTAAAATATTAATACATAACAATTAAAATCAACCTTAAAACTAAGAAAAATCAAAATAAATTTATTGAAAAATTCATTAATAGGTTTTGATGTCCATTTTTTGACAAAAGGGTCAAATGGCAAAAGAAGCCCAATAATATGAAAAATGTGGAGAAAGAAAGAAGTAAAATAAAGACCATTGGGCCAGAATGACAGGAATAATGGTCAATAGGCCCACAAAATAATAAGTGGCCCCAAAGAAAGCAAATGGGCCAATGAAACCCCAAAAAATGAAGTAGTAAGCCCATGAGAGTCATAAGAAATAGAAAGAAAGCAAAAAGAGGCCGAAGGAGCCCAAAGAAAGGAATTGGTAAATTGGATTGGTTCGAAGGCCAATAAACCCAAAGGTAGAGGATGTGGTAATTGGGTCAGGGAAGCCCAAAGGATTTAGCAAAAGTCCATCGGAATGAAAGAGGTAAGAAAGAATAAAATGGACCAAGGATGCCCAAAGAATGAAACGGGCCGATGACACCCACAACAGGCCAAAGGTGGTTAAGGAGTAAAAATGGCAAATCCTATCACGGCAGGCAGTATAAATGGCCATAGATGTGCATAGTACAATAGAAGGGAAAAAAAGGGAGAGGGAAAAAAAGGGAGAAGGAAAAGGAAGAAAACAGAGAAAAACGAGTAAGAGAAAGAAAGAAAAACAGAAAACTAAGAGTAATGAAGGAAAATATGAATAATAGGAGTAAAAACAAGCATCAATAGACAATAGCCCACTCTCTAACGAGTCAAGAGTTTGAGATTAAGCCATTTAGGTCCATTTTCCAAAGTGAGTGACTTCTACAGCAGGATTCTCCTCTGAGGTTACCCACATTGGAGATTGGTTTCCTTTTTTGGACTTGAATTTGCCAAAGAGCCAAGCCCATTCCTCTAGCAAATTAATCTTCTTTTCTTTTGTCATGATTAATTAAGGACTAACATGACTTTTTGTCATTATTCTATTCTTGCCATAATCATGTTGTCATATTTTTTCCTTTGTACTATTGTTGTTAGCTAAAAATATTTCAGTTAAAGTGTTTTAGTTATCCTGCTGTATTGTGTTTTCCTGCTATAACAATTGTAACATTTTTTCCTGTCGTGAGCACGTGAATACACTTAAGATTCCTACCAGGATGTGTCAACACAAGAAGGGCCAAACTCGCGCACAATCTCGACTCTCCTACCCCAAAATCACAGGGCTGTGGTACAGCGGGAGCAATCCAGCCCAAGATGCAAAAAAGGCCCACCACAATAGGCAAAATCAAAATAAGTGTACAACGAAACCCAAAAAATTAAAAACCTAGTAATAAACTTGACAAAACTATATGCTAAACTTACATTCACATGCATAATTACATACATTTGAAACCTTCAAAATGACATTCAAAAGTAGCTTTTGTTGTACTTTTAAAAGTGTAGGGATGATTCTTGAATATTTGAGGCATATTGTGGTCAATTAAGATTTTTAGAAGGTATTTTTGTTAGAGTAATACTATAGCCATAAATTATTTTATACTATTTTTACAAAATGTTGATGTGACCAACCTCTTATTGGTTTTAATCTATGCTCACCATTAATATTATTTTTTCATTTACCAATAATCACTCATCATATCAGTAGTTTGTAAATTTTTTTGTAAAATAGTTTGTATCTCTAGCATTATTCTTTTTGTTATTTCAATGGTTTTTGGGATTTTTATTTATTTATTTTTGTGAATTGTTTTAAAGGTATTTCAATCATATTAGAGGTTTTAAAGGTATTTAGGACATTTTGGAGGTTTTAGAGTGCATATTTTAATCATATTAAAGTTTTTAAGGTTATTTTGGTCACTTTAAATATTTTACTCTATTTTTGTCATTTTATATGTTTTAAGGATATTTTAGTCATTTTAGAGGTTTTAGAAAATTTTAGGTCATTCTGATCATTTTGAAGGGTTTACTTGTATTGTGGACGTTTTAAAGGTATGAGGGTTGGCTCCATGTATTTTGAGGCCTAAAGCGAGAACTAAATTAAGGACGTTTATATATTTAAATAATATTTATTTATATACAATCTATTCTACTTGCTTGTTTAGGTGCAAAACTACTAATTAAAATTTAGTATTCAAGTTATCTAACATCTCATTTTAAATTGATAATATAGTTAATTCAATTAATCTCTCTTAAGATATTATGTTTATTAACTAGTAATTACATATTCATTTATTTGAATTTTTTCGCAAAGTTTAATTTTTAATTTGATAACAACTAGTTTATTTTATATATCAATAAAGCAACACCTACTATCAATAAAAAATGTTGAATTTCTATCTAATAAAAACAAGAAACAAAAACCAAAAGAAAAAAAGAAAAAAAAAAATCAACGAAAGAATTGTAGATGTGACCACCCATATTATTATTTTTTCATAAAACCCATGCTACCCCACCCCAAAATATGAATGGCAGAATGAGTTTAAAAAAATAAAAAAAAATGAATGACATTCAAAATAATATGTACGGTGCAAAAGCTTAAAACCAAGTTAAACGTGACTGAATAACTCCATTTTATCTTGATAAAACACATGCTTGTTATGCTACTTTGTCTTCTTTTTTTTTTTGGTGCCCCCACTAATTGATTACGAATGCAAGCTTGTGAGGTTTTATGGTTTAACTAAAGAGTATTGGTATAGACACAATAATTGCCTCGAATTTTTTTTTTTTTCCATAATAGTTAAATTGAGAGATTTTCATTGGTTGTCTTCTATTTTTTTAGATGAATGTTAGTTTTTATCTTATCCTATCATTAACATCAATTTATTATCTACCTTGAAAATTGTGAAATCTTTTATAGAAACGAAAGTTGCAAAATTGATATGGAGTCCAATTACAATTATTGCCTAAAATTCAATTCAATCTCCTAACGTCTATTTCATTCAATTTAGTCTTTTAAGTTTCAATATCATTCAATTAAGTTCTCTCGTCCATTTCGGTTAGAGGATTGACCTTAGTGTGCCAAAATTGCACTGTTTGGTTTTCTTTGAATGTTTAAATTAAAAATTCCAACTAATTAAAAAAATATTCTTTTGAAGAAAATCAAAAACAGAATTTCTCACCTAAAATAATATCTGAATGATTAAAAAAAAATTAGGATTTATCTAAAAGAATATAAACTCTCCTTCTCCCTTTGATCTCTTTCGAAACATCTAAATGCCCTTTAAATAATAGCAATAATGAACCCAAAACCAAACTTGGAGTCGCCACCATCATTCCCGTGCACAAGAATGGGCCTCCAAAGAGGCTTCTTGAAGCAAAACCGTAAAGAAGATAATCATTTTAGCCATCGGGATTTGTTGCTTAGCCTCAGAGCACAACGAATCAAATTGTTGGTTTGTGTACTGAGTCTTAACCCCCACTATCAGTGCAACCAATTCAACATTAGATTCCACTGCCATAGCACTATGGGATACTTCCTCCTTCGTTGACTAGAGCATCACAACCATAGTTCCCTATGCCAACCTATATCTGGTTAACGACGACCCAGATCTAGACACTCGTTTCAGTCCGTTCCTTTTGATCCTCCCTTCCTTCAATTTCGTGCTTGTTTTTCTTCGATTTGATAGTGGAGCTTCATAACCTTGGTTGAATTTGATTTTAAAAAAAAAAACTATGTCGTTTTTGGCGCAACCCACTTAACATAGTATCACCGGAGACCTTAATTAAATAAACTTAAAACTTAAAAGTTTCGATCGAAGAAAATGAAGATAGAGAATTCAATTAAATTTTGGTCAAATTTATAAGTTGTAATTTGTAATTTAGTGTGCATTTGGGAAGAGATTAAAAATGAAAATTATTTCATTATTCAGTTTATTTTTGTTATTATTTATGGATCTCATTGCACTTTTTGGCAATATTTATGGGCTCCACCGTACTATTTCAACTAACTTTTACCTTTATTTATAGTACTTTAACTAACTTTTATCTTTATTTATAGTACTTTTAGCAATAATTTTTCAGTTTCAGCAAAATAAACGGTATCCAAATATACCCTTAATCTTCTTTTTTATGGCCAGTTTAATCTTTCTTGTATATTGCATACAATAATTTTTTATTTATTTAGTTATAAGCCCAAAAATATTAGGGACTTAATTTGAGTCCAAATGTCCAGTTGCATTGAACCCATCAAAAAAATGATATATGTCCACATGTGTATTCAATGACTTAAGCCATCAATTTTGATGGTTTGTGCTTGAAAATTTTTACATATTACACAAAATATCTAAAATGATTTTACTAAAAATGTGTTGTACATAAAATTATATAAAATACTTTTACATTTAAAAATGTTTTACAACAAAACAAACTGAGCTTAAAAATATAAAATTATAAATCCAACTCAGACTTTTATTTTTAAAAGAAACAATCCAACTCATACTAAAATTATTTAGAAAAGAAAATTCTTATCTTCCAAAAAGCAAAACTGAAAACTCTCGTATATTTGTGTTGAACCTTTGGGATAACCATTAGCATTGAAGTCAATCACCACACCACCTCTATCATACATACATACATACATACGAAGACTCAAACTTTACCTTTTATACGGTTTTATCGAACTCACTTGTTTTTTAAAGTGATACACACCTATTCAAATAAATGTTATCGTAACACACAACAATCAAATTTAAAATCGGTACAACTAGGATTAGGACAGTGGTCCTCCAAAGCGCTTTGTGGCTTCGCTTTAATGGCTTCATAGTTCTCTTCGTGGATGTACCTTTCCTCTCAAGGAAAAGTGAAAGAGAAAAGAGAGAGATTGTGAGGGAGAAAGAGAGAGACAAGAACGCTGCTGAAAAGAGAAATCACTCACCGACATTAGGTACGTGAGCACCAAAACTTGAAAGTAAAAATTGCTTTCTTGATTTTTCTGTGTTACCTTTCCCTTTCCGGAAAAGGAAAAGGCATTCAAATTTTCTGGAATATATATGTAAGTTTCTCTTTTTGTTATTTTTCTCTAACATGTATCTCTTTCTCTCTCTTCTCGACAACTACAAGACAGTGAAGGCTTCCCAAGAGAGACAAAGAGGAGTGTGAAACAGAGGACATAATTATGGAGCTCTAAATCAGCCTCTGCCTTTTATCACGTTCCTCTTGTTCTTGGTGCCATGGTCAGACCCGGAAACAGACTTCCCCAACCTTTTCCATGCTATAAAGATCAAAACGGTATGTGGGTTTTTGTCCATTTGTTTCTTGATGCTTTTTCAAACAAATATTATTTCTGTTTTTAATTTATGATTCATGGCTGGGGTTTCAATGGGTTTTAGGATTTTTATTCTATTTTGTTTTTATTTTTGCTAATTCAATGTAGGAACAAATAAAGTTTTTGTTTTTAGCTTGTGATTAATGGCAAGAGTTTCAATTTGTTTTAGGATTATTTATTCTATTTTCAGTATTTTGTTTTATTTTTAATAAAAATAAATAAATATTTTTGGGTGCTGGACATGTTTTGTAGTTAAGTTCTGTGGCACTAATCTCCGAAATTATTGCTATTTTTTTCAATTTGGGCTTTTGGGTACCTGTTAATTGTATTTCCTTTTTGGGATTTTTAGGGGTTTGACTCTACATGGCTAACCGCAAAAAATGTATAAACCAAGACAACAATTGTGACACATTGAAGAAAAACTCAATGAGGAAAATTCGTATTATATACTCTGATCCTTATGCCACTGAATCTTCAAGTGACGATGAAGAAAAAAATGAGTTCAAGCCAATGGGTGGTAAGCGCAATGTCAAGGAGATTTTGATTCCAGATGAGAATTCGTTATTGACTGATGTGAATGCCATGTCCAAAGAGTGTAAAGATTTGTTTTCTCATCCATCCTCCCCATCATCTGTGCTTGAGGTCTCTACTCCAGCTCTACTTGGTAATGGAATTGGAAATTCAATCAAAGAAGAAGACAATGTGGAACCAATTCTATACAGCTCTACTTCAGCTCTTGTTGGTAATCGAGTTGGAAATTCAAACAAAGAAGAAGGCAGTGTGGATCCAAATCTTAAAGAAGAACAATCGTTTTTGGATTTCATGGATGACATTGATGCTTATCCTACGCTTGGAGATGAATGTGGAGAGGAATACGCTCTTCCTCCTTTCAATATTGAATTTGCTGTTGGGGATTTTTCTTGGATTGATGAGGTCCTAGATCTTTCAGGACTATAATTTCTGCAGTTCTTTCCTACCTTTTTTCCCAAACATTTTGCAGTTAGGAAGTAGCAGTTAGTATTCTTTGTATTTTAGCAAATATCTTCATTTTGCAGAGTTTTGGTGGTTTTTGCCATCTTTGTTAGGGAGCAAGAGAGTTCTTGGGTTTTTCTCTGTGCTTTTATAGCCGTCCCAAGTTTTGTAAGCTCTAAAGTAGTCTCAACTCTCAACCACTGCTCCCACTTCCATATATCAGGTGTTTGTAATTAAGATTATCACCTATCCCCACAGACAAATGAATGTTTTAACAAGTCTACAAAACCAAAATCTGTGTCACAGGCAAGCTCAAAGCCAAACAGAACATTTCATTTTAGCACCATGCAATCGCATCAAGATTAAACAGGTCAGATAATTCCTCTAATGGTCTAGTTCTGTGCATCTGAAAATTTGTAAACGGGTTCTCAACTATAGACAAAATTTGTTGAGTGTTATCCGATAAAGCATGCTTATAAACACTTTACAGCAGGTGTGAAGACTATATTGGGATATTCTACAATGAAAGAACATAAGATTTTATTGTTACCTTGATTTTAAAACGCATACCGTTCAGAACTATTGGGATGCTCGTAAACACCGAGTACCTCAAGTAAAACAAGCTAAAAACTACCTTTGCAAGACCAAATAAACAATGCCTAATAAATTATAGTAATTACATACCACCTTCAAGACATGGCAAAGAAGCCAGTTCAGCAAAACCTTTGTAGCTCCGAAGAACATAGAGCTCCAGAATGTACAATCCCCGTAGGATTGATTTAGAAGCAGAAGTATTCATGTCCCTTTGACATTTTCTTCAAAATCCAGTTCATATACAAGAGCAAGATGATCGCTGCCCTATTTCTGCCAAAGTAACATCGAAACCTGATGAATCCAGAGACAATAGAACATAGAGAGCACAGGAAACATATAGCACACTTACGACATTGATAAGTACATATATTATGTGTTATTTATATATAAAAAAAGACTAACCTATGAGTGTCAGAGGAAGGGATTTGTTTTTAATTATACAGATTATCCCAGGGCGGGGAGACCACAACCTGTCCCCCACCTTCAACATGATGGGTCAGATTGCGATTCCTATGTGCAAGTCCACTCTTGGCCATTGCCATGAGTTGATTTCTCTGATAATTTCTGACCTACTTTGCTCTACTCTTCCTCCTTCTCTCTTCTGTCAATCCAAACTTGCATCCTTGATAATTACTGAATTTTTCACTACACCAGCTGACTATTAGTACATTCTTTTTTTGATAAAGAGGAAGGGGCTGAGACACACAGAGGGTGAAAAAGTGGATAAAAACAAGAAGTTGTCACACAGTCAATTATGAGATATGACAGAGCAATACAAAGTCTACAAAACTTTATGTATACCCCCCTCTGTGAAGGCTATAACATGAATTTTAAGTATTATTCAGCAATTATATTCTGATAAAACATTTCCATTTTCTATTTTTGGAAAAGAAGTTGCATACAATTGAAAAAATGAAAATAAAAATAAAAAAATACAAAAGCAAAGGGTTAAATTCAACCAAAGGCGAAGTCCCGAATTACATGAAGTCAGCGAGACACCAAAATTGCAACTTCTTTAGTCCAGAACACAAAAACAGCTACTGGAATCACTTATGATATCCATCTTTCACCCTTCCAATGGAAAACTTCATTTGGTTACACTTTCTCTTCATTTAAATGGGAAAAGAAGGCCTAGGAATTTGAAAATAATAAAACCCTCTATCAGCTGATCCCCTTGCAACCATTGCATTTTAACCAGCATCAATTATCTATTAAAAAGCTATACAGAGTACTCCAGGTCTCTGACAGAAACTTCCATATGTCCTGGAGAGAATTGTAACAGGTGCAAACATGATCCTACTTAAAAAATGTCCATTAAACTCAGCTTATAATTAGAACCTTTCCTCCATCTTATATTCAAGATAGACAACTAAGTGGGATGTATGCATACAAATAACATCTTTTTGTATCAATGGGTGGGTCTCAAGAACTCTCACAGGAACAAGTTCTTCTGTATGCCTGTGTCAATCAAACATATCAGTAATTAAAATTTTTTTAAGGCAAACAGACTATTGTAATTTATACGACAAAATTGAACTACCAAACTTAATCAACTGTTCCGATAAACACAAAGTGCTATAATGTTGCCAAGGGTTCCCATGAATCTCTTGTTCAACTGCTTCCCTGCAGAAAATTGAAAGAAATAGAGAAAATTAGCTGGAAAGGAAACAAGTAAAAAATTTTAAAAAATTCCACATCAAATATTTGGAAGATTTCCTGTGTTAACTAGCAACCTCAACATTCATCAAGTGCATAGTAATTTACTTCATTTGAACATGTTAATTGCAACATAACTATTGAAGTTGGGAATCTGAGCCGAGGTATAGAAGAAAACACAATAGTATTAAAAGATATGTGCTAAAAAACTTTGATAAGAAGATCGTAACTTTATTAAGATGAAGATAAACTCATTACATCTTGAGCCAAAGCCAACTCAATCATAATAGGATTTGCCTCTATCCAAGCTACAAAACTAACTAAATTCCTAAAATCCTTTAGCTTAAGTTGTAATCCCTCAACTATATTGCGAATAGTTATTGGTGGTTCACATGATCCATTCACAGCCTTAGCAACAATCTGTGAGTCACACTCAAAGATAACCTCTTTGTTGGAGCATTTTAATATTAATTAATTAAAATGAATAAATATTACAATATAAATGTAAAGATGTGAGACTGAATATGGAAGATGAGGAGTTAGTGAAAAAGTTTAATCCCATGTTGAAAAGGAGAGAGACTATTTTATTCTTTTTAATTGTGATAATTAATAGGCTAATATGAAATGACTCACTATTAATTGTGTAACTCCAGCTCATCATATTAATATCTAGCAATTAATTTTGTAATACCCACTATATCAGAATAATGGACCTAATTAATTAGATTAATTTGGGTAATAATTTCTCTTTAAATTAATAATATTCAGAAGTATTGTTCAGTCTCTCTTTGTGTTATTTCCATTCTTATTGTGTTTGCACCAACAATTTTAAGGAGATTCATCACATGGAGCCTACACAAGAGAAACCAAATGAGCCTGTTGGAGATCTCAACAAGGCCTTTCGATTTAAGGGAGCCCACTTCAAAAGGTGGAAAGGAAAGGTCCTCTTCTACTTGAGTCTTCTCAAAGTCGCCTACATCCTCTCTGACAAGAATCCATCAAAGGTTTCTATCGATGAGATGAGCGAGGAAGAATATAGTCTCCATCAAGAAAAAATAGATAAGTATACAAAAAATGAATATAATTGTCACTCTTATCTTTTAAATTGTCTTGTTGATCATTTCTATGATTATTATGATACAACTTATAATTCTGCCAAGAAAATTTGGAAAGCTTTACAAAACAAGTATGATACCAAGAAGGTTGGTGTAAAGAAGTATGCTGCTAGTAGATTTTTTCGTTATCAAATGGTGGATGGAAAATCGGTGGTGGATTAAGCACAAGACTTCCAAATGATCGTGGCAGAATTGAGATTTGAAGGCATAAAGATTGAAGATAATTTGGTGGTAGCTGGCATAATTGATAAACTACCACAATCTTGGAGAGAGTTCCAAAAGACTTTGCAGCACAAACAAAAGAAAACATCCTTGGAGACTTTGTTCACACGCATTCATGTGAAGGAGGAGGCTAGAGGACAAGATGCACTCATGACACAAGAGAGCAATGATAATTCCACCACAAAGGTAAACCTTATTTCAGCCAATAATAATATGCCTAAAAATCATTTTCCTAGAAATGGTCAATTGAAGCCTAAAAAGAAAGCCTTTAAAAATAATAATAGACCTCAAGGAAGGGGAAACCCGAATAAAAATTACAATAAGAACCAAGGACCCCTTTCACAATATCAATTTAATAGATCATGTTTTGTCTATGGCAAGAGTGGGCATATTGCTTGATTTTGCAAATTTCGGAATCGTGAATTTGTCTCGCAGGCTAACATAACCAAAAAGCCTTTAGTGGCTATGATTACAGACATCAATATGGTGCAATATGTTGAAGGGTGGTGGGCAGATTCTGGTGCTAATAGGCACGTCTGCTATGACAAAAATTGGTTTAAGTTGTACACTCCTTTTGAAGAAGAAAAAACTATTATGCTTGGTGACTCTAGCAAAACCAAGGTCTTGGGAGTGGTGAGGTTGATTTGAAATTCACTTCTGAACGTGTGCTAACATTGAAAGATGTACTTTACACTCCGTCTATGAGGAAGATTTTGATATTAAGTTTTTTACTTAACAAGGCTAGCTCTAAGCAAACTATGGAATCTGATAATTATGTAATCACTAAAAATGGATTATTTGTGGGCAAGGGTTATGCTTGTGATGGAATGTTTAAATTGAATGTTGAGAATAATAAAGCATCTCTCAGTTCAGTTTATATGCTTTCTTCAGTTAATTTTTGGCATGCTCGTTTGTGTCATATAAATAGTAGATATGTGGGAATCATGAGTAGTTTAGGTTTAATTCCAAGATTGTCAAGAGACTTTGAAAAATGTGAAACTTGTAGTCAAGCTAAGATTACAAAAAGGTCTCATAAAAGTGTTGTAAGAAATATTGAATTGCTTGAGTTAATTCACTCTGATTTATGTGAATTTGAGGGAATTTTAACTCGTGGAGGAAATAGATGCATTGGTCCAAGGGTATTCAAAACGTTCTCCCTTATTTCTTGAGGGGTGTTTGGGCTAAAGAAGGCTAATGACTTGTCGGTATTAATTTTCTGCCCCGAAGCCGCTTCATATCTATTAAGGATATTGACAAGTTTTTGACATTCTTGGTCCTTTGCTTTGCAAAAAAGGAGGTTGTCATCGGCGAAGAAGAGATGAGTAATTATTGGGCAGCCTCTTGAACGGTGCAAAACTGCAAGTGCACAGTATCGTAGTTTTATAGTAAATTGATGAGAAGAGTATCGTCCTTAGGGATTGGTAACTTACTTTTGACAAATACCAAAATTATGCTAATCTCAATTTTATCTAGAGAAGTCACTAAGGTTTTTGTAATTGGAATTTAAAATAAAATCAAATTAAAGAAAATACGCAAAGGAAGAAAAAAGGAGATGTTGCTCAAAAATCAATTTAATGGGAATAAAACTTCTAGGAAATCGATTTCACTTAATTCCTCACTATGCTTTACTCATCTAGCTAATTTAATTTAACTCTCTCTGTTTGTTAGCAATCTCCAAACTCATCCAAAAGCCTCTTTTGACAGTCAATTGGAAACATTCTTGTTCATATTTTACACAAGAGTATGCAATTTAATAAAATAAGAAAGCATTAAGACCAACGATTTTAATACTACATAGGTTCATACAAGTTTTTCGATCTCTATATTTACCTATATTGAAATATTCAAGATTTATCCTAAAATTCCCACTTTCGATAGCAAATCACAAGATTAAAATCATCTAATTAATGGTCAGTTAATTAGAAGCAATAAGCTTAGAATAAATCAGACAAACATGAAGAGAATTTGTTCAAATTAACATAGAAAAGCAAGTATAGTTCGGAACTAGATTACATCGTTTTCTTAGAATAAAGAAAGTTTAGTTCATGCTAAAAATTAAATTCAACATAAACGAATTCACCATAATTTTTCTGAGAAGATTTGAAGGAAAATAAATGCTAAAAAATTCTCTGTTCAGCCCTCTTTGTTCAGCACCCTTTTTCCGTTTCAGCCTTTTTTTTTTTTTTTTTCTTTTCAGCGCCGCACACCCCTTTTTCTTTTCTGTTCCTGTTTCCCACGCTGTTGTTCTGCTCCAGCCCTCTTTTCCTTTTCTTTTTGTGTGTTGCCCTTTATTTTTCAGCCCAAAAACACTTTTTTCAGCCCAAAACGTTTTTGCTTTAGCCCAAAACTTTTTCTCAGTTCAGCCCAAAATGTTTTTTTTTTTTTTTTTTTTTTTTTCAGTTCAGCCACTCTTCTCTTCTTCTTTTTATCTGCTTTATTCTTTTCTGGTTCAGCCCTCTTTTTTTTTTCTCTTTCAGCGCCTCCTTTTTTTCTTTTCTGTTTCCCGTTTCCCACGTTGCTGTTCTGCTCCAGCCCTCTTTTTCTTTTCGTTTTGTGTGTTGCCCTTTATTTTTCTGCCCAAAATACTTCTTTTTCAGCCCAAACGTTTTTCAGCTTTTCAGTCCAAACGTTTTTCAGCCCAAAAACACTTTTTTCAGCCCAAAACGTTTTTGCTTCAGCCCAAAACTTTTTTTCAGTTCAGCCCAAAACGTTTTTTTTTTTTTTTTTCAGTTCAGCCACTCTTCTCTTCTTCTTTTTTTCTGCTTTATTCTTTTCTGGTTCAGCCCTCTTTTTTTTCTCTTTCAGCGCCTCCTTTTTTTCTTTTATGTTTCCTGTTTCCCACACTGCTGTTCTGCTCCAGCCCTCTTTTTCTTTTCTTTTTGTGTGTTGCCCTTTATTTTTCAGCCCAAAATACTTCTTTTTCGGCCCAAACGTTTTTCAGCTTTTCAGTTCAAACGTTTTTCAGCCCCAAAACACTTTTTTCAGCCCAAAACGTTTTTGCTTCAGCCCAAAACTTTTTTTCAGTTCAGCCCAAAATGCTTATTTTATTTATTTTTTTTTTTTTAAAGTTCAGCCACTCTTCTCTTCTTCTTTTTTTCTGCTTTATTCTTTTCTAGTTCAGCCCTCTTTTTTTTTCTCTCTCAGCGCCTCCTTTTTTTCTTTTCTTTAGCTCCGTTTATCCAAGACCCAATATTCTCTTTAGCTGCTTCACATCTCTTCTATTTGAATAAATCTTTATTTTCTTCAAATCTGGAATAAAATTTAAATAACAAAAATCAAGTCTAAAATCAACAAAATAAATAAAATTAGACTAAAGTTTAAAGTTGAGAAGTAATAAATTACACTCAATTATGCAAGTCATCAAACACCCCCAAACTTAGAACTTTGTTTGTCCTCAAACAAAAAGAAAATAAAATAAAAGACAACTATAGACATTATCAGCTAGACCCCATAGAGCAATATCATCACTCACCAAGCCATGATTTGAATTTAAATTTCATCACTAGTAACTTACTCTTTTAACATCAAAGATGGCGGGAAAATCAATCAAAAATTTAGCAATTTGTCAAGCAAGAGTTAAGCATT